>JAHGAU010000011.1:0-1200000 GCA_019925105.1 Niebla homalea
GCTGAGAAATAAACGACCAAGATTTACCACAAGGTGATCCACCTCACCTGCAAGTTCTACTGCCATGACACCACGACGACTCTTGCTCTGCACTCTTTACTTCCTGACTTTGACTGTCTTCTTGATTTCTGTACCTTAGCTCCCAGACTCCCATCGTAAGTGAAGAATGTTTATTCCCTTGATTTATACCTTCACTTGCGCCCTCTCTGATTTATATTCCCCATTTGCACCTCGATTGTACCCTCACTTACTCACTTATACTCTCTATTTGCACTCACTTGCCCCTCTCTCACTTGCACCTCTTCATACTTCCTGCACCTCTTACACTCTTCATTTTAGGACTCTGATGACACCATTATGACTCTCGAGGTTTCTTTCTGATTGCACTCACTTGATAATTCCCCTCTCTGATGGTAATTTTCTGCTTTGTATTCTCACACTGACTTGTTGCATTTCATCTGTACTTTACTGAAAATTTTCTACTCTGCACTTTACCTCAGAGGTATATCATCACTCACCACTGCTCTTCACCTGCTCTACCCGAGCACCACCACACACCCTCACTGGGTACCTTACTCGTTAAACATTTCACTTGATGGTACCCTCACTCTCAGCCTGCACCTCACACATCGCAATTTTCACTTCCGCATTCCTTCATTCTGAGACTTCCACCCAGGTGGTATCACACTCCTTTCAATAATACTTTTCACATTACCTTCCTCTCTCTCTTCACCAGACTCCCATCACTGCACCTTCATTTGAGACTCTCTATCATATTCCTCTCACCTAAGTATCTGACGACTTATCTGCAACCTCTGATTTACATTCTCTTCATTCTGCATCTCATTCTTGCATTCTTTACTCTGCACTCTCGATTTCAGAATTTCATCTTGTGACACTTGACTCAGACTGTTTTGCACTGATTTCGCACTTCACTGTACCACTGCACTCTCATTCTGTATTCCTCACCACCTCATTTCTAGAAAACACTACCTCATTTCTACATCTCTTATCAACATCTTCATTTTATCTTCACTTCAGAAGTGTGATCATCATTCTCACCACTACCCCACTGAAAATCTTCACTTTGCACTCTCTTCGACTTCTGAAGACTCTTCACTTCAGACTTCAGCAAAACTCCTTTGACAAGTTCTTTTTTTACCAGAAGCTTCCCATCGAGGCCTTATGAAGACTTACTTGGTAATTTCAATGACAGCCTATAACAGATTTCTGATAAGACCTGAGAGATGAGTAAGTTCTTGATTTGTACCTTTGATTTTATTCTTCTCTTTTGAGGGAAGGCTTTTGATGTTTTGCTTAATGCTCTTTTATTGTTTTTTTATTAAGTTTTTTGAGTTGTTTCTGATAAACTCCTTGATAAATCCCTTGAGTAAGTTTTGACAATATTAATTTAAAAATAAATAATAAAGGATAGAAAAAACATCAAAGATTATAAATAAAATATTTAGTTAAATGGTAAAAGAAGGATAAAAATACATAGTGTATGCTTATAATAATATTGGAATTATTATAACTGGTATATAATAATAGACATATTACTTACTAGATGAATAATAATTTATTTTTGATTAATAATTTTTTATTTATTTTAATTCTTATCTTAATGATAAAATAATTTGTTAATTGTCGTTCTTGAGGATAAGACTTTTAATAAAGACTCACTATAATAATTCTTTATTATTATAATTAATTCAGAAACCTTTATATTAATGAGATTTATTTAATTACTTTATTTATTTAAGGTTTGCCTTAATAAGATAATAAAGGGTACATAGTAATGAATAAAGATATGAGTTAACAGATAGTAACAAGCGGCAAATAATTTAATTGAATAATAGTGGCAAGCTGATGAAACTATGATGAACGGCAATGAATAACGTATTAATAGTGTGAAATAAATACTAATAATAGTGGTAATATTTAAAATAATAATGAAATGCTTAAACATTAGTAAGGTATGAGCGATAGGTAAGATAACTGTAATATTAGCGTCGACACGTAATAATATGGTAATACTGATCAATAAGAAAGTAGTGTAATTAGTGCACAAAATAAAATTAACAATTAAATACAATGTAAAGAATAGCCGGCAAGCAAAGGGTTGATTATCAATCTTAATAATGAAGAAGATACTGCACAGAGTGACAGTATCGAATAGTAGTGCTATAACATTTGAAGATAGTACAATTATTGAATTAATAATAAAGATAATACTAATATAAGGTAATAATCGGTTAAAATAAAGGGTAAAAATAACCAAACAATAAAGGGTAAGTAATTAATTAATAATAAAAGTTAAAAGTAAATAATAAAAGCACAAAAATAAAGAATAAGACAAAAGGTAATTAAATAAATAATAATAAGCTGAATAAATAATAAAATATAAAATACTATAAAAAATAATACTAAAGAATAAATAGTTTAAGATAAAAATAAACAACAAAGAGTAAATAAGTAGTTAATAACTAATAAGAAATATAATTAACAAAAGGTATATAATTACTACAATAACAAATAAATAATTAAATAATAAAAAAATAGTTAATATAATGAAATAGTTGACATAATCAATAAAGGGCAAAATAGTAATAATGTAATAGCAAAGTGGTAAAAGTTAATGGACAAAAGTGGTGGTAAATACGCTCAATTAGGTTATGGTATGTGTGGAAGCATTAAAGGATAAGGAATAGGCCAAATAAATAATGAAAGGATAAGCTTAAATTACTAGTAATCAGTGAATTAATTGCGTATAATAAAAGTACAATTATTATGTCAAATTAAGTAATTGTGTGTTAAGGCTGACAAAAGAGTTTAATATTGAGGAAAATAAAGATTTAAAAATAAAAAAAATGAAAATGAAATGAATTAAATAACAAGATAGAAATGAAGTGATTTAATATGTCGTTGCAAATGAAATGGTTTAAAAATGAAAATTAGTTTAAATAATACACAATAATTAAATTAATTAGCTACAGAAAGGACAATAATAATTACACTCCCTTTAAATAAATATATAAAAGTATATAGGGTGCTTTAAATAAATAATAATGGTTAAGCATTAAAAATAATATAGCATAAGTATATAATAAAAATGTTGGGCAAAAGTGTGCAGTGGGTAAAATAATATATTAAAATATATGTATGTTAATAAAACTGTAGCTTAAATTAAACTATTTGGTCAAAATTGTTATCAAACATAAAAGAAAAGGTAAGTAATAAAAGAAAATAACTGTAAAATAAAATGAAAGTAAGAATATTAATAATATAGTTGAGAGGATTAAAGGAGATAATTATGACTTAAAAGAGCAATATGTCACTAATAAGTTAATTAAATAAAAATGAAATGAAAGAAAGAATTAGAAGAGAAGGGATTAAATAATTAATAAAATGAAAATATAAAATAATATAATTAATACATAATAATAAGCAGAAACATGAGAGAAGATAAAATTAAAAGTAACAAGTATAAAGTAAAATTAATTATAGTAAAGGGTGGGGTGGTAAAAGTTGAATATAAACACAAAAGTACATTAAGAATTGTAATAAAAGGGTAAATAAGGTATAATAAAAATAAACAAAGGAAAAGTAAATAAAAAGATAAATAAATAATAACAAAGTTTAAAAAAGTATAAATAAAAATGTCAAAGTGAAAAGGGTAATGGATAAATGGGTACAAAGGTAAAATAAAGCGCGTGGTCAGCGCGACACAAAGGGTAGACAGCGGAGAAATAAAAAAATAGATATTAAATTTATTTTTAAAAGTAATAAAGAAAATAGCATGCAGAAAAAAGGTTGATAAAAGGGTAAAATTGCAATAATAAAGATAGGGTAAAGGTAAAATAAAGTTAAAAATTGCAAAGTGTGCTTAAAATTAAAAAGGTTATTAACCTAAAGAAAAAGGATAAAGAAAAGGTTAATAAAAATAAAAGGGTAAATATAAAAATAAAAATAGAATATAAATAAAAATATAAAGGAATAATAAAATTTGAATATTAAAAATAAATTAAAAGGCAAATAAAAAAGCAATAAAATAAAAAGATATGCAAAGGTAAAAAAGGTAAAATAAGGATAAAGTAAAATAAAAAATGTCAGGTGTGCTAAGAAGGATAAAATACAAAGGGGACAAAAGGAAAATATTGTGGTAATAAAAGGGTTAAATAAAAGGATTAAATAAAAGGATAAAAGTATTATAAAGGATAACAAAGGATTAGCTTGAAAAGGTTAAAGTTAGAATTATAAAGGGTATATAAGGTTAAAAGAATATAAAGGCTAAAAGGGAATAAAAAGGAAAAAAGAATTATAAGGATATTATTGCGATAAGAGGTGAAAATAGAGTTATAAGGGTATTATAAGGTTTATAAAAGATATATAAAATATTATAAGGGATTTATAAAAGGATTATAAAAGATTTATAATAGATAATAAAATATTTTGAAAATTAAATAAAAGATTATATAAAAGAATATAAAGATAAAAGGATATAAGGATATAAGGATATATAATTATATATCCCTTATAATACCTATTATAACCCTTATATAATTTCTTTATATTCTTTTTATTTATTTTTTAATCCTTATTATTTATCCTTTTTATTTTATTTTAATAAACCTTTTATATAATTATAATAATATTTTATAATACCTTTTATAACTCCTTTATAATCCTTTTATTTTCTTTTTATACTCCCTTTATAATACCTTTTATAATTTTTTTATAATATCCTTTATATCCTTTTTATTTATCTTTTATAATTCCTTTATATAACCTTTTTATTTAATTTTCAAAATATTTTATATCTATTATAACCCTTTTATAATCCTTTTATAAATCCCTTATAATATTTTATATATCTTTTATAAACCTTTATAATACCCCTTATAACTCCTATTTTTCACCTCTTATTTATCCTTAATAATATCCCTTATAATTCCTTTTTTTATTCCTTTTTTAATTCCCTTTTTATACCTTTTATATTCTTTTTATTTATCCTTATAACCCCTTATAATACCCTTTATAATTCCTAACTTTAACCTTTTTCAAACTTTTTATAATCCTTTTATTTATCCTTTATAATACTTTTTATTTTATTTTATCCTTTTTTATTTATCCTTTATTAATTAACCCTTTTTATTTACCTTTTATTATTTTCCTTTTATTATTTACCTTTTATTATTTACCCTTTTATTTATTTTATCCTTTATTAATTACCTTTTTTTATTTATTTTTTATTTTACTTTATCCTTTAATTTTTACCTTTTTTTATTTACCTTTTATCTTTTTTTATTTTTTATTTACTTTTTTTATTTACCTTTTTAATTTATTTTTTTAATATTTAAATTTTATTATTCCCTTTATAATTTTTATTTAATATTCTATTTTTATTTTTATATTTACCCTTTTTTATTTTTTATTAACCTTTTTTTTTCTTTTATTCTACTTTTATCCTTTTTCTTTTAAATTAATAACCTTTTTAATTTTTATTTTACTTTTATTTTTAATTTTTAACTTTATTTTTTACCTTTACCCTTTTATCTTTATTATTTACTTTTAATTTTACCTTTTACCCTTTATCTTTAACCTTTTTTTTTCTGCGCTTTTTATTTTCTTTATTACTTTTTTAAAATAAATTTAATATCTATTTTTTTTTTTTTATTTTATCCCTTATTATTTACCCTTTATTATTCACCCTTTATTTTTTACCTTTTATTATTTACGCTTTATTTTATATTATCCCTTATTATTTACCCTTTTCTATTTATTTTTTATTTATACTTTTTTAAACTTTTTATTTATTATTTATTTATCTTTTATTTACTTTTTCCTTTTATTTATTTTTTTTTATTATACCTTATTTACCCTTTTTATTTTAATTCTTAATATTACTTTTTATTATTTATATTTAACTTTACCCTTTACCCTTTATAATTAATTTTACTTTTTACTTTTTACTTTTTATTTTAATTTTTCTATGCTTTTCGCGTTTTTTATACTTATTATTATTATTAATTATATAATTTTATATTTTTTTTATTTTATTATTTACCCTTTATTATTTAACCTTCCGCTATATTCTTTCTTTAATTTTATTTTTTTATTTAATTAACTTATTAAGTTTTATATTTAACTTTCCTTTTTAAATTATTCTTTATTTACCCTTTAATATATAACTTTATTTATTAATATTCTTATTTTACTTTTTATTTTTTAATTAATTTTTCTTTTTATTATTTTTTTCTTTTTATAATTTCTTTTAATTTTTATTAAATAGTTTTATTTAAACGTTTTTATTATTTATTTATATATTTTTTTTTTATTATATTTATTTTTACCCTTACTTTTTACTTTTTACCCTTTATTTTTTATTATATACTTTATATTATTTATTTTTAATACTTAACCATTATTATTTATTTAAACCTTTTATTACTTTTTTATATATTTATTTAAAAAGTTAATTATTTATTTATGCTTTATTATTTAATTATTTTTTTTATTATTATTTATTATTTAATAAATTTTTTTATTTTTTATTATTTATTTTAACGCTTTTTATTTAATTAACTATTTATATCTTATTATTTAATTATTTATTTTATTTTTTTTATTTTTTTAAATGTTTATTTTATAATATTAACCTTTTATCTTTTAACCTTTTATTATTTATTTAAACCCTTTAATATTTACTTTTTATTATATAATTAATTCTTTAATTTTTATTATTTAACTTATCCTTTATTATTTATTTAACTATTTATCCTTTATTATTTATTTAACTTTTTATCCTTTATTATTTAATTAACTATTTACCCTTTTTTATTTAATTAACTTTTTACCCTTTATTTTTTAATTATTTATTTACCCTTTATTATTATATTAACTATTTACCCTTTATCATTATATTAACTATTTACCTTTTATTATTTAATCAATTATTTACCCTTTATTATTAAAGTAATTATATACCCTTTATTATTTAATTATATTTCTTATTATTTAATTAATTATTTATTAGTTATTATTTAACTACCTATTTACTCTTTATTATTTATTTAATTCTTTACGTAACTATTTATTCTTTAATTATTATTGTTTTTTTTTTATAAATTAATTTTTTATATTTTATTATTTAATTAAGCCTTTATTTTTATTATTTATTTAATTACCTTTTATTATTATCTTAATTATTTATTTTCTGCTTTATTATTTAATTCTTTATTTAACTTTTTATTATTTAATTAATTACTTACCCTTTATTATTTAATTAATTTTTTACCCTTTATTATTTAACCGATTATTTACCCTTTATAATTTAATTAACTATTTATACTTTATTATTTAATTTATTATTTACTTTTTATTATTTAAGTAATTACTTACTTTTTACTATTTAATTTTATCCCTTATTATTTTTTTAATTATCTATTACTTATTATTCAGTTAATTAGTAACCCCTTTTTTGCTTTATTTTATTCTTTACATTTTATTATTTAATTATTAATTTTTATTTTTATTTTTAAATTTTTCCCTTTCTTTATTTAATTAATTATTTACCCTTTATTATTTAAATAATGACCCTTTATTATTTTAAGTTATTCTTTACCCTATACTATTTACCTTTTATTATTTAACGTTTATTATTTATTTAATTATTTACCTTTATTAATTAATAATTTATTTACCCTTTATTATTTGATTATTTATTTACCGTTTATTACTTAGTTTATTATTTACCCTTTATTATTCAATTAATTATTTACCCTTTATTTTCATATTAACTATTTATACTTTATTATTCACCTTTTATTATTTACCCTTTATTATCCTTATTAAAGTAAAGCCTTAATAAATAAATAATTAATAATCTTATTAATATAAAGGGTTTTTACCGGTTAAAGGTTATAAATAATAAGAATTAAATTTTATTAAGTCTTTATTAAAAGTCTTAATATAAGGAGGCGACGTTAACGGTTATTTTATATTAAGATATTTAAGGAATTAATTAAATAAAAAAATTAATAAGTAAAAAAAAATAATTATTATTATTAAGTAAATAATATATCTATTAATATATACCGGATTATAATAATTCCAATATTATTATAACCTTTTTTTATATTTTTTTTTTAATATTTATTCTTTTTTATTTTAACTTAAATATTTTTATTTATAATAACGTTTTTCTATTATTTTATTATATTTAATTTTTAATTAAATAATTTAATAAAAAACTTAATAAAGGGTTTAATAAAGGGTTTAATATAAAACTTAATAAAAGACTTAATAAAAAGCTTAATAAAGAGCTTATTAAACGGCTTAATAAAGGCCTTCCTAAGGGTAAAGTAAGGGTGCAGGTAAAGGGCTTTACTCAGCTCTCGGATTCTTTATGCAAATCACGGTATTTTTGGGCCTATTGTGGTGGGGGCACCCGGTGAAGTGCTTGCTAAGAGGCCTGGTAAAGGGCCTGGTAAAGGGCTTAGTAAAGGGTTTGCTGGGGGTGCAGGTGAGGGTGCAAGTGAGGGTGCAGGTGAGGGTGCAAGTGAGGGTGGTGGTGAGGGTAGTGGTGCACTTGCAGGTGAGGGTGCAGGTGAGGGTGGTGGTGAGGGTGTAAGTGAGGGTAGTGGTGCACTTGCAAGTGAGGGTGCAGGTGAGGGTGCAGGTGAGGGTGCAGGTGAGGGTGCAGGTGAGGGTGCAGGTGAGGGTGCAGGTGAGGGTGCAGGTGAGGGTGCAGGTGAGGGTGCAAGTGAGAGTGCAGGTGAGGGTGCAGGTGAGGGTGCAGGTGAGGGTGTAAGTGAGGGTGCAAGTGAGGGTAGTGGTGCACTTGCAGGTGAGGGTGCAGGTGAGGGTGCAAGTGAGGGTGCAGGTGAGGGTGCAGGTAAGGGTGCAGGTGAGGGTGGTGGTGAGGGTGGTGGTGAGGGTGGTGGTGCACCTGCAGGTGAGGGTGCAGGTGAGGGTGCAGGTGAGGGTGCAGGTGAGGGTGCAAGTGAGGGTGCAGGTGAGGGTGTAAGTGAGGGTGCAAGTAAGGGTAGTGGTGCACTTGCAGGTAAGGGTGCAGGTGAGGGTGGTGGTAAGGGTAGTGGTGCACTTGCAGGTAAGGGTGCAGGTGAGGGTGGTGGTGAGGGTGGTGGTGCACCTGCAGGTAAGGGTGCAGGTGAGGGTGCAAGTAAAGGTGCAGGTGAGGGTACAAGTGAGGGTGGTGGTGAGGGTGCAAGTGAGGGTGCAAGTGAGGGTGCAAGTGAGGGTGCAAGTGAGGGTGCAAGTGAGGGTGCAAGTGAGGGTGGTGGTGAGGGTGCAAGTGAGGGTGCAAGTAAGGGTGCAAGTGAGGGTGCAAGTGAGGGTGCAAGTGAGGGTGCAAGTGAGGGTGCAAGTAAGGGTGCAAGTGAGGGTGCAAGTGAGGGTGCAAGTGAGGGTGTAAATGAGGGTGCAAGTGAGGGTGCAAGTAAGGGTAGTGGTGCACTTGCAGGTAAGGGTGCAGATAAGGGTGCAAGTGAGGGTGCAGGTGAGGGTGCAGGTAAGGGTGCAGGTGAGGGTGATGGTGAGGGTGGTGGTGAGGCTGCAGGTGAGGGTGGATCACCTTTGGTGGTAAAATCTTAATCCTTTTATTTCTCAACAACCACCCTATAAAATTTTATCAACAGAGGCTTGTTTGAATACGCTTACTTCACTCTACAACTCTTATATATAAAGTTAATGGATTAAGTAAATAACTTTAAAGATACACTAAGATAAAGTATCCGTACTTCATATAAAGTTCAGATCCAAGACTTAGCAGATGACTTACTGCATACAGCCTCTCCTATTGGTCAGCTATCCGTACTTCATATGAAGTCCAGACATTAATAGTGTTAGGTTTTACCAGGGGTTTTAACCAAAATCGGGCTATAATTAAATTAAAATTTAATAAATAAATAGTTTACCCGGTATAAACAACCTAGGTATTAACCTTGAATTTTTCCGGTTCCGTAATCGTTATATTCATATTTTTAATAACCGTTTTAATCCGTTCCGTTAATTTCCTTATCTTAATTATATAAATAAGGGCCGGGATATCCGTAATATTATTATTATTATCGGTATTATCGGTATTAAATACTTTAAATAAATAACGATTAAAGCCTTTAATATATAATTATTAATAATTAACGGAAATCCATTGTATATTCAATCCTGGTTAATTTTTTTAATGAAAATTACCCTATTTTTAAAGCTTATAAATATCAGGGTAATCGTTCCGGTAATAAATCGTTATCGTATTTAGGGATAAATAAATATAAGTATAATAATTATACTTTAAACCTAAAGAAATAGGTAATAAAGGTAAAAAGGTAATAAATTTATCCGGAATATCGATATTATCTGAATAATTCTTAATAATATAAGTAAAAATCTTATTCCGGGTAAAAAGGCAAGCTAAAGGTATTATTTATTAAAATAACCGCATAACTTTTAAAATTGGATACCGTATTTATAATCACAGTAAATTAATGCTGAAGGGCTTGGTGAGGGGCCTGCTGAGGGGCCCGGTAAAGGGTTTGCTGAAGATAGAGGTGGAACCATATTATCTACAGTGAATCGATCCTTCAGTATATGGCTCTTGAATAGTACAATCCCCCCCTCAGGCCACCGTCTTTTGTAGGATCACAGTTCCAGCGGCCCTCTCCCTCTTCTCAATGTCTCTTTCCAACTCTGCCAAGGATACAATCCGCTGGTGCGCTGTGCCGAAATCCAAGATATTATGGGTATCCTTGCGGAAGGCGCTGAGGTGGTCGTCGTCCGAGAGGAGGTAGCCCCGAATCTTGTTCATGTGATAGACTTCGGCCCCGTCTTCCTGAACGTCGCACCAATGCACGAAGATGTTGGCCAGCTGGGGGACCCAGACGCAAGAGAAAGCGACGGAGGAATAATCAGCCCCGGAGCCACCGCGGGCAGATGTGGCGATGAGCATCGCTTCCGGGGGTTTGGCGCAGTCATCAACAGCAGTGGGATCATCGGTCTCAGCTTGAATGGGGACTGTGCTGGATGAAGCAGAGTGGCTTGCCGGAGGTGTAGCTTCAGAAGCGAGGGCAGCGGCAGTCGCATTGGGGCCTTCTTCCGCGTTGGTCTCCGGAGCAAGACCATGGCCGTGGTAGGCCATCATGTTCAATTGCCGGCGGGCAGAGACCAATGTAGCACCCCCTCGAATGGCCTGATTCTCCGCCTCTTCTACCGAACCTTCGCACCCTTTGTTCTCGATCAAGAAGAAGGCGTGATTCAATTGAGGCGATACCCTGATTAGCGACGTGGCAGCATCGGAGAGCTTCGGTGCACGGGGAATGTATGTTTGGGGATTTTGAAGCCGTATACGACGTCCGGCTTGGGAGTCGACAAGGCCGCCTGTTTGCCCTCGGTAGTAGTATATAAGATGGGCAGGAGATCTTTGCCGAAGAGCATGTCTTCACTGAAATCGAGGTCATCGAAGGCGAATGTCTCGTACTGTCGTTTAACTTCTCCGGCAAAGTCTCTCTTGACCCCCACCGAGGGCGCTGGCTTGCTTTGGTCCGGTTGTTGTTTATACTTGATGATCTGATTCCGGAGACCATTGTGAAACGACGCTTCACCCAAGGTGGCATTCTTTCTTAACCACTGGCGGATCTGTTTGGCAGACTCGGCCCGCATCTCTGTGCTCCGCTTTGATAGGACTTTCCCCTCCACCCAAGCCTTGAAGTCCGGATAGGCTTCATAAGCGGCAGTGTCATCGAAAAACATATTCTGCTGGGCTAGGTCGGTTCTTATGCTGCTTATAGTCGCGGTCTTCTTTCTGACGCTGGAGTCGCTCGAGCCATTACTGGACGGCTTGTTGGAGACGCTCGAATGTGGATTGACGCTGAATGCTGGGTGGGATACGTTGGAGTTCGGGGGAGTGTGAGGGTCTTGGAGGTTTCCAGCAGCATTCTGGCCAACGAGGCTTTTTTGAGGTGAGAACTATTACGTGTCATAACTGTTAGCGGTCATCCAAGCCGTATGAATAGCTACCTCCACCTGCTCAGCCAAGGTTCCACAAATGCTTACCTTGGTTGCGCGGCCATGGCCATTTCCTCGCGCTCTTTTTGAAGAGCCTGTGCCTCGGCCAGTAGAGGACTCTGGTATGTTCATGCGTCTCGTGTTGGGTGAGAGATCCCGTAGAGCGTTGCGAGAAGCTGCGTGGTCCCGATCATCAACTTCGGAGATTGCCCGCTTCCTCCTGGTAACTCGTGTTGAATATGTGAGGAATGGCGATGTGGGATGAGGATCTGTGGACGAGAGAGATGAGGGGATGCTACGAAGCCATGAGGCTACGCTGGATCGATCGTCGTCTGCGTTTGCATTCATTGAATGAGTTGCGAAAGGAAGCATGATTGCCAGGAAAACAACATCCTAAACCGTACTAGCTCAATTAAGCGAACCGAAGTTCGCCCGGTCGACGTGGTGATCATCCTTGGCATTGCGTGAGGGGCTCAATTTCTTCCTCGATTGTATCGGCTGTTTTGACCTCGTATCGCTTTCTCTTATTCCGCGCGACGACCAAAAAGCCTGGAGCCAGTAATTAATTTTAAAAGCTGATTTTAATAGCTGGAATTAGATAAGGCGGGCGCGATATAACTTAGGAGCAACCAGAACCATCACACCTTATAATGGCTGTGGCATTCACTTACAATAGAAGTGGAATGTCTCCCAGAGCGGGTCTGAATGGAAGTCTTCAAGTGTCCGGCACTCAAATGTGGCGGTGGGACTACAGGCTCAAGTCCAGTTTCCTACAGCGAGAATTATAAAAGGGTATAGGTAAAGCGCTCTTTACAAGACTTCTGTAATTCCTTGTCCGATATACCAAGCTGCCCAAGAACGCCCTATATCGGGCTAAAGGTCGATCAGATAAGTAAACGCTTACGCAATATTGATTCAACTCCGCAGATAAGCGAGTTGAAATGTCGTTTTTTAAAGCCGTATAGTAAGGGGGCGCACCCTTAACAATCGACACCGCGGATAAGCCGGTCAATAAGTGAACCTACTTAAAAGGCGATTTATTTCTCTAGTGAGCCGACAGTCAGCCAAGGAATATACGAGGTAATAAGTGATTTACGACTAAAGTCCTATTTCAGTTAACGGACATTTTATAATACCCTTAACGGGGTAATATGGGACGGTTTTTGAAAAGATAAATATTACCCTATATTATCCCGGTTTAAAGTAAACCCCGTCTATATTATTAAAAATAGGGATATTTAATATAACTCTTAATACTTGAATCTTTATTAATTTTCTAGTAAGTTAATAAGGTATTAAATTCTTCTTAAAGTGTGATTTTACTAGTTAAATGATTTTAAATATTATAAGAATAAAGTCCTTAAAGATACGTTTAATGGAAAAAAAGGACCTTAGTATTACGGGATTAAAACCTTTATTGATAAGTCAATTCTTAACCTATTTAAGTCAAGTAATTAATCGGGAATTTATCTACTTAAACCGCTCGTAGGTTACTTATTATTGCGGATCTTAAGGATACTTAATTGTGATTAATCTTAAAGGGTTAAGTAGGTTTTTATAGAAGAACAGTATATAGTTATAGTATTAAAAAAGTAATCTTTATTTATGTATTTTTACCGTAAATAATTTTAATCTTAAAGTAATATCAAATATAAAGAAATTTAATATTAAGGTAAAAATAATTTTTTATATAATCCTCTATATTTAATTTATACTGTTACGAGAATGCGGTATTCATGGTAATAAAGTAAAGTATATATAAATAATAAATAGCTATTTAATATATAAAGGTAGGAAATATAAGTATACGCGCCAAGCACCAATAACAAGGTAAGCCCGCTCCGTGCCAAAGGATCCTTTTATAATCCATACCGTAATATATTCGTTTATTTATTTTATTCGTTTCGGAGTATCCGATCTTATATATTCGTCCGCTTTATTTATAAGTATTTAAGCTTATAATTTACTTCGGTTTATTAACTTACCCGTTTTAAATATAAGCCTTTAAGCCGCTAACAATATTATTCATTCCGTTTTTAACGTTATATTATTACTGCGGGAAGCGGGACGGGATAGGACGGTTTTTCGATTCACTTATCCTATCCCGTGTGGGACGGGATAAGGCTCAATCCTATCCCATCCTATCCCTATCCCGGCGGGTTAGGATTGGGATATACCAAGATCCCGCCAAAACGCGGGGTAAAAGTAAATTAATAAGGCTGATAATAAGGGTGCAGGTAAGGATGCAGGTAAGGGTAAGGTTATTAAGGGTAATAAGGGTAATAAGGGTAATAAGGGTAATAAGGGTAATAAGGGTAATAAGGGTAATAAGGGTAATAAGGGTAATAAGGGTAATAAGGGTAATAAGGGTAATAAGGGTAATAAGGGTAATAAGGGTAATAAGGGTAATAAGGGTAATAAGGGTAATAAGGGTAATAAGGGTAATAAGGGTAATAAGGGTAATAAGGGTGATAAGTGATATAATGTGCGCAAATGGGTGCAGGGTTCAGGGGATGGGTAAATAAGCTGAATTATTTATATTAAGTTTACCACTATACTTATTTAATTACACCTCAATAACGAGTATATTTATGTTTATTTCAAGAGCCGTTTAATAACCGTATACTCACTATACCTTATATACCGATATACCTATATTACCGTTAATAAAACGCCGTTTAATAGGCCTTTATACGATAAGGTCTTTAATATAAAGGCTGCCAAGATAACTGCGGAATACCCCCGTATATTACTCCCTTATTAAAGCTATAATAAATCTATAACTATAATACTATTATTAACTTATTAACTATAATCCGAGTTTCAATCTATTTATCTTAAAGGGTTTTTTTAATAAAGGCTTTCTTATAATATTTATGAATTAATCCTTAATATTAATATACTTTCCTAAGATAAGGGTTTTTTTATACATTTTTTTAAATAAAGTAATATTCAACGTTAATATATATGGTTTACGAAAAGTTTTCTAGGTTCTTAATAAAAGAGATATTACCGTTATTATTATTCGGTAGAATAATAAGCGCGTAACCTTTAAAGAACCCGGTTTTATTAATCCATTTTATAAATTAAATATTCGCCTTATACCTTTCGGAAAAAGTTATATACTCGGTTTTTATAATAAAAATAACAACTATACGTTATTTCTGCGTAGATTATATATATATTATATTGGTATTTAATATTAAAAAACCGTATAATAAACTTTTATTATTTTTATTATGAATAAACGCGGTATTTATAAAATATTTAGATAATCCGCTATTATATCGGAAATATAAGCATAAATTTAATATATTCTTTAAGTATTTTAATACCTATATTAAATAATTCTAATATTGAATAATAAAGTTATTATAAAATTAACTTAATTTTAAAGATAATAAAGCCGGGTTAAATAATAATTTAAAGAACTATAAGCTTATTAAAAACCTATTAGTAAATATATTAATCTATTTATTATTTATTAAATGGGTTGTTTCTATACTTTTATATCCGTTTATCGGGGTATTAATATTATTATAATTTAATATATAATACTTTTTAAGGACGTTAACAACGTAATTGATATAATTTCTAATAATAATATTGTTATTCTAAAATACTTATATCTTAAGGATTACACTTAACGGGCCTCCTTCGGTAAGCGTAAATACTAAAGATAAATAAATTTTTTTTTTAATAAATTTTCAAGTTTTCAATAATAATAACGATGTTATTAACGTAAATGGTTATTAAATACGTCTTTTTATTAATTTTTTTAATAAAAATGTATAAATTAACTTAAATAAGAATAAAACTAAATTTATAAAATTAAAAATAAAATTTCTTAATTTATATTCTTCCTAATTATTTAAGCCTATAAAGGCTAAGTAAACGGAGATATTTACCGGTATTTTATTAAATTATCTAAACACCGTTAAGAATACTTATATAAATCTCTTTTCATAAATTACCGTTTAAATATACGGTAATAACGTTTAAGAACTATAATTAAAATCTATAAATAACCGTAAGTATTAAAGATAAGCGGAGCGACTTATACCTTGAAGTAAGTTAAAAGGTTTCTTTATAATTAATATTTTACTTTTAAGCTAAACCTTTTATAATAAATTTTATTTTATATTTATTAATAAACATTAAAGTAAAGAATTTTTCTTAAATATTCATTTAAAGTTAATAAGCGTATAATCTTTTTAATATATATAAGTTTTAATTTTTTTAATAATAAACTTATAATCTTTTTATTAATAGCCTTAATTTATTTAAATCGGTTTAAAGAATTTATAACTTATTAATAAGAAAATCAATTAATATAAACTATAAGAATAAAATTAATAGTATTAAAATTAAAATTTAATACGTAATAATTATAATAATAATAACTTTAATAAAAGCGGTTACTCTTAAGTTTATTATTAACGTTATTATATATATTTGTTTTTTCTTCTGGAATATATCTTAATAATAATAAGGTTTTACTCAATTATTAATAAACCGGGATAAAATTCTAAGTATCCTTAAGTAAAATAAAGACGTTAACTCCCTTTGATAAAAATAAATTAAAAGCCCTGTTATTTTTATAATTTTTACGACTTATAGGATTTTTAACGTTTTTAAAGTCTTTAATAAGTTTTTTAAAATTCTCCCTTTAAGTAAATATTCCGTTTATTACCTTATAGATTTTTCATAACGTATCCCTCCTATTTAATTCTATCCAATAAAAGATTTTATTGCCAACTTAAGGAAAATTAAGATTTATGGGATCTATATTATGAATTTCTTTATTTTAAGGAATCGGGTAAATATAAATTAATATAAGCTCGTTTTTATTAGGGTTTTTAAAATTATCCGATATATACTCGATTTTATAATGAGCCGCGTTACTATTGGTAAGGGTTATCGGCTTTAAGGCCGGTAATATATCTTTAATAATAAGCTATAATAATAAACACGTTACCGTTTTTCTATTAAAGACCTTTATTCAACCTTAATATCTTTTTTATAGGGTATGTAAATTTATAATTATAAGCTTAATATAATTCTTAAGTAAATATTAATGGTAATAATCTTATCCAGTTTCAATCGTTTTAGCTTTTTGGGTATACTTATTTTATATATTATAGAAAGGGGGAAAGCATGGAAGACATTAAACTTGCGGATGGGTATATAAATGAATAGAAATACCAAAAGGTCTAACTAAGGGTAGAAACGATTTATATATACTTAAAAAAGGAAAGGCGTAACGGATTATTATAGTAAAATACCTATACTTTATTAACTTATATTAGGGTTACGGCCTATCTTTAATTATACTTTATTATTACCTATTATTTTATTATTCTTACTTTTTTATCTCTTCTTATCTTTTTTAATGGTCCTAAGAAGGTATTTATTTATTTGTATACATTAAAGAATTCGGTTTGGTTATACGATTTAATCGTAAATAACCTACCGTGCCTTTTCTTTAATTAACAGTAATAAAATTACGAAGATATTATAGAAAACTGACTTTTATTATTATTATATTATATTATATATATATAACGAAAGTAATAAATTATAGATTCATATATATTCATAGAATATTTTTAATTATTACTTATTTATTAAATAAACATTAAAATCAAGAAAATTAAAAACATTTAAGTAACCCCCTTTTAAGTACCCTTATTCGGATATTCTTATTACCACCTTTAATTAATACGGGGACCCCATTTATACGTATCGGTAAAGTATTATTAGTATTTATTAATTAATTATTAATTATTGGAAATTAAAAAATAAAAAGAAACGATAACTTTTTAAAGCGTTTTTATTATAAAAGGATAATAATACCCCCCGTATTAACGATAGGCTTAAATTTTAATTAAAAATAATCGTATATATTACCGGATATTTTAAATTATTACCAAGGAAATTATAATTTATATGTTAATATAAACCGCTTCTTTAAAATAAAAGAAATTAAAGTAATTAAAGAAAAAAATAGAAAAAATCAGTCATTTTAAATAACGTAAAATTATTATTTAATAATTAATTACCGTAATAACCGAAATATAAAATTTATTAAGTTAATATTAGCAATTAAATTTAACTAAATTATAAATTATATTAAATTATTTTAAATAATTAAACCGTAAATCTCGTAAAACGATTTTAATTAATTATTTTTTTTATTATAAGTAAGACTCCTTAATTTAGTTTAGAATATCATAAATATTCTTTAAAGATATAAAGTTAATCTTAAAGATTATTTTATACCGGGTAAGCGATCTTTTAAGATCCGTAAATAATATTAAGCATTTTAATATTAATAAATATATAAAACTCCTTAATAATTATTAAAGTAATTAAACCGAACCGTATTTTTTAACGATAAAAATAATGAGAATAAGATTCCTTAATAAGGCTTAAGTAATTATATATACCTCTTAAAGAAATATTTTTTATTAAAACGTAAATTATTAAGTTAAAAGCTATTTAAGTAATAGCCAGATTTTAAATTACTTACGGAGGTTTAAACCGGTCTTTAAAATTTCTGGGAAATGATTATAAGCTATATAATACGTTAACCGGACATAATAAACCTTTTACCTTAAGTTATAAATCGAATAACTAGGAATCGAAAAATCAAAAAGTAAATTAAGAAAATAAATAATAAGAAAAAATAAGTAATAAAACCGATTAAAAGAATTAATAAAAGAAAATAAAAATAAATATATTTATAATAATAATTATATCGTATATATATTAAAAATATTAAAAAAGATTTATATCGGTTATTAATATAAAACTTACTTAATTTAACGATATCCTTTTTAAGGCTTTCCAGTATAAAAAATAAAGAAAATTAAAATAAATAATTAAAGTTTATTTTAATTTAAAAGGGAAATATAAACTTATAATAAAACATAACTTATATATACTTATATAACAACTTAAGAGATCAGAAAGATTACTATTAACGTTATATAATTATATATTAACTTAACTTTTTCTTTAAAAAAAATTGAAAAAAATAAAAATAAAATATAATTACTTAAAATAACCATAAACTTTTTTTCAAAGCACCCTTATTAATATTATTAATATATTAATAATAATATACTTTATTTTATATGTATCTTAATACCCTTAAAATAAAAAAATAAAGTTAAGTATTATTATATAAACCAAAGAATTAATTATAGTATTATTGTTCCTTTTATTATTATTTATTTCTTTTATTAAAAAGAATATATACTTTTTTACTTTATATTAAATAAAGGATGAAAATTAAGATAAATTTATATAAATTATGGGGCCATCCCGTATTCATTAATAATTATAAATATTTTTAAGGATTATTTAATAATAAACCTTATTAATTTCTCTTTAAAAAGTAATAAAATATTATTAAAAAATCCCTTAATCCTTTAAATTTAAAAAGGAATTATTTATTATATATAAAATAAAGGAGATTCTTAAATAATTTTAAATATCCTCTTTAATAATAATAATAAAGTTAAATATAAAAGAAAACTCCGTAATATTATTAATAATTCTAGCTTTTACCTCAAAATCATCAGAAACTTTATAATAAAAAATTATAATATAACCCGGGATTAAGACTTTATTCTATAAATTAGAAAATTAAATAAGTAAAAAAACAGATTAAATAATCTATAAAAATGGATTTATAATATATAAAAAGAGATTAAAAAAGATATTTCCCTTAATTAATAAATAAACATAATAAATATAAGACTTAAAGGAAACGTAATATATTAAGTAAAAGAATCAGAAATTAGAGTATTATTTATAAATAAAATAATAACCAATATTATAAAAGAAAATATAAAAAATTTCTAAAAATTATTAAAATAAGAATTCTTAAAATTAAATCTTAATAACGTTATAAAATAAGTAATAAATAATATTAAAGTATTATTTTAAAGAATTAATTTTATTTTCAATTATTATAAACGTATACTTTATATTATATATAACTTAAACGGAAAAAATATTAAACTTAAAAAATTAAAAAATATAATAAATAAAATAATTAAATATATTTTAAAAAACGTAATTAATTATTTTAAGAATAATTTAATAAATATAAAGTTCCGTAAACGTTGAATAAAGGATATATATAAAAAGCTTAATCTTTATAAAGTATATTTTGAAATAGCATAAGTTACGGAAAAAATAAAAAAAAAATAGGAACTTAAAAAGGAAAAAAAGGATAAAGAGATAAATCTTAAAGCTTAAATATTTATAAATTGATTAAGTTATATAAACGGAGACCTTTAAGAAGTTACGTTAGAAATAAATTTAATATATATTAATTAAAACGGAATTATTTAAATATTATAAGTAAAAGGAACGTAATAAATTAAATACCCTAGAAAGGGGGAGAGCATGGAAGACACCAAACTTGCGGATGGATGTATGGAGGAATGGAAATATTAAAAGGGCTGATTAAGGGTGGAATCAATTCATATACACTTTAAAAAGAAAGGGTATAATGGATTATTATAATAAGTAACCTATACCTTATTAACTTATATAAGGGCTACGGCCTATCTTTAATTATACTTTATTGTTACCTATTATTTTATCACTTTTACTCTTTTTTTCCTTCTTAATTTTTCTAACGGTTTTAAGAAGGCTTTTATTTACTTATATATATTAAGGAATTGGGTCTAATTATATAATTTAATCGTAAATAACTTACTGTACCTTTTCCTTAATTAATAATAGTAAAAACTATGAAAACATTATATTAAACCGACCTTTATTATTATTATGTTATATATATATAATAAAAGTAATAAACTATGGATTTATATATATTTATAGAATATTTTTAATTATTATTTACTTATTAAATAAATATTAAAATCGAGAAAAATAAGGGTATTTAAATAACTTTTTTTTTAGGTATTCTTATTCGGATATTCTTATTACCACCACCCTTAATTAATATGGGGACCCCGTTTATACGTATCGGTAAAGTAATATTAATATTTATTAATTAATTATTAATTATTAAAAATTAAGAAGTAAAGAAAAACAATAACTTTTTTAAAGCGTTTTAATTACGAAAAAATAATAATATATTTTATATTAACGACGGGCTTAAATTTTAATTAAGAAATAATTATATATATTACCGGATATTCTAAATTATTATTAAGGAAATTACAACTTATATATTAATATAAGCCGTTTTTTTAAAATAAAAGAAATTAAAGTAATTAAGGGAAAAAAATAGAAAAAAATTAATTACCTTAAATAACGTAAAATTATTATTTAATAATTAATAACCGTAATAATTAAAATATAAGACTTATTAAGTTAATATAAATAATTAAATCCAATTAAATTATAAGTCTCGTTAAATTATTTTAAGTAATTAAACTATAAATCTTATAAAACGATTAAAAATAATTAATTTATTTATTATAAATAAAACTTTTTAATTTAGTTCAGAGCATTATATATATTCCTTAAAGACGTAGAATTAATCTTAAAAACTATTTTATCTTAAGTAAACGATCTTTTAAGATCCGTAAGTAATACCGGGTATTTTAATATTAATAAATATATAAAATTCCTTAATAACTATTAAAGTAATTAAATTAAACCGTATGTTTTAACGATAAAAGTAATAAAAATAAGATTCCTTAATAAAGCTTAAATAATTATATATACCTTTTAAAAAATACTTTTTATTAAAACGTAAATTATTAAGTTAAAAGTTATTTAAGTAATAATTAGGTTTTTAATTACTTATAAAAGTTTAAATTAGACTTTAAAATTCTTAGGAAGTAACCGTAGGTTATATAATATATTAACCGGATATAATAAACCCTTTTTTTTAAGTTATAAATTGAATAATTAAGAATTAAAAAATCAGAAAATAAACTAAAAGAATAAATAATAAAAAGAAGTAAATAATAAAACCGATTAAGGAAATTAATAAAAAAGAATAAAAACAGATATATTTATAATAATAATTATATTATATATATATTAAATATATTAATAATTATATATAACGGTTATTAATGTGAAACTTATTTAATTTAACGGTACCCTCTTTAAAGTTCTTTTATATAAAAAATAGAAAAGATTAAAATAAATAACCAGAACTTACCTTAATTTAAAAAAGAAACGCAGACTTATAATAAAATATAACTTATATATACTTATATAATAACTTAAGAGACCAGAAGGACCCTTATTAACGTAATATAATTATATATTAACTTAACTTTTTCCTTAAAAAAAAAAGTAAAAAAAGATAAAAATAAAATATAATTACTTAAAGTAACCATAAACCTTTTTCTTTAAAATACTTTTATTAATATTGGTAATATATTAACGATAATATATTTTATTTCATATATATTTTAATACCCTTAAAATAAAAAAGGTAAAGTTAAATATTATTATATAAATTAAGGAATTAATTACGGTATTATTACCCTTTTTATTATTGTTTTATTTCCTTTATTAAAAAGAATATATGCCTTTTTACTTTATATTAAATAAAAAATAAAGAAAATTAGGATAAATTTATATAAGTTACGGGGCCATCTTGTATTTATTAATAGTTATAGGTATTATTAAGGATTACTTAATAATAAACTTTATTAACCTTTCTTTAAGGAATAATAAAATATTATTAAGAATCCCTTAATCCCTTAAATTTAAAGGGGAATTAATTAGTATATATAAAGTAAAAAAGGTACTTAAATAATTCTTAGTATCCTCCTTAATAATAATAACAAAGCTAAATATAAAAGAAAACTCTATAATACCATTAATAATCCCAGCTTTTACCTTAAAATCATTAAAAGCTTTATAATAAAGAATTATAATATAACCTAAGATTAAGATTTTATTCTATAAATTAAGAGAACTTAATTAGTAAGAAAGTAAACTAAATAATATATAAAAATAAATCTATAATATATAAAAAAAGATCGGGAAAGATACCTTTTTTAATTAATAAATAAACGCGATAAATATAAGTGTTATATGCACTGTGCGCATGCCAAGACCTTTACGGGCACTAAGGCCCAAAGGGGTATAGCGGACGTCCATGCTTGGCGCGCACACTCATATCTACCACCTTCATAGCTAGGTAGAGACTCATCATACATTTTACACCCACTTTTTACCTCAGTACTCTCAGTACCTGACAATAAGACTTAAAAAAGACATAGTATATTAAATTAAATAGTTAAAAATTAAAGTTTTACATATAAATAAAGCGATAAATAACGTTATAAAAAAAGATATAAAGAACTTCCAGAAATTATTAAATTAAAAATTCCCAAAATTAAATCCCGATAACCTTATAGAGTAAATAACGAATAATATTAAAGTATTATCTTAAGGAATTAATTTTATCTTTAATTATTATAAATATATACTTTATGTTATATATAACTTAAATAAAAAGGATATTAAATCCGGAAGGCCGGAAAATATAATAAATAGAATAATTAAATATATATTAAAAAAAGTAATTGATCGTTTTAAGAATAATTTAACGGATATAAAGCTCCGTAAACGTTTAATAAAAACGTATATAAAAAGCTTAATCTTTATAAAATATACCTTAAAATAAAATAAATTACGGAAGGAATAAAAAAAAACGGAAGCTTAAAAAGGAAGAAAAGGATAAAAAAATAAACCTTAAAGCTTAAATATTCATAAATTAATTAAATCGTATAAACGGAGACCTTTAAGAAGCTACATTAAGGGTAAATTTAATATACGTTAATTACGACGGAATTATACGAGTATTATGAATAAAAGGAACGCGATAAATTAAATACCCCCAGAAGCGTATAAATAAAAGGCTTTAAAACGTCTTAATAATATAAATGACGCCTATATAATTATTAGAAATAATATTACCTTAATAATTTAAATATTAAAACCGACCTTAAAATCCATTTTAATAGAATATTAATAATTAAGCGGAAAATATAAATTAAGGGCCGTAAAATTATTAATAGAATTTATATATTAATTAAAATATTAAAGGGAACAATTAATTTATTTTAAGATTATTTAATCCGGTTAAGTTTAAAAATCTTTATATTAATAACTTTAAGTTATTTAACATAAAATTATACTTTATTTATTATAAGTATTATAATATATTTTTAACGGAAAAATATATAAGTTATAAATAAAAATATAACGAAAATAACGTAAATTTCAATAAAAAGAAATATATATAAAAAAAGGATTAAGATTATAAAAATAAGCGTTATAATATAGATTATTAATTACTGTTATTACTTATAACCGTACCGCTTAACGATTATTTAAACGTATTAATAAATATAATAATTATCGTTTTAGTTATATAGGAAAAAGGAAAGGTCCTTAATAAGGTCGATAATAAAAAAGTAGTTAACGGCTTTAGTTATAAAGCCATTATTATAAAGGAAAAATACCCCTTTAATAAGGACGTTAACTACGAAGTAGGCATAATAATAAATATAGCCGTGAAACGATAACGAATTAAAGATAATAATTTAAAAAAAGGAGTTAAGCTTATATAAATTAAAAAGTAAATAAAAAGAAAGCTAAAAAAAAGGTGAAAATTAAAAGGAAAAAAGAACTTTAATAAATTATCGGGCTATTAAAAGAGTAAGCTTTAAACGTTAAGCGGATCTTATTAATTAATAATAATATATTCATTACGATATATTTAATATAACTTTTACTATATTTTTAAAAAAAAGATAAACCGACTTATAAAGAACGTATTAAACTTTAATTATATACGTTATAAGAAAATTATAGTTATTAAGGAAGTTTTTAAAAATAACAGAAAAAAGATACAAAAGATAATTCAGAATAAATAAATTAAGATTAATAATATTGCAATTATAGGCTTAAAATAAAATCTTAAAGTTATACTTAATAAAAATAAGTAAATATACTTTATAAAAATAATAGTTATTTATTAACCGGAAGAAATAAATAAGTTATTTAATATAAAAGTTAATTAAGGATCGGATATTATTATAATTAACTTAAATATAATAAGAAAATTATAAATAAAAAAAAAGCTTTTAAAATTGCTTAAAGTTAATTACTTAAATATATTAATAAAAAACAAAGATTATATATTATTTTATATATAAATTATATAAGTGAGGAATGGCGACGAACAACGGGACCTTAGAGGTCAGAAACGATGTACGCGTATATAGCTTAAGTGATAGTAAGGATAATACCTTAAATGCGATAAGTAAAAACGGAATAATAGTAAAAATAAAAAAAGAAAAAAGGTAAACGGCCCAAATTAATAGGAACGGTAATAAATTATATGAATAACGCGATAAATACGAAATAAAAAGGCCTTAAATCGAATAAAGAGCCTATAATTAATAAGATATATATAAAGGGACGCGTATAACGCGTAAAGGTATTATTATAGGGGGTAATAAATGAAAAGCGGAAAAAATAAAAATAATACGCGAGGATAAATAAAGGATAAGCGGAGGCGTAAAAGGCCTTATTAAGTATATATAAACTAAAAAAGAACTAAATAAAGATAAGGAAATACTAGGTAAATAGGATTAAATTATAAAAAAAAATGGTTATTAAATATATAAGGGAAAAGTAAAAAAGAAAAAAACGGTAAAAGCGTTAAAAAGTTTCCTTATAACTATATAGAAAAATATTACGTTAAAAACCTAACCGATACTATAAATCGGATTACGGGGAATAAGAGACTTTTATATAAATACGGAAAGAAGTTTAAAAGAGTTAAAAAGGCTATATAAAGCTTAAGGGGCGATAGTAAAAATATTGGCAGACGGAAACGAAAAAAGATAAAAAGGATATATATAAAGTAAAAAAGCGACGGGGGAAGTTTTAAGGAAGGGAGCGGGGATAAATTAAGTAGCGAAAGCCGTAAAAATAGCGTTAACGTTAATAATAAAGGAAATAGGAATAAAAAAGAAAATAACGGCGTTAAGGAAAACGAAGATAATAATTATACGATTATTAAGCGAAAAGGAAAAAAGCATAACGGTAAAGGTGAACCCGTTATAATTAATAAAAACGTTTAAAGTAACGTAAGAATTATTAATAAAATAAATTATTACGGTATATAAGCTATAAAATAAAGATATCCTCCTTAATATAACCTTATTAAAGGCGAAAAAAAGGCTAAAAAAGTTAAAAAAATAAGCCGGTAAAAAAGGGTATAAAATAATAAAGGTATTAAAGTAATCCTTCATTATCGCGATAAACGGGATATACTTAATAAAGTTTACGGGGGAAAAAGGGGAAGCCACTTTAAAACGGATAAAAAAAGAGAATACGGTTTTCCACTTTAAGCTGGAAACTATTAATTATAATTTCCCTTTTATAATAAAAAGGTTAAACGCTTTTAATTATATAAAGAGATACTTTATAATTATTTTAAATATAACGTTAATAAGGATATACGATAATATCCTTAATAAAGGGGTAATAAAGGGTAAATTTTTTAAATTAATAAAACCTTAAGATTAAATAGCAGATATTTATTAATACTTTAAATATTAAAAATACGGGTATATTATTACGAGGTACCTTAATAATATAAAGTACGCGGTATATATTAAAGGGTATAATACGTATAAATACGTTAACTTAATAATAAAAAGCTTAATAAAGAACGCGCCGAAATATGCGGTATATAATAATAATAATTACTTAACGTAAAACTTATAATATATAGTAAGAATAAAGGAGACTTAATATAAAAAGATTAAAATAGCGGTTAAAGTTTAACGTTATAATTTATATGAATTTAAACCGGTAAGGCAATTAAAAATAGTCTTAAAACGTAAATAAAGCTTATTAAATAAGGAAAAGTAAAACGTAATAATTAATAACGTAAAAAAAAGGAAGCTTATAATAATATTAACTTTTAGGGCCGGCCGTTTAACCGGGATTATTATCGTAATAAAAAAATTAAAATAAATAATATTTAACTTTAAAAAGAAACCGTTTATATAAATAAAAGTCGATAAAAAAGCTTAATGAACGTTAATATTTAATATATTTACGCTTTTAAGGGTAATATAATATAACGTATACGGAAAAGTAATTAAAACCGTAATATTAATATTTAAATTTAAAAAGGTAAACGATATCGATATTATAATAATATAAAAGTTATTATATAATCTATATATTTATTCTTTAATTAATTTAAGAGATAATTTTTATTTAACCTTTAAAAGTAATAAAATAATACGGATATACTTTTTTATTAATAAAAGGTTAAATATAAATAATTAAAACGTTACTTATTACGGAAGGAACCTATATATATTCCGGATTATATAAAAAGAAGATATTAAAGGTATTTTAAATATTTATAATATGTATAATCCGCTACCGGTTAATAAAAAAAAACCCTTTACGATCTTATTATTTAAGGATATTATAACCGTATTTAATAAATATTTCTTAATAAAAGACTTTAATCTTTATTACGTTTAATAGAATAAAAACGGTTATATAATTAATTATATTAAATTTAAGGAATTATTAATAATTATTATATAATTTAACCTTATATTATTAATATTAAAAAAGGTTATTATATAAGAAAGTTATAAACTTAGGATTATAATTGACTTAATATTTAACTTAGAAAATATTATTAACTTAATTATAATATACGGACCTTAAAAGGATTTAAAATACGGTTTAAATTACGTTTTAATATAAATAACTTTAAATTAATTTATTAACGTAATTCCGTTTTTACCGTTTAAATAAACGTAAAAAATAATTAAGGAAATTAAAATATTAATGAAAACAGTAAAAATAATATTTTAGTTAACGGAGCTTTTTTAACTTAATAATAAAGAATAGATTAACCATTTTATAAAACGGGTAATAAAAACTTTAAATAAAGTAATTAATATTATAATTTTAATAATAAAATTATCTTAAAGAATTAAAATTTATTAAAACGAAAAATATATAAAGGTGATTATAAAAATAAAAGCGCTTATAAAGTAAGTTATTAAGTATAAGAATTAAAAAAAACTTTAACAATTAAAGAAAGTTTAAGAAGAAAAAAAAAGAATTATTTAGAAAATTAAATAAATATACTTCCGGGCTATAATATATAATTCAGCGGTTTCTTTTTATAATATTTAAAAGTTAATAAAATATAATAAAAAATAAAATAAAAAACTTAAACTTATTTTTAAGTTTTTACCCTTAAAAAACTAAATAATACAATAATGAATATCTTTAACGGTAAAATTAAAACTTTTAAAAAAGTGTTCTTTCCTCCGTTATTAGAAGTAAACCTAATAAATATCGACGGTATAATATATTTTAAATTAATAATAATAAGTAAAATAATAACTTAAAAGATAATAATTAAAGCGATTAATAAATTAAAAAAGGATAAAACCCCGGATTTAACGGTATATTAAATAAATTCTTATTTATAATAACGTTATTATTTAAAAAGGTTTTTACTTATTTATTTTAAGTTTACTTTAATATAAAATATTACTTTTATAAATTTAAAGAGGTTAAAACGATTATCCTTAAGAAGTTAATTAAATTAAATTACTTAGAAATAAAATTATATAAACTTATAGTATTCCTTTATACGTTAAAAAAAACTTTAAAAATAATAATTATAAAGATCTTAAGTAATTACGTAAAAGGGTATAAATTACTTTTTAATTAATAAATAAAGGTAAAAAGAAAACGGTTAACGGAAACGGCTCTTAAAAACTTAATTAATAGCGTATATATAATATAAAGTTATAAAAAAAAAATATATTATAAATCTTCTTTCTTTAAATATTATAAAAACGTTTAATAAGGTAAATTATTAAAGGTTGCTATATAATTTACAGAAAAAGGGGGTTTTATTTTTTTCGTAAATTAAATAAAGAGTTTTTAAGTAATTAAACAATATTAATTAACCTAAAATAAAAAATAAATATAATAAAACCCGCGATAATAAAGATTCCTTAGGGGTTATTTATCTTTTTAGTTTTATTTTTATTTTTTAACGACCCGCTTATTAAAAACTTAATAAAGTTAAAATAAAAAATTTAAATAAAGGGCTTTATTAACGATATTTACCTTTTAACCTATAGTACGTTTATTTATATAAACTATTTAAAGCTAAAACAAATTTATAAAGTTTACTTATAATAAATAAAAATATATAAAGCTTAATTTAACTTATATAAATATAAGTTTATTTATATAATAAAGAACCTAAAGTTATATAATATAATAGCTATAATAGACTTAAATAATATAACGGTAAAACCGGAAGTTAATATTAAAGTATTCGGTTTATAAATCGATAAAAAATTAAATTAAAAGGATTATATAAAAAAGGTTTAAAAGAAAATAATTTTATAAGAAAAAGGCCTTATTTATTTTACGGCGTTAACGTAAAGAGCTACTTTATAAAAAATTAAAACCGTTTATTAAGCGGTTATAAAGTTTATGATAACGTACGTAATAATTATTTAATATATATTTAAAGGTATACTTAAATATAGGAAAAAGTCCGTTTAGTAATTATAGAAAGTTTAAAACTGATACTTAAAAATAATAAGTAAAGTATATAAAGCGATTCCTATCCCGGTATTAAAATTTAAGGTCTTTATATTATTAATAAAGCTAACCTTAAATTAAATAATCGCTTAAACGAAGCTTAAAAAAGGTATAAACTTAATTATATTAATAGGAAATAAACGTATTTATTAAAATTATAAGAAGCCTTAAATAAAAACCGTAAAAAAACGGTAATTACCCCCTTTATAAAAGTTAAATTAAAATAAGTTAAAAAAGAAATTAATTTAATTTACGTTTAAAAAGTTAACATAAGAGTATATAAACTCTTATTTAAAGTAAAAGCGGTAGAGGAAAAAAAGGCTATAAGGATAAAGTTAATAATGATTATTTTATAAATTATAAAGAAATAAATAGAGTATTAACGTAGATATAAAGAATTAATCCCTTAAAAATAATAGTACCCGGTATTAAATAATAATAAAGTTATTAATAAGCATCTTTGGCATTATAGGATTATAAAGAAAAGTAATAATACTTTAATAATTTAACTCCGGATAAATAAAAATAACTTAATTTACTTCCTTTTTATTATATACGTTAATAACCGGATTAACGTTAATTATAAATATAAATAATAAAAGTAAAACGCCGTATACGTATTAATCTTTAATTTACTATTTAAGGAGTTTAAACCGGAATTAATTAAAAGGGTAAAAATTAATAACTATCGCTAAATACTTATTAGTAAAAAAAGTATTAAAGCGGTTATTAAATTTATAATAATTACGGGTTTATTATTATAGTTTAATTTAATTAAAGAAATAAAAAAAATGGTTAAAAATTTAACTAAGAAACTTCGCCGTTAATCCGGAGGTAAAAAATAACGGCGGGAAAACTATACTTAATAGGGGGCTAAAGGGGCTATAAATATTAAAACAATATAAAAAACGATATTATATTGGTCGGTAAAGTCGTATAAATAAAATAATAATAATATATATATTAATAAAAATATTTAATAATATAATCGGAATTCTAAAATTTTAATATTAAATAAACCTATAAAGTAACGGAAAAGTAATAAATTTAAAAATAACCTTTAAGTGGATTCGGTCGTAATATTATAGGTTTTCTTGGAAAAAGTATATAAATAAATTCTTACTTTTTAAACGGCCGTAAATGCTTTTAACCCTTAAGACGTAAGTAGAAACTGGGTGGACACCGGTTTTTATTCTTAACGTTATAGATATCGGGTTTTTTGCGGTTATTAATAAGGTTAAATAGCCGAGTATTAAAGAACGCCGGAATTAGCTTAGCTAGATCCGTAGTATAAATCAATCAATCAATCAATATAAATTATATTTAATATCTAAGTCCTAAGAATAATTAAATCGGTATAAATATTTATAATATTAAAAAGTAATTTAAATTATAATATCTTATTAGGACTTTTATAATTAAAGTTAATTATAATTAACTTTAAGATTTAAATAAAAATATTACAAATTAAGGATATTATTTATACAGAAAATATTTAATTACTTAAACCCTAAATATATTTATTAAGTAAAATACGTTAAAAGCCAGTATAAACGAAATTATATTATAAAAACGTAATAATATTAAAAGAAGAAATTAAATTAAACTTATTTAAATATAAAAATAATAAAAAAAGCTTAAAGAATAAATTAAAAAATAAAAAGAATAATTAAAATTAATAAACTATAAAAAAAGAAAAAGTTTAAAGAATAAAATTGGTTTTAAAAGCGTATATTTTAATAATTGATTAATAAGAAAAGAAGGATATATTTATATACTTAAGGAGAAGAAAAAATATATAAAAGATAATCGGAATAAGTAAGGGAAAATTAAAAGTAAATTAAAGTAATAAAACGGGATAAAAGAAATAAATTAAATAGAAAGTAAATAAAAATAATTAAATAAAAGTTTAAAAAAATCAGAAGGGATAAAAAGGCAGCGGGAGCATTTAAGAAACAATAAAGAAGCTCAGAAATATTAGGGAAACAATAAAGGAATTAAGGAAGATATAATAAATAATTTAATTAATAGTTTAAAATTAAAAATAAACTTTATTTTATATTAATAATAGCTTATTAAATAAAAACGGAAGATAATCAGATTTATAAATTTAATACCTAGTAAAATAAATAAAGAAATAATATAATATTTAAAGTTATTATTAATTATATAAAATAACGTTAAACGATATAAAGAATATATAATATGTAAAGAAGAAACGATATTAATTAAATTAATAATATTTATAATAAAAAAGACGGATAAATATATATGTTAAAAGAATAATTAATAACTTAAAAAAACTAATAATAAAAAAAAAGTTATATATTAAAATAATATAAAAAAGAAAATAAAGTAAATAAAAAAAAAGATAATAAAAATTATTTACTTATTATAGAAAGTATAATCTTAAGAATTAAATAACCCAATAACTTAACAACTTATCAAGGACTACCAGAGTATAAGTATAATATTTATTAAGTCTATCTAAGGTACGTATATAAAATAATAAATAAGTTAATTTTAAAATTAAAAAATAAAGAAATAGATATTAAGTTAAAGTTATTATAAGTTATATTCTTAACGGATAAAAGGGTAATAAAAAGAAAGATTAATACTTTAAAGTTATATAAAAAGTTATAAATATAAATAAAAGAAAAAAATATTATATTAAAAGATATTATTTTAAATAATTAAATATAACTTAAAATACTTTAAGTACTATAAACGTATAAGGATATAAGTATAAAAGAATTATATAAGATTTTAATAACGGATTTTTTCCTATATAAAATAATTTTAAAATTAAAAATTAAGTTATATAAAATTACCGTTAAAAAGCTATTAGATAATAAGGAGTAATAACTTAAAATAATTATATAAAAAGGAATTAAGTTAAATATATATGAAAAATATATATAAATAGATAAATAAATAAATATATAAAACGTACTTTTTATACTTATAAAAAAAAAAGGTAAAATTAAATTATAACTTATATTTAATTATTACTTTATATATAAAGTATTACCTATATTTTATATAGAATTAATAGAAAAAAATATATAATTTATTAAGAATTTTATTATATAAAACTTTTTTTAAATAAATATAAAGTATAAGTATTAAGTAATTAAAGTATATTCTGACGAATAATATTATCTTATTTTTAACGTATTAAGTATTAAATAGTTATAATTAATAAGGATACCTTAAGGAATATATATATCCTTCTTTATTTTTATTAAGCTTATAAATATTATATTAAGAATTATCCTTAAATTAAACTTAAAGTTATCCTTTTTTATTCTTAAAAAAGAATATATTTTTATTAACTTAACCTTTTACCTTAATAATATCTTTAAAATATATAGGATATAAGAAGAATAGTTTATTTTTTTAAGAGATTATTTCTTTCTATAAATTTTATAATTAAAGTTAAAGTTATTATTTAATAAGTTAAAAATTAATATAATAAAAATTAAAATATTAAAAAAAGATTATAAGGTAAAAGGACGTATACGAATTAAACTTAAAAAATATAAAAAGATATTTAATTAACTTATACCGTAAAATATAAGAAACATTAAAAAATTCTTAAGTACCATTAATATAATAAGAAAATGGATTTAAAGCTTTATAAAAATAACTCGCCCGTTTATTTATTTAATCGGAAATATAAAGTAAAAATGGGAAAAGTTAGAAGATATATTGTTTTAATTTATATAAAATATAATAATAGGGGCTAAAGCTTTATTTAAATAAGATCTTAAAATACCGGTTTATATATATATTAATACCTTAAAATATAGAGCCGGATATTATATTATTTAAGTTTAAAACGGTTATACCATCTTATTTATTTATAATTTATATACGATAAATAAGGTAAAACGTAATTACGATATTTATAAGCGAGAATTAATGGTTATTATTACGTTTAAGGAAAGGTTCTTTTATATATTAAATATAAAAAAAGTTTTAATTATATATATAAATTATAAGTTACTTATAAAATTTATAAATATAAATTATTATAAGGATATCTTTATAAAATAAATAAGTAAATTAAGAAAATTATATATTAAAATTAAATATATTAAAAAAGAGATTAATAAAGCTACGGATAACTTATTAAGGGTATTATTTAATAGCTTAAATTATATATTTAATAAAATAATAAAGAAAATAATTTTTAAGATATAAAAAAATAAAAATAATATAATTTATTTCTAAAACAATAATAAAAAAAAATATTATATTATATTAAAGGAGCTTTTTAAGGAAATAAAGAAAAATAAAATTAATATTTATAATAATATATAAATTACGATATAATAGTTAAAGGGTTAATTAACTTAAAACGTAAAAGGAAAATTAACGGAGAAAAGCGTAAATAGAAGAAAGAAAATAAATATAAAAAAATTATAATTATAAAGGATAATTAATAATAAGTTAAAACGGATATATAATATAAAATTAAATAATAATTACAAAAAAAAAAATTATATAAATCGATTATAAGCTTATGGAGTTATTAAAATTTAAAGAATTATTCTATTATAAAAATAATAATTAATATATTAATATTATTAAATATCTTAAAATAAAGATAAAATTAAAAAAGAAAAATACGGTTTAATAAGTTAAATTTAATAAGTATTTTACGAACTATAAATTTAATTTAATTATTAATAAGTTATTTGACTAATATAAAAAGCGTTAAACGATATATTTAATAAAGGAAGAAATAATATAAATACTTAAAAAGGTTTATAATAACGCGGGATATTTCTTATTAAAAATTATATTAAAGAAATTACGGTATTATTATTAATAACCGGATATAATAAAAGATATTATAGAAATATATATAAGGATACCTAGTTTATATAAAGTAGATATATAGAAGCTATATAGTTCCATTAAGTCCAATTAAGGTGGAAGCTTTTTTTAATTTATTTAAAGCGGACTTTATTAGCTTTTTTAAATAAGTATAACAGGGTCTTTAATACGTTTTTAATATAATAAATTATTTCTTACGATCTATATAATTATTTTATACCGTATTAATTAAAGTAAAGAACGTAATTATTATATTAAAAAAATATATAACTTATTACTTAAAATCCGTTATAATATATATAAATATCGGGAAGGTATTTATAAATAAAAATATAAGAAGCTTCTTTTAATTATATAATATTTTATCCTTATATTAAGTATAATATATAAAATAATAAATATAATAAAGTTTAATAATTACATTTAATAAAATATTATAAGGAAAATATAAACTTAATAAAAATATAATTAAATATAAACGGGAAAATTAATAATATTAAGTATTAACTTAAGATATATTAAATATTTAAAATACGTTTTTATTAATATTTATTTTAAGGTTAAGCCGGATATAATATATAAACGTAACGTAATTAAATTAAAAGTTAAAATACGTATTATAAAAAGAATAATACCGTTTTTAAAAAAAGTAATATATAAAGTTATTTAAGGATTTATAATAGAGCGGGTAAATATTAAAAAGGAGTTATAAAAGAAATTAAATATAATAAAAGACCGATAAAAAAAATATTATGATAAAAGAATATAAAATTAAAACCCGTTAAAAAAAGGGTAATTAATTATATAATAGGATTTTACCCTTAATCTTAAGAAACTTAAGCCTTATTAAGTCGGATTATTTATTATTAAAAGCTTTATAAAAGAATATAAAGCTTTATATATATTAAAAAAAATAAATAAAACTCTTATATTTAATTTATTTTATAGGGATTATCTTAAAGTATTTATTCCGTATACCGGGTATCTTAAACCCTCCGATGAACCAAAGTTAAAAATAATAAAGAGAATTAGGATCCGGCGGGTATAAATAAAGAATATTTTAAGCCTTTAAAAACCGTTATAATTATAAATAATACGGTTTAAAAGGAGGAAATATATATAAGTAATATAATACCGTTTCCTTTATACTTTTATTTTATTTATTTTATATTTCGGTATATTAAAGATCTTAAGAAAATATAGATTTAAAAATTAAAAAAAAGGGGGGAAGAAAAGGAATAAATAGCCATTTTAATAAACATAATTAAAAATGAAAAACTAAAAAAAAAAGGGAAGTAAAAATATAATAAAAATTCAGAGAAAATAAATAGAAATAAAAAGATATTAAGCCTTTAACCTTTTATTTATAGTTTTTTATTTATTATATTATAAGCTATAAAATAATAAAATTATAAAAAGTTATAATTATTTATAATTAAAAATATTTCCTTAAAAAGAAAAAGAGAATATATTAAAAGTAATATATAAATAAAAGTATAATTAAGTATTAAGGTTATATATTAAAAAATCTATTTAAAAGGACGCCTTTTTTACGGACTATAAGTTTATATATTAAATTTATTATAAATATTACGTTAAGAATACGGGTAAAATATATTATTAATATATATAAAAAATTTATTTTAAATAACTAATAATTAAAGCTTTAACTATATTTTAAAGATAGGTAATTAAACTTAATATTGTCCTTTATTATGGTAATTATAGGGCATAAGACCGTATTAATTATTCTATCTTAAGAATAAAAAAGGAAGCGGAGTAAGAGGACAGGTATATATATAAGGATATAACCTAAAACGAAAATAACCTATTATTAAGGAGGTGACTTAACGGGTAAACCCGGTAACGTAACTAAAGGAGCTAATAAAATAACCTGAAAACCGATTAAAGCTTTAATCCGTAAATAATTATATATATATTTTTTCGGTAAAACGTATATTAAAATTAAAATTATAATAATATACTTAATAACTTTAATCCGGAGTTAAAGTTAAGTAATATAAATTAAACGTAATAAGATTAAGAATAATCCGGAATATAAAGTTTATTAACGTTAATAATATAAATTTAAAGAAAGACGTAAATTTTTCCTTAAAGTATAATTATATTATTCGCGAAAAAACCCTGGCCGAGAACGGTTAGGGAGTTATATTTAAGTTAAAGACCTTAAAAACTATTATATATACGGGGACAAAGTAAAAAGAGAAACTTATTAAAGAAGAGATACTTATAGAGATGCGGATAAGGGTTATTATGTGTATATAATATAAGTAACGGATTTAAAAGAAAGGGGAGTTAATAAAAAAGCCCGGGTAAGCTTATTATTTAAACGGAGAATTAATTAATAATTACTTTATATATAAAAAGGAGAAGTAACTTATTAAAATTAAAATCGATAAAACTTATCCTTAATTAAATTTAAGTTAAATAAATAATATTGTTTTTTCTTAAGCGATTATTTATAAAACTTAATTAAAGAATTAACCCTTAAAAGGGACGGGTTATATTTTATATTAATTTTATTACGTTAAGCGGGCTTATATAACCGAGATAATCCTATAATTCCGGCGGGGCCAGATTAACGTATTAATAAAGGGATTACTTAAACTAAAGGAATTATTTAAATTAATAAACGGGGAATAAATAATATAAATAATCAAATTAATTAAACGGATGAAAACGGTAAATAATAATTAAGCGGGGATTATTAAGGTAAATAAATAATGGAATTAAATAATTAAGAGTTAAAAATAAGCTATAATAATAATAAATAAATATTAAAAATAAAAGATATAATATAAAATACTTATTAAAATTATAATTATTAAGTTAATTATAAATTATAATTAATTATAAAATATATACGATTTACTATATTAGATTTATAATTAATATTAAAATTAAGTAATATATAACGTATTAAAGAAAAAGTGCTTATTTAAATTATATTTTAATATTAAAAATTTATAAAAAGGAATTAATAATAATTAATTAAAAAGTAAATTAATTTATATATATTTAGATAAAAACTATAATCGCCCGGCCGGTATTTAAAAATATAATTTAAATAAATATTATTTAATAGACCTTTAATATAATAATAGTTAATAAAAATAAATCGATGACCGCCATTAATTTATTAATATTAAATATACGTTTAAATACTTTTACGTATATGAAAAGCGTAAACCTAAATATATACTATAAGAAGCTCTTAAAAGTAAGAAAGTTGAAATAGGCTAAGGTTATTAAAAACCGATAAATATAGCTTTAAATAAATTATTTAATTAATATTTAAATAAACCTTAATAATAGTAAAGATATATTTATATAATTTAATAGAACTAACAATTAAAATACGCCTTTTAAAGTAAAAGGAAATAATAAAAGTAATTTTAATTAATATAATTTAAATTAAAAATTCCGAAAAGATTATAAAGAAGTTAATATAGATATAAAGTAAATAACCGATATTAAGGTTATAAATTTATATATACTCTTATAGGGATAACCGATAATTAAGTATAAGATTGGATTAAATTTAAAATAAATTAATTAAAATATAAAAAGAGTTAAAAATGAAATAAATTAAAAAAATAAAGAAATTTAAAGGAATAAAAGAAAGTAAGGAAAACGGATAAGCGAGAAGGATAAAGTAAACGGTTACGTAATACGATTATAAAGTAAATAAATAATCAGACGTTACCGTTAACGTCCTATTTACTGACGGAACCGGCTGGGACGGAACTTAATAAAGATAATAAGCAATATTACTACGTTTAAAAGGAACCCCTTTTAATATACCTTCCAGAAAGGCCTATATTAAAACGATTATACGTAAGTTATTAAAAGAATACAAAAATATATTTTATTTATAAATAAATACGGCCTTAAAAGTACTTAATATATTAATTAATTAAGGGAAAAGCATATAAATAAATAAAAATAAATATTAAAAGTTATAATAAGGAATATATCTTCGGTAAATATTATTAAGTATAGTAATAAATATTAAAGGAATTTATATAAAGGTTAAAAAGCTATCCGAAGATTAATAAATAATTTTTTTTTTCTTTCCTTTACCCTTTTAAGAAATAATATATAAGTAATAATAACTATAATAAATTATTACCCCCTTAATTACTTTCTTAAGATTAATATAATAAATTAATAAAAAAACAGTATTGATAAATAAATATAAATTAGGCAGTTACGTATAATATTATATTAAATATATTAACGAAAAAGGGGCGAGCGTGGCGGAATGGCATTTTTGAGTGCAGAAGATAAACTATAAAATAATTAAATATTTCAAGGGTAAGGGACGATTTCACTAAGAGCCTTTAAACCTTATCCGGTAAGTTACGTGGTTAATATAGATAAAGCAGTAATAAATATCTGATGATTTATCGGTACCCATAGTTAACCTTTAATAAGCCTAATTACCATATAAGGCCGATAAAAAAAGGTTACGGGGATTTAACGTTAAAAGATTAAAGTTAGGATTAAATAAGGTTAATCCGAAAAACTACGTAATAAAGTATTTAAGGCAAAGTTTAAACATTAAGAAAAATAAAATTATATAATTAAGGCCGCCTCCCCCCGATTAAGCTTAAGATTATTATTAAATCCTTATTATAGACTATAACGTTAAAAAATAAAGGATTTTTAGCGGAAATAATAAATTAAGGATTTAAGGTAATTATTAATCTTAATCGGGTTAATATAAAAACTTAATTATAATATTAAAATAAATAATTATAAGGGAGAGGTTTTTATTTAAATCGGGTTAATATTTAGGGTAAACTAGGGCTAAATTAGCCGATTATGGTTTCCTTTTCCTTTTTAAAATTAAAGCGATAAGTTCAAAATAAGTATAAATATTAAAATAACCGTAGCCTAGCCATTAACATTATAGAACGCCGAAATTAACTTAAAGTAGCTAGACTCGTGTATAAACAAATCAATCAATCAATATTAACGAAGAAAAATATTAAAATCTATAAAAAAATTCAAATAAAACCTATTTAAATAATTAAGTTTTTTTAAGACGTACTTAAAATTATATAATAAACTTATTTAATATATACTTAATAATAACGGGACTAAAAGAGATATCAGAAGTATATAAACAGAAAAATAAGGTAAAAAATAATTGATCGTAAGGTCCTATTTTTATAAGAAGCGGTATTTATAATTTTTTAATAAACGGAGTAAAATATATTATATTCTTATGAGGATTAAATGTATTATATTTAAAAAAAAATATAAATATAAATAGCTTAAGCTTTAAAATAAATAAACATAAAGTATTAAGGTTACCGTTATTAATAAGTTAAAACAATAAAACCGGAAGGTTATTTTTAAGAAAATTAAGTTTTAATATATTTATTTATTATTATTAAATAAGATTTAAGAATAAAACTATAAAAAAAAAAAGGAAATAGATATATATATAAACGGCGTTAAAAAATAAGAATTATTTATTAATAATATATAATATTAAAAAGACAAATTTATCATAAAGGGAATAAAAGTAAATTAATATTATATTAATACCTTTTCGACTTTTATATTTATAATATTTAAATTATTAAAAGGATATTATAAAAGGTATATATATAATTAAGATATATATAAATAAATATAATATAATTTAAAGTATAATAATATTAAAGGTAATACCTTATTATAAAGGGAGTTAAAAAGGGGGAAAGTATAAAAGATATTAAACTTACGGATAAATATATGGAGGAATAAAAATATTAAAAAGCTTAATTAAGGGTAGAATCGATTTATATATACTTTAAAAAGAAAGGGTATAACGGATTATTATAATAAGCAACTTATACTTTACCAACTTAAATGGGGGCTGCGGCTTATCTTCAATTGCACTCTATTGCCACCTGCTATTTCATCACTTTTGCTCTTTCCTTCCTTCCCATCTTTTCTTACCCTTAAAATTATATAAATAAAAAACTTTAAAATATTTTAATAATATAAATAAAATTTATATAATTACCGTAAATAATATTATTTTAATAACTTAAGTATTAAGATTGACTTTAAAATTTATCTTAATAAAATATTAATAATTAAGCGGAAAATCTAAATTAAAAGCCATAAAATTATTAATAAAATCTATATATTAATTAAAATATTAAAAGAAATAATTTATTTATTTTAAGATTATTTAATCCAATTAAGTTTAGAAACTTTTATATTAATAACTTTAAGTTATTTAATATAAAATTATACTTTATTTATTATAAATATTATAATATATTTTTAACGGAGAAATATATAAATTATAAATAAAAATATAACGGAAGTAACGTAAGTTTTAACGAAAAAAAATATATATAAAAAAAAGATTAAAATTATAAGAATAGGCGTTACGATACGGATTACCGATTACTATTATTACTTATAACCGTATTATTTAACGATTAATTAAATGTATTAATAAACGTAATAACTATTATTTTAACTATATAAGAAGAAAGAAAGATCCCTAATAAAATTAATAATAAAAAAGTAATTAATAGCTTTAATTATAAAGTTATTACCGTAAAAAAAGGATACTTTTTTAATAAAGACATTAAATATAAAGTAAGTATAATAATAAATATAACCGCGAAATAACTACTCCCCCAACCGGTACGGGATTAATACCGCGGGAAAGGTACGGTATAGGTACGGGACCGGTACGGGAAAGGGAAAAGGTATCCTTATCCCGTACCGGTGGTAAACGGTATAGGACGGTACGGTACCGGGAAATGTTAAGATACCGGTAGCGGATAAAATAAGTATTCTTTTTATTAAGGGATATAATTATAATAATTAATATAAAAATAATTATAAAAATTTTAAGGAAAGATAACTATATTATTAAAATTACAATTAATTTACCTTTTTATATTTAAATAGTATTTATATATCTTATTATAGTTATTATTATTAAGCTTTAAATTAATTAAAATACTTTATTCGTTCTCGTTAACCTTAATTATAATTAAAGAAGTTTAATAATAATAGTAATAATAATCTTTTTTATTTTATCCTTAAGCTTAAAGGTATATAATACCTCGGCCGTTAAAAAGGAATTAAGTTCTTAAGATTTACTTAAATAATTATCCGCTTATTGATTTATAGGGTTATAAATTAATTTAACTATTAATTGACTTTAATTTACGTTAAAGGTTTTCCCTATATACTTATAAAAAACCCATTAAGTCTTTTAAATCGTTATTATTATTGTTAATATTATTATTATTATCTTCGTTATTAATATACGTTATTATTATATTAATATTATATTTTTATTTTTTTAATCCTTATCCTTTTAATCCTTAAAGTCCTTATTATTAATTTCTAGATCCTCGTATATTTAACTTAATTAATTTTCCTTTTACTTATAATAATAAATTGATATACTTTTATATGGCGACGAACAACGGGACCCCAGAGGTTAGAAACGATATACGTATATATAGTTTAAGTAATAATAAGGATAATACCTTAAATACGATAAGCGGAAGCGGAATAATAATAAAGGTAAAGGGGGAAAAAGGGTAAGCGGCTTAAGTTAATAGGAATAATAATAAATCGTATAAATAACGCGATAAATACGAAATAAAAAAGCCTTAAATTAAATAGGGAGCCTATAATTAATAAAATATATATAAAGGAATATATATAATACGTAAAAATATTATTATAAAAAGTAATAAATAAAAAGCGGAAGGGATAAGGATAATACGCGGGGACGGATAAGGGGTAAGCGGAGGCGTAAAAAACCTTATTAAATATATATAAACTAAAAGAAAATTAAATAAAGATAAAGAAATATTAAATAAATAAGAATAAACTATAAAAAAAAATAATTATTAAATATATAAGGGAAAAATAAAAAGGGAGGAAACAATAAGGGTATTAAAAGGCCTCCTTATAATTATATAAAAGGATATTACGTTAAAAATCTGGCCGATACTATAAATCGGATTATAAAGAATAAAAGACTTTTACGTAAATATGGGGAAAAGTTTAAAGGAATTAAAAAGGCTACGTAAAGTTTAAAAGGCAGTAATAAAAGTATTAACGGACGGAAATAAGGGGAAATAGAAAGGATATATATAAAGTATAAAAGCGATAGGGGAAACTTTAAGGAAAAAAATAAAAATAAGTTAAATAATGAAAACCGTAAAAATAGCATTAACGTTAATAATAAAAAAAATAAAAATAAAAGAAAAAACGGCGGTATTAAAGAAAACGAAAATAGTAATTATATAATTATTAAATAAAAAGGAAAAAAGTATAATAGTGAAAATAAACCCGCTATAATTAATAAAGGTATTTAAGGTAATAAGAAAGTTATTAATAGAATAAATTATTATAATACGTAAATTATAAAACGGGAATATTCTCCTTAATATAACCTTATTAAAAACGAAGGAAAAGTTAAAAAAGTTAAAGGAATAAACCGGTAAAAAAGGGTATAAAACGGTAAAAATATTAAGGTAATCCTTCATTATTATAATAAACGGGATATACTTAATAAAATTTACGGGGAAGGAAGGGGAAGTTACTTTAAGGTAAATAAAAAAGGAGAATATAATCCTTTACTTTAAATTAAAGATTATTAATTATAGTTTTTTCCCTATAATAAAAAGGTTAAACGCTTTTAATTATATAAAAAAATACTTTATAATTATCTTAAGCGTAATATTAATAAGGATATATAATAATATTTTAAATAAAAAGGTAATAAAGGGTAAATCCTTTAAATTAATAAAACCTTAAAACCGGGTAGCGGATATTTATTAATACTTTAAATATTAAGGGTACGGATATATTATTATAAGGTATCTTAATAATATAAAGTATACGGTATATATTAAAGGGTATAATACGTATAAATACGTTAACTTAATAATAAAGGGCTTAATGAAGAATATACTAAAATATATAATATATAATAATAATAATTATTCGGCGTAAAATTTACGGTATATAATAAAAGCGAAGGAGACTTAACGTAAAAAGATTAAGATAATAATTAAGGTTTAATATTATAATTTATATAAATTTAAATTAATAAAGTAATTAAAAACGGTTTTAAAACGTAAACGGAGCTTATTAAACGGGGAAGGGTAAAACGCGGTAATTAATAAGGTAAAGAAAAGGAAACTTATAGTAATATTAACCCTTAAAGCCGGCCGTTTAACCGGGATTATTATTATAATAAAAAGATTAAAATAAATAATATTTAACCTTAAGGAAAGACCGTTTATATAAATAAAAGTTAATAAAGAAAACTTAATAAATATTAATATTTAATATATTTACGCTTTTAAGGGTAATATAATATAATGTATACGGGGAAGTAATTAAAGCCGTAATATTAATATTTAAATTTAAAAAAATAAAAGATATTAATATTATAGCGATATAAAAGCCGTTATATAATCTATATATTTACTTTTTAATTAACTTAAGAAATGGTTTTTATTTAACCTTTAAAAAAAACGAAATAATATAAATATATTTCTTTATTAATAAAAGGCTAAATATAAATAGTTAAAACGTTATTTATTATAAAAGGAACCTATATATATTCCGGATTATATAAAAGGGGGATATTAAAAATACTTTAAATATTTATAATATATATAATCCGTTATTAATTAATAAGAAAAAACCTTTTATAATCCCGTTATTTAAGGATATTATAACTATATTTAATAAGTACCTTTTAATAAAAGACTTTAATCTTTATTACGTTTAATAAAATAAAAACGGTTATATAATTAATTATATTAAATTTAAGGAGTTATTAATAATTATTATACGGTTTAATTTCGCGTTATTAATACTAAAAAAAACTATTATATAAAAAAGTTATAAACTTAAGATTATAATTGACTTAATATTTAACTTAAAAAGTATTATTAATTTAATTATAATATACGGACCTTAAAAGGACTTAAAATACGGTTCGGACTACGTCCCAATATAAATAACCTTAAACTGGTTTATCGATATAACTCTACTTTTACCGTTTAAACGAGTATAAAAAATAATTAAGGAAACTAAAATATTTATAAAGGCGGTAAAAATAATATCTTAATTAACGGAGCTTTTTTAACTTAATAATAAAGAATAAATTGACTATTTTATAAAGTAAATAATAAAAACTTTAAATAAAATAATTAACGTTATAATCTTAATAATAAAGTTATCTTAAAGAGTTAAAATTTATTAAAATAAAGAATATATAAAGGCGATTATAAAGGTAAAAGCGCTTATAAAATAAATTATTAAATATAAGAACCGGGAGACGTTTTAATAATTAAAAAAAACTTAAGAAAAAAAGGAAAAAATCATCCGGAAAATTAAATAAACGTATTTCTGGGCTATAATATATAATTTAGCGGTTTCCTTTTATAATATTTAAAAGTTAATAAAATATAATAAAGAATAAAATAAAAAACTTAAATTTATTTTTAAGTTTTTACCCTTAAAAAAACCAGACGGTATAATAATAAACACCTTTAACAGTAAAATTAAAGCTTTTAAAAAAGCGTTTTTTCCCTTATTACCGGAAGTTAACCTAATAAATATTAACGGTATAATATATCCTAAATTAATAATAATAAGTAAAATAATAACTTAAAAGATAATAATTAAAATAATTAATAAATTAAAGAAGGATAAAACTTTTAAATTTAACGGTATATTAAATAAATTCCTATTTATAATAACGTTATTATTTAAAGAAATCTTTATTTATATATTTTAAGTTTACCTTAATATAGGATATTATTTCCGTAAATTTAAAAAGGCTAAAATAATTATCCTTAAGAAGCCGTTTTAATTAGATTACTTAAAGGTAAAGTCATATAAACTTATAGTACTTTTTTATACGTTAAAAAAGGCTTTAAAAACGGTAATTATAAAGATTTTAAGTAATTATGTAAAAGGGTATAAATTACTCTTTAATTAATAAATAAAAATAAGAAAAAAACGGTTAATAAAGACGGCTTTTAAAAGCTTAATTAATAGTATATATACGGTATAAAGCTATAAAAAAAAATATATTATAAATCTTTTTTCCTTAAATATTATAAAGGCGTTTAATAAAATAAATTATTAAAGGTTATTATATAATTTACGGAAAAAAAGGGTTTTATTTTTCTTTGTAAATTAAATAAAAAATTTTTTAAGTAATTAAATAACGTTAATTAACCTAAAATAAAAGATAAATACGATAAAGTTTACGATAATAAGGATTCTTTAGGAATTATTTATGTCCTTAATTTTATTCTTATTTTTTAATAATTTACTTATTAAAGACTTAATAAAATTAAAATAAAAGGTTTAAATAAAAAACTTTATTAACGATATTTATTTCTTAATTTATAATACGTTTATTTATTTAAATTATTTAAAGTTAAAATAAGCTTATAAAATCTATTTATAATAAATAAAAATATATAAAGCTTAATTCGTTTTATATAAATATAAATTTATTTATATAATAAGGAGTTTAAAGTTATATAATATAATAATTATAATAAACTTAAGTAATATAATAATAAAACCGGAAGTTAATATTAAGATATTTAATTTATAAGTTAATAAAAAACTAGATTAAAAAAACTATATAAGAAAGGTTTAAAAAAAAAAAATTTTATAAGAAAAAGGTTTTATTTACCTTACGGTATTAACGTAAAAAGTTACCTTATAGAAGGTTAGAATTATTTATTAAGCAGTTATAAAGTTTACGATAATATATATAATAATTATTTAATACGTATTTAAAAATACGTTTAAATATAGGAAAAAGCCCGTCTGGTAATTATAAAAAATTTAAAACCAATACTTAAAAATAATAAATAAAGTATATAAAACGATTTCCGTCTTAATATTAAAATTTAAAGTTTTTATATTATTAATAAAGTTAGCCTTAAATTAAATAATTATTTAAGCGAGGCTTAAAAGGGATATAAACTTAGTTATATTAATAAAAAATGAATATATTTATTAAAACTATAAAAGGTTTTAAATAAGAAAACGTAAAAAAACGGTATTTACCTTTTTTACGGAAGATAAATTGGAGTAAATTAAAAAAGAAATCGATTTAACTTACGTTTAAGAAGTTAATATAAAAGTATATAAATTTTTACTTAAAGCGAAAACGGCGGAAAAAAAGAAGGTTATAAAAGCGAAGTTAATGGTAATTACCCTATAAATTATAAAGAAATAAATAAAACGTTAACGTAAATATAAAGAATTGATCCCTTAAGGGTAATAATACCTAATATTAAATAGCGATAAGGTTATTAATAAGTATTTCCGGTATTACGGGATTATAAGGAAAAATAATAATACGTTAATAATTTAACTTTAAATAAATAAAAACGGCTTAATTTATTTCCTTTTTATTATATACGTTATTAGCCGGATTAACGTTAATTATAAATATAAATAATAAAAGCAGGACGTTATATACGTGTTAATCTCTTATTTATTATTTAAGGAACGTAAACCGGGATTAATTAAAAGGGTAAAAATTAACGATTATCGTTAAATACTTATTAATAAAAAGAATATTGAAGTAACCGCTAGATTTATAATGATTATAGGCTTATTATTATAATTTAATTTAATTAAAGAAATAAATAAAGTAATTAAAAATTTAATTAAGAAACCTTATTATTAACCCGGGGGTAAAAAGTAACGGCGGCAAAACTATACTTAATAAAGGGCTAAAGGGACTATAAATACCGGAGCGGTATAAAAAGTAATATTATATTAATCGATAAAGTTATATAAATAAAATAATAATAATATATATATTAATAAGGATATTTAATAATATAATCGGAATTTTAAAACTTTAATATTAAATAGACCCGTAAGGTAACGGAAAAACAATAGGTTTAAAGGTAACCCTTAAGTGGATTTAATTATAATATTATAGGTTTTCTTGGAAAAAATGTATAAATAAATTCCTATTCTTTAAACGGCTATAAATGCTTTCAGCCCTTAAGACGTAAGTAAAGGCTAGGTAAATACCGGTTTTTATTCTTAACGTTATAGATATCGGGTTTTTTTACGGTTATTAATAAAGCTAAATAACCGAGTATTAAAGAACGCCGGAATTAACTTAACTAGATCCGTAGTATAAATCAATCAATCAATCAATAATAATAAATTAATTTTTTCATCCGAAAAGTTATAAAGTAAAAGTATTTTTAATAACTATAATATCGTTTAATAATAAAAAAATAATACTTATAATTAACCCCAATAAAAATGTTATAGAGGATATCCCGGGTTATTTATAATAGAATTAATAACTTATAAGATAATTACTTTTATTGGGTTAAGATATTATTTTTATAATCTTAAAATAACGTTATTATAAATTAACGACTTAAATAAGTATAAAGATTAATATAAATTTACCGTACGTTATATATTATTTTAGTTTGTTATTAACGGGGTTATTAAACGTATTATCTTTATTTAAAAATAAGACTAAATTTTCTATTGCGTAAAGCTATTTATTTAAGTTTCGATTTACTTAATACGTATTAAAAGTTTGTTAAAGCGCGCTTTAATAAATATTAATTTAAAGGGTTTTATTTTACCCAATATATTAATCGTTAATTTTTAAGATCTTATCGGTACTTAAAGGGTATAAGAATATTACTTATTTATATAGGCTATTAATAAAGCTTTACGTTTTACTATAATACTCGGATAATTTAATATATACGTCTTTTAGACCTTATATAAGCTCCTTTTTTTTTAATAAACTTACTTACGGCGTAAATGATTTTTCTGTCTTTTAATATAATTAAAGAACTTATTATAAACTTTAAAGATTAAATAAATCGTTAACGTTTTAATAATATTTATTAATTTAATAATTTAATAATTTAGTAGAAAAACTAAATAAACTTTATTAAATATTCTATATAACTCTATTTTAGCTTAATAAACTTTAAAATTTAATTAATCCCTTTATTTTCTTTAAAGAATTAATTGATATCTTTACGGAGTAATAATAGGTAAGTTATTATATAAAAGGATAAGTCTTAACGAATATTTACGTCTTAAATAAACTTTAATAATACCTCCTTATACTTCTTATTTATAATTATTATTAAGGGTATTATAAATACTTAAATATTTAATCTTCTTTATTAGATTTAAATAAAAGCCTTTTTACGTTTATTATTTGTATTTATATATATTGTTATTTTCTGAATCTAGAATAAGTTAAATTAATATAATAATTATTATAAATCGATTTTACCTTTATAAGTATTTTAAAAATATTTATATTTTTATTCATTATTTCTTTAGCTTTAAGTTAATAATCTTATTAATATTTAATATTATTATTTTAAGGATTAACCTTAAAATAAATTCAAAAGACCTTAAGTAAAAGCTAAATAATATATATTAAATATAATAGATATTTTACTTTATATTGCGTTAAAATTTATTTTAAGATTGATATTTCTTTCTTAATAATATTTATAAGAATTCTTTACCGTAAATTAACCTTTTAACGTAATATAGTTATTATAATATTATTATTATTTATATTATTAATCGTAATAACTATAATACGATCCTTTAAGCTATACTTTATAATTATTTTATTTACGACGGATATAAATTAATTATTATTATAAGTACCTTTAACGTACTTAAAGCCAATTAAAATATTATAATAATCTTAATTAAGGTTAATTTAATAAATTATAATCCTTATATATAATTGCTTATTATTAATAAGTTAATAATTTCTTATTAATAAAACCTTAATTTTACTATCCGGGAGACTTTTAAGTAAATTAAGCTTAATCTCCTTTAAGCGTTTTATAAAATAATTCTTGATAGTTATTACGGATAATATTAATATATTAAGGTTAAAATAATAAAATAAATAATAAATCTTATTATTATTTATAATAATAAAAAATAAGTTTATTTTAATTACTTATCGTTATAATTACTTTAGAAAATTATTCTATATTAAGATTCTATTATTAAGTAAAACTTTAACTTGTTAATTAATTAAATATTATAATACGTATTAATAATATTAAAATGGACTTGGAGATAGCGACGAACAAAGGGACCCCAGAGGTCTAAAACGATACGTATATGCATAGTACTAGTAACAATAAGGGGAATATATTAAGTATAATAAGTGGAAGTGGCATAATGGTTGAAAATAAGGTAATAAACGGGCAAATAGCTTATATTAATAGAAACGGCGACGATACGTACGGGCAATATAATAATAATAAGCCGGATAACACTTAAAATAAATAAGGGAATTAAGGTTAATAAAATACGCGTATTAAAGCGTATAAAATACGTAATAATAATACGGAAATAATAAGTAAATAAGGGGTAGGAAGGCCGGTACGGTATTAATAATAAAGAATATAAACGGGGGGAAAAGGCGGGAAGACTACGGTAAAAGTATTATTAAGGGTATATAAAAGGGAAATAAAACTAATAAGGAGGACGGGATTTTAAGGGACCAAAAATAAAAAATAAAAATAATATATCGCTTAATAAAGGAGGGCGAGAAAGCGGCAGGGGAGATAATAAAGGCTTTAAAAAGATTCCTTATAATAAAGTAAAAGGATATTATATTAGAGATTTAACCGATATTATAGATTAGATTAAAAAGCGTAAAAGACTTTTATATAAAAATAAAGGTAAAATTAAGGGAGGCAGAATGCTTATAAAGCTTTTAAGAGGCGGAAGTAAAAACGTTAATAAAGGATAAAGACGGCGGCCTAAAATTAAGGGTATAAAGCGAGGGTATAAGGGTAATAACCCCTTAAACGAAAGAGAGCTAGGCGATAAGGATAATAAAAAAAATGCCCGTAATAAAAAATAAAAAAATAACGGAGGAAAAAATAGCCATATTAAAGAAGGTAAAGATAATAACGGTCTGCCTATTTAATAATAAGGAGAAGAATACGGTTATAGAAGTAAACCCGTTATAATTAATAAAGGCTTTTAAGGTAACGACAGAATTATTAATAGAATAGATTATTATAGTATATAAATTATAAAATAAAATTATTTTCCTTAATATAATATTATTAAAAATAAAAGAAAGCTTAAAAAAATTTAAGGCTTAAATTAATAAAAGAAAATATAAGTTAATTGAAGTTTTAAGGTAATTATTTATTATGATAATAAATAAAATATACTTATTATATTTTATAAAAATTAAAAAAGAAATTATATTAAGGAATATAAAAAAAGAAAATACGGTTCTTTATTTAAGGCTTAAAATCGTTAATTATAAATTTCTTCCGGTAATAAAAAAACTTAATTCCTTAAAATATATAAAAAGGTATTTTACCGTTATATTAAATATAACGTTAATAAAGATATATAATAACGTTTTAAATAAAAGGATTATTAAAAAAAGATTACTTAAAATAACCCGGTTATAAAATAAGGCGGCGGATATTTATTAATATTTTAAATATTAAAGCTATAAATATATTATTATTAAATATTTTAATATTATAAAATATACGGTTTACGTTAAAAATTACGATATTTATAAGTATATAAAGTTAATAATTAAGGGGCTTATAAAGGATACGTTTAAATACGCCGTATATAATAAGGAAAGATACTTAATATAAGATTCTAAATATATAATAAGAATTAAAAAGATTAAACGTAAAAAGACCCGGATAGCTATAAAAATCCAACGGTATAATATATACGGAATTAATTTAACGGATTAATTAGAGGCAGCCTTAAAACGTAAACTTAATTAATTAAATAATAAAGGGTAAATAACGGTAACGGATAAAATAAAGAAAAGGAAACTTCTTATAATCCCAACCTTAAGGGCCGGCTATTTTACGTCTTTAATAATAACCGGGAAGGTATTAAATTAAAAAACGTTTAGCTTTTTTAGCTATTTTTTATATTTATTTAAATAATAAAAACGGAATTATATTAATAAATTAATTTAAGGTCGTTTATATTAAAATATAATCTAAACTATATTTTAAATCCTTTTAAGGTCTATATATTATAATTAAGTTAATAATATTTTCCGAGTTGAATATTAAGTTAATTATAATCTTAAGTTGACGGCTTTTTATATAATAACCTTTTTTAACGTTAATAACGTAAAATTAAACCGTATAATAATTATTAATAGTTCCTTAAATTTAATATAATTAATTATATAACCGTCTTCGTTTTATTAAACGTAATAAAGATTAAAATCCTTTATTAAAAAATATTTATTAAATATAATTATAATATCCTTAAATAATAAGATTATAAAAGGTTTTTTTTATTAATTAATAACGGATTATACGTATTATAAATATTATAAATATTTTTAATATCCCCTTTTTATATAATTTAAAGTATATATAGGTTCTTTCCGTAATAAGTAACGTTTTAATTATTTATATTTAACCTTTTATTAATAAAAAAGTATATTTATATTATTTTATTATTTTTAAAGGTTAAATAAAAACTATCTTCCGGGTTAATTAAAGAATAAATATATAGATTATATAATAATTTCTATATTATTATAATATCGATATCCTTTATTTTTTTAAATTTAAATATTAATATTATAACTTTAATTATTTCTTTATATATATTATATTATATTACCCTTAAAAGCGTAAATATATTAAATATTAATATCCATCGGGTTTTCTTTATTAACTTTTATTTATATAAACGGTCTTTCTTTAAGGTTAAAAATTATTTATTTTAATTTTTTTATTATAATAATAATCCTGGTTAAACGGCCGGCCTTAAAAGTTAATATTATTATAAATTTCCTTTTCTTTACGTTATTAATTACCGTATTTTATCCTTTTTTATTTAATAAGCTCCGTTTACGTTTTAAGATTATTTTTAATTACTTTATTAATTTAAATTTATATAAATTATAGCGTTAAACCTTAATTATTATTTTAATTTCTTTACGTTAAGTTTCCTTTGCTTTTATTATATACCATAAGTCCTACGTTAAGTAATTATTATTATTATACGTTGCGTATTTTAGCGTATTCTTTATTAAGTTTTTTATTATTAAGTTAATATATTTATACGTATTATATCCTTTAATAAATATTATATACTTCGTATTATTAAGATACTTTATAATAATATATCCATACCCTTAATATTTAAAGTATTAATAGATATTTACTACTTAATTTTAAGGTTTTATTAATTTAAGGGATTTATTTTTTATTACCTTTTTATTAAGGATATTATCGTATATTTTTAATAACGTTACGTTTAAGATAACCGTAAAATATCTTTTTTTATAATTAAAGGCGTTTAATTTTTTTATTATAAAAGGAAAACTATAATTAATAATCTTTAACCTAAAATAAAAAACCGTATTTTTTTTCTTTATCCGCTTTAAAATAACTTCCCCTTCCTCCCCCGTAAACCTTATTAAGTATATCCCATTTACCGCGATAATAAAGGATTACCTTAATATTTTTACCGTTTTATATCCCTTTTTACCGGCTTATCCCTTTAACTTCTTTAACCCTTTTTTCGCCTTTAATAAAATTATATTAAAGAAGATATCCCCGCTTTATAGTTTACGTACCGTAATAATTTATTCTATTAATAGCTTTCCCGTTATTTTAAACGCCTTTATTAATTATAACGGGTTTACCTTCGCCGCTATGCTCCTCTCCTCCTCGCCCGATAGTCATATAATCACTGTCCTCGCCTTCCTTAACGCCGCCGCCTTCTCCCCCGCCCCCACCTCCTTTACCTATTTAATATACTATTAAGTCCGGGGGCTTTATCCTTCTTCGGTTTATTAATTACTTTAATTATTATCTTTTAAGTTATTATTTTATTTATTATTATTAATTTAAGATATATCGTACCGTTAATATTTATTAAATTAACTTCCGGTAATAAGGGAAAAAACGCCCCTTTAAGAGCTTTAATTTTACCGTTAAAAATATTTATTATTATATTATTTAGTCTTTTTAAGGGTAAAAACTTAAGGATAAATTTAAGTTTTTTATTTTATTTTTTACCGTATTTTATTAACTTTTAAATATTATAAAAAGAAACCGTTAAGTTATATATTATAGTCCGGAAGTACGTTTATTTAATTTTTTAAATAATTCTTTCCTTTTTTTCTTAAGCTTCCTTTAACTATTAAAACGTCTCCCGGTTCTTATATTTAATAATTTATTTTATAAGTACTTTTATTTTTATAGTTATTTTTATATATTTTTTATTATAATAAATTTTAACTTTTTAAGACGGCTTTATTATTAAGATTATAACGTTAATTACTTTATTTAAAGCCTTTATTATCCGCTTTATAAAATAATTGATTTATTCTTTATTATTAAGCCGGGGAAGCTCCATTAATTAAAATATTATTTTTATTATTTTTATAAATATTTTAACTTCTTTAACCGTCTTTTATGTTTATTTAAACGGTAAAAACGGAGTTATATTAACGGACCAATTTAAGGTTATTTATATCGGGATATAATTTAAACTATATTTTAAGTTTTCTTAAGGTCCGTATATTATAATTAAGTTAAATATTAAGTTAATTGTGATCCTAAGTTTACGGCTTTCTTATATAATAGTTTTTTTAACGTTAATAATATAAAATTAAATTATATAATAATTATTAATAGTTCTTTAAATTTAATATAATTAATTATATAACCGTCCTTATTTTATTAAATATAATAAAGATTAAAGTCCTTTATCAAAAGGTATTTATTAAATACGTTTATAATATTTTTAAGTAATAAAATTATAAAAAGTCTTTTTTTATTAATTAATAATAGATTATATATATTATAAATATTTAAGTTATTTTTAATATCCCCTTTTTATATAATCCGGAATATATATAGGTTCCTTCTGTAATAAGTAACGTTTTAATTATTTATATTTAATTTCTTATTAATAAAAAAATACGTCCGTATTATTTTATTGCTTTTATAAATTAAGTAAAAATTATTTCCCAGATTAATTAAAGAATAAATATACGGATTATATAACGGCTTTTATATTATTATAATATTAATATTTTTTACTTTTTTTAAATTTAAATATCAGCATTATAACTTTAATTACTTTTTTATATACGTTATATTATATTACCCTTAAAAACGTAAGTATATTAAATATTAACGTCCGTCGGGCTTTTTTTATTAATTTTTATTTATATAAATAATCTTTCTTTAAAATTAAGTATTATTTATTTTAATCTTTTTATTATAATAATAATCCCGGTTAAACGGCCGGCCTTAAAGGTTAATATTATTATAAGCTTCTTTTTCTTTACGTTATTAATTAGTATATTTTACCCTTCCTTATTTAATAGGCTCTATTTACGTCTTAAGACCGTTTTTAGTTATTTTATTAATCTAAATTTATATAAATTATAACGTTAAATTTTAATTATTATTTTAATTTCTTTATATTAAGTTTTTTTCATTTTTATTATATATTATAAGTTTTACGTTAAGTAATTATTATTATTATACGTTATATATTTTAACGCATTTTTTATTAAGCTTTTTATTATTAAGTTAACGTATTTATATGTATTATATTTTTTAATATATATTATATATTTTATATTATTAAGGTACTTTATAATAATATATTTATATTTTTAATATTTAAAGTATTAATAAATATCCGCTATTTAATCTTAAGGTTTTATTAATTTAAATAATTTATTTTTTATTACTTTTTTATTAAGGATATTATTATATATCCTTATTAACGTTACGTTTAAAATAATTATAAAGTATTTTTTTATATAATTAAAGGCATTTAACCTTTTTATTATAGGGGGGAAACTATAATTAACGATTTCTAATTTAAAGTAAAAAACCGTATTCTCCTTTTTTATCCGCCTTAAAGTAATTTCCCTTTCCTTTCCCGTAAATCTTATTAAGTATATTTTATTTATTATAATAATAAAGGATTACCTTAATATTTTTACCGTTTTATATTTTTTTTACCGGTTTATTCCTTTAATTTCTTTAACTTTTCTTTTACCTTTATTAAGGTTATATTAAGGAGGATATCTTTACTTTAGAATTTATATATTATAATAATTTATTTTATTAATAATTCTCCCGTAACTTTAAACGTTTTTATTAATTATAATAGGTTTATTTTTATTATTATACTTTTTTCCTTTTTACCCGATAATTATATGGTTATTATCTTTATTTTCTTTAACGTTACTGTTTTCTCTTTTACCCTTATTTCCTTTACTATTAATGCCGGTGTTACTTTTATAATTTTTATTATTTAATTTATCCCCGCTCCCTTTTTTAAAGCCTCCCCGTCATTCTTTTACTTTATATATATCTTTTTTATCTTTTTTTACCTCCGTCCGCCAGTGCTTTTATTACCGCCTTTTAAGCTTTATATAATTTTTTTAATTCCCTTAAATTTCTCTTTATATTTACGTAAAAGTTTCTTACTCCCCGTAGCCCAATTTATAATATCGGTTAGGTTTTTAACGTAATATTTTTTTATATAGTTATAAGGAGGCCTTTTAACGTTTTTATTATTTCCTTTTTTTTTACTTTTCTTCCGTATATTTAATAATTACTTTTTTTATAGCCTATTTTTATTTACTTAATATTTCCCTGTTTTTATTTAGCTTTCTTTTAATTTATATATATTTAATAAGGTTTTTTTTACGCCTCCGTTTACCCCTTATCCGTCCCCGCGTACCGTCTTCGTTTCCTCCGCTTTTTATTTATTACCCTTTATAATAATATTTTTACGCGTTATATACGTTCCTTTATACGTATTTTATTAATTATAAGTTTTCTATTTAATTTAAGGCTTTTTTATCTTATATTTATTATGTTATTTATATAACTTATTACCGTTTTTATTAACTTAAGCCATTTACTTTTCTTCCCTTTTTATTTCTACTATTATTCTACTTCCGCTTATCGTATTTAAGGTATTATCCTTACTGTTACTTAAGTTATGCATACGTACATCGTTTCTGACCTCTGGGGTCCCGTTGTTCGTCGCCATTCTTCTTTTTATATATATTAGAAAAAATTATAATATAAAAAGGTTAAGGATTTAAGATTATAATTAACTTAATATTTAACTTAGAAAGTATCGTTAATACGGTTATTATATACGGATTAAAAAAGGGCTTAAAATACGGCTTAAATTATATCTTAATATTGATTGATTGATTGATTTATACTACGGATCTAGCTAAGCTAATTCCGGCGTTCCCTAACACTCGGCCATTTAACCTTACTGGTAACCGTAAAAAACCCGATATCTATAACGTCAGGAATAAAACCGGTATCTACTTAGTTTTTACTTATATCTTAAGGGCTAAGAGTATCCACGGCCGTTTAAAAAGTAAGAATTTATTCATACGCTTTTTCCAAGAAAACTTATAATATTATAACCGAATCCACTTAAGGGTTACCCCTAAACCTATTGCTTTTCTATTATTTTACGGGTTTATTTAATATTAAAATTTCAGAATTCCGATTATATTACTAAATATTTTTACCGATATATATATTATTATTACCTTATTCGTATAACTCTGCCGACCGATATAATATTGTTTCCTACGCCGTTTTAATATTTATAGCCCTTTTAGCCCCTTACTGGGTATAGTTTTCCCGCCGTTGCTTTTTACCTTTAGGTTAACGGCGAGGTTTCTTAATTAAGTTTTTAATTATTTCCTTTATTTCCTTAATTAAGTTAAACTATAATAATAAGTTTATAGTTATTATAAATTTAGCGGCCGCCTTAATACCCTTTTTATTAATAAGTATTTAGCGATAATCGTTAATCCCTATCCTTTTAATTAATCCCGGTTTAAGCTTCTTAAATAGTAAATAAGAAATTAATACGTATATAACGTTTTGCTTTTATTATTTATACTTGTAGTTAACGTTAATCCGGTTACCGGCGTATATAATAAAGAGGAAGTAGGTTAAGTTATTCTTACTTATCCGGAGTTAAATTATTAACGCGTTATCGTTTTTCCTTATAATCTTATAACGCCGGAAATACTTATTAATAACCTTATCGCTATTTAACGCCGGGTACCGTCGCCCTTAAAAGATCGATTCTTTATATTTACGTTAATATTCTATTTACCTCTTTATAATTTATAGGGTAATCGCTATTAACTTTACCTTTACGGCCTTTTTCTCCTCCGCCGTTTTCGCTTTAAATAAGAGTTTATATATTTTTACGTTAACTTCTTAAATATAAGTTAAGTTAACCTTTTTTTTAATTTACTTTAATTTAACTTCTATAGGGGGGGTAAGTACCGCTTTTTTACGCTTTCTTATTTAAGGCTTCTTATAGTTTTAACGAATACGTTTATTTCCTGTTAACGTAATTAAGTTTATACCTTTTTTAAGCCTTATTTAAGCGATTATTTAATCTAAGGTTAACTTTATTAATAATATAAAAACCTCGGATTCCAGTACCGGGACAGGAGTTACTTTATATACTTTACTTATTACTTTTAAGTATCGGTTTTAAATTTTCTATAATTACCGGACGGGCTCTTTCTTATATTTAAGCGTATCTTCAGATACGTATTAAATAATTATTACGTATATTATCGCAGGTTTTATAACCGCTTAATAAATAGTTTTAACCTTTTATAAGGTAGCTTCTTATATCGATGCCGTAAGGTAAGTAAGGCTTTTTTCCTATAAAATTATCTTTTTCTAGACCTTTTTTATATAATCCTTTTAATCCAGTTTCTTATTAATTTATAGGTTAAGTACTTTAATATTGGCTTCCGGTTTTATTACTATATTATTTAAGTCTACTATAGCTATTATATCGTATAGCTTTAAACTCCTTATTATATAAATAAGTTTATATTTATATAGGGTAAATTAAGCCTTATATGTCTTTATTTATTATAAGTAAATTTTATAAGCTTATTTCAGCTTTAAATAGTTTATATAAGTGGACGTACTATAAGTTAAGAGGTAAATATCGTTAATAAAGCCCTTTATTTAAATTTTTATTTTAACTTTATTAAATCTTCGATAAGCGGGCCGTTAAAGAATAGGAATAAGATTAAAAAAATAAATAACCTTTAAGGAATCCCTATTATCGCGGGCTTTATTGTATTTATCTTTTATCCTAAATTAATTAACGTTACTTAATTACTTAAGAAACTTTTTATTTAATTTATGAAAAAAGGTAAAACCCTTTTTTTCCGTAAATTATATAGTAACCTTTAATGGTTTATTTTATCGAACGCTTTTATAATATTTAGGGAGAGAAGACTTATAACGTACTTTTTCTTATAACCTTATATTATATATACGTTATCGATTAAGCCTTTAAGAGCCGTCTCCGTCGACCGTCCTTTTTTTGCCCTTATTTATTAATCGGAAAGTAGCTTATACCCTTTTACGTAATTATTTAAGATCTTTATAATTACCGTCTTTAAAACTTTCTTTAACGTATAGAAGAGTATTATAGATTTATACGACTTTATTTTTAAGTAATTTAACTTAACCGGCTTCTTAAGGATAATCGTTTTAACTTCCTTAAATTTATAAGGGTAATATCTTATATTAAGGTAAACTTAAAATAAATAAATAAAAACCTCTTTAAATAATAACGTTACTATAAATAGGAATTTATTTAATATATTATTAAGTCCGGGGGCCTTATCCTTCTTTAACTTATTAATCGCCTTAATTATTATTTCTTAGGTTATTATTTTACTTATTATTATTAATTTAAGATATACCGTACCGTCGATATTTATTAAGTTAACTTCCGGTAATAAAAGAAAGAATACCCCTTTAAAAGCCTTAATTTTACTGTCAAAAATATTCATTACCGTACCGTTTGGTCTTTTTAAAGGTAAAAACTTAAGGATAAATTTAAGTTTTTTACTCCGTTCTTTACCGTATTTTGCCAGCTTTTAAATATTATAAAAGGAAACCGCCAAGTTATATATTATAGCCTGGAAGTATATTTACTTAGTCTTCTAGATAATTCTTTCTTTTTTTTTTTACGTTTTTTTTAACCGCCGAAGCGTCTCCCGGTTCCTATACTTAGTAACTTATTTTATAAGCGCTTTTACTTTTATAATCGTTTTTATATATTTTTTATTTTAATAGGTTTTAACTCTTTAAAACGGCTTTATTATTAAGATTATAACGTTAATTACTTTATTTAAAGTTTTTATTACCCGTTTTATAAAATAATCGATTTATTCCTTACTATTAAGCCGGGGACACTCCGTTAATTAAGGTATTATTTTTACCGCCTTCGTTAATATTTCGGCTTCCTTAATTATCTTTTATGTTCGTTTAAATAATAAAGGCGGAGTCGTATTGATAGACTAATTTAAGGTCGTTTATATCGGGACGTAATCCGAACCGTATTTTAGGTCCTTTTAAGGTCCGTATATTATAATTAAGTTAATAATACCTTCCGAGCCGAATATTAAGTCAATCGTAATCTTAAGTTTACGGCTTTCTTATATAATAGCCTTTTTTAGCGTTAATAACGTGAAATTAAACCGTATAATAGCTATTAATAGCTCCTTAAATTCAATATAATTAATCGTATAACCGTTTTCGTTCCATTAAACGTAATAAAGATTAAAGTCCTTTATTAAAAGGTACTTACCGGGTACGGCTATAATATCCTTAAATAACGGGATTATAAAGGGTCCCTTCTTATTAATTAATAACGGATTATACGTATTATAAATATTTAAGGTACCCTTAATATCCCCCTTTTATATAATCCGGAGTATATATAGGTTCCCTCCGTAATAAATAACGTCCTAGCTATTTATATTTAACCTTTTATTAATAAAGAAATATATTTACGTTATTTTATTACCCTTAAAAACCAGGTAGAAATTATCTTTTAAGTTAATTGAAAAATAAATATACGGATTATATAACGGCTCTTATATCGTTATAATATCGATATCCTTTACCTTTTTAAATCTGAATATCGGTATTACGGCTTTAATTACTTCTTTATATACGTTATATTATATTACTTTTAAAAGCGTAAGTATATTAAATATTAACGTCCGTTGGGCTCTTTTTATTAACTTTTATTTATATAAACGGTTTTTCCTTAAGGTTAAACGTTATTTATTTTAATCTTTTTATTATAATAATAATCTTAATCGGGCGGTTAATTTTAAAGGTTAATATTATTATAAGCTTCCTTTTCTTTATGTTATCGGTTACCGCGTTTTATTTTTCCCCGTTTAATAAACTCCGTTTACGTTTTAAGACCGTTTTTAATTATTTTACCGGTTTAAGTTTATATGAATTATAACGTTAAACCTTAATTATTATCTTAATTTTTTTACGTTAAGTTTTTTTCGCTTTTATTATATACCGTAAGTCTTACGTTAAGTAATTACTATTACCATACGTTATATATTTTGGCGCGTTCTTCGTTAAGTCTTTTATTATTAAGTTAATATATTCATACGTATTATACCCTTTAATATATACCGCGTACTTCGTATTATTAAGGTACCTTATAATAATATGCCCGTACCCTTAATATTTAAAGTATTAATAAATATCTGCTGTCCGGTCTTAAGGTTTTATTAATTTAAGGGATTTACCTTTTATTACCTTTTTATTAAGGATATCGTCGTATATCCTTATTAACGTTACGCTTAAGATAACCATAGAATATCTTTTTATATAATTGAAGGCGTTTAACCTCTTTATTATAGCGGGGAAACTATAATCGATAATCTCTAGTCTAGGGTAAAAAACCGTATTTTCCTTTTTTATCCGCCTTAAAATAACTTCCTTTTCCTCCCCCGTAAACCTTATTAAATATATCCCGTTTACCGCGATAATAAAGGATTACCTTAATATTTTTACCGTTTTATATCCCCTTTTACCGGCTTATCCCTTTAACTTTTTTAGTTTTTTTTTTGCCTTTAATAAAATTATATTAAAAAGGATATCCCCGTTTTATAATTTACGTACCGTAATAATTTATTTTATTAATAACTTTCCCGTTATTTTAAACGCCTTTATTAATTATAACGGATTTACCTTTATTATTATATTCCTCTTTTTTTTATCCGATAATTATATAGTTATTATTCTCGTTTTCCTTAATACCGCCGCCTTCTTTTTTACCTTTATTTCCTTTATTATTAATATTAACGTTGCCTTTATAACCCTTATTATTTAACTTATTTTTACTCCCTTTTTTAAAGCTTCCCCCGTTACTTTTTTACTTTATATATATCCTCTTTATTTCTTTTTACCTCCGTCCGTTAATACCCTTATTACCGCCCTTTAAACTCCGCGTAACCTCTTTAATTCCCTTAAACCTCTCCCCGCTTTTATGTAAAAGTCTTTTACCCTTTATAGCCCAATTTATAATATCGGTTAGGTCTTTAACGTAATATTTTTCCATATAATTATAAAGAGGCCTTTTAGCGCCTTTATCGCTTCCTTTTTTTTTACTTTTCCCTTACGTATTTAATAATTATTTCTTTTTATAATTTATTCCTATTTACCTAATATCTCCCTGTCTTTATTTAGCTCTCTCTTAATTTATATATACTTAATAAGGCCTTTTACGCCTCCGCTTACCCCCTATCCGTCCCCGCGTACCGTCCTCGTCCCCTCCGCCCTTTATTTATTACCCTTTATAATAATACCTTTATGCGTTATATGCGTCCCTTTACGTATATCTTATTAATTATAGGCTCCCTATTCGATTTAAGGCCGTTCTATCTCGTATTCATTACGTCGTTTATACGACTTGTCACCGTTCCTGTTAACCTAGGCCGCTTGCCCTTCCTCCTTTTCTACCCTTACCACCATTCCGCTTCCGCCTGTCGCATTTAAGGTATTGTCCTTACTGTTACTTGAGCTATACACGCGTGCATCGTTTCTGACCTCTGGGGTCCCGTTGTTCGTCGCCATCTCCATCATATTAAAATAATTCATATCTTAATATAAATAACCTTAAATTAAACCGTTAATATAATCTTATTATTACCGGTAAAGCAAACGTAAAAAACGGTTAAGGAAGTAAAGGTTTATATAAAAGCAAAAGAGATAATAATATAATTCGCGGACCTCCTTTACCTAAATAATAAAGATTAAATCGACTTCTTTATAGAGCGAATAATAGAGGTATTAAATAAAATAATCGATAAAATAATCTTATTAATAAAGCTTTTTTTAAAGAGCTAAAATTTATTAAAATAAAGGATATATAACCGCGATTATAAAGGTAAAAAGGTTAATTAAATAAGTTTTTAAATATAAAAATTAAAAGATACTTAATTAATTAAAAGTTACTTAAAAAGAAAAAGAAAGGATTATTAAAAAGATTAAGTAAATATACTTTTAATTTACGGTATATAATTTAATAGTTTTACTTTATAATATTTAAAAGTAAATAAAATATAATAAGGAATAAAATAAGAAATTAAAGTTTATTTTTAAATTCCCGTCCTTTAAGAAATCCGATAATATATTAATTAATATTTTTAATGGTAAAATTAAGGCCCTTAATAGAGTATTTTTCCCCCCTCCGTTAAAAATTAACTTAAACGATATCGACAGCGTTACGTATTTTAACCCCATAATAGTAAATAAGGTAATAATATAAGATATAATAATTAAAGCGATTAATAAATTAAAAAAAAATAAAGCCTTAAAATTAAATAAAATTCTCAATAGATTCCTATTAATAATAATCTTACCGTTTAAGAAGGTTTTTTTTTTAAAATATACCTTAATATTAATTATTATTTACGTAAGTTTAAGGAAACGAAAACGATTATCCTTAAGAAGTTTATTAAGCCGGATTACTTTAAGGTAAAATCTTATAGACTTATAATACTTTTTTATAAGTTAAGGAAAACCTTAAAAACGGTAATAACGAAGATCCTTAATAATTATATAAAAAATTACGGATTTCTTTTTAATTAATAAATAAAAATAAAAAGAAATTAATTAATAGAAATAACCCTTAAAAAATTAATCGATAATATATATATAATATAGGGTTACGGGAAGAAATATATTATAAGTTTTTTTTCTTTTAATATTATAAATACTTTTAATAAATTAAACTGTTAAAGGTTATTATATAACTTAAAAAAGAAAAAAATATTACCCTTTTTAATTAAATAAATAAAGAATTTCTTAAATAATTAAGTTATATTAATTAACTTAAGATAAAAGATAAGCTTAATAAAATCCGTTATAATAAGGATTCCTTAAAAATCACTTTATTTTTTTATATTATTTTTATTTTTGAATAATTTATTAATTAAAAAGTTTTTTAAATTAAAATAAAAAACTTAAGTTAAAAACTTTATTAATAACGTTTATTTTTTAACCTATAACACCTTTATATATATAAATTATTTAAAATTAAAATAAACTTATAAAGCTTATTCTTAATAGATAAGAATTTATAAAGCTTAATTTATATTATATAAATATAAATTTTTTTATATAATTAAAAGCCTAAAGTTATATAATATAATAATTATAGTAAACTTAAGTAAAATTACGGTATAACCGGAGGCCAATATTAAAGTCCTTAATTTTTAAGTAAATAAAAAGTTTAATTAAAAGGATTATATAAGAAAAATTTAAAAGAAAATAACTTTATAGGAAAAAGGCTTTACTTATCTTGCCGTATTAATATAGGGAGTTACGTTATAAAAAGCCCGAATTATTTATTAAGCCGTAATAAAGTTAATTATAATATATATTATAATTATTTAATATATATTTAAGGATACTTTAAGATAGAAGAAAAAGCTTATTTAAATATTATAAAAAGTCCAGAATTAATATTTAAAAGTAATTAATAATATTTATAAAATAACCTTTATTCCGGTATTAAAGTTTAAGGTTTTTATACCGTTAATTAAAATTTTATTGGATTAAATAATTACTTAAATAAGGTTAAAGAAATATATATACTTAATTATAATAATAAAAAACGGGCGGATCCGCCAGAATCTTAATAAGTTTTAAGTTAAAAAAATAAATTAAAGATACTTATCCCCTTTTTTATTAAATTAAAGTAGGAATAAATTAAGAAAAAGTTAATTTTACCGGTATTCCGGAAATTAATTTAAATATATATAAATTCCCGTTAAACGTAAGAAAAATTAAGATTAAAAAGATTTAAAAAATAAAAACTATAATAATTATTTTATAGGTTATAATAAAGTAAATTAAATATTAATAAAAACTTAAAAACTTTATATTTTAAAATTATTATTATTTAACTTTTAACGATAAAAAGATTATTAATAAGTATTTCCGCCGTTATAATATTATAAGGAAGGATAATAACGTATTAATAATTTAACTCCGGACGGGTAAAAACAATTTAATTTATTTCTTATTTATTATATATACCGGAAGTTAAATAAACGCCGGATATAAATATAAATAAAAAAAGTAAAACCTTATATACGTCTTTATTTTTTATTCTTTATTTACGGAAATTAGATTAAAATTTATTATAAAAATTAATACTTATAATTATTATTAAATATTATTTATAAAATAAAAAATTTAGGTAACCGTTAAGTTTATAATATTTACCGGATTATTATTATAATTTAATTTCGTTATAAAGATAAATAAGGTTATTAAAAACTTTATAAAAAAGGCCCGTTACCCGTAAAAAAAAAAAAAAAAGAAGCGGAAATTAATTATATTAATTATATAAACGGGAAAGCATCTTTTATAGCCGTAAAAATATAATAATAAACGTTTATTAAAAGTTTTTAAAAAAGTTAATAATAATAATAATATAAAAAAAATATATATTAAATATATAAATATTAATAAAAATATTTAAAGGCGTTACATAAAGTTAAAGTAATATAAATATATAACGGAACGGAAGAATAATAAACTTAAGGGTAGCCTTTATAAGGATACGGTTATAATATTATAGATTTTCTTAAGGGAGTTAAAATATAAAAAGTATATAAATAAATTATTATTTTCTGGATAACCGTTAATATCCTTTACCTTAAAGGATAAAGGGTAAAGGTTTAATAAACGCCGGTTTTTGCCTTAACGTTATAAATATTAGGTTTTTACGGTTACCAATAAGGCTAAAAAACCGCGTATTAAGGAACGCCGGAATTAAGTTAGCTAGATCCGTAATATAAATCAATCAATCAATCAATCAATCAATTTATTTATTTATTTAACCAAGATATCGTTATAATAATTTATATTTATAAACCCTATAAGTAGCTTATAATCTATATATATAATTAATATTTCTTTTATATTTAATATATAGGAGAATCTCTCTTTAAGCGTAATAATAATTATTAATTCTTATTTATAAGTATTATAATTACGTTCCTTATTTAAAGGTTAAGGACTTTAATATTGGTATCCGGCTTTATTATAATTTTATTTAAGTTTATTATAATTATTATATTATATAGCTTTAAGTTCTTAATTATATAAATAAATTTATATTTATACGGCGTAAATTAAGTTTTATAGGTTTTTAGTTATTAAAAATAAACTTTATAAGTTTATTTTAATTCCAGATAATTTATATATATAAAAATATTATAGGTTAAAAGGTAAACGTTATTAATAAAGCTTCTAACTTAAACTTTTTGTTTTAACTTAATAAGCTTCTTAATCAATAAATTATTAAAAAATAAGAATAATATAAAAGAAATAAGCAATCCTTAAGGAATCCTTATTATAATAAGCTTTATTAAGCTTATTTTTTATTTTAGGTTAATTAATATAGCTTAATCGTTTAAAAAACTTTTTATTTATAATTTAAGAAGAATAATATCCTTTTTTTCTTTAAGTTATATAGTAACCTTTAATAATTTACTTTATCGAAAATATTTATAACATTAAAAAAAAGAAAACTTATAATATATCTTTTTCCGTAACTTTATATTATATATACGCCGTCGATTAATTTTTTAAGGGCTATTTTTATTAATCGATTTCTTTTTATTCTTATTTATTAATCGGGAAGAAATCCGTAATTCTCTATATAATCGTTAAAGATCTTTATTATTACCGTTTTTAAGGTTTTCCTTAATATATAAAGGAATATAATAGGTTTATAAGACTTTACCTTAAAGTAATCCGGCTTAATAAACTTCTTAAGGATAATCGTTTTTATTTCCTTAAATTTATATAAATAATAATTAACGTTAAAATATATTTAAAAAAAGTAAATAAAGATCCTTTTGAACGGTAATATTATTATTAATAGGAATTTATTAAGGATCTTATTTAATCTTAAGGCTTTATTCTTTTTTAATTTATTAATCGCTTTAATTATTATATTTTATATTATTACCTTATTTATTAATACTGGGTTAAAGTATATAACGCCGTTAATATTATTTAAATTAATTTTTAACGGAAAAAGGAAAAATACTCCTTTAAAGGCCTTAATTTTACCGTTAAAAATATTAATTAATATATTATCGGGTCTTTTAAGGGATAAGAATTTAAAAATAAACTTTAATTCCCTACTTTATTCTTTATTATATTTCGTTAACTTTTAAATATTATAAGGTAAAATTATTAAATTATATATTATAAGTTAAAAATTTATTTACTTAACCTTCTTAATAATCTTCTCCTTTTCTTTTTAAATAACTTTTAATTAATTAAGTATTTTTTAATTCTTATATTTAAAATTTATTTTATTAACCTTTTTGCCTTTATAATCGCGGTTGTATACTTTTTATTTTAATAAGTTTTAACTTTTTAAAAGGGTTTTATTATTAAGATTATCTTATTAACTATTTCGTTTAATACCTTTATTATTTACTTTATAAAGAGGTTAATCCGGTTTTTATTATTTAATTAAGGAAGGTCCGCGAATTATATTATTATCTCCTCCGTTTTCTTATAAATCTTTATTATTTTAACCGTTTTTTATGCTTTTTTTACCGGTAATAATAAGGTCTTATTAATGGTTTAATTTAAGGTTATTTATATCGGTATATAATTTAAGTTATATTTTAAATCCTTTTATAGCTTATATATTATAACTACGTTAATAACCTTTTCCGTATTAAAAGTTAAATTAATCGTTATTTTAAACTTATGATTTTTTTACGTAATAATCCCTTACAATATTAATAATAAAAGGTTAATTTAAATAATAATTATTAATAAATTATTTAATTTAACGTAATTTATTATACGTTTTTCCTTATTTTATATATAATAATCTACCTTAAAGTCTTTAAGTAGTATATATTAACTTAAAGTAATTAAGACCTTTTTAAGTAGCGGTATTATAAACGGTTTTTTTTTTAATTAGTAGCGGGTTATATATATTATAAATATTAAGGTCACCCTTTAAATCCCCTTTTTTTATAATACGGAATATATAAAGGTTTTTATTATAATAAGTAATATCTTAATTATTTATGTTAAACCGCTTATTTATAAAGAAGTATATTCTGGTTATCTTATCCCCCTTAAAGGTTAAATAGAATCTTTTTTTTAAGTTAATAAATAAATATATATATAGGTTATATAATAATTCCTATATTACTATAATATTAACGTTTTTAACTTCTTTAAACTTAAATATTAATATTATTACTTTAATTTTTTTATTATAGACGTTATATTATATTATTTTTAAAAGCGTTAATATATTATAAATTAACCTTTATAAAGGCTCCTTATTTATACTTATTTAAGTTACGGACTTCTTATTAAAGTTAAACGTTTTTTAATTTCATATTTTCCCGGCTATTATTAAAGATATAAAACGGCCGGCTTTTAAAGTTAAAATTATAAAAAACTTCTTTTTCTTTATTTTATCCGTTATTATTATTTACCTTTTATTATTTAATTAATTAAATTTACGTTATAAAGATTGCTTTTAAATTTATTGCTTAAGGATGGCGGCGAACAACGGGACCCCAGAGGTCAGAAACGATGCACGCGTGCATAGCTTAAATAACAGTAAGGACAATACCTTAAATATAATAAGCGGAAGCGGAATAATAGTAAAATAAAGGGGGAGGAAGGGTAAGCGGTTTAAGTTAATAAAAATAATAATAAATTATATAAATAACGCGATAAATACGAGATAAAAAGGCCTTAAATTAAATAAAAAGTTTATAATTAATAAGATACGTATAAAGGGACGTATATAACGTATAAAAGTATTATTATAAAAGGTAATAAATAAAAGGTAAAAAGGATAGGGATAATACGCGGGGACGGATAAAGGATAAATAAAGGCGTAAAAGGCTTTATTAAGTATATATAAATTAAAAGAAAGCTAAATAAAGATAGAAAGATATTAAGTAAATAAGAATAAGTTATAAAAAGAAATAATTATTAAATACGCGGAGAAAAAATAAAAAAAGAAAAAATAGTAAAAACGCTAAAAAACCTCGTTATAATTATATAAAAGGATATTACGTTAAAGACCTAATTAATATTATAAATTAAGTTATAAGGAGTAAAAGATATTTACGTAAATATAAGGAAAAATTTAAAAGAGTTAAAAAAGTTATATAAAGCTTAAAAAACGATAATAAAAACGCCGGCGAATAAAGGTAAAAGGAAATAAAAAGGATACGTATAAAATAAAAAAACAATAAGGGAGGCTTTAAAAAAGGAAGCGGGAATAAATTAAATAGTAAAAGCCGTAAGGGCGGTACTGGTATTAACGATAAAGAAGGTAAGAATAAGGGAGAAAACGGCAACGTTAAAAAAAACAAAAACAATAACCGTATAACTATTAAGTAAAAAGGAGAAAAATATAACGGTAAAAACAAACCCGTTATAATTAATAAAAACGTTTAAAATAACGGAAAAATTATTAATAAAATAAATTATTACGATATATAAAATATAAAGTAAAAATATCCTTTTTAATATAATTTTATTAAAAATAAAGGAAAAACTAAAAAAGTTAAAAAAAAATAAATTAATAAAGGGGGATATAAAACGGTAAAAATATTAAGGCAATCCTTTATTATCGTAATAAACGGGATATATTTAATAAGGTTTATAAAGGAGGAAGGAAAAGTTACCTTAAAGCGGATAAAAAAAAAGAATACGGTTTTTTATCTTAGGCTAAAAATCGTTATTTATAGTTTCTTTTTTATAATAAAAAAGTTAAACGTTTTTAATTATATAAAAAGATATTCTACGGTTATTTTAAGCGTAACGTTAATAAGGATATATAATAATATTCTTAATAAAAGGGTAATAAAAAGTAAATCTTTTAAATTAATAAGACCTTAAGACCGGATAACGGATATTTATTAATATTTTAAATATTAAAAGTATAAATATATTATTATAAAATACTTTAATAATATAAAATATATAGTATATATTAAAAAGCATAATATATATAAATATATTAATTTAATAATAAAAAAATTAATAAAAAATACGTTAAAATACGTAACGTATAATAATAATAATTACTTAACGTAAAACTTACGATATATAATAAGAACGAAGGAAACTTTATATAAAAAGATTAAGATAACGGTTAAAGTATTACGTTATAATTTATATAAACTTAAACCGGTAAAATAATTAAAAACGGTCTTAAGATATAAACGGAATTTATTAAACGGAGAAAATAAAACGTAATAATAAATAATATAAAGAAAAAGAAGTTTATAGTAATATTAACCCTTAAAGCCGGCCGCTTAACCGGGATTATTATTATAATGAAAAAATTAAGATAAATAACGTTTAATTTTAAAAAGAGACCGTTTATATAAATAAAAATTATTAAAAAAAGCCCAACGGACGTTAATATTTAATATATTTACGCTTTTAAAAGTAATATAATATAATATACGTAGGGAAATAATTAAAGCCGTAATATTAATATTTAAATTTAAGGAAATAAAAAATATTAATATTATAATAATATAAGAGTTATTATATAATTTATATATTTACTTTTTAATTAATCCAGAAAATATTTTTTATTTAATATTTAAGGGTAATAAAATAACGCGGATATACTTTTTTATTAATAAAAGGCTAAATATAAATAGTTAAGACGTTATTTATTATAGAAGGAACCTATATATACTCCGGATCGTATAAAAAAGGGATATTAAGGGTAATTTAAATATTTATAATATATATAATCCGTTATCGGTTAATAAAAAAGGATTCTTTATAATCCTATTATTATATAATTTATAGAAAAAAAGGGTTTTATTTTTCTTTATAAATTAAATAGAAAGTTTCTTAAGTAATTAAGCGACGTTAATTAACCTAAAATAAAAGATAAATATAATAAAACCCGCGATAATAGGGATTCTTTAAAGGTTATTTATTTCCTTAATCTTATTCCTATTTTTTAACGGCCTATTTATTAAAGACTTAATAAAATTAAAATAGAAGGTTTAAGTAAAAAGCTTAATTAATAATATTTACTTCTTAACTTATAATACGTTTATTTATATAAACTATTTAAAATTAAAATAAGCTTATAAAGTTTACTTACGATAAATAAAAATATATAAGGCTTAGTTCGCCCCGTATAAGTATAAATTTATTTATATAATAAGGAGTTTAAAGTTATATAATATAATAGTTATAATAAACTTAAGTAATATAACGGTAAAACCGGAAGTTAGTATTAAGGTACTTAGCTTATAAATTAATAAAAAGCTAGACTACAAAAATTATATAAAAAAGGTTTAAAAAAAGATAGTTTCATAGGAGAAAAACCTTATTTACCTTATAATATTAACGTAGGGAGCTACCTTATAAAAGTTAAAACCGTTTATTAAACGGTTATAAAGCCTACGATAATATATATGGTAATTATTTAATACGTATTTAAGGGTACGCTTAAATATAAAAAAAAGCCCGTTTAATAATTATAAAAGGTTTAAAACTAATACTTAAAAATAATAAATAAAATATATAAAATAATTCCTATCCTAATACTAAAATCTAAGGTTTTAATATTATTAATAAAGTTAACCTTAAATTAAATAATCGCTTAAGTGAAACTTAAAAAAAAATATAAACTTAATTACGTTAATAAAAAACGAATATATTTATTAAAACTATAAGAAACCTTCAATAAAAAAACGTAGAAAAATAATACTTACCTTTTTTACGGAAGTTAAATTAAAATAAGTTAAAAAAGAAGTTAACCTAATTTACGTTTAAGAAGTTAACGTAAAAGTATATAAACTCTTACTTAAAATAAGAATAGCGGAAAAGAAAAAGGCCGTAAAAATAATTTTAATAACGATTACCCTATAGATTATAGGGAGGTAAATAAAACGTTAACGTAAATATAAAGGATCGATCTCTTAAGGGTAACGGTACCCGGCGCTGGATAATAATAAGGTTATTAATAAGTATTTCCGGCGTTATAGGATTATAAAGAAAAATAATAACGCGTTAATAATTTAACTCCGGATAGGTAAAAACGGCTTAATTTACTTCCTTTTTATCGTATACGTTAATAACCGGATTAACGTTAGCTATGAATATGGATAATAAAAGCAGGACGCTATATATATATTAATCTCCTATTTACTATTTAAAAAGCTTAAACTAGGATTAATTCAAAGGATAAGGATTAATAATTATCGTTAAATATTTATTAATAAAAAGGGTATTAAGGCGGCCGTTGGATTCATAATAATTACGGGCTTATTATTATAATTTAGTTTAATTAAGGAAATAAATAAAGTAATCGAAAACTTAACTAAGAAATTTCGCCGCCGACCCAAAAGTAAAAAGTAGCGGCGGAAAAACTATACCTTAATAATACCTATAATTATTAATAAATACGGGATAACCTTATAACTTATATAAATTTATCTTAATCTTCTCTATCCTTTATTTAATATAAAGTAAAAGGGTATATACTTTTTTCAATAAAGGAAATAAAATAATAATAAAAAGGGTAATAATACCATAATTAATTCTTTGGTTTATATAATAATGCTTAACTTTACCTTTTTTATTTTAAGGGTATTAAGATATATATAAAATAAAATATATTATTATTAATATATTATTAATATTAATAAAAGTGTTTTAAAGAAAAAGGTTTACGGGTACTTTAAGTAATTATTTTTTATTTTTATTTTTTTTTGTTTTTTTTTTAAAGAAAGGGTTAAGTCAATATATAAATATATAACGTTAATAAGGGTCTTTCTGGTTTCTTAAGTTGTTATATAAATATATATAAGTTATATCTTATTGTAAGTTCATATTTCCTTTTTAAATTAAAGTAAATTCTAATTATTTATTTTAATCTTCTTTATTTTCTATATAAAAGAGCCTTAAAAAGGGTACCATTAAATTAAATAAGTTTCACAGCGGTAATTCATATCGGTAACCGCTATAAGTTACTTTTAATATTCCTGGTATATATACGATATAATTATTAATATAAATATATTTATCTTTATTCTTTCCTATTAATTCTTTTAATCGGTTTTATTATTTATTTTCCTAATCTACCGTCTAGTTTTTCAATTCTTAATCGTTCGATTTATAATTTAAGGTAAAGGGCCTATTACGTCCGGCCAGTATATTATATACCCTACGGTTATTTCCCAGGAATTTTAAAGACCGGTTTAAACCTCCGTAAGTAATTTAAAACTTAACTGCCGCTTAAATAGCTTTTAACTTAATAATTTACGTTTTAATAAGAAATATCTCTTTAAGAAATATATATAATTACTTAAGTCTTATTAAGGAATTTTATTTTTATTATTTTTATCGTTAAGATATATAATTTAATTTAATTACTTTAATAATTATTAAGGAGTTTTATATATTTATTAATATTAAAATAGCCGGTATTACTTACAGGTCTTAAAAGATTACTTACCCGGTATAAAATGGTCTTTAGGATTAATTTTACGTCTCTAAGGAATATATACGATATTCTAAATTAAATTAAGGAGTTTTATATATAATAAACAGGTCGGTTATTCGGAATTATTCTATAAGACTTATAGTTTAATTATTTAGGATAATTTAATAAAACTTATAATTTAATTAGGTTTAATTATTTTTATTAATTTTACAAGTTTTATAATTCGGTTATTACGGTTATTAATTATTAAATAATAATTTTACGTCGTTTAAGGTAATTGGTTTTTTTTAATTTTTTTTCTTTAATTATTTTAATTTCTTTTATTTTAAGAAAACGGCTTACATTAATATATAGGTCGTAATTTCCTTAACGATAATCTAAAATATCTGGTAATATATATAATTATTTTTTAATTAAAGTTTAAATCCGTTATTAACATAAAAAATATTATTGTTTTTTTATAATTAAAGCGTTTTAAAAAAGCTATCGTTTTTCTTTACTTTTTGATTTTTAATGGTTAATCGTTGATTAATAAATATTATTAATAATGCTTTATTAATACGTATAAATGGGGTCCCCGTATTAAATAAAGGTAATAATAAGAATATCCAAATAAGGGTACCTAAAAGGGGGTTATTTAAATATTTATATTTTTCTCGATTTTAATATTTATTTAATAAATAAGTAATAATTAAAAATATTCTATAAATATATATAAATCTATAGCCTATTATTCTTGATATATAAATATAATATAATAATAATAGAGGTCGGTTTAATATAATATCTTCGTAGTTTTTATTACCGTTAATTAAGGAAAAAGCATAATATATTATTTACGATTAAATTGTATAATTAAACCGAATTCCTTAATATATATAAGCAGATAAAAGCTTTCTTAAAACTCTTAAAAAAAATAAAAGGGAAGAAAAGAATAAAAGTAATAAAATAATAAATAATAATAAAGTATAATTAAAGATAAGCTATAGCCCTTATATAAGTTAATAAGGTATAGGTTGCTTACTATAGTAATCCGTTATACCCTTTCTTTTTAAAGTATATATGAATTAATTTTACCCTTAGTTAGCCCTTTTGGTATTTCCATTCCTCCATGCACCCATCCGCAAGTTTGGTGTCTTCCATGCTCTCCCCCTTTCCAAAGGTCCTTAATATATATATATTACTTATATATACTTTTTCCCCTTAAATTGTATTATTAATAATTATAACGGTTTTTAAAGGATTAAAACGTTCTTTGTTAGTGTGCGCCGGATTTTAATTTTTTTATTATCTTTAACTTTAATTTATTAAACGGTTTAAGATACTTAATACGTAATATAAATACTTTAAAATAATCCTTATAAAATAAATTAAGTATAAAAGTTTTATTTATCCTTTTTGATTTATATAAAGCTTTATACTCTTTTATAAAGCCCTTAATAAAAAATAACTTAAATTAATAAGGCTTAAGTTTTTTAAAATTTAAGGTAAAATCACGTAATATAATTAATTATTTTTCCTTTAATAAGTTTTAATTTTATATTCTTTTATTATAATATTTTTTTATTAGTTTTTTATTACGTTTAATTTCTCTTTTTATTAATAATTATAAAAACCCGATATTTATAACGTTAAGGTAAAAACCGGCGTTTATTAAGCCTTTACCCTTTATCCCTTAAGGTAAAGGATATTAATGGCCGTTTAAAAAGTAATAATTTATTCGTATATTTCCTATATTTTAATTCCCTTAAGAAAATTTATAATATTATAACCGTATCTTTATAAAAATTACTTTTAAACTTATTACTTTTTTACTTCTTTATATATTTATATTATTTTAACTTTATATAACGCTTTTAAATATTTTTATTAATATTTACGTACTTAATATATATCTTTTTTATATTATTATTGCCCTTAACTTCTTTAAAGATTTTTAATAAGCGTTTATTATTATATCCTTATAATTATAAAGATATTTTCCGGTTTATATAATTAATATAACCGGTTTCCGTTTTTCTTTTTTTTTAATTAATAATAAGCTTTCTTTATAAGGTTTTTAGTAATTTTATTTATTTTTATAATAAAATTAAAATATAATAATAATCCGGTAAATATTATAAATTTAACGGTTTTCCGGATATTCGCTTTATAAATAATATTTAATAATAATTATAAATCTTTATTTTTATAATAAATTTTAATTTAACCTTTATAAATAAGGGATAAGAAATAAAAACGTATATAGTATTTTACTTTTTTTATTTTATATTTATATTTAACGTTTATCCGATTTCTAATATATATAATAAATAAGAAATAAGTTAAATTATTCTTATTTATCCAGAGTTAAATTATTAATATATTATTACCCTTTTTTATAATATTATAATGGTAAAGATACTTATTAATAATCTTTTTATCGTTAAATATTAAATAAGAATAACTTTAAAATATAAAGTTTTTATATTCTTATTATTATTTAATTTATTTTATTATAATTTATAAAGTAATCGTTATAACTTTTATTTTTTAAATCCTTTTAATTTTAATCTTTTTTATATTTAATAAAAATTTATATATATTTAAATTAATTTCCGGGATACCGGTAAAATTAACTTTTTTCTTAATTTATTTTTATTTTATTTTAATAAAAAAAAGGATAAGTATTTTTAATTTATTTTTTTTAACTTAAGGCTTATTAAGATTTTAACGGATCCGCCCGTTTTTTATTATTATAATTAAATATATATATTTCTTTAATTTTATTTAAGTAATTATTTAATTTAATAAAACCTTAATTAACGGTATAAAAACCTTAAACTTTAATACCGGAATAAGGATTACTTTATAAATACCGTTAATTATTTTTAAATATTGGTTTTAAATGTTTTATAATATTTAAATAAGCTTTTTTTTATATCTTAAAGTGCTTTTAAGTATATATTAAATAATTATAATATATATTATAATTAACTTTATTATAACTTAATAAATAATCCGGGCCTTTTATAATATAATTTTTATCAATATAACGAGATAAATAAAGTTTTTTTCTTATAAAATTATCTTTTTTTAAATTTTTCTTATATAATCCTTTTAATTAAGTTTTTTATTTATTTAAAGGTTAAGGATTTTAATATTAATATCCGGTTTTACCGTAATTTTACTTAAGTTTATTATAATTATTATATTATATAGTTTTAAATTTTTAATTATATAAATAAGCTTATATTTATATAATATAAATTAAGTTTTATAAATTCTTATTTATTAAAGATAAACTTTATAAGTTTATTTTAATTTTAAATAATTTATATATATAAAAATATTATAAATTAAAAAGTAAATATTATTAATAAAGCTTTTAATTTAAACTTTTTATTTTAACTTAATAAACTTCTTAATTAATAAATTATTAAAGAATAAAAATAAAATAAAAGAAATAAATAATCCTTAAGGAATCCTTATTATATCGGTTTTTATTAAGTTTATTTTCTATCCTAAGTTAATTAACGTAATTTAATTATTTAAAAAGTTCTTTATTTATTTAATTAAGAAAAATAATATCTTTTTCTTCTTTAAATTATATAATAATTTTTAACAATTTATTTTATTAAAAATATTTATAATATTAAAAAAAAAAAGACTTATAATATATTTTTTCCCGTAATTTTATATTATATATATATTATTAATTAATCTTTTAAGGGCTATTTTTATTAATTAATTTCTTTTTATTTTTATTTATTAATTAAGAAAAAGTCCGTAATTCTTTATATAATTATTAAGGATTTTTATTATTAGTATTTTTAAGGTTTTCCTTAATATATAAAAAAGTATAATAAGTCTATAAGACTTTACCTTAAAGTAATCCAGTTTAATAAATTTCTTATAAATAATTATTTTTATTTTTTTAAACTTATATAAATAATAATTAACGTTAAAATATATTTAAAAGAAGTAAGTAAAAACCTTCTTAAATAATAATATTATTATTAATAAGAATTTATTAAGGATTTTATTCGGTTTTAAGGCTTTACTATTCTTTAATTTATTAATTATTTTAATTATTATATTTTATATTATTATTTTATTTATTGATATAGAATTAAAATATATAATACCGTTAATATTATTTAAATTAATTTTTAATAAAGGGGGGAAAAATATTCTTCTAAGGGCCTTAATTTTACCGTTGAAAATATTAATTAATATATTATCGGATTTTTTAAAAAGCGGGAATTTAAAAATAAACTTTAATTTCTTATTTTATTTTTTATTATATTTTATTAACTTTTAAAGACTATAAGGTAAAACCGTTAAATTATATATTATAAATTAAAAATATATTCATTTAATTTTCTTAATAATTTTTTCCTTTTTTTTTTTAAGTAATTTTCAATTAATTAAATATTTTTTAATTTTTATATTTAAAAATTTATTTTATTAATTTTTTTATTTTTACGGTTACGGTTATATATCTTTTATTTTAATAGGTTTTAACTTTTTAAGAAAGCTTTATTATTAAGATTATTTTATTAATTATTTTATTTAATATTTTTATTATTTATTTTATAAAGAAATCGATCCGGTCTTTATTATTTAATTAAGGGAGGTTTATAAATTATATTACCGTTTCTTCCGTTTTCTTATAAACTTTTATTACTTTAACCGTTTTCTATATTTTCCTTATTAATAATAATAAGGTTATATTAATAATTTAATTTAAAGTTATTTATATTAACATATAATTTAAATTATACTTTAAGTCTTTTTATAATTTAAATATTATAATTATATTAATAACCTTTTCCGTATTAAAAATTAAATTAATTATTATTTTAAACTTATAATTTTCTTATATAATAATCCTTTATAATATTAATAATAAGAAATTAATTTAAATAATAATTATTAATAAATTATTTAATTTAATATAATTTATTATATGCTTTTCTTTATTTTATATATAATAATATAAGTTAAAATCTTTAAATAATATATATTTACTTAAAATAATTAAAAAAATTTTAAGTAATAATATTATAAATAATTTTTTCTTATTAATTAATGGTAAATTATATATATTATTAATATTAAGGTTGTTTTTTAAGTTTTTTTTTTTGTAATACGGAATACATAAAGGTTTTTACCGTAATAAATAATATCTTAATTATTTATATTAAGCCGCTTTTTTATAAAGAAGTATATTTTGGTTATTTTATCCCCTTTAAAGGTTAAATAAAATCCTTTTTTTAAGTTAATAAATAAATATATATATAAATTATATAATAGTTTTTATATTATTATAATATTAACGTTTTTAATTTCTTTAAACTTAAATATTAATATTATTATTTTAATTTTTTTATTATAGATATTATATTATTTTAATTTTTAAAAGTATTAATATATAATATATTAATTTCTATAAAAGCTTTTTTATTTATATTTATTTAAATTATAAACGTTTTATTAAAATTAAGTATTTTTTAATTTAATATTTTCCCGGTTATTATTAAAAATATAAAACGGTTAACTTTTATAATTGAAATTATAAAAAGCTTTTTTTCTTTAATTTATTTATTATTATTATTTACTTTTTATTATTTAATTAATTAAATTTATATCTTAAAATTATTTTAAGTTAACTTATTAAATTAATTTTATATATATTATACCGTTGGATTTTTACGGTTATTTAAGTTTTTTTACGTTTAATTTCTTTAACTTTTATTATATATTTAGAATTTTATATTAAGTATCCCTCCTTATTATATATAACGTATTTAAATATATTCTTTATAAGTTTTTTAATTATTAACTTTATATATTTATAAATATTATAATTTTTAATATAAATTATATATTTTATAATATTAAAATATTTTATAATAATATATTTATAATTTTAATAATTAAAATATTAATAAATATTTATTATTTTATTTTATAATTAAGTTATTTTAAGAAATCCTTTTTAATAATCTTTTTATTTAAAATATTATTATATATCTTTATTAACGTTATACTTAATATAATAATAAAATATTTCTTTATATATTTTAAGGAATTAAATCTTTTTATTATTAAAGGACATTTATAATAAACGATCTTAAATTTTAAATAAAAAATTATATTTTCCTTTTTTATATTTTTTAATATAATTTTTTTTTTTGGTTTTTATAAAACGTAATAAGTATATCTCATTTATTATAATAATAAATAATTATTTTAAAATTTTAATTAATTTATATTTTTCTTATTAATTTAAGCTTTAAACCTTTTTAAGCTTTTTTTTATTTTTAATAGTATTATATTAAGGAAAATATTTTTACTTTATAATTTATATATTATAATAATTTATTTTATTAATAGTTCCGTTATTATTTTAAGAGCCTTTATTAATTATAACGGATTTATTTTTATAATTATATTCCTTTTTTTATTATTTAATAAATAGATTATTATTATCCTCGTTTTCCTTAATATAATTACTTTTTCCTCCGTTATCCCTTTATTCTTTACCGCGGGTACCCCTTTATTATCCTTATTACCTAGTTTTCTTTTAGTTAAAGAATTATTATTTTTATATTTTTATTTTATACCCTTAACTTTAAGCTATTATCTTTATTTTTTATTAACGTTTTTATTCTTATTTTATAAAAGTTTTATAAATATTCCGTTTCCTTTAATTTTATTTTTATTTTTATATAAAAGTTTTTTATATTTTTTAATTTAATTTATAATATTATTTAAATCTTTAATATAATATCCTTTTACTTTATTATAAAAAATTCTTTTAAGGCTTTTATTATTTCCCTTATTGTCCTTTCGCCCTTATTTATCGGGTAATATATTATTTCTGTTTTTTATTTTTAATCTTTTAAAATGTTATTTTCCTTATTAACTTTATTTCTTTTTTATATATTTTTAATAATATTTTTACTATAATTTTCCCGCCTTTTCCCTTTACTTATACCCTTTATTATTAATACCGTACCGGCCTTTTTATCCCTTTATTTACTTATTATTTTTATATTATTATTACGCGTTTTATATACTTTAATACGCGTATTTTATTAACCTTAATTCCCTTATTTATTTTAAGCGTTATTTAATTTATTATTATTATGTTACCTATATATATTATCGCCGTTTTTATTAATATAAGTTATTTACCCGTTTATTACCTTATTTTTAATTATTATATTATTTTTATTTATCGTACTTAATATATTTCCCTTATTATTATTAAAGCTATATATATACGTATCGTTTTTGTCAGGGTGATAACCACTCGGCCACCAAGGCAAAAGTAGCTATCCGGGGTAGGTAATAGCGCTTAGGGGTAAGCCGCTATTACCATATATGAGAAGGTAGTCTACCCGGGGGATCACCCCCAGGGGTAGGCCCTACCCCGGAGCCCTTGCTCCAGGGTAGGTACTGCCATAACAGTATCCCCTCTCCTATGGGCTCGTCCCCGAGCCTATAGACTATAAACCATGCTTCCGGGGGGGAGTTACCCCCCCGGGCTGGAGGTCCTTTTAGAACCTGATTGGGTAGGTAAGTAAAGGCTAAGAGCTCCTTACCTAAGGGAGATTACCTCTGGTATAGGTCCGAACCTCCTAGGCCGGACCCGGATTCAGTAGCCCGCAGGCATAATCCAGGGGCTTAATAACTTTACAAGGATATAACCCGGGGTTTAGTGTCCTCGTTAAGAATAATCCGCATCTCTTATTAAGCAGGCCCGGATAATCTTCAGTAGGTACCTATACCCGTACCGTTCCTTATTAAGCAAATAAAGGTTACGTCTTAAAGTGCCTTACCTACGGTCTTACGATTAACCCGCGTAGTTTTAAAACGTTTTAGCCCCCCTTAATAATTTTCAGGTATTCCGGCCCCCCTTAATAGTTTTCGGGCATTCCGGCCCCCCGCTATACCTCGGACCTCAGCCCCCGGTACTATAGGGTAACGGGTCATACCCGCCCCTATACTTACGCTTAATCTTACCTCCTGAGTTACTTAAAAGTCTCACTTTTTCATAAGCGTCCTCGGATTCAAACTATAGACTTACCCCTTTAAACCCTTAAGGTTAACTCCAGGGGTATACTACCCTGCAATTACGCTATTATTCTATTAGGGTAATAACCACTCGGCCACCAAGGTAAAAGTAGCTATCCGGGGTAGGTAATAGCGCTTAGGGGTAAGCCGCTATTACCATATATGAGAAGGTAGTCTACCCGGGGGATCACCCCCAGGGGTAGGCCCTACCCCGGAGCCCTTGCTCCAGGGTAGGTACTGCCATAACAGTTTTAAACCTTTAAGGTCCCTTTATTTATCGTTATCGTTTTATCGTTTTATTAAATATTATATTCTAAATTAATTTAATAAGTAGTATATTTCAATTATTATAATTATTAATTATTAAATAATAATTTTCAGTTATTTAAAGTAATTAAATTTTTTTTAAATTACTTTAATTTCTTTTATTTTAAGAAAATAACTTATATTAATATATAAGTTATATTTTCCTTAATAATAATTTAAAATATCCGGTAATATTTATAACTATTTTTTTAATTAAAGTTTAAGTTATTATTAATATAAAAAAAATTTCTATATTTTTATAAATAAAAAGTTTTAAATAAATTATCGTTTTTTTTTATTTTTTAATTTTTAATAATTAATAATTAATTAATAAATAAAAATAATACTTTATTAATACGTATAAATAAGGTCCCCGGATTAATTAAAGATAATAATAAAAATATTTAAATAAGGATATTTTAAAAAAAGTTATTTAAATATTTTTATTTTTCTTAATTTTAATATTTATTTAATAAATAAATAATAATTAAGGATATTTTAAGAATATATACGGATTTATAATTTAATATTTATATTATTTATATATAATATAATAATAATAAAGGTTAATTCTATATAATATCTTAATAATTTTTATTATTATTAATTAAAAAAAGATACGGTAAGTTATTTATAATTAAATCGTATAATTAAATTAAATTTTAGAAAAAGGGGGAATATAGAAGATATTAAACTTACGGTTAAATATATAAAGGAATAAAGATATTAAAAAAACTAATTAAGGGTAAAATCGATTTATATATACTTTAAAAAAAAAGTATAACGGATTATTATAGTAAATAACCGATATTTTATTAATTTATATAAGGGTTACGGCTTATCTTTAATTATATTTTATTATTATTTATTATTTTATTACTTTTATTTTTTTATTACTTTTATCTTTTTTAATGGTTTCAAAAAAGCTTTTATTTATTTATATATATATTAAGGAATTCAATTTAATTATATAATTTAATTATAAATAATTTATTATACCTTTTCCTTAATTAACGGTAATAAAAACTATAAAAATATTATAAAAAATTAAACTTTATTATTATTATATTATATATATATATCGAAAATATCAGGTTATAAATTTATATATATTTATAGAATATTCTTAATTATTATTTATTTATTAAATAAATATTAAAATCGAGAAAAATAAAAGTATTTAAATAACCCTTTTTTAAGTAGTCTTATTTAAATATTCTTATTATTATCCCTAATTAATATAGGGACCTTATTTATACGTATCGGTAAAGTATTATTAATATTTATTAATTAATTGTTAATTATTAAAAATTAGGAAATAAAAAGAGATAATAGCTTTTTTAAAGTACTTTAATTATAAAAAGATAATAATACTTTTTATATTAATAATAAGCTTAAATTTTAATTAAAAAATAATTATATATATTACCAAATATTCTAAATTATCGTTAAGAAAATTATAACTTATATATTAATATAAACCGTTTTCTTAAAATAAAAGAAATTAAAATAATTAAAAAAAAAATAGAAAAAAATTAATTATTAAAAAGGAAGAGAATATAAAAGATATTAAACTTATGGTTAAATATATAAAGGAAAGGAAACATTAAAAGTATTAATTAAAAGTAAAATTAATTTTTATATACTTTAAAAAGAAAAAGTATAACGGATTATTATAATAAGTAATTTATAATTTATTAACTTATATAAAGGTTACGGTTTATCTTTAATTATATTTTATTATTATTTATTATTTTATTACTTTTATTTTTATATATTTTTTTATTTTTTTTAATAATTTTAAGAAGGCTTTTATTTATTTATATATTTTAAAGAATTTAATTTAATTATATAATTTAATTATAAATAATTTATTATATTTTTTCCTTATTTAATAATAATAAAAATTATAAAGATAATATAAAAAATTAACATTTATTATTCCCTTATTATATATATATAATAAGAATAATAAATTATAGATTCATATATATTTATAGAATATTTCTAATTATTATTTACTTATTAAATAAATATTAAAATTAAAAAAAATAAGGGTATTTAAGTAATTCCCTTTTAAGTATTTTTATTTAAATATTCTTATTATTACCCTTAATTAATACGGGGACCTTATTCGTACATATTAATAAAATATTATTAATATTTATTAATTAATTATTAATTATTAAAAATTAAGAAATAAAGAAAAATAATAACTTTTTTAAAGCGTTTTAATTATAAAAGGATAATAATACCTTTTATATTAATAACGGGCTTAAACCTTAATTAAGAAATAAATATATAAATTACCAGATATTTTAAATTATTATTAAGGAAATTATAACTTATATATTAATATAAGCCGCTTTTTAAAAATAAAAGAAATTAAAGTAATTAAAGAAAAAAATAGAAAAAAATTAATTACCCCGGATAATATAAAATTATTATTTAATAATTAATAATTATAATAATTAAAATATAAAATTTATTAAATTAATATAAATAATTAAATTTAATTAAATTATAAGTTTTATTAAATTATCCCGAATAATTAAACCGTAAATCTTATAAAATAATTTTGAATAATTAATATATTTATTATAAATAAAACTTTTTAATTTAATTTAGAATATTATATATATTTTTAAATATATAAAGTTAACCTTGAAAATTATTTTATACCGGGTAAATAATCTTTTAAGACTTATAAATAATATTAAATACCTTAATATTAATAAATATATAAAATTTTTTAATAATTATCGGAATAATTAAATTAAACTATATATCTTAATAATAAAAGTAATAAAAATAAGATTCTTTAATAAAACTTAAGTAATTATATATATTTCTTAAAGAAATACTTTTTATTAAAACGTAAATTATTAAATTAAAAGTTATTTAAATAATAGTTTGGTTTTAAATTATTTATAGAAATTTAAATCGGTCTTTAAAATTCCTGGGAAATAACTGTAAGTTATATAATATATTAACCGGACGTAATAAGTTTTTTATTTTAAGTTATAAATTAAATAATTAAGAATTAAAAAATTAAAGTAAATTAAGAGAATAAATAATAAAAAGAAATAAATAATAAGATTAATTAAAAGAATTAATAAGAGAAAATAGATATAAATATATTTATAATAATAATTATATTATATATATATTAAAAATAATTTATAACGGTTATTAACGTAAAACTTATTTAATTTAATAATACCCTTTTTAAAACTCTTTTATATAAAAGGTAAAGAAGATCAGAATAAATAATTAAAACTTACTTTAATTTAGAAAGGAAATATAAACTTATAAAAAATATAATTTATATATACTTATATAATAATTTAAAAGACCAGAAAACCCTTATTAAAGTTATATAATTATATATTAATTTAAGTTTTTCTTTAAAAAAAAAATAAAATAAAATAAAAATAAAATATAATTATTCGGAGTAATTATAAACTTTTTTCTTTAAAATACCTTTATTAATCTCAATAATATATTAATAATAATATATTTTATTTTATATATATCTTAATAATTTTAAAATAAAAAAAGTAAAATTAAGTATTATTATATAAATTAAGGAATTAATTACGGTATTATTATTCCTTTTATTATTATTTTATTTTTTTTATTAAAAAGAATATATGTTTTTTAATTTTATATTAAATAAAGGATAAAAAAATTTAAAATAAACTTATATAAATTACGGGGTTATCCCGTATTTATTAATAATTATAAAAATTATTAAGGATTACTTAATAATAAACCTTATTAATTTTTTTTTTTAAGGAATAATAAAATATTATTAAGAATCCTTTAATTTTTTTAATTTAAAGGGGAATTAATTAATATATATAAAGTAAAAGAAATATTTAAATAATTCTAAGTATCCTTTTTAATAATAATAATAAAGTTAAATATTATTAAAGACTTTATAATATTATTAATAATTTTAACTTTTATTTTAAAATTATCGGAAACTTTATAATAAAGAATTATAATAAAATCCGGGATTAAAATTCTATTTTATAAATTAAAAAAACTAAATAAATAAGAAAATAAATTAAATCATATATAAAGATAAATCCGTAATATATAAAAAAAGATCGGAAGAGATATTTGTTTAAATTAATAAATAAATATAATAAATATAAAACCTAAAAAAAACGTAACGTATTAAATAAAGTAATTAAAAATCAAAGTTTTACTTATAAATAAAGTAATAAATAACGTTATAAAAAAAGATATAAAGAACTTTTATAAATTATTAAATTAAAAGTTTTTAAATTAAATCTTAATAACTTTACGGAATAAATAATAAATAATATTAAAATATTATTATAAAGAATTAATTTTATTTTTAATTATTATAAATATATATTTTATATTATATATAATTTAAGCGGAAAGGATATTAAACCCGGAAAACCGGAAAATATAATAAATAGAATAATAAAATATATATTAAAAAACGTAATTAATTATATTAAGAATAATTTAACGGATATAAAACTCTATAAAAATTTAATAAAAAATATATATAAAAAGCTTACTTTTTATAAAGTATATTTTAAAATAGAATAAATTATAAAAAAAATAAAAAAAAGCCGGAAACTTAAAAAAAAAGAAAAAAAGAAAAAAATAAATCTTAAAACTTAAATATTTATAAATTAATTAAATTATATAAATAAAAACCTTTAAGAAATTACATTAAAAGTAAATTTAATATACGTTAATTATAATAAAATTATATATATATTATAAGTAAAAAGAATGCGATAAATAAAATACTTTTAAAATTATATAAATAAAAAGCTTTAAAACGTTATAATAATATAAATAACATTTATATAATTATTATAAGTAATATTATCTTAATAATTAAAGTATTAAATTTAACTTTAAAATTTATTTTAATAAAATATTAATAATTAAGCAGAAAATATAAATTAAAGGCCGTAAAATTATTAATAAAATTTATATATTAATTAAAATATTAAAAGAAATAATTAATTTACTTTAAAATTATTTAATCCGGTTAAATTTAAAAACTTTTATATTAATAACTTTAAGTCGTTTAATATAAAATTATACTTTATTTACTATAAGTATTATAATATATTCTTAATGGAAAAATATAAAAATTATAAATAAGGATATAACGGAAATAATATAAACTTTAATAAAAAAAAATATATAAAAAAAGGATTAAAATTATAAGAATAAACGTTATTATATAAATTACCGATTATTATTATTATTTATAACTGTACCGTTTAACGATTAATTAAACGTATTAATAAACGTAATAATTATTACCTTAATTATATAGGAAAAAGGAAAAATCCTTAATAAAATCAATAATAAAAAAGCAATTAACGGCTTTAATTATAAAGTTATTACTATAAAAAAGAATACCCCTTTAATAAAAACGTTAATTATAAAGTAAGTATAATAATAAATATAACTATAAAGTAATAATAAATTAAAGATAATAATTTAAAAGAAAAAATTAAGCTTATATAAATTAAGGAATAAATAAAAAAAAAAAGTTAAAAGGAAAAACGAAAACTAAAAGGTAAAAAGAACTTTAATAAATTATCGGATTATTAAAGAAGTAAACTTTAAACGTTAAATAAATCTTATTAATTAATAATATCGTATTCCTTATAATATATTTAATATAATTTTTATTATATTTTAAAAAAAATAAATTAACTTATAAAGAAGATATTAAACCTTAATTATATACGTTATAAAAAAAATATAATTATTAAGGAAATTCTTAAGAATAAGGGAGAAAAATATAAAAAACGATTTAAAATAAATAACTTAAAATTAATAAAATCGTAATTATAAACTTAAAATAAAACCTTAAAGTTATACTTAATAAGAATGAGTAAATATACTTTATAAAGGTAATAATTATTTATTAACCGGAATAAATAAATAAGTTATTTAATATAAAAGTTAATTAAAAATTAAATATTATTATAATTAACTTAAATATAATAAGGGAATTACGGATAAAAAAAGGCCTTTAAAATTAATTAAAGTTAATTACTTAAATATATTAATAATAAATAGAGATTATATATTACTTTATATATAAATTATAATTAATATCTGAATTATAAAAATAATTAAATTAATATAAATATTTATAATATTAAAAAATAATTTAGATTATAGTATTTTATTAAAACTTTTATAAATAAAGTTAATTACGGTTAACTTTAAGATTTAAATAAAAATATTAAAGATTAAGGATATTATTTATAAAAAAGATATTTAATTACTTAAATCTTAAATATATCCGTTAAATAAAATACGTTAAAAATTAATATATAAAAAATTATATTATAAAAACGTAATAATATTAAAAAAAAATTAAGTTTACTCCGGGAAGCGGGACGGGATAGGACGGTTTTTTAATTTATTTATCTTATCTCGCGTGGGACGGCATAAAACTATATTTTATCTTATCCTATCCTTATCCCGGCGGGATAGGATCGGGATATATTAAGATCCCGCCAAGACGCAGGTTAATAGTGAATTAATAAGGGTATAGGTAAGGATAAGGTTATTAAGGGTACAAGTAAGGGTGAGGTTAATGAGGGTGATAAGGGTGATAAGGGTGATAAGGGTGATAAGGGTGATAAGGGTAATAAGGGTAATAAGGGTGATAAGGGTGATAAGGGTAATAAGGGTAATAAGGGTAATAAGGGTGATAAGGGTGTTGAGGGTGGTAGTGCAGGTAAGGGTGGTGGTGAGGGTGGTAATAAGGGTAAGGGTGTAAATGAGGGTGAATTCAGGGGTAGATTATCATAAAGATTACCAGAAATATTTTTTTTAGTGGTTTATCGATAACCGGAAAAACCATAATCCGGTTATCGATAAACCACCAAAAAAATATTCATAATAATCTTTATAATAATCTACCCCTTAATTTACTATTTTGGCCAGGTTTTCCTTTATCTTATCCGTTACCGGGATCTTAATATATCCCGATCCCATCCCGATTTATCCCGTATTAGTATAAGATGGGATTCTATTCACTCTATCCCGTCCCATCCCTATCCCGTCCCTATCCCGTCCCTATCCCATGGGATATATCCCGTCCCGCTTCCCGGAGTAATTAAGTTAAACTTATTTAAATATAAAAATAATAAAAAAAGCTTAAAAATTAAATTAAAAAATAAAAAGAATAATTAAAATTAATAAACTATAAGAAAAAAAGAAGTTTAAAAAATAAGGTTAACTTTAAAAATATAGATTTTAATAATTAATTAATAAGAGATAAAAAATATATTTATATACTTAAGGAAAAGAAAAAATATATAAGAAATAATCGGAATAAATAAAAGAAAATTAAGAGTAAATTAAAGCGGTAAAATAAAATAAAAGAAATAAATTAAATAAAAAGTAAATAAAAATAATTAAGTAAAAATTTTAAAAAAATTAGAAGGGATAAAACGGCAATAAAAGTATTTAAAAAACAATAAAGAAACTTAAAAATATTAAAGAAGAAATAAGGGAGCTAAGAAAAATACGGTAAATAATCTGATTAATAATTTAAAACCAGAAATAAGCCTTATTTTATATTAATAATAACTTATTAAATAAAAACGGAAAATATTTAAATTTATAAATTTAATATTTAATAAGATAAACGAAAAGATAATATAATATCTTAAATTATTATTAATTATATAAAGTAACGTTAAACTGTATAAAGAATATACAATATATAAAGAAAAGATAATATTAATTAAATTAAGTATATTTATAATAATAAAAACGGATAATTATATATTAAGATAATAATTAGATATTAATTTAATAGGATGGCGACGAACAAAGGGACCCCAGAGGTCTAAAACGATACGTATATGTATAGCTTTAATAATAGTGAGAGAAGTATATTAAATGCGATAAGTAGAAGTAACGTGGTAATTAAGAATAAGGTAATAAACGGGCAAATAACCTATATTAATAAAAACGGCGATAACGTATATAGGCAATATAATAATAATGAACCGGATAATACTTAAAATAAATAAGGGAATTAAGGTTAATAAAATATGTATATTGAAACGTATAAAACGCATAATAATAATACGGAAGTAATAAATAAATAAAGGGGTAAAAAGGCCGGTACGGTATTAACGGCGAGGAATACGGGCGGGGGGAAAAGGCAAAAAGACCGCAGTGAAAGTATTATTAAGGGTTTATAAAAAGGAAATAAAGTTAATAAAAAGGATAAGATTTTAAGGAATTAAAAATAAAAAACGAAAACAATACGTCGCCCGGTAAATAAGGGTAAAAGGGCGGTAAAGAAAGTAATAAAAGCCTTAAAAGGACTCTTTATAATAAAATAAAAAGATATTACGTTAAAAACCTAACCAATATTACGGATTAAGTTAAAAGGCATAAAGGACTTCTACGCGAAAATAAAGGTAAAATTAAGGGAAACGGAGCAGCTATAAGGGTTTTAAGGGGCGGTAATAAAAGCGTTAATAAAGCGTAAAGATAATAACTTAAGGTTAAATATATAAAACAAAGGTATAAAAACGGCGGCCCCTTAAATAAAAGAAAGCTAGGCGATAAGGGTAATAAAAAGGGTATTTATAATAAAAAATAAAGGGATATCGGAAAAGAAAATAACCGTATTAAGGAAGATAAGAATAATAACGGTCCGCTTATTTAATAACGAAAAGAGGAACGTAATAGTAAAAATAAACCTATTATAATTAATAAGGGCTTTTAAGGTAATAACGGAACCGTTAATAAAATAAGTTATTACGGTATGTAAATTATAAAGTAGGGATATTTTCCTTAATATAACGTTTTTAAAAATGAAAGAAAACTTAAAGAAATTTAAAGCTTAATTTAATAAGGGAAAATATAAATTAATTAAGGTTTTAAGGTAATCATTTATTATTATAATAAATAAGATATACTTATTACGTTTTAAGGAAGTTAAAAAAAAGGCTATATTAAATAATATAAAAAGGGAGAATATAGTTCTTTATTTAAAGCTTAAAATCGTTAATTATAAGCTTCCGTTAATAATAAAAAAATTTAATTCCTTAAGATACGTAAAAAAATATTTTATTATTATATTAAGTATAATATTAATAAAAATATATAATAATATCTTAAATAAAAAGATTATTAAAGGGGGATTTATTAAGATAATTTAGTTATAGGATAAAGCGGTTAATATTCATTAATATTTTAAGTATTAAAGTTATAAATATATTATTATAAAATACTTTAATATTATAAAATATATAATTTATATTAAAAGCTATAATACTTATAAGTATATAGAGTTAATAATTAAGGGGCTTATAAAGGGTACGCTTAAATACGTTACGTATAATAAGGAGGGATACTTAATATAAGATTTTAAATATATAATAAGAACCAGGGAAATTAAACGTAAAAAAACCCGGATAACCGCGAAAATCTAATGGTATAACGCGTATAAAATTAATTTAATAAATTAATTAAAAATAACCTTAAGATATAAACTTAATTAATTAAATAATAAAAAGTAAATAATAATAAAAAGAGAAAATTCCTTATAATCCCGACCTTAAAGGCCGGCCGTCTTACGTCTTTAATAATAACCGGGAAAATATTAAAATAAAAAACGCTTAACTTTAATAAGAAGTCCGTAACTTAAACGGGTATAAAAAAGGGAGCCTTTATAAAGGTTAATATATAATATATTAACGTTTTTAAGAATAATATAGTATAACGTCCGTAATAAAGGAATTAAAATAATAATATTAATATTTAAATTTAAAGAAATTAAAGATATCGATATTATAATAATATAAGAATTGTTATATAACCCGTATATATATTTATTTATTAACCCGGGGAAGGGGTTCTATTTAGCCTTTAAGGGAAATAAAATAATTAGAATATATTTCTTTATAAATAAATAATTCAATATAAATAATTAAAATATTACTTATTACAGTAAAAACCTTTATATATTCCGTATTATAAAGGAAAAAAACTTAAAAAACGATTTTAATATTTATAATATATATAACCCGCCGCCGGTTAATAAGGAAAAACCGTTTATAATATTATTATTTAAAAAGGTCTTAATTATTTTAAATAAATATATATTACTTAAAGACTTTAACCTATATTACTATATATAAAACGAGGAAAAGTAAATAATAAATTATGTTAAATCGGATGATTTATTAATAGTTATTGTTTAAGCTAATTTTTTATTATTAATACTATAAAAGACTATTACGTAAAAAAGTTATAAATTTAAAAAGATAATTAATTTAGCCTTTAATATAGAAGGGGTTGCCGGCGCAGTTATAACGTATAGGCTATAAAAGGACTTAAAATATAACTCAGATTATATATTAATATAAATAATCCTGGACTAAACCGTTAATATAACCTTATTATTACCGGTAAGGAAAACGTAAAAAACAATTAAGGTAATAAAGGTTTATATAAAAGCGGAAGAGATAATAATATAGTTTATAAACCTCTTTTAATTAAATAATAAAGACCGGATCGACCTTTTTATAAAATGAATAATAAAGGTATTAAATGAAATAATCGATAAAATAATCCCGATAATAAAACCCTCTTAAAGAATTAAAACCTATTAAAATAAAAAATATATAACCATAACCATAAAAACGAAAAGGTTAATAAAGTAGGTTTTTAAGTATAAAAATTAGGAAACACTTAATTAATGAAGGGTTACTAAAAAAAAAAAAAGAAAACCATTAAGAAAATTAAGTAAATATACTTTCAGTCTATAATATATAATTTAACGGTCTTATTTTATGGTATTTAAAAGTTAAAAAAATAAAGTAAAAAATAAAGTAAGAAATTAAAGTTTATCTTTAAATTCCCGTTTTTTAAGAAACCCGATAATATATTAATTAATACCTTTAACGGTAAGATCGAGGCCCTTAAAGGAATATTTTTCCCCTTTCCGTAAAAGATTAACCTGGATAATATTAATAATATTATATACCCCGATCCCGTATTAATAAATAAAGTAATAATATAAGATATAATAATTAAAACGATTAATAAATTAAAGAAAAATAAAGCCCTAGGATTAAATAGGATCCTTAATAGATTCTTATTAATGGTAATGTTACCGTTTAAAAGGGTTTTTACTTACCTTTTTTAAGTATACCTTAACGTCGGTTATTATTTATATAAATTTAAGGAAATAAAAATGATTATCCTTAAAAAGCTTATTAAACCGGATTACTTTAAAGTAAAGTTTTATAAACCTATTATATTCCTTTATATACTAAGGAAAACCTTAAAAACGGTAATAATAAAGATCCTTAGCGATTATATAAAGAATTACGGATTTTTCCTTAATTAATAAATAAAAGTAAAAAAAAATCAATTAATAAAAATAGCCCTTAAAAAATTAATTGACGGCGTATATATAGTATAAGGTTACGGGAAGAAATATATTATAAATCTTTTTTTTTTTAATATTATAAATGTTTTTAATAAAATAAATTATTAAAGGTTATTATATAACTTAAAAAAGAAAAAGATATTATCCTTCTTAATTAAGTAAATAAAGAATTTCTTAAATAATTAAGTTACGTTAATTAACTTAAAATAAAAAATAAGTTTAATAAAGCCCGTTATAACGGGGATTCCTTAAGGATTATTTATTTTTTTTATATTATTTTTATTCTTTAACGGTTTATTAATCGAAAAGCTCGTTAAGTTAAAATAAAAGGTTTAAGTTAAAAACTTTATTAATAACGTTTACCTTTTAACCTATAATACCTTTATATATATAAACTATTTAAAATTAAAATAAACTTATAAAATCTATCTTTAATAAGTAAAAATTTATAAAGCTTAATTTACGCCATATAAGTATAAGTTTATTTATATAATTAAAAGCCTAAAGCTATATAATATAATAATTATAATAAACTTGGATAAAATTATAATAAAGCCGGATACCAGTATTAAAGTCCTTAATTTTTAAGTAAATAAGAAGCTTAATTAAAAGGACTATATAAAAGAAATCTAAAAAAAGATAACTTTATAGGAAAATTTTTTATTTATCTCGTTATATCGATATAAAAAGTTACGTTATAAAAGGCCCAGACCGTTCATTAAACCGTAATAAAGTTAATTATAATATACATTATAACCATTTAATATATATTTAAAAGTATTCCGGGATATAAGAAAAAGTTTATTTAAATATTATAAAAAGTCCAGAATTAATATTTAAGAATAATTAACGGTACTTATAAAGTAATTTTTATCTCAATATTAAAAATACAAGGTTTTTATACCGTTAATTAAAGTCTTATTAAATTAAATAATCACTTAAATAAAATTAAAGAAATATATATACCCAGTTATAATAATAGGAAATAAGTGGATCCGCCAGAATCTTAATAAACTTTAAGTTAAAAAGAATAAATTAAAGATACCTATATCTTTTTTATTAAGACGAAATAGGAATAAATTAAAAAAAAAAATTTATTAGTATCCCCGAAGTTAATTTAAACGTATATAAACTCCCGTTAAATATAAAAAAGATTAAAATTAAAAAGATCTAAAAAATAAAGGCTATAGCGATCGTTTTATAAAGTATGATAAAGTAGATTAAACGTTAACGGAAATATAAAGACTTTATACCTTAAGGTCGTTACTATTTAACTCTTAATAATAAAAAGATTATTAATAAGTATCTTTACCGTTATAATATTATAAAGAAAAATAATAACGTATTAACGATTTAACTCCGGATAGGCAAGAACGGTTTAATTTACTTCTTATTTATTATATATATTAAAGGTCGGATAAACGCCGGATATAAATATAAATAAAGAAAGTAAAACGTTATATATATTTTTATTTTTATCCCTTATTTATAGAAATTAAATTAAGACTTATCGTAAAAATTAATATTTATAATTACCGCTAAATATTATTTATAAAGCGAAATATCCGGGTAATTATTAAGTTTATAATATTTACCGGATTATTATTATAATTTAACTTCGTTATAAAAATAAATAAATTATTAAAGACCTTACGGAAAAGGTTTATTACTGGTTAAGGAAGAAAAAGAGAAACGGAAACCGGTTACGTTAATTATATAAACCGGAAAGCATTTTCTATAACCGTAAGGATATAATAATAAACGCTTATTAAAAGTCCTTAAAGGAGTTAACGGCAATAATAGTATAAAAAAGGTATATATTAAATATATATAAATATTAATAAAAATATTCAGAAACGTTACGTAAAATTAAGGTAATATAAATATATAAAGGAACGGAAATATAACGAGCCTAAAGGTAGCCTCTATAAAGATACGGTCGTAATATTATTAATTTTTATGGGGGAATTAAAATATAAAAAGTATATAAATAAATTATTATTCTTTGGACGGCCGTTAATATTCTTTACCTTAAAAGATAAAGGGTAGAAACTTGGTAAACGCCGGTTTTTACCCTAATATTATGAGTATTAAGTTTTTACGGTTATTAATAAGGTTAAAAGGCCGCGTATTAAGGAACGCCGGAATTAACTTAATTAGATCCGTAGTATAAATCAATCAATCAATCAATCAATCAAGATAATAATTAATAACTTAAAAAAGTTAATAATAAAAAGAAAAAACTATATATTAAAATAATATAAAGAAAAAGATAAAGTAAATAATAAATGAAAATAATAAAAACTATTGACTTATTATAGAAAGTATAATCTTAAGAATTGAATAACTTAATAACTTATTAAAGACTATTAAAGTATAAGTATAATATTTATTAAGTTTATTTAAAATATATATATAAAATAACGGATAAATTAACCTTGAAATTAAAAAATAAAGAAATAAATATTAAAATAATATTATTATAAGTTATATTTTTAACGGATAAAAAAGTAATAAAAAGAAAAATTAATACTTTAAAATTATATAAAAAATTAAAAATATAAATAAAAGAAAAGGTTATTATATTAAAAGATATTAATTTAAATAATTAAGTATAATTTAAAATACTTTAAGTACTATAAACGTATAAAAATATAAATATAAAAAAATTATATAAAATCCTTATAATAAACTTATTTTTATGTAAAATTATATTAAAATTAAAGATTAAGCTATATAAAGTTATTATTAAAAGGTTATTAAATAATAAGGAATAATAGCTTAAAACGATTATATAACAAAGAATTAAATTAAATATATTTAAAAATATATATAAATAAATAAATAAGTAAATATATAAAATATACTTTCCGTATTTATAAAGAAAGAAAATAAAGTTAAATTATAATTTATATTTAATTATTATTTTATATATAAAGTATTACTTATATTTTATATAAAGTTAATAGAAAAAGTATATAGTTTATTAAGAATTTTATTATATAAGACTTTTTTAAATAGATATAAAGTATAAATATTAAGTAATAAAAGTATATTTTAATAATTAATATTATCTTACTTTTAACGTATTAAATATTAAATAATTATAATTTATAAGGATGCCTTAAAGAACGTATATATCCTTATTTATTTTTATAAAATTTATAAATATTATATTAAAAATTATCCTTAAATCAAACCCAGAATTATCCTTTTTTATTCTTAAAGGGGAATATAATTTTATTAACTTAACCTTTTACTTTAATAATATCTTTAAAGTATATAAGATATAAAAAGAATAATTTATTTTCTTAAGAAATTATTTCTTTTTATAAATTCTATAATTAAAGTTAAAGTTATTATTTAATAAGTAAAAAATTAATATAATAAAAAATAAAGTATTAAAAGAAGATTATAAAATAAAAAAATATATATAAATTAAATTTAAAAAAAATAAAAAAATACTTAATTAATTTATACCGTAAAATATAAGAAACGTTAAACGATTTTTAAATACCGTTAATATAATAAGAAAATAAATTAAAAACTTTATAAAAAAAAACTCGCCCGTTTATCCGTTTAACCGGAAATATAAAGTAAAGATAAAAAGAATTAAAAAAAATATTGTTTTAACTTATATGAAATATAATAATAAGGGTTAAAGTTTTATTTAAATAAGACTTAAAGATATTAATTTATATATATATTAATATTTTAAAATACGGAGCCGGATATTACATTATTTAAGTTTAAGACGGGTATATTATTTTACATATTTATAACTTACATAAGATAATTAAAGTAAAATAAAATTATAATATTTATAAATAAGAATTAATAATTATTATTACGTTTAAGGAAAAGTTTTCTTATATATTAAATATAAAAGAAATTTTAATTATATATATAAATTATAAGCTATTTATAAGGTTTATAAATATAAATTATTATAAGAATATTTTTATAAAGTAAATAAATAAATTAAAAAAACTATAGATTAAAATTAAATATATTAAAAAAAAAGATTAATAAAGCTATAAATAATTTTTTAAAAGTATCATTTAATAATCTAGATTACGTATTTAATAAGATAATAAAGAAAATAACCTTTAAGGTATAGAAAAATAAGAATAATACGGTATAATTCTTAAAAAGTGGTAAAAAAGGATATTATGTTATATTAAAGGAGCTTTTTAAGAAAATAAGGAAAAATAAAATTAATATTTATAATAATATATAACTTACGATATAATAATTAAAGGGCTAATTAACTTAAAATATGGAAGGAAAATTAACGGGGAAAAACGTAAATAAAAGGAAGAAAGTAGATATAAAAAAATTATAATTATAAAGAATAATCGATAATAAGCCGGTACGGATATACAATATAAGGTTAAATAATAATTACGAAATAAAATATATATAAATTAATTATAAACTTACGGAAATATTAAAACTTAAAAAGTTACTCTATTATAAGGATAACGATCAATATACCGATATTATTAAATACCTTAAAATAAAAATAAAGCTAAAAAAGAAAAATACGGTATAATTTAATAAGTAAATTATAAATTATAGATTTAATTTAATTATTAATAAGTTACTTTATTAATACGGGAAGCCTTAAATAATATATTTAACAAAAAAAGATAATATAAATACTTAAAGAAATCTATAATAACGTAAAATACTTCTTATTAAAAATTATATTAAAAAAATTACGGTATCGTTATTAATAACCGGATATAATAAAAGATATTATAAAATGTATATAAAAGTACTTAATTTATGTAAAGTAAATATATAAAAGCCGTACGGTTTTATTAAGTTTAATTAAAGTAAAAGCCCCCTTTAATTTATTTAAGGCGGACTTTATTAGCCCTTTTAAATAAATATAAGGCGGTCTTTAATATATCTTTAATATAATAAAAGATCATTTTTTACGATTTATATAGCTATTCTATACCGTATCGATTAAAGTAAAAGACGTAATTATTACGTTAAAAGAATATATAAATTATTACTTAAAATCTATTACGATATATATAGATATCAGGAAGGTATTTATAAATGAAAAGATAAGAAACTTCTTCCGGTTATATAATATTTAATTTATCCTTATATTAAGTATAACGTATAAAATGATAAATATAATAAAGTTTAATAACCAGATTTAATAAAATATAATAAGGAAAACATAAACTTAATACAAATATAATTAAGTATAAACGGGAAGATTAACGATATTAAGTATTAACTTAAGATATATTAAATATTTAAAATACGTTTTTATTAAGATTCTTTTTAAGGTTGAATTAAATATAAAATATAAATAGAACGTAATTAAATTAAAAGTTAAAATATATATTCTAGAAAGAATAATACCGCCTTTAAAAGAAGTAATATATAAAGCCGTTTAAGGATTTATAATAAAACGGATAAGTATTAAAAAGGAATTATAGGAGAGATTAAACGTAATAAAAAATTAATAGAAAAACCGCTATAATAAAGAAATATAAAATTAAAACCCGTTAAAAGAAGGGTAATTAATTATATAACGGGACTTTACCTTTAATCTTAAGAAATTTAAGTTTTATTAAGTTAGATTATTTATTATTAAGGGCTTTATAGGAGAATATAAAGCTTTATATATATTAAAAAGAATAAATAAAACTTTTATATTTAATTTATTTTATAAGGATTATCTTAAAATATTTATACCGTATACCGGATATCTTAAACCCTCCGATAAATTAAAGCTAAGAATAATAAAAAAAATTAAGATTTAATAAATATAAATAAGGAACGTTTTAATCCTTTAAAAACCGTTACAATTATAAATAATATAATTTAAAAGGAAAAAATATATATAAATAATATAACGCCGTTTCTTTTATATTTTTATTTTATTTATTTTTACATTTTAATATATTAGAAATCCCAAGAAAATACGGATTTAAAAATTAAAAAAAAAGAAAAAGGGAAGAAAAGGAATAGATAGCTACTTTAATAAATACCGTTAAGAAACGAAAAATTAAAAAAGAAGGGAAGTATACGTATAATAAAGATTCGGAGGAAATAAGTACGAATAAAGGGATATTAAGCCCTTAACCTTTTATTTATAGTCTTTTATTTATTATATTATAAATTACGAAACAACGAAATTATAAAAAGTTATAATTATTTATAATTAAAAAATATTTCCTTAAAAAGAAAAAAAGAACGTATTAAAAGTAGTATATAAATGGAAGTATAGTTAAATATTAAGGTTATATATTGAAAAATCTATTTAAAAAGACGCCTTTCCTATGGACTAAAAATTTAAATATTAAACCTATTATAGATATTACGTTAAGAATATAGGTGAACTATACCGTTAATATAAATATAAAAACCATTCTAAATAACGGGTAATTAAAGTTCCGATTATACCCTTAAAATGAGAAAATATATTTAAGATTATCCTTTATTACGGTATTTACGGGGCATAAAACCGTATTAATTATCCTACCTTAATAACGGGGGCGGAAGCGGAATAAAAGGATTAATATATATATAAGGATATAATTTAAGATGAAAATAACCCGTTATTAAAGAGGCGACCCGACGGAGATATAAATTAAATACGATAAACTTAAAAATAATCCGGAATATAGGGTTTATTAAGGTTAACGATATAAAGTTAAAGAGGGATATAGACTTCTCTTTAAAGTATAACCGTACTACCCGTAGAAGTAACCTTAATTAAAAACGTTTAAAAAGTTATATTTAAGTTAAGGACTTTAAAGGCTATTATATACGCGTGGATAAAGTAAAGGGAGAAACTTATCAAGGGAGAAATACTTATAAAGATATAAATAAAACCTATTATATATATATAATACGAATAACGGACTTAAAAAGAAAAAGAATTAATAAAGGAATTCAGACAAATATATTATTTAAATAAAGAATTAATTAATAATTACTTTATATATAAGAAGGAAAAATAACTTATTAAGATTAATATTATTAAGATTTAAGTTAAAAACATCCTTAATTAAGTTTAAGTCAGATAAATAATATTATTTTTTCTTAAATAACCGTTTATACGATTTTATTAAAGTATTAATCCTTAAAAAGGACAGGCTATATTTTATACGGGCTTTCTTATATTAATTAAGCTTATACGACCGAAATAAACCGGGTATACTAATAAAGCCGGATTAACGTGGGGATAACTAACGTACTTAAACTGAAAAGGTTAATTAAATAAACGGGTAAGGAAAAGGCAATATAGACGGCTGGATTAATTAAGTAAAAAATAAAGGAGATAAATAGAATAACCGAGATTACAATAATAATTAAATAATAAAACGGGATAATTAAGGATTAAAAGCAGGCTATAATAATAATAGTCGGGTATTAAATATAAAGGATAAAGGAAAGGGTACTTATTAAGGCTATAACTATTAAATTAATTATAAATCATAATTCATTATAAAGTACGTATAACTTCTTATATTAAACTTATAATCGGTATCGGGGTTAAATAATATATAATAGATTAAAGAAAAAATGTTTATTTAAATTATATTCTAATAGTAAAAATCTATAAAAAAGAATTAATAATAGTTAATTAAAAAGTAAATTAATTTATATATACCTAAATAAAAATTATAATTATCTAATTAATACTTAAAAATATAATTTAAATAAGCGTTATTCAATAAACCGATAATACGATAATAATTAATAAAGGTAAAACGATAATTACTATTAATTTACTAATATTAAGTATACGCTTAAGTATTTTTACGTATACGAGAAGTGTAAACCTAAATATATACCGTAAGAAGCTCCTGAAAATAAGAAAGTTAAAATAAATTAAGATTATAAGCGATTAACAGATATAGTTTTAAATAAATTATTCAATTAATATTTAAATAAACCTTAATAATAATAAGGATATATTTATTTAATTTAATAAAATTAATAATTAAAGTACGCCTTTTAAAATATAGGAATACAATAGGGATAATTTTAATTAATATAATTTAAATTAAAAATTCCGAAAAAACTATAAGGATTAATATAAATATAAAGTAAATAACCGATGTTAAAGTTGTAAATTTATATATACTCTTAAAAGGATAATTAATAATTAAATCTAAGATTAAGTTAAACTTAAGGTAAATTAATTAAAATATAAAAGGAATTAAAGATTTAAAAAGTTAAAGAAATAAAAGAACTTAAAGAAATAAAAAGAAATAAAAAAACAAATAAACGAGAAGGACGAAGTAAATAGCTATATAATACGATTATTAAACAAGTAAATAATTAAACGTTATCTTTAATATTCTATTCGTTAATGGAACCGGTTAGGACGGAATTTAATAAAAATAATAAGTAATATTATTATGTTTAAAGGGAACCCTTTTTAATATGCCTTCTAGAAATACCTATATCGGGACGATCGTACGTAAGCTACCAAGAGAATATGAAAATATATTTCATTTATAAGTAAATATGGCCCCGAGGGTACTTAATATGTTAATTAATTAAGGGAAAAGTATATAAATAGATAAGGATAAATATTAAAAGTTATAGTAAAAAATGTATTTTCAATAAACGTTATTAAGTATAGTATTAAGGATTAAAGGAGTTTATATAAAGGCTAGAAGGTTATCCGAAGACTAATAGGCGACCTATTTATTGTTTTTCTTTTTTCTTTTACCTTCTTAAGCAGTAATAATTATAATAAATTATTACCCCCTTAATTACTTTCTTAAGACCAATATAATAATCCGATAAAAAGATAGCATTAATAAATAAGTACGACTTAAATAATTACGTATAGCGTTATCCTAAATACGCCAATAAAAAGAAATATTGAGATTTATAAAAAAAATTTAAATAAAACTTACTTAAATAATTAAGCCTTCTTAAGACGTACTTAAAGTTACGTAATAAACTTACTTAAGATATACTTAATAATAACGGGACTAAAAAAGACATTAAAAATATATAAATAAAAAAATAAAATAAAGAATAATCAGTTATAAAATCTTATTCTTATAAAGGGCGGTATTTATAATCTTTTAACGAGCGGAGTAAAAAGTATTATACCTTTATACGGATTAAGCATATTATATTTAGAGAAAATATAAATATAGGCAGCTTAAACCCTAGGATAAATAAACGTAAAATACTAAGGTTACCATTATTAATAAGTTAGAATAATAAAACCGGGGGGTTATCTTTAAGAAAATTCAGTCTTAATATACTTATTTATTATTATTAAATAAGATTTAAGAATAAAATTATAAGAGAAATAAGTAAATATATATATAAATAATATTAAAAGATAAGAACCTTTTATTAATAATATATAATATCAAAAAGGTAAATTTATTATAAAGGGAATAAAGGTAAGTTATTATTATATTAATATTTATTTAACTTTTATATTTATAATAATTTAAATTATTAAAAAGATATTATAAGTAATAAATATACGATTAAAAAATATATAAATAGGTATAATATAATCTAAAATATAATAATATTAAAGGTAATACCTTATTATAGAGGAAGCTAGAAAGAAAGAAAGTATAAAAGATATTAAATTTACGGATAAATATATAAAGGAAGGGAAACATTAAAAGGGCTAATTAAGGATAGAATTAATTCATATATACTTTAAAAAAAAAGGTATAACGGATTATTATAGTAAGTAACCTATACTTTATTAATTCATATAGGGGCTGCGGCCCATCTTTAATTGCACTCCATTGTTATTTACTATTTCATTACTTTTGCTCTTTTATCCCTTCCCATTTTTTCTGTTACCTTAAATAATATAAAATTATTATTTAATAATTAACGAACGTAATAATTAAAACTTATTAAGCTAATATGAATAATTAAATCCGATTAAATTATAAGTTTTATTAAGTTATATTAAGTAATTAAACCATAAATTTTATAAAATAATTCCGAGTAATTAACTTATCTATTATAAATAAGTCTCCTTAATTCAGTTTAAAGTATTATATATATTCCTTGGAGACGTAAAGTTAATCCTGAAGACTATTTTATACCGGGTAAACGATTTTTTGAGACCCGTAAGTAATACCGGGTACCTTAATATTAATGAATATATAAAACATTTTAATAGTTATTAAAGTAACCGAATTAAACTATATATCTTAATAATAAGGGTAATAAAAATAAAATTCCTTAATAAGGCTTAAATTATTATATATACCTCTTAAAGAAATACCTTTTATTAGAACGTAAATTATTAAATTAAAAGCTACTTAAGCGGTAATTAAGTTTTATATTACTTACGGAGGTTTAAACCGGTCTTTAAAATTCCTGGGAAATAACCGTAAATTATATAATACGTTAACCGGACGTAATAGACCCTTTATTTTAAATTATAAATCAAGCGATTAAAAATTAAAAAACCAGAAAGTAAATTAAAAGAATAAATAATAAAAAGAAATAAATAATAAGACCAATTAAGGGAATTAATAAGAAAGAATAAAGATAAATACACTTATAATAATAATTATATCGTATATATATCAGGAATATTAATAATGACTTATAATGGTTACCGATATAAGATTTATTTAATTTAATAATACCCTCCTTAAAACATTCCCGTATAAAAGGTAAAGAAAATTAAAATAAATAATTAAAACTTACTCTAGTTTAAAAAAGAAATATAAAGTTATAATAAAGTATAATTTATATATATTTATATAATAACCCAAAAGACCAAAAGAACCCTTATTAACGTTATATAATTATATATTAACATAACCCTTTCTTTAAAAAAAATAAAAAAGTAAAAAAGATAAAAATGAAATATAGTTATTCGGAGTAACTATAAACCTTTTTCTTTAAAATACCCTTATTAATATTAATAATATATTAATAATAACATATTTTATTTTATATATATCTTAATACCTTAAAAGCAGAACAAGTAAAGTTAAGTATTATTATATAAATTAAGAAATTAATTATAATATTATTATACCCCTTATTATTATTTTATTTCCTTTATTAAAAAGAATATATACCTTTTTACTTTATATTAAATAAAAGATAAAGAAGATTAAAATAAATACGTATAAGTTACTTAACTATCCCGTATTTATTAATAATTATAAATCTTATTAAAAATTACTTAATAATAAACCTTATTAATTTTTTTTAAGGAACAATAAAATATTATTAAAAATCCTTTAATCCTTTAAATTTAAAGGGGAATTAATTAATATATATAAAGTAAAAAAGGTACTTAAATAATTCTAGGTATCCTTTTTAATAATAATAATAAATATAAATATAAAAGAAAATTCCATAATATTATTAATAATCCTAGCTGTTACCTTAAAATCATCGGAAACTTTATAAAAAGAATTATAATATAATTTAAGATTAAAACTTTATTCTATAAATTAAAAGAATTAAATAAGTAAAAAGGTAAATTAAATAATATATAAAAATGCGTCCATAACGTATAAAAGGAAATCGGGAGAAATACTTTTGTTAATTAATAAATAAACGTAATAAATATAAAACTTAAAAAAACATAATATATTAAATAAAGTAATTAAAAATTAAAACTTTATTTATAAATAAAATAATAAACGACGTTATAAAAGAAAATATAAAGAACTTTTAAAAATTATTAAGTTAAAAGTTTTTAAAATTAAATCCCGATAATTTTATAAAGTAAATAATAAATAATCTTAAAATATTATTGTAAGGAATTAATTTTGTTTTTAATTATTATAAACGTATATTTTATATTATATATAATTTAAGCGGAAAAAATATTAAATCCGGAAAACCGGAAAGTATAATAAATAAAATAATAAAATATATATTGAAAAACGTAATTAATTTTTTTAAGAATAATTTAATAAATATAAAGCTCCGTAAACGTTTAATAGAAAACGTATATAAAAAGTTTAATCTTTATAAAGTATAGTTTAAAAAAAAACGGATTATAAAAAAATTTAAAAAAGTAAAAGCTTAAAAAGAAAAAAATAAATAAAGAGGTAAATCTTAAAGTTTAAATATTCATAAATTAATTAAGTTATATAAACGGAAACCTTTAAGAAGCTATATTAAAAGCAAATTTAATATATATTGATTATAACGGAATTCTATAAATATTATAAATAAAAGGAACGTAATAAATTAAATACCCTTAAAATTATATAGATAAAAAGCTTTAAGATATTTTAATAATATAAATAAAATTTATATAGTTATTATAAATAATATTATTTTAATAATTTAAAGATTAAAATTAACCTTAAAAATTATCTTAATAAAATATTATTAATTAATCCGAAAATGTAAATTAAAAGCTATAGAATTATTACTAAAATTTATATATTAATTTATATATTAAAAGAAATAATTAATTTATTTTAAAATTATTTAATCCGGTTAAGTTTAAACCCCTTTATATTAATAATTTTAAGTCGTTTAATATAAAATTATATTCCATTTATTATAAGAATTATAATATATTTTTAACGGAAGAATATATAAGCTATAAATAAAAATATAATAAAAAAATATATATATATAAAAAAAGGATTAAGACCGTAAAAATAAACGTTATAATACGGATTATCGATTATTATTATTATTTATAACCGTACCGTTTAACGATTAATTAAATATATTAATATATATAAAAATTATTACCTTAACTATATAGGAAGAAGGAAAGGTTTTTAATAAGGTTAATAATAAAGGAATAGTTAACGGCTTTAACTATAAAGTTATTACTATAAAAAAAGGATACTCCCTTAATAAAGACGTTAACTATAAAGTAAGCATAATAATAAATATAACCGTAAAGCGACAATTAAATTAAAGATAATGATTTAAAAGAAGGAATTAAACTTATATAAATTAAGGAGCGAATAAAGGGGAAGCCGCAAGAGAAAATAAAGATTAGGAGGAAGAAAAAACTTTAATAAATTATCGGGTTATTAAGGGAGTAAGTTTTAAACGTTAAGCGGATCTTATTAATTAACAATATTATACTCTTTATAATATATTTAATATAACTGTTATTATATTTTAAAAAAAGATAAATTAACTTATAAAAAATATATTAAACCTTAATTATATATATTATAAGAAGATTATAGTTATTAAAGAAGTTTTTGAAAATAATAAAAAAGTAATATAATAAGTAATTTAAATTAAACGACTTAAAATTAATAATATTATAATCGTAAGCTTGAGATAAAACCTTAAAGCTATATTTAATAAAAATAAATAAATATACTTTATAAAGGTAACAATTATTTATTAACCGGAATAAATAAGTAAGTTATTTAATATAAAAGCCAATTAAAGATCGGATATTATTATAATTAACTTAAGTATAATAAAAAAATTAGAAATAAAAAAAAGGTTTTTAAAATTGCTTAGAGTTAATTACTTAAATATATTAATAATAAATAGAAACTATATATTACTTTATATATAAATTATATTTAATATTTAAGTTATAAAAATAATTAAATCGGTATAAATATTTACTCCGGGAAGCGGGACGGGATGGGACGGGATTTGGCAATTTATATCCTATCCCGTATGGGATAAGATAAGGCTGAATTCCATCCTATCCTATCCTTATCCCGCCGGGATAAGATAAGGATATATTAAGATTTTAATATCTACTATTAGAATATTATTTAATAAAGATTAACCAACTAAAATTAAGGGAAGAACTATTTATTAACTATATTCTTTAAAGACTACGATAAGTATAATAATAATTATAATAATTCTTATAATAATAATTTTAACTATTTATACGTTTATATTAACGTTAATATTAATATTAACATTAATATTATTTTCTTTTTAAGTATTATTCTCCCTTTAAATATTATTCTCCTTTTAAGCATTTATATCCCCCTAAGTATTTATATCCTCTTAAGCATTAATATTTTCCCTTTAAGTATTTACAATATCCGTATAAGTATTATTATTTTCGTCTTTAATATCTTTATTCTCCCCGTTATTACCGTTATTACTATCGCTATTATTACCACCGTTATTACCATGGTAGGATTCATTACCGCGATTATTACCATTATTACCACCATTATAACCACGTAGAACACCCCGGGTACTACCACCCCGGGATTTACCCCCCCGGGATTTACTTAGTTTTCTTAATAGTCTTTTCTTTTTTTTTCTTAAATAACCTTTAATTAATTAAGTATCTTTTAATTTTTATACTTAAAAGTTTACTGTATTAACCTTTTTGCCTTTATAATTACGGTTATATACCCTTTATTTTAATAAGTTTTAACTCTTTAAAAGGGCTTTATTATTAAGATTATTTTATTAATTATTTTATTTAATATTTTTATTATTTACTTTATAAAAAAATTAATCCGGTCTTTATTATTTAATTAAGGGAGGTCCGTAAACTATATTACCGTTTCCTCCGCTTTTATATAAACCTTTATTATTTTAACCGTTATCCACGCCTTTTTTACCGGTAATAATAAGGTTATATTAATAATTCAATTTAGGGTTATTTATATTAATATATAATCCGAACTATATTTTAAGTCTTTTTATAACTTATATATTATGACCGTACTAGTAACCTTTTCCGTATTAAAAATTAAATTAATTATTATTTTAAATTTATAATTCTTTTATATAATAATTTTTTATAATATTAATAATAAGAAATTAACTTAAGCGGTAATTATTAATAAATTATCCGATTTAACGTAATTTATTATACGCCCTTTTTCATTTTATATATAATAATATAAATTAAAGTCTTTAAGTAATATATATTTATTTAAAGTAATTAAGACCTCTTTAAGTAACGGTATTATAAATAGTTCCTCCCTATTAATTAATAACGGATTATATACGTTATAAATATTAAGGTTGCTTTTTAAGTTTTTTTCTTTCGTAATACGGAGTATATAAAGGTTTTTATTATAATAAATAATATCTTAATTATCCACGTTAAACTACTTATTTATAAAGAAATATATTTTAATTATTTTATCCCCCTTAAAGGTTAAATAGAACCCTTTCCCCGGATTAATAAATAAATATATATACGGGTTATATAATAATTCTTATATTATTATAATATTAACGTCTTTAACTTTTTTAAACTTAAATATTAATATTATTATTTTAATTCTTTTATTACGGACGTTATATTATATTACTTTTAAAAGCGTTAATATATTTTATATTAACTTTTATAAATGCTCCTTTATTTATATTTATTTAAGTTATAAAGTTCTTATTAAAGCTAAGCGTTTTTTAATTTAATACCTTCCCGGTTATTATTAAAGACGTAAAATAGCCGGCCCTTAAAATCGGAATTACGAGGAGCTTTTTTTTCTTTACTTTATTTATTACCGTTATTTACCCCTTATTATTTAATTGGTTAAGCTTACGTCTTAAGGTTATTTTTAATTAATTTATTAAATTAATTCCGTACGTATTATACCGTTAGATTTTTGTGGTTATCCGGGTCTTTTTACGTTTGGTCTTTTTGGCTTTTATTATATACTTAAAATCCTATATTGGCTATCCTTTTTTATTATATACGGTATATTTAAATACGCTTTTTATAAGCCCTTTAATTATTAACTTTATGTATTTATAGGTATTATAGCTTTTAATATAAATTATATATTTTATAATATTAAAATATTTTATAAAAATATATTTATAACTTTAATATTTAAAATATTAATAAATATCCGCCGCTTTATCTTATAATTAAGTTATTTCAAGCGATTCTTTTTTAATAATTTTTCTATTTAAAACGTTATTATATATCTTTATTAACGTTACGCTTAATATAATAATAAAATACTTTTTTATATATTTTAAAAAGTTAAGTTTTTTTATTATTAAAAAAAGTTTATAATTAATAATTTTAAGCTTTAAATAAAGAACCATATTCTCCCTTTTTATATTCCTTAATATAGTTTTTTTTTCGGTTTTTATAAAACGTAATAAATATATCCTATTTACTATAATGGTAAACGAATACCTTAAAACCTTAATTAACTTATATTTTCCCTTATTAATTTAAACCTTAAATCTCTTTAAGCTTTTTTTCGCTTTTAATAACGTTATATTAAAAAGGATATTTTTACTTTAAAAAGGATATTTTTACTTTATAAATTACGTACCGCGATAATCTATTCTATTAATAATTCCGTTATTACCTTAAAAGCCTTTATTAACTATAACGGGTTTACTTTTATAGCCGCGTTTTTCTTTTAATTATTAAATAGGCGGACTATTATTATCCTTGCCTTTTTTAATACGGCTATTTTTTTTTCCGTTATTCCTTTATTTTTTGCCGTGGGTACCTTTTTTATTATTTTTATCGCCCAGCTTTTTTTTACTTAAGGGGCTATTGCCTTTATACCTTCGCTTTATACCTTTAATTTTAAGCTACCGTTTTTACCCTTTATTAATATTTTTACTCCCGTTTTTTAAAAGCCCCGTAAGCGCTCTACCTTCTTTAGTTTTATTTTTGCCTTTATATAAAAATCCCTTATATTTTTTAATTTAATCTATAGTATCGGTTAAATCTTTAACGTAATATCCTTTTACTCCACCGTAAAAAGTCCTTTTAAGGCCTTTACCGCCTCCCTTATTGTCCTTTTGCCCTTATTTACCGGGTGACGTATTATTTCCGTTTTTTACTTTTGGTCCTTTAAGGTCTTATTTTCCTTACCAGCTTTATTTCCCTTTTATATATCCTTAATAATACTTTTACTGCGGTCTTCCCGCCTTTTCCCCCCGCTTATACCCTTTATTATTAATACCGTACCGGCCTTCTTACCCCCTTATTTATTTATTATTTCCGTATTATTATTACGCGTTTTACGCGCTTCGATACGTATATTTTATTAACCTTAATTCCCTTATTTACTTTAAGTATTATCCGGCTTATTATTATTATATTGCCCGTACGCGTCGTCGCCGTTTCTATTAACATAAGCTACTTGCCCGTTCACCACCTTATTTTCAACCACCACGCCACTTCCACTTATCGCACTTGATGCACTTTAATAATAATTATAATAAAGACTTATTCCTTACTTATACCCTATACTTCTTCTTAGTAACTGGTATTCCTTGGCCTTTTAAAGTCTTCGTATTATATATTTATATTAATAATTAAGGCCTCCCTTTAATTAATCTTTTAATAGTTTAATTAATACGGATTATTATACGCAGTATAATATACGTATAGCAATATAAAAGTAATATCTACTAATTATTTAATAATTAAAAGGATATAAAGGATAAATACCAGAAAAGTATAAAATATAAATATAGCTAAATATAAAGTAAAAGATTCTTTAAGGTAAAATTACTAATTAATACGGATTTGGAGTAGATCTTAATATTGCCGAGATTCATACCCGATTAAGCTTAACGTTAAAAAAGTAAATATTTTAAATTCACCCAGAAAAAAGCCAGATAATATAAAGTAATAAGTATAATCTCGTTATTACTTAATATTTTAATTAATAACCTTTCTACTTATTTTTTTAATAATTAAAGTTATTAAAAATAATGCTATTTTATCCTTACGGGGCCTATATAATATTAACCCCGATTGTGATTAGCTTAAAAAAAAAGTTTTAAATTACTTTAAAAACTCGGTAATAAACGTAATATATATCGTTTTAATAATATTATTATTTTAATACTTAACCGGATTATTTATATTAATTTTTATAATAATTAAAATATAATTTTTTATAGATTCTTAGCCCCGGGATTTGTCCTTAAAAATTTTAATAAATTAGATTCAACGTTTATCCTATTTATAAATTTACTAATATATTTATTAAAATTCCTGATTTTAAATTCTTAATTCCTTATTTATTTTTTCTTTTATTAAGTAACTTTTTAGGTAATCTTTTATTTTAATACCCTTATAATATTATAGTTCTAAGTCTTATAATTATAAATTATATTAAAAACCCTTTTATAGACTTCTTACTTAAAGTAAAATCCAGAGAGAGTAATCGTTATATATAAAAAGCTTTAAAAGTCTAAAATTTAAGCGTTTCCTTTATATATATTAATTATTTAAAGGATAAGTTTCTTAAAATTAACGATATTATTCTTTAGGATAACTTACTTCGTAAACTATAAAATAAAAAGCTTAATTTATAAAAGAAATATAAAATAAAAGAAAAGCTTTTATAGAACTTATATATAGCGAAATCGTATAATTAAATTACCCAATTTTACCCTTTAAAAAAATAATTAAAAAAGGTAAAGTATACCGATTAAACCGTTTTAAGTTATTATTTAATTAAGCTAAAGAAAACCAATAAATAAAGGAAGGCTATTATTGAAAATTAAGTTTTATTAGAGGCATAGATTAAAAAGAACGTTATAAATAACTGGTATATTAATTAATGTAATTATTTTTATATTTATTTACTTATAATTATTAATATTCTTAATAATTAATATATTAATATTTTCGCTTTAAATTATAGTTTTAAGTTAAATAAAATACAAAAATTAAAGTTAATAAAAAATAATAACAATCCTTTATAAGAGGATTTAAGTAATAATAAAGTAATAATAAGTATAAGCCTTTATTATAATATATATATAATAAATTTAATTTTAATAAACCCAAGATTTATAACGCTTTTAATATAAACGGAAATTAAGGAAATTAACTTAAATAAGCTTAATATTAAAGAGCTTTTAATAAATATAATTAATATATAAAATATTCAGTTATATAATTATAATATAATTTAATTTAAGGGAATTAAACGTTTATAATATAGCTTTATTAAATTTATATAACGTAAAATATAAAAACTATAAATAAATTAAATACTTAATTTCTTAACTTTTATACGTATTTTTAAGGAAATATATTAATTAAAGTTTTATAATTATTATTCTATTAATTAAGTATAAGATTAACCGCTTATATAAGGATTTACCGCCGCTATATAAATATTTCTTTAAGTAAAAACGGGTCGTTTAATATAATAAAGTTATTTACGTTTATAAGTTATTCCTATATAATAATGATTATAAATAGGATAAATAAGTAATATTACTTAAGCCTATATTTTAATAAAAGAATTATAACTTTAAAAAGTAAAATTAAAACCTTATAATAAATATAATAAAGGTAAAAGAAGCTTAAATATTAATTATACGTAATTTTAAAGATAAGATTCCTGCTAATTATCGACGTATTATTACGGTTATTGATGAACTAATTATAATCTTTAAAGGTAATAATTTCTATTATAACCTTTTTTAAAGAGGATATATTTAATTAATAAAAAGTTTTTAATTTAAAGAATATAATTAAATTTAATGTTAATTTTATAAAATTATTTTTCTTAATTAAAAAACTTATAACTTAACTAAAAATTTAAATTACGAAATTTAGCCCCTTAATTAAAGTTATAATTAATAAAATGATTATTATAAACAATCTTAATACGTTTAATAAAAATTTTTCTTATAATATATTAAATAAAGTTAAATCTTTTATTATTTAATAATTTTAAAAGGTTATTAAACTTAGTTTTTTAATTAAAATTAAAATTTTATAATAATATTTAAATCTTAAATAAAAGTTCCTTATTTTTAAGCGTTCGGATTAATTTTATATCCTTTTATATTAATATAATTTATCTTATATATATAATAATAAATAAGGTTATTAAAATATATATTAATTATATATTAAAAGCTTATTATAATTTATTATATATTAAAATTTATTAATAAAAAAGGCTTCCGTAATTTTTTATAACGCTTTAATATTTATAAAATAGAATTTATATACCTTTTTACTTTTTATTTCCCCGATTATTTCTTTAATTAATTTTATAAAGCTTAATTTTAATATTATTAATATTATAAACTTTTAAAATCGGCGAATTTCATATAATATAATATTTAGCTTTTATTAATTATTAAAACCTTAAGGATTATTAATAAAACGTACTTTTATTCCTTAATTTATAAGTAATACTTTATATTAAAACTGTTTTTTAAGGGATTTTCTACGTAGTCCTATTATAACCCTTTTAATTTTTTAATATTATAATTCCTGAAATATAAACTATTTTCTTTAAGGCTATTTTTTTATATAAATATTAAAAAGCTTAATAATATAAAGATTAAAATAAAAATAAAATATAAATTTTTATTATATATAATATAAAGATTACTTTAAATTAAATAAAGGAAACATATTTCTTTAAGAATAACCTTTTAAAATAAGCTTTTAAGGGTTACTTTATAAAAATTATATAAAATATTTTTATTTACCTTTTAATTATAAAATACCTTTCTGGGATTTATACGTTTTTATTATATTTTAAGGTCTTTTTTATTTATAAAGATTTTAAATTAAATCCCACTGTTTTCTTAAAAAGGGTTTACGTAAATGATAACTATTAATCTTATTATAAGTTTATATACTTATATTATTTTTATAATTATTTTAATTATAATAAATAAAATATTATATTTATTAATTAATTATTATTTAGAATAAGTATTTAATTTAATTATTATTTTATTTTATTTAAAAATTTTATTTATAATTAATTTTATTATATTATTATATTTTTTAATATATTTAATAATATAAGCTTAATCTATATAAACCCTTTAATATTAAACTTTTTAATATTAGGATTAAAGCGTAAGTCCAAGTATTATATATATAAAATAATTACCAAAAATAAGTTCCTAATATGGTAAGGAAATACCCTATAAATATAAGCGTATTTAATTTAATATTTAATATAAAATATTAAAAAAAGTTTAACGCTTAAAAGTACTTTAAATAAGGTATTATACATATTAATAATAATATAAAATTACCTTATATCGTATATAAGAGATACGATAAAGGCTTATAATACCCGAGAAAGGATAGAATATTAAAAATAAAGAATTATATAAAGATTAAAAACTATAAAAGAATTAATTATATTAAGAACCTAAGATAAGTATTAATTTAAATTAATATAATCGATAAAATAATTAAATCTCCTTTTGAATCGGATTATTATAAAAATAATTATAAATCTTTTTTTAATTTTAATTTTATAAAACCTTATTAATTAATAAATAAAACTTTTACTTAATAATAAGGTTTTAATATGAAAAGATTTCTTAAAGTAATTCCAGCGATAAATTATTACTATAGCCTTATTATTTATTATCGTTAAAAATATTAAGACGTATTAACTTTTCGCTTATTTTAATTGAAACCTTATATTATTATCCTTAATAACGATTAAGAATTATATAATAAAGCGTTTAAAAAAATTAAATTATTCTTATTAAAATATTTTCTTAACGACGGTAATAAGGTTTTATTAATTATAAATAATTAATCCGTTAATAATAAATAGTCTTATATAGCGATTATAGTATATTAAATTAATTAAAATTGGGAATATCATAATAATTAATTAACTTTAAATATATAAAAGGTATTTATAATAATAAGCGGTTTATATTTATTATAATAAAGATAATTAAGAGTTATAAGTTAAAGGATTATATTTTAACCGTTATTATTAATAATATAGGCAATAATAATATTATAACGGTTACGTTACGTTAAGAAGTTAAAACGCGTTAGAATTTATTTATTAATATTATAAAGACGTAATAAAAAACAGAATATTTATTATACTTAACCTATATTATCCAGCTTTTACTTAAGGTTTTCTTAAGTTACCTTAAGGTCAATATAATAAACGTTAATATAAATAATTAATTTAACGAAAAATAAACTGAATTAATTAACGGTTAAATTATAAATATCCTTAAGATATTAATAAAAATAAAATAGATTTCTAATAATCTTTATATTTATTTAATAGGCTATAGATTTAAAAGATTACGGTTTATATTAACGTTAATAATAAACGTAAAAAGGCTTTTATAGCCGTTTAATAAAGAAGGATTAATACTTATAATATTATAAATCCCTTAATCTTAAATTAAAATAAAAAGTATAAAGAGATATTATTAAAGCTATTTTAAAATATAATAATTCGCTGGAACTTATCTTTTTATATAATAACTTATACCTTAATACTTTGAGAAGATATTAATACGTTTTTAAAAAAAAACGAGGGAAAGAATAAACTCTTAAAGCTTAGCTTTAAAGAATAAAGCCATATTGGATATTTAATAGAATTAACTTAGTAATTCTATTAAGTTATTAAAGTAATAAATATTATTAAATCGTTAATTTTTTATCTCGTTTTTATAGTATATAATAAGCTTTTTAATTATATTAAAAAGCAAAATAATCGTCTATAACGTAAACGGATTACTTAGAAGAAAAAGCTTATTTAAGGATTAAATATAGTATATATTAAGTTAATTAAGTATTAGAATAAGACTTAAAACTTAATTAACTGGCTTTATAAGTAAGCAACTTTATTACTTCCATAAAATAACAATAAGGTCTTTAAGGGTCGAGATTGGTATATAATAATAAATAAAACCCTATAGGCGGAAGTTTATTGGGCTGCCTTTTATAAAATTTTTAATAAATACGTTTTACGCTTTAATCTTAACTTATTAATAAACTAAAGATTAAGTAAATAAACGTAAGCCATAAAGGACTTAAATACTCTATTAAACGAAGAAAGATAATTGAATAATCTTATTCTAAATAAACTTAAATAATATAAGAACAATAATAAGTTTATATTTATCTTTATATTTATTAAACTTATTAAAGTAAAATAACGTTATTATTTAAAATAAATAATAAAATTTTAGCTTAATAAAAGTACTTATCTTATAAGTTATTTATCTAATTATAAGTAACTCGAGATATCCTTTATAGCGCATTCGCCGGCGTTAAATATAAATATTATTTTTTTATTATTAAACGTTATTATAGGAATTAAAAAATTTTTATTTTTTTAATTTTCCGGGTAAAGATATTAATTTACTATTATAAATAAAAAGAAAACAAGTTAGGCTAATTGTATATAAACTTAAAGGTTAATAATAATAATTTTAAGGATTAAAAGGATAAAAAAATAAAAGAAATAAGCATATAATATAAATATAATTATAAAATATATTAACGATAATAATAATAATAATAATAATAATAATAATAATAATAATAATAATAATAATAATAATAATAATAATAATAATAATAATAATAATAATAATAATAATAATAATAATAATAATAATAATAATAATAATAATAATAATAATAATAATAATCTGGAGGATATTTTATTGGTATATATTATATTATATTTTATTTTAAGTAACGTTAATATTCTAGCTTATAACTCCTTAAATTAATAAAAGACCGGTATTTTAAATTAATTTTTAAAACGGTATCCCTTTTTAAGCTTAAGATACATTTAATTTTAAAGCGAATCTACCTTTACTGACCTCCTTAAGTATAATTTAAGTTAACGAACTCGAAGAATAAAATATATAAATTAAGTATTTTCGAGGAATTAAAAATAAAGAGATTTAAAATAATATTACTTAAGCTTTTTTATAACGTTATAATAAAGTTATATAATAAATTAGGTTTTTAATATTACGACTTTCTTAATTATCTTTATAATTATCTTTATAATTATCTTTATAATTATCTTTATAATTATCTTTATAATTATCTTTATAATTATCTTTATAATTATCTTTATAATTATCTTTATAATTATCTTCCTAAGAACTCCTTATTTTATTTACGACGCGTTTTATTTAATCCGCTATTAAGATCTTAATATATCCCGATCTTATCCCGTCCCATCCTAAGCTAATACGGGATAGGATGGAAGCGACTCTATCCTATCCTATCCCTATCCCATCCCTATCCTATCCCTATCCCATGGGATATATCCCGTCCCGCTTCCCGGAGTGTAAATATTTATAATATTAAAAAATAACTTAAACTATAATATTTTATAAAAACTTTTATAATTAAAGTTAACTATAGTTAACTTTGAAATTTAAATAGAGATAGTAAAAATTAAGGATATCATTTATAAAGAAAATATTTAATTACTTAAACCTTAAATACGCCCGTTAAATAAAACATATTAAAAGTTAATATATAAAAAGCTAGATTATAAAAACATATTAATATTAAAAAAAGAAATTAAGTTAAATTTATTTAAATATAAAAATAATAAACAAAGCTTAAAAATGAAGTTAGAAAATAAAAAGGATAATAAAGATTAATAAACTATAAGAAAAAACGAAGTTTAAAGAATAAAATCGACTTTAAAAGTATATATTTTAATAATTAATTAATAAATAAAAAAAGGGTATATATATATACTTAAGAAGAAATAAAAATAATATAAGAGATAATTAAAGTAAATAAGGGAGGATTAAGAGCAAATTAACGCGGTAAAACGGGATAAAAAAAATCAGTTAAATAAAAAATAAATAAGAATAATTAAGTAAAAGTTTAAAAGAATCAGAAAAGATAAAGAAATAACCGAAGTATTTAAAAGATAATAAAGAAGCTCGGAAATATTAAAAAAATAATAAAGGAGTTAAAGAAGATATAATAAATAATTTAATTAATAATTTAAAATTAAAAATAAGCGTTATCTTATATTAATAATAGCCTACCAAATAAAATCGGAAGGTAGTTAAATTTTTAAACTTAATACTTAATAAGATAAGTAAAGAAATAATATAATATTTAAAGTTATTATTAATTACGTAAAATAACGTTAAACGGTATAAAAAATATATAATATATAAAGAAGAAATAATATTAATTAAATTAAGAATATTTATAATAATAAAAACGGATAATTATATATATTAAAAGAATAACCAATAACTTAAAAAAGTTAATAATAAGAAGAAAAAAGCTATATATTAAGGTAATATAAAAAAGAAAATAAAGTAAATAATAAATAAAAGTAATAAGAATTATTTACTTATTATAAAAAGTATAATCTTAAAAATTAAATAACTTAATAACTTAATAATTTATAAAAGATTATTAAAGTATAAATATAATATTTATTAAGTTTTTTTAAGATATATATATAAAGTAACGGATAAATTAACTTTAAAACTAAAAAATAAAGAAGTAAATATTAAAATAAAATCATTATAAATTATATTCTTAATAAATAAAAAGATAATAAAAAGAAAAATTAATACTTTAAAGTTATATAAAAAGCTATAAATATAAATAAAGAAATAAGGTATTATATTAAAGGATATTATTTTAAATAATTAAATATAATTTAAAATACTTAAAATATTATAAATATATAAAGATATAAATATAAAAGAATTATATAAAATCCCCGTAACGGATTTACTTTTATATAAAATAATATTAAAATTAAAAATTAAGCCGTATAAAGTTATTGTTAAAAAATTATTAAATAATAAAAAACAATAACTTAAAACGATTAAATAATAAGGAATTAAATTAAATATATATAAGAAATATATATAAATAAATAAATAAATAAGTATATAAAACGTATTTTTTATACTTATAAAAAAAGAAAATAAAGTTAAATTATAATTTATATTTAATTATTATTTTATATTATATTAAGAATTTCTTTTATAAATAATCCGTTATATAAAGGAATAAACGGAGGAATAAACGTTAAAAAACAATATAATATTATAATTATTAAAAACTATAAATATTATATTATTATTTACATTTAATTAATAATAGTAAACCGAAATATTATTCCCGGGATAATAATATAATATTAATATAGTAAAGTAAAATAATAATAAAATAAAGTTAAGATTTAACGTTAAAACATTAAAATATTTTATTTATTTAATTATAATATTTACCAACTTAAATATTAAGAAAATATATTATATATATAAGTTAACCGGAGGCGTTAATAAGGATAAAGGCGGAAATTTAGCGTCCGTTCGTTAGCGGAGTTTTAGTTAAGCCGTATTAAGATAAACTAGGTTTATTATTGTTTTAATTAATTATTTAATAGGCTTATAGGTAACGTATTATTTAGGATAGACGTATTATTTAATTTAATACCCTTTTTTAGCTTACTTTATATAATATACTTTATTTATTTAACTTACTTAATACGCTTTCGATATATTTACCGCCTTCGATTTATTAATGGTAACTGCTTGATTTCCGTAAGTAATACTTTAGTTATTAACTTTTTATTTTTTCCAAGCCGGATCCTCGATTTTTATTAATACCCGGGTTTTAATTTTAGCTTAATAAGTAAGCTGTAAGATAATTTTTATAATAATAATAAAATTTATATTATAATATAAATACAGAACGTAATATAATATAGGGTATACGGTATAGTATAATATAATACGATACGGTATAATACGCGGTATAATACGGTATAAAGTACGCGGTATAGGGTACGCGGTATAGGGTACGCGGTATAGGGTCCCCAGGGTAAGTCCCCAGAACAGCCCCCCAAAGCAGCCCCGAAAGGAGCCCCAGGAGCAGCCCCCCAAGCAGCCCCCGGAGCAGCCCCCCAAATAGCCCCCCAAGCAGCCCCTAATAAGTCCCTTATTAGCCCCCTAATTAATCCCTGCGGGTCCCGGTATAAGGGCATTTACCCTTAAATTACAAGATCGTCTTAAGTTAAAAACGGTTTTAAGACAGTCTTAAGACGGTCTTTGAATTAAGACGGTCTTTTTAATAAGACGGTTTTAGGCTAAAGACTACATTAAGGGGGTGACGGTCTTGAATATAAAACCGTCTTAAGACGGTCACAAGACGATCATGGAATTTGAGTGAAGACCGGTAAGGTAATACGTAGATAATACCCTGGAAGCGGCGTTTTATCAAGTGTTTATCCTTTTATACCTAGAAGTTGTTGAATATGCAGGATCGCCACTTGGGAGATCACGTGACGCGGATCAGATTAAATAAGGCGGACGTATTAAACCCAAATAGGATAGCGGTATATAACCTTATATATAGTTTCACTTTATATATAATAATAATTAAGTAACTTATATCTTTTAACTTTAATAAATTATAAGCCCGGACTATGCGTTTAAATACTTAAATAACGTCTTCTTAATGTTTAATTTAACTTATAAATAATAATAAATTTACAATATAAAATATACCCGTAAACGATACTTATACGCAGATTATATTATTAAAAATCGATTTAGCTAAACGTATAATATTACGGCTATAAATAGAAAAACCTACTTAATTACTTATATTCTTAAATTAAGGGGGGAAAACGTTTTATTAATAAAAATATATAAACTGTTATTTCTTAGCCCTATTAAGGGCTGTAAACGCCTATACGCCGGAAAGTTAAGCCGGCGCCGAATTAACGGAACCGAAATATAGGGCCCTTAAGGTTAACCTATATACGTAAAGCCTTAATTAAGGTTTAAATAAGAAATTTAAAACGTTAAATAAACATTAAATATACTATAGAACTTTATTAAGTTTAAAGCTTTAAAAATTATATTAAAATTAAGTTTTTCAAAATCAATTAAAGATAAATTACTTAAATTTAAATATACTATAACTTAAAATTATTCGTTTTAATTTAATTTTAAAAAGTAAATACGAAACGGAATAAGTAATTAACGGTTAAATTTCTTAAAGTAAGGATTAATCCTTAAGAAAGGGGGACTAAGAACTAGTTATTAAATTCTTTAATAAATAATTCAACTTAAGATAAACCTACTTATTACAGATCGTAAAGATTAAAGTTTTTAAGTTAAAGTAAAATAATTAAAATAAGTTTAAATACTTTAATTATAGAGATTAAGAGCCTTTAAGTAAAAAAAGGTAATAATTTTAAAAATATATATATAACGTTGTAGTACGTTATAAAGTTCCATTTTAAACTTAACCGGAATAAAAAATACTTTAATTAATAAGGCTTTATATTATTTATTACCTTAAAGTATATTATAGTCCTGTGTAAAGTATAATATTTAAACTTTATTATTCGTTGGTATCGTTATATATAAAGTACCCCTTTTCCCTTTATATTTAAAGACTTAAGGAAGGAAGATCGTTTTAATTTAATTAATAAAGATTAAATTAAAAATAGGGATTATTTATTACCGTAAACGCCGAAATTATACGATAACTTCGGTTTAAAAGCGTTTAAAGAACCCTTAATTAACTTATTAAATATTATTATTTTCGGGTTAAATATATACATTAAGAATTAAACACCGTCGTTTAATGTAAGTTACTTTTTACCCTTATTTAAGGGTCCGGCTACACGTACACCCTTTTTGTCTGCATATACACCGTCAATTCATCTGCATATATACCGTCGATTTATCTATATATATACCCTTTATTTGCGGGTATATTGAGTAATTTATATAATATTTCTTAGTATAACAGGAGGACGTAAAAGTATTTTATAGTATATTAAAGGATCTTTATACATATTATCACGTATGCTACCACGTTAATAACGAGTATATCAATTAGGCTATATAGGTAATTCCGGAGGTAATAAATAAATAAATAATATGCCGAGGACCGCGATAAGAGTAAAAGCGGGCCTCAGGCGTCTCTTTAAATATAGGAAGGCCTTGCTTAGCCCTTAAATTCTCCACCTAAATCACGGTGTTTTTGGGCCTATTGCGGTAGGGGTATACGGGCACCGGGCGTCGCATCATAGTAAAGGGTTTGCTGAAGGGCTTGGTAAAGGGTTTGTGGAAGGGCTTACTAAGGCTAAGGGTAAGGGTAAGGGTGAGGGTGAGGGTAAGGGTGAGGGTGAGGGTAAGGGTGAGGGTGAGGGTGAAGGTGGAGAGAGCTGTATGAAACATCTCTCATGCCACTAGGTGGAGGTACGAGGTCCGAGGGGTCCATAATGGTAGTAGGTAATGTATTAATATGTATGATCTAGACTTTACCAAAAAGTTCTTCCGTTATACTGAGAAGTACGGCCGGTATATCTATATGTCCGCGTATAAAATCCTCCGCTATACCCTTTCAGGAAGGGTATATATACAGACATTTTAACGGTGTATATGCAGACAAAGTGACGGTGTATATGCAGACAAAAAGGGTGTACGTGTAGCCAGACCCTTAAATAATAAGTCTTTAAAGTATTAAACGTCTTTAAACTTAAACTTAAGTATTATTAATAATTATAATATAATTAATATTTCATTAATACCATCTTCCGTATATTTTATTAACGATAATAACTAAGAAAGACTCCATTATAGGGGGGTTTCTTTTAAGCTTAATCCCTTTATTAATAGATTAATAATAGTGGATATTATAAAGTTAATAAATAAAAAATTAAATAACGATTAATAACCTTTAAAAGCTAAAAGAAAAAAATACCCTTAAAGTATATATAGCCTTAAAGAACCGTTACGGTATTAATATTAAGTATTTAATTAATATTATAGAAAACCCGGATATAATTTAAAAACGATTTAAGGATTAATATAAGCTATAAGGATCTAAATTATATACGGAACTTATATAGGAATTTATAAGCCTATAAAAGACTTTAAATATAATAATTAATAAGTATAATAACCGCTATTAAAAAGTCTATATTAAAATTAAGGCGATTAATAACTTTTTAATTATCCCGGATTATTTCGTTATTTAAATATTCTTAAATAAATTAAAGAAAATTATAATAAACGTATTACTTAATATATATTTAAATAACGGTATAATAAGGCCCGGGTGCCCTTAAATTTTACGATATTATATAAAAAGCCCGTAATAAGGAAGCTTAAGCGGTTATTTAATAATTAAACGTCTTAATATAAACTTATAAGGATACGTTAAAGGGTTATAATAGAAAAACCTTTAATAAAACCCGGGAAAAGCCTATTTATTAATATTATACCTAAAAGAGGCGTAAAAATAAGTATATTAAGGATAAATATTAAGATCTTTACTTTAAAAAGAAATTTATAAAATTCTATATTAAAAAGTTTAAGATTATTAAGGAAACTATTACGTTTATAAATTTTTTAATAACCGACTTTTACTTATTAACGTATATATAATAATTAATAACGATAATATTAATTACTTTAATAAAGTTATAGAAGTTAATAATCCTTAATAATAATTATAATTAATATATTTTTTATAAAAAAAGATTCTTTTAAAAAGAGTTAAAATTTTATTAATTTCTATCTTTAAAGCCCGGGTTAATAAGAATAAATTATATAAAAAGTATAAATATTATTTATATAATATATAGGGTAGATAATAAGCCCGTTAAAATGAAATTTACGGATATAATATATTCCTTAACGAACTTAATTAATTTTATATTTAAGATATATATTTTAGACTATAAAGCTTAACATAATATAACGTAAACGGTACGGACGGTAATATATAATTAAAAAAGCTTATTTATAATAAATAAAACGGCCTATTTATAATTAATTTATAAGAATTTACCCTTATTATAATAATATTTAATATATTTTTAATTATACTTATTTAATATATACATATAGGCCACTTTAAAGCTTAAAAATTATTTTAATTAACGGATATATTAATTAAGATAAATCTTAAACGTAAACGCTATAATAATAATAAAATTAAAGATACTTATTATATATATTATATTATTAAATAATTATACTTTCAATTATATAAAGGATACCTTAAATTTATAAAAAATTTATTAAAGTTTATTTATATAAACCTTTTAAAGATAATTAATCCTTAAGGGTATAACGGAATAATGTATTATATAACCTTCCGTAATAATAAAATTATAATATTAGAAATTTACCCGTTAATATATAAATCGGACGTAGTTTAATAATTTAAAGAATTTAAAATTAAATATAAATAACCCTTAAATTAAAAAATTAAACGCGTTTAAATTAATAACAAGGGTAAGTATACGTTTAAGGCCTTCTTAAACTACTTAAAATAATATAGGATTATCTTCGAGGTAATAATATATAAAAACCTTAAATAAAATTTAATTAATAAAAAAATTAATTAAAAAATTAATAAGAAAATTAAGGTTATATAAATAATAAAAAATATACTTAAAAGCTTTTAATCAAAGTTAGTTTAAATAATAAATTATATAATTATACGGATATTATATATATAACTTAAAAAAATAATATTATATTAAGCTTAATATAATATAAAACCGGACGTATCCTATATATAGACCTTAAGGTTAATTATATACGTAAGAATTATAAGTTATTAAGTTAAACTTAATAATAAATCGGAATTATATATCTTAATAAATTTTAATAAAGGGATTAATAAATACTTTAAGGTAATTAATTTACGGGTAAAACGGTTTAATTTTATAATAAAGAATATATATAACGTATATATCGAAAAAAAACGGGTAATACTATTGGATAATTCGGATCATAAGGAGTTTATTAATTAAATTTAAAAACTTAAAAAAACAAAAAAACCTTAATAAAACCTTAATTTAAAAAAGAAGTTCAGGAATTACGGTTTAATTAAAACGGATATTATTAATATAAGCTTTACCTCTATTAAATAATTTATACGTCCGGCTATAATCCTTATTTAATAAATAACTTTATTAAACCCTTTAAGTTTAACGGTTAAAAACTTAAAGATTAATTATAATTAAGGATAAAGGTAATAAATTAAAAACTTAATTAAAAATAATTTTAACCTTATATTTCCGGATAAACCGTATAATATATTATTAAAATTACTTTTTTTCTCGGCTTTATTAACCCGAAATAAAAATAAACTATTATACCCTTTAACCTTAATATCCCTTAAAATGATTTTGGAACTTATTAAACTTAAAACTTATAAAGAAGCTATAATAAATAAATATACCCGGATAAACTAAGAATTAACGGAAAATAATAAATACGGTTCTTTTAAAGAAAACGATACTTAAGTCTTAATTACGTAAAGTTAAATCCTTATTAATATAATAATATTACGAGGACGGTAAGTTTATACCCTTAAATATAAAGTTAATAATAATATAATTTATTATAAGGCTTAATAGATAATACGTAGTTTTAAATAACGTAAAAATATCGATTATAATAAAACGTTTACCTTAATAATAAAACCTATAAGTTATAAGGTTCTTTTTACTTTTATAGCGGTTAATAATTAAGATTTAAAGTAAATAAACGTTAAAATAACGTTCCTTTATGGTTTTATTAAGGAAGAAATATACGTAAAATAATTAAAAAAATAAGAAAAGACCAATAAAGACAATAAAAAGCTTTATTATAAGCTTAAGAAGGGCCTATATAAACTAAAGTAATTATTACGGTTATAATATAATCGTTTCTGGGAGTTTATGGTTATATAAAGTTTTAAACTTATTTATATAGATTATTATATGTTTTTTTACCTTAAAACCGGTATAATTATAATTATATATATAAATAACGTTTTAATAATTAGTCCGTTTAAGTAAGGGATTTAGGATTTAAAAGCTATACTTAATTAAAAATTCTATATATTTAATTTAAATTTAATAAGTTATTATTTAAGTATTATTATTATACGGGATTAATAAAATTAAATAATCCGTTTTAATTAAAAAGCGTATATTAAAAAAATAATATAAAATTATAATTAATAAAAAACTTACCCGATATATATATCTATATAAGTCGATTTTAGGCCGGAATTATTACTTAAAAACTATTAAGTAAAACCGGAATTCAGATAATAATATTAATCTGCCGTAAGTTTATTAATATATATTATATTTAATATACGACCAAATATAACTTATATAGTAATAATTATTAACCGGTATTCCGTAAATCCGTTTTATTAATATTAACTATATATAAAATAAATTATACGTTATTTACGGATTATTATATATTTCCAGTTAATATATAAAGGTAAGCTTAAAGCTCTTAATAAATATATTAATTTTAATTTTACGGCCGACTTTATTTATAAGTTAAGTTTAAATTATTTTTTTAACGTAAAAAGTATATTAATTTATTAATCCTTAAAAAGGTAACCGACTATAATATTATTTACCTATAAAGTTAAGTATATAAGATAAATGTAAGTTATTAAGGAAGCTATTTAATTAAAAAACCTATTAAGGAAAATATAATCCGATAAATCTGGATATATATTTATTATTACGATCTATAATAATAATTAAGGGGCTATCGTATTAATTAAAAACCCGGTATATTACGTAAAGATAAAGTATATAAGTATTTAATTATACTGGTTACGGGAATAACTTAAGGCTAATACCGTTAATCTTAAGTATATCTATATTACGGAGTAGGTAATTAACGGGTTAATAAAGGTTTTATTTACTAAGACCTTTATATAGTTTAAACGGGCGTTAAGCCTTAAGGAGCCATTATATCGATAGTTTAAGGACCGTATACTTATTAATAACGGACTTAATAATAAGCCGGGTAATAAGTAATAAGTAAATAATAACCATACAGGGGAGCTAGTTACTTAATAATTAAGGGAGTTAGCCACTTAATAACCAGGGGAGCTAGCCACTTAATAACTAAGGGAGCTATTCAGTAAATACGGTAATTAAACTCTTATATAAAAGGATATAACGTTAAAGCTATAAAGGAGCTATTTAGTAAATAAGATTTACAGGCTATATACGAAGTTTAAAGGGGAATATTAAATATACAGGGTCGTTACTTGGGAAATTACGTAACGCGGATCAAATTAAATAAGGCGGACGTGCTAGACCCAAGTGGGATAGCGGCATATGGCCTTGCATATAGTCTCACTTTGTACATAGTAATAATCAAGCAACTTACACCTCTCAACTTCAATAGAAGTCATTACTATATCACAGAACGAAAGCATTAATTACCGGCTTAAGTAAGGGTTATCTAGCTCTACCGGTGATCTCGAAATAGTTAAAAAGGCCCTTAATTAGCTCTTTTATCGTAAGCGGCTTATATGGAATAAGAAAATTAACGCCGTAAAAGTAATAGTACGGATTATTTATAAGGCAGCCTTTTTACGCGATATATTAATGATAATACCACTTTGGATCTTATAAAAAGTGCTGGATTAATATATATTAATTAATAATAATATACTTAAGTATATTAATATATATATAAAGCATATAGGTATCCCCTATAGTTATCGTATAAAGGACCGTTTAGTTACTCCACCAGGGCTCCTAAAAGTGACGACTTCCATTTATATTAACGTTATAAGAAGCCCATATCTTATTATACTCGGTATAACCTTATTAATAACGATAACGACGGTAATAACGTAAATATCGACCCTTTATTACGCGGATAAGAACCTATTATAAGTAAAGAAAAGGGAAGACCTTAAGGGTCGGTAATTAAACCTTCCGTAAAATAAACTTATCGTAAAAAGTAGTTTAACCGTTTTACTCGCCGTTAACTATCGCAATTTAAGTAAGTTAAATAACGTTTATAGGCTCGTATACCGTTAATACCTTAATTAACTCGCCGTAAATGAAGCGGATAACGGGGTTAAATAAGTAAATTAATGACCTCGCGTAATAAAGCTACCGGCAGAATAACTTTAAAATTTATTATTATAGCCTCTTAAATTGCCCGTAATAAAAAGGACGTCGTAATTAAAACCTAAGAAATAAGTTTATAAGAATAAAATAAGGTTAACTTTATTAAAACGTAAATAAAAGGTAATAAATTATTAAGTTAACCACCCCATCATTTGAGAGCTAGCCGTTAAGAATAAGCTATTATTAATAAGCCATTAAAAGTAAACTTAAACTTAAAAGGGAAAAAGTAACTATTTAATAAAAGGCCCGGAAACCGTCGTTATCAAGCCCTTTTAACTCGGCTTACTCATAGTATAAATAAGGTAATAAGGGTGGGTAGATCTATATAAATAGTTTTAGTATATACCTATTTTACAATAATAAAACGTCCTTTTACTCTTATCGTGGTCCTCGGCGTATGATCTATTTACTTATTACTACTGGAACCACCTATAATACCTAATTGATATGCCCGTTATTACTATAGTAGTATATATAATAATATACGTAAATTCACTTTAATTTACTGCAAAATACTTTAAGTACTTCCGCAATACTAAGAAATACTACCGGAATTACTAAATATACCCGTAAAAAAAGGGTGTATATGCAGGGAATTTAAGGGTGTATATACAGGGGAATTGGGGGCGTATATATATATCCTGGGGGTGTACGTATATATAATCCCTTAATATAATGTAGAAAGTAAATTTTTATATTTCATTACCGTTTTCTACTTTAAGCGCTATAACTTCTATTTATGATTACTTTATCCTTAATCTTCCGGGCGTTAATTAAATTAAGTAACCTTCCGGGCTATTTAAGATATAAAGGATTTAATAACTAGTTTTTAATTTCCCCTTTTTAAAATTAAAATCTTAATTTAAATAAATAAACTTCTTGCTCCTTAGATTTAATTCTTAAAAATAGTTCCAATTAAGTCATTTTAAGGGTAAAATTAAGTTATATCCTTATTATATAATTAAAGTTATTATCTTAAAAATAAAAGTTTATCTTAAAGATAAGATTTTTTTATTATAAAAAGGGAAAGTTTAGAGTTTTCCAACTCTATAACGTGCTATAATCCTTATAAAAAATCCTAATTAAATAATCTTAACGGCGGAATAAAATTAAAAATCTTTTAAGTTGCCGTTTTAACAAAAAGGGTTTAGATCGGGTAGACATTTCTCGTTATAATTATAAGGGTTTTTAAGGGTTTATACTTTAAAGAGTTCAGTTAAGGTCGAAATTTCCCATTTAAGACCCTTATTAAGGCTCCGTTTAGCGCTTTACATTGCAGAACCGAGGCTCTTTTATATATAGCCGGTTTCCGGCGTATAAATATTAACGTATAGCTGGCCTATAAGGCTAAGGAATAAGTATTTATACGTTTTAATTAATAAATACGTATACCCCGGTAGTGGTAAGGTTAAAGTATCTTATCCTTATAGAATTTTAAATTATTAAATTATTAACTGGCTTTATAGTTTAAAGATTATTATTTAATAATATTCTTAAATAGGATAGTTCTATCTTTTAAGTATATTTTATACGATAAGATCTTTATATTATAACTATAAAATTAAATAAGGAAAAGGTATCCCTATAGGGTCTTAAAATATAAGGTATTAATTACTTAATTATTCTTTATATATAGAAGTACGATTAAATACTCTTAAATCCCGGCTACCCCAATCGGGTCTAGCTTCGGATCATATCTAATCTACCCGAATGCCGGGTAACTGATGTGTATACTTTCAACATTAAAGCCGGTTAATAAAAAATATACCGCGTTAAAGTAATTTTAATTATATTAATCCGCGATTAACTTATTTTATAGAGACCCCTATACCCGAGAACGTCCAGTCAACTGTCATTTAAAGACACTTTTATCTTAAAGTCATATTAAAATATAAGCTGAGTTTACTGCTTATTTAAAAAATATTACCTTTAAATATACTTTACGGTTAACGTCTCTTTTAACTTAGAGTTAATTTAAAGTACCCTTAAAGTTATTTTAAAGTTAAATTAAAGTCAAGTTAAAGTTAAATTAAAGTCACTTTAAAGTTACCTTAAAAATATTGATTTAAGGATCTTAATCCTTAGGTATAGCTTGTATTTAAAGGTAAACTTGGTACGGATTGTTGAAAATGTGAGGTATAAGTTACTTGATTATTCTCTATGTATAAAAGTTCGACTATGTACTCCTGAATCCCGGCTACCTTAATCGGGTCTAGCTTCGGATTATATTTAATTTACCCGAGTACCGGGTAACTAATATAAATACTTTTAATACTCCCCTTCGAGCTTTAATATATATTACTTGTATAATTATCCATTTATAATATCATATTCGATTACTCCATTTAAGCTTCAATCTTTATATGACGTATACCTTATTTAAGTAATGTTTTCTATAAGCTGTTGGAGCTCCCCTATAACGGTAATCTTTTTACGGTGAAATACCTTGGAAGATTGCACTTACAGCTTTAAATATATGCCACTTACTCCTTTAAGTTATAGCCGGCGTGGCGACGGCGAGCTCCCCTATATCTCAAATCATCCTTTAATGACCCCCGGGGTACGTGATTTCATCCGGGTATGCTCCGGGATAGGTATCGTTTTTTACGATTTACCCCTCTTTTAAAATATTTTTTCAACCTTCTTATTTTATATATTAAATTTATATTAAAACGTATTCTCGGGTTCCTTAAGATTAATAATAGCCTCTTTATAAGTAATTTAACGCTCCCCCTATAAATAACTTAGAACTTACCTTAAGTAACTTAAAGATAAAGCTATAAGGCTATTAATATTATTAATAAAGCTTCAGTTAATATAAGGATATTCCGGGGGTACTTTAAGGCTAAATACTTTACGGAACCCCTTAAAAAGTTAATATAATAAAGGCTTTATTAAGTTATTAATAACTTATTTATACGTTAAAATATATTTTAAGTTTACCCGGTTATTTTTTATAACTTCCCGAAGCTAATATTATTAAATATTTATATACTTAATCCGGCTATAAAATACGGGGTTCTTAATAAGAGCTATTAGGTAGTACCCTGGTTATTTCCGTAGATAATAATAGCGGGGAGGTTCCCGGCTTAATACGGCCTGATTTTACTTAAAAGCTATTTAAATAATAAGGCTTTTTTAATTGCTTATATTTATTTTATATATTCCGTTTTATAAATAAAAAGGGTAATTATAGCTTAATATTTAAATTATTAATTAATCGTAACGCTTTTTATATTAAACATATAGTCCGTAGTGGACCCCCGGGTTAAATTTACGGTAAAATTAGAATCAATATAATTATTAAGAGCTTTTAATTTACCCCTATATATTAATTAAAAAATAACGGTAATATAAAGGTAACGTAAAATTCTTCTTATTAACTTTTAATAATATTTAATAGGATTTAAGGTATATTAATTAATTATTAAAACGGAGTAAATAATATTTAAGTAAGTTCTAAGTATAATATATATTAAAGAGCTTACCGCCAATTAATATTTCTTTTAGAAAATTAAATCGGCTTTATAACTTTTAAATATAAGCTCCGGTTTATACTTTAATTTTATAAGGTTATATATAAACGTAATATTTTATTACTTATATTCCTTAATAACTTTTTTAAATATAGGTTTCTTAATTAAGTCGGAGTATTTTATTTTAATAGTTTTTTATAATAATTATACTTAAATAATAATAAATTAACCTTAAATTAAATATATAGAATTAATTATTAAGTACCTTCTTTAGGTTTATAATGTTTTCCTTATATAAGTTAATAGTTAAGATATTATTTACGTAAAGAACTATAATCTTCCTATTTCCGGGGTATATAAATACGTAATAGTCCGTAAGTATCGGCTAAGCCCTTAACTTCTTTATAAAGTAAAAATAATAATAATAATATTATAATTAAAGGGATTATTTTAATTTATAAAGGACTTTATTAAGCTTATAGTATATATCGGTATCTTTTATTTAATTATAGGGTTGCTTTATATAGACTTTTTCCTCGATTAAGTTATAAAGAAAGGCTATCTTTACGTTTATTTATTTTAAGTTTTAATCGTTAACCCGTTATTAATATAAAGAACGCCTTATAACTTATAGGTTTAATTATTAAAGCGAAAGTTTTATTATAATCAATACCTTCCCGTTACTTATAGCTATAGATTATTTAGCGGGCCTTATATTAAATAATTGAACCGTTAACGCCTTTCTTAAGGGTATATACCTATCGTCCTTTTAGAATAATTATACTTAAGGATATTATATACTTAAGTATAAATATTTAAGTACCATTTTTAATATAAGAGTTATATTTATGCTTTTCCGCTAATTTTTAATCCATTTTATAATAGGTATTTTTTATAACTTTTAATAGGTTTTTAACTTAAGTAACTCCAGCTTATTCTTAAATAACATTAGCGTTAAGTAATAGATATCCTTTTTTTCGTTTAAAATAGTTATATTAATAAAAATAAATAGCGGGTTTAAGGATATATCCCGGAGCTTTAAGTACTTAAGAATTTCAAGCCTAAAATTATTTTAAAAAATTATTTTAATTTCCTCCTGCAATTTATTAAGCTACTATTTATTTTAATTATATTAAGTTTAAGGGTAATCTTTTTATTTTTTAACTAAAAATATATTACTTATAAGTATATCGTTTAAGATATTATCGATAAAGGCGTTATCGTGGATTTAATTCTCGTAATTCTTTTTTAAAGCAAGGACTTATTAAGGCTATATATCCTTTTTTAAACGCTAAATCTTTTCCGTTAAAATATTTTTATTAAAGTTATTTAATAAAGTGATTTTCCGTTCCTTAATATAGACGTTATAATTTTGTTTTACTTTTTTATTAAAAGTCTGTATTTAAGGTTTAAAGACCCGGTATATCTTAATAGTTTTATTATCGTAACCCAATAAAATAAATAAATCGGCCCTCTTATTTAAAAAGGTCCGGTACTTTATAATTTTTATCTATACTAATAACTTAATTATTTATAAGTACGATAAATCCGGTTCTTAATTATATTACGTATAATATAAGGTAATTTTCCCTTTTAAATTAAACGTAAATTCTTTTATAATAAAGTAAATAATAAATATAATGATTTCCGGCTATAAATTCTTAAGTAAGTTTATATTATAAATCATTATACGGGTCCGTTTTTTAATTTATTAATTAAATCTTTCGCTTATAACGTTTTATTTAAAACTGCTTTATACCGTTAATTTATAAATAATACCATAATCTTTAAGGTAATCTTAAAAGTCCTTTAATGTATATTTACCCCTATTATTTATTTATAAGCGTCTGATTTTCCGGTTAATAATTTCGTATTTAACTTAAAATTATTTAAATCTACGGATTACGTCCGACTTATAAATTACCGGATAAACTTTTAATATATAAGTAAACTTATCCCGGAAAATAATAAAATATTTAATTATATTAAAGTTTACCGGCTTAATAAGCTTTATAATATTTAAGTAAATAAACTTTAACGGAATAATCCTTAATTTAAAATATCCTTTATAAGGCCGAGAAGTTATCTTATTAAAAATATAATATATATATGTTACCTCCTTTAAAAGCTTTTTTTACTCTTTTTATTTACGCTTAAGGGGTATTCTTATTAATACCGTAATTAACTTAACGATAAATTAAAGGCCGAAATATTTTATCCTTATATATTAAGTTAATATATCGTTTAATACGTTAAATACCGTTATTATTAATTTAAAATAATACCTAGAAATTTAATATAAAGAGTTATCCCCATTAGGAGTATATAAATTTACCGAGTCCTTTATTTATTATCCGTTTAACCCGGGAAGCTACCATTTTAGCTCTATTATTTAAAAGCTGGGTCTCCGAAAGGAGGTTTACTTTATTATCGGAGGAATAAATGGAGTTTAAAAACTCAATTATTACCTTCCTTCCGTCAATAATATTATAGGTTATACGGATAAAATTAATGCCGCCCGTATGGTTAATTTACGTAAAACCTGGCCTTAAGGATTCTATTTAATAAGGCCGGAAATTATTATTAAAGAATTCTCTTTAATAAAAAAAAAGTACTTATTATAGCCGTTATCCAAAATTATTAACTTTTATAAATTAATTAGGCTAACGGATATTATTATATATTTAGGCTTAACGTCTCTATTTATTATATTATAAATCTCCTTTAAAACCGATAGATTTACCGGTATAATAATAATAATAATAACTTCCTTAGTTTTTAGCTTTTTTACCCCCGGTATAACGTCTTAATCTTTTTCTTAAAATAAAGGACCCAATCGTTACTCTCCGGGTATTTTTTATTACGGCTTTTTATAATATAGTAATTATACTTTTAATTATTATATTTAATAAAAAACCGTTTATTATTAATTTTCAAAGCTATTAAATAAAATTATAGAAATTAATCCGGGGAAAAATAACGATAAACAAAGGGACCCCAGAGGTCCAAAACGATACGTACACGTATGGCTCTCGTAATAATAAAGAAAGTATATTAAGTGCGATAAATAAAAATAACGTAATAATAAAGAATAAGGTAATAAACGGGCAAGTAACCTATAGTAACAGAAACAGCGACGATACGTACGGGTAATATAATAATAATAAGCCGGATAATACTTAAAGTAAATAAAGGAATTAAAATTAATAAAATACGCGTATTGAAATACTTAAAACGTATAATAATAATACGGAGATAATAAGTAAATAAGGGGATAAAAAGGCCGGTACGGCATTAACGGCGAGGGGTATAAATAGGGGAAAAAGGTAGGAAAACCGCGGTAAAAATATTATTAAGGGTATATAAAGGGATAATAAGGTTAATAAAAAGGATAAAACTTTAAAGGATTAAATATAAAAAACAAAGACGGTATATCGCCCGGTAAATAAGGGTAAAAAAACGGTAAAGGAAGTAATAAAAGCCTTAAAAGGACTCCTTACGGTAAAGTAAAAGGATATTATATTAAAAACCTAGCCGATATTACGGATTAAGTTAAAAAACTCGAAGGACTTCTATATGAAAATAAGAGTAAAATTAAGGAAAACAGAGCGGTTACGGGGCTTTTAAGGAACGGTAATAAGGGCGTAAATAAAAAATAAAAAAAGCGATTTAAAGTTAAATATATAAAGTGAAAATATAAAAACGGTAGCCTTTTAAGTAAAAAAGAATTAAATAATGAAAATAATAAAAGGGATACCCGCGGTAAAAAATAAAAGGATAATAAAAAGAAAGCGGCCGTATTAAAGAAAACGAAGATAATAACGGTCCGCTTATTTAATAACGAGGGAAAAAACGTAATTATAGAGGTAAACCCGTTATAATTAATAAAGGCTTTTTAAATAATAATAGAACCATAAATAAAATAAATTATTATAATATATAAATTATAAAATAAAGATATCCTCCTTAATATAACGTTTTTAAAAATAAAAAAAAAACTTAAAAAAATTTAAAACTTAAATTAAAAAAAAAATTTATAAATTAATTAAAATTTTAAGATAATTATTTACCGTTATAATAAATAAAATATATTTATTATATTTTATAAAAGCCAAGAAAAAGGTTACGTTAAAAAGTATAAAAAAAGAAAATACGGTTTTTTATTTAAGGCTTAAAATCGTTAATTATAGGCTTCCTCCGGTAATAAAAAAATTTAACTCCTTAAAATATATAAAGAGGTATTTTACCGTTATATTAAGCATAACGTTAATAAAGATATATAACGATATTTTAAATAAAAAAATTATTAAAAAAGATTTCTTAAAATAACTTAATTATAAAATAAAATAACGGATATTTATTAATATTTTAAGTATTAAAGCACTAAATGTATTATTATAAAATATTTTAATATTATAAAATATATAGTTTACGTTAAAAACTATAATATTTATAAGTATATAGAATTAATAATTAAAAAGCTTATAAAAAGTATATTTAAATATATTATATATAATAAAGAAGGATACCTAATATAAGATTCTAGGTATATAATAAAAGTCAGGGAGATTAAACGTAAAAAAACCCGGATAATTATGAAAATTTAACGGTATAATACGTATAAAATTAATTTAATAAATTAATTAAAAGCAGTTTTAAAATATAAAATTAATTAATTAAATAATAAAAACTAAATAGCGGTAATAAATAAAATAATAAATAAAAAGCTCTTTATAATCCCGATTTTAAAAGTCGGCCGTTTTACGTTTTTAATAATAACCGGGAAAATATTAAATTAAAAAACGTTTAATTTTAATAAAAAGTCCGGAACTTAAACGGATATAAAAAAAAAGCCCTTATAAAAATTAATATATAATATATTAATATTTTTAAGAATAATATAATATAACGTTTATAATAAAAGAATTAAAGTAATAATATCGATATTTAAGTTTAAAAAAGTTAAAAATATTAATATTATAATAATATAGGAATTATTATATAATTTATATATATATTTATTTATTAACTTAAAAAGGGGTTTTACTTAATTTTTAAGGGGGATAAAATAACTATAATATATTTCTTTATAAATAAACGGCTTAATGTAAATAACTAAGATACTACTTATTATAATAAAAACCTTTATATATTCCGTATTATCAAGGAAAAGGATTTAAAAAGCGATTTTAATATTTATAATATATAGGACCCGTTATTAATTAATAAAGAAGAACCTTTTATAATATTATTACTTAAAAAGGTCTTAATTATTTTAAGTAAATATATATTATTTAAAGACTTTAACCTATATTATTATATATAGAATAAAGAAAAAACGTAAAATAAATTACGTTAAATTAAATAATCTATTAATAATTACCGTTTAAGTTAACCTTTTATTATTAATACTATAAAGGATTATTATATAAAAGAATTATAAGTTTAAAATAATAATTAATTTAATTTTTAATATAAAAAAGGTTATTAACGTAATTATAATATATAAATTATAAAAGGACTTAAAATATAATTCGGATTATATACCGATATAAATAACCCTAGATTAAACCGTTAATATAACCTTATTATTGATTGATTAATTGATTTATACTACGGATCTAGCTAAGCTAATTCCGGCGTTCCCTAACACTCGGCCATTTGGCCTTACTGGTAACCGCAAAAAACCCGACATCCATAACGTCAGGAACAAAAACCGGTGTCCACCCAGCCTCCACTCACGTCCTAAGGGCTGAGAGCATCCACGGCCGTCCAGAGAGTGGGAATCCATTCGTACGCCTTTATAACCTTATTATTATTAATAAAAAAAGCATAAAAAACAATTAAAAAAATAAAAATTTATATAAAAGCGGAAAAAATAATAATATAATTTACGGATTTCCCTTAATTAAATAATAAAGATTTAAATTAATTAATAGGAAAGTTGAATGGCGACGAATAAAGGGACCCTAGAGGTCCAAAATGATACGTATATACATAGCTTTAATAATAGTAAAGGAAGTACATTAAGTACGATAAGTAGAAATAGCGTAATAGTTAAGAATAAAATAATAAACGGATAAATAATTTATATTAATAAAAACGGTAATAACGTATACGGATAATATAATAATAATAAGCTGGATAACGTTTAAAATAAATAAGGAAATTAAGGTTAATAAAATATACGTATTAAAGCGCGTAAAACGCATAATAATAATACGGAAATAATAAGTAAATAAAAGGGTAAAAAGGCCGGTACGGTATTAATAACGAAGGGTATAAACGGGAGAAAAAGGCGGAAAAACCTTGGTAAAAGTATTATTAAGAATATATAAAAAAGAAATAAAACTAATAAAAAGGATAAAACCTTAAGGGATTAAAAGTAAAAAACGGAGACGGTACGTCGCCCGATAAATAAAACTAAAAGGGCGATAAAGGAGGTAATAAAGGCTTTAAAAGGACTCCTTACGGTAAAATAAAAAAATATTACGTTAAAAACCTGGCCGATACTATAAATTAAATTAAAAAGCGTAAAAGACTTTTATATAAAAATAAAAATAAAATTAAAGGAAACGGAATATTTATAAAGCTTTTAAAAAACGGGAGTAGAAATATTAATAAAGGGTAAAGACGGTAACTTAAGATTAAGGGTATAAAATAAAAGTATAAAAACGGTAGCCCCTTAAGTAAAAGAAAATTAAGCGATAAAAATAGTAAAAAGGGTATTTATAATAGAAAACAAAAGGATGACAGAAAAAAGGGTAGTTATATTAAGGAAGGCGAAGATAATAACGGACGGCCTATTTAATAATAAGGAGAAAAACGTAACTACGGAAGTAAACCTATTATAATTAATAGAAGTTTTTAAAATAATAATAAAATTATTAATAAAATAAATTATTATAATACGTAAGCTATAAAGTAAAAATATTTTCCTTAATATAACGTTATTAAAAACGAAAGAAAACTTAAAAAGATTTAAAACTTGAATTAATAAAGAAGAATATAAGTTAATTAAAATTTTAAGGTAATTATTTATTATTACGGTAAATAAAATATACTTATTATATTTTATAAAAACCGAAAAAAAGGTTATATTAAAAAGTATAAAAAAAAGAATATAGTTTTTTACTTAAAACTTAAGATTATTAACTATAAGCTTCCTCCGGTAATAAAGAAACTTAATTCTTTAAAACGTATAAAGAAATACTTTACCGTTATATTAAACGTAACGTTAATAAAGATATATAATAACGTCCTAAATAAAAAGATTATTAAAAAAGGATTTTTTAAAATAACTTAATTATAAAATAAAATAGCGGATATTTATTAATATTTTAAATATTAAAGTTATAAATATATTATTATAAAGTACTTTAATATTATAAAATATACGGTTTACGTTAAAAACTATAATATTTATAAGTATGAACTTATAAAAAACGCGCTTAAATATATTACGTATAATAAAAAAAACACCCAATATAGGATTTTAAGTATATAATAAAAGTTAAAGAAACCAAATATAAAGAAACCCGGATAACTATAAAAATCTAACGGTATTATATATATGGAATTAATTTAACGGGTTAATTAAAAACAGCCTTAAAACGTAAGCTTAATTTATTAAATAATAAAAAATAAATAATAATAATAGATAAAATAAAAAAAAGGAAGCTTTTTATAATCCCGACTTTAAAGGCCGGCCGTTTTATGTCTTTAATAATAACCGGGAAGGTATTAAATTAAAAAACGCTTAACTTTAATAAGAAGTCCATAACTTAAACGGGTATAAATAAGGGAGCCTTTATAAAAATTAATCTATAATATATTAACGTTTTTAAAAATAATATAATATAATATCTATAATAAAGGAATTAAAGTAATAATATTAATATTTAAATTTAAAGAAATTAAAAACGTTAATATTATAATAATATTAAAATTATTATATAACTTATATATATATTTATTTATTAACCCGGGGGAGGGGTTTTATTTAACCTTTAAGGAAAATAAAACAACCAGAATATACTTCTTTATAAATAAATAATTCAATATAAATAATTAAGATATTACTTATTATAGTAAAAACCTTTATATATTCCGTATTATAAAAAAAAAGGACTTAAAGGCCGACCTTAATATTTATAATACGTATAACCCGTTATTAATTAATAAGGAAAAACCGTTTATAATACTGTTATTTAAAGAAACTTTAATTACCTTAAGTAAATATATATTACTTAAAGACTTTAATTTATATTACTATATATAAAATGAGGAAAAGCATATAATAAACTATATTAAATTAAATAACCTATTAATAATTATTATTTAAGTTAATTTTTTATTATTAATATTATAAAAAACTCTTATATAAAAAAATTATAAGTTTAAAATAATAATTAATTTAATTTTTAATACGGAAAAGCTTATTAATGTGGTTATAATATATAAGTTACGAAAGGACTTAAATATAACTCGGATTATATATTAATATAAATAACCTTAAATTAAATTGTTAATATAACCTTATTATTACCAATAAAGAAAGCGTAAAAAACGGTTAAAATAATAAAAGTTTATATAAAAGCGGAGAAGACGATAATATAATTTATAAACCTCGCTTAATTAAATAATAAAAACCGGATTAACCTCTTTATAAAGTAAATAATAAAGGTATTAAATAAGGTAATTAATAAAATAATCTTAATAATAAAGTTTTCTTAAAGAGTTAAAATTTATTAAAATAAAAAATATATAACCATAACCGTAAAAACGAAAAAATTAATAAAATAAATTTTTAAGTATAGGAATTAAAAGATATTTAATTAATTAAAAGTTAATTTTAAAAAAAAAATAAAAATTATTAAGAAAATTAAATAAATATATTTTTAATTTATAATATATAACTTAATAGTTTTATTTTATAATATCTAGAAGTTAATAAAGTATAATAAGGAATAAAATAAGAAATTAAAGTTTATCTTTAAATTCCCGCTTTTTAAGAAACCCGATAATATATTAATTAATATTTTTAACGGTAAAATTAAAACCCTTAAAAAATATTTTTCCCTTTCCGTTAAAAGTTAATTTAAACGATATTAACGGCGTTATATATTTTAATCCCGTATTAATAAATAAAATAATAATATAAAATAAAATAAATAAAGCAATTAATAAATTAAAGAAAAATAAAGCCTTAAGACCGAATAAAATCCTTAATAGATTCTTATTAATAATAATATTATTATTTAAAAGGATCTTTATTTATTTTTTTTAAGTATATTTTAACGTTAATTACTATTTATATAAGTTTAAAAAAATAAAAATAATTATTTTTAAAAAGCTTATTAAGCCGGATTACTTTAAGGTAAAGTTTTATAAACTTATAATATTTTTTATATATTAAAGAAAACCTTAAAAACGGTAATAATGAAGATCCTTAATAATTATATAGAAAATTACGGATTTCTCCCCGATTAATAAATAAAAATAAAAAGAAATTAATTAATAAAAATAGCCCTTAAAGGATTAATTAATAATATATATACGGTATAAGGTTACGGGAAGAAATATATTATAAGTTTTTTTTTAATATTATAAATATTTTTAATAAAATAAATTATTAAAAATTATTATATAACTTAAGGAAAAAGGGGATATTATTTTTCTTAATTAAATAAATAAAAACTTTCTTAAACGATTAAGTTACGTTAATTAACCTAGGATAAAAAATAAGCTTAATAAAGTCCGTTATAATAAGGACTCCTTAAAGATTATTTATTTTTTTTATATTATTTTTATTCTTTAATAATTTATTAAATAAAGAGTTTATTAAATTAAAATAAAAAATTTAAGTTAAAAGCTTTATTAATAATATTTATTTCTTAGTTTATAATATTTTTATATATATAAACTATTTAAAATTAAAATAAGCTTATAAAGTTTATCTTTAATAAATAAAAATTTCTAAGGTTTAATTTATATTATATAAATATAAACTTATTTATATAATTAAGAACTTAAAGTTATATAATATAATAATTATAGTAAACTTAAGTAAAATTACGGTAAAGCCGGATACCAGTATTAAAGTCCTTAGCCTTTAAGTAAATAAGAAGTTTCATTAAAAAAATTATATAAAAAAATCTAAAAAAAGATAACTTTATAAGAAAAAGGCCTTATTTATTTCGTTATATTAATATAAAGAGTTATATTATAAAAGGCCCGGATTATTTATTAAGCCGTAATAAAGTTAACTATAATATATATTATAATTATTTAATATATATTTAAAAATACTTTAAGATATAAAAAAAAGCTTATTTAAATATTATAGAAAGTCTAGAACCGGTATTTAAAAATGATTAATAATACTTATAAAGGAACCCTTATCCCGGTATTAAAGTTTAAGGTTTTTGTACCGTTAATTAAAATTTTATTAAATTAAATAATTATCTAAATAAAGTTAAAAAAATATATATATTTAATTACGATAATAAGAAACGGACGGATCCATTAGAATCTTAATAAGCCTTAAATTAAAAAGAATAAATTAAAAATATTTATCCTTTTTCTTACTAAGATAAAGTAAAAATAAGTTAAAAAAGAAATTAATTTTATTAATGTCTTAGAAATTAATTTAAATATATATAAAGTAACGTAAAAAAAACCGAGATTAAGGGGATTTAAAAAGTAAAAATTATAATAATTGCCTTATAAACTATAATAAAATGAATTAAATATTAACGGAAATATAAGGATTTTATATTTTAAAATTATCGTTATTTAACTTTTAATAATAAAAAGATTATTAATAAGTATTTCCGCCGCTATAATATTATAAAGAAAAATAATAATATATTAATAATTTAATTTTAAACGGGTAAAAACGGTTTAATTTTCTTCCTATTTACTATATATATTAAAAATTAAATAAATACTAAATATAAATAGAAATAGAGAAAATAAAACGTTATATACGTTTTTATTTTTTATCTTTTATTTATAAAAATTAAATTAAGATTTATGATAAAAGTTAATATTTATAATTATTATTAAATATTATTTATAAAGTAAAATATCCGGGTAATTATTAAGTTTATAATATTTACCGGATTATTATTATAATTTAACTTTATTATAAAGATAAATAAAATTATTAAAGACTTTACGGAGAAAACTTATTACCGGTTAAAAAAAAAGAAATAAAAATTAATTATATTAATTATATAAACCGGAAAATATTTTCTATAGCCGTAAAAATATAATAATAAATACTTATTAAAAGTCTTTAAAAAAGTTAATAATAATAATAATATAAAAAAGGTATACATTAAGTATATAGATATTAATAAAAATATTTAAAGGCGTTACGTAATGTTCAAACAATATAAATATATAAAGGAGCGGAAAAGTAATAAGCTTAAAAATAACCTTTATAAAAATATAATTATAATATTATAAATTTTCTTAAGAAAGTTAAAATATAAAAAATATATAAATAAATTATTATTTTCGAAATAATTATTAATATCCTTTACCTTAAAGGATAAAAGGTAAAGGCTTAATAAACGCCGGCTTTTACTTTAACGTTATAAGTATTAGGTTTTTACGGTTATTATAAGGCTATAAGGCGGTATATTAAGGAACGCCGGAATTAACTTAATTAAATCCGTAATATAAATTAATTAATTAATTAATTAAATAATAAAGATTAAATTAACCTTTTTATAAAATAAATAATAGAAATATTGAATAAAATAATCGATAAAATAATTTTAATAATAAAACCCTCTTAAAAAGTTAAAATTTATTAAAATAAAAGATATATAATTATAATTATAAAAATAAAAAACTTAATTAAATAAGTTTTTAAATATAAAAATTAAGAGATACTTAATTAATTAAAAGTTATTTTAAAAAAAAAAAAAGGAAAAAATTATTAAAAAAATTAAATAAATATACTTTTAATTTACGGTATATAACTTAATAATTTTATTTTATAATATTCAAAAGTTAATAAAGTATAATAATTAATAAAATAAAAAATTAAAGTTTATCCTTAAATTCCCGTTTTTTAAGAAATCCGATAATATGTTAATTAATACCTTTAACGGTAAAATTAAGGCCCTTAAAATAATATTTTTCCCCTTTTTATTAAAAATTAATTTAAATAATATTAATAATATTATATATTCCGACCCCGTATTAATAAATAAGCTAATAATATAAAATATAATAATTAAAGCGATTAATAAATTATAAAAGGATAAAACTTTAAGGTTAAATAAAATTCTTAATAAATTCCTATTAATAATAACCTTATTATTTAAGAAGGTTTTTATTTATTTCTTTTAAATATATTTTAACGTTAATTATTATTTATATAAATTTAAGGAAATAAAAATCATTATCTTTAAGAAGTTTATTAAGTTAAATTACTTTAAAATAAAATCTTATAAACCTATTATATTCTTTTATACGTTAAAGAAAACCTTAAAAACAATAATAAAAAAGATCCTTAACGATTATATAAAAAATTATAGACTTTTCTTTAATTAATAAATAAGAATAAAAAGAAATTGGTTAATAAAAATAGCCCTTAAAGGATTAATCGACAATATATATACGGTATAAGGTTATAGGAAAAAATATATTATAAGTCTTTTTTCCTTTAATATTATAAATACTTTTAATAAAATAAATTATTAAAAATTATTATATAATTAATATAGGAACTTATTAAGTTAAAATAAAAGGTTTAAATTAAAGGCTTTATTAATAACGTTTATTTTTTAATTTATAATATTTTTATACGTATAAATTATTTAAAATTAAAATAAATTTATAAAGTTTATTTTTAATAAATAAAAACTTATAAAACTTAATTTACGCTATATTAATATAAGTTTATTTATATAATTAAAAGCCCGAAGTTATATAATATAATAATTATAATAAACTTAAGTAAAATTATAATAAAGCAGGATACCAATATTAAAGTCCTTAACCTTTAAGTAAATAAAAAGCTTAATTAAAAAAATTATATAGAAAAGGTTTAAAAGAAAATAACTTTATAAAAAAAGGTTTTACTTATTTCGCCGTATTAATATAAAAAGCTACGTTATAAAAAACCGGGATTATTTATTAAGCCGTAATAAAGTTAACTATAATATATATTATAGCTATTTAATATATACTTAAAGGTACTCCGGGATATAAGAAAAAGCCCATTTAAATATTATAGAAAGTTTAAAATCGGTATTTAAGAGTAATTAACGGTACTTATAAAGTAACCCTTATTCCGGTATTAAAGTTTAAGGTCTTTATACCGTTAAATAAAGTCTTATTAAATTAAATAATCGCTTAAATAAGGTTAAAAAAAATATATATATTTAATTATAATAATAGGAAACGGGCGGATCCGTTAAAATCTTAATAAACCTTAAATTAAAAGGAATAAATTAAGGATACTTATCCTTTTTTTTATTAAAACGAAGTAAGAATAAGTTAAAAAAAAAAGTTAATTTTACCGGTATCCCGGAAATTAATTTAAGTATATATAAACTCCCGTTAAACGTAAAAAAAACTAAGATTAAAAAGATTTAAAGAATAAAAGTTATAGCGATTATTTTATAGGTTATAATAAAGTAAATTAAATGTTTACAGACATATAAGGACTTTATATTTTAAGGTTATTATTACTTAATTTTTAATAATAAAAAGATTATTAATAAGTATTTCCGTTATTATAATATTATAAGGAAAAATAATAATATATTAATAATTTAATTTTAAACGGATAAAAACGGTTTAATTTATTTCCTATTTACTATATATATTAAAGGTCGGATAAATATCGGATATAAATATAAATAAAGAAAGTAAAATATTATATACGTTTTTATCTTTTATTTTTTATTTACGGAGGTTAAGTTAAGATTTATAATAAAAGTTAATACTTATAATTACCGTTAAAAATTATTTATAAAGTAAAGAGTTTAAGTAATTATTAAGTTTATAATATTTACCGGATTATTATTATAGTTTAGCCTTATTATAAAGATAAATAAGGTTATTGAAGATTTTACGGAAAAGGCCCGATATTAATTAAAGAAAAAAAAAGAGAAGCGGAAACCAATTATATTAATTATATAAAACCGGAAAGTATCTTTTATAATTATAAAGATATAATAATAATCGCTTATTAAAAGTTTTTAAAAAACTTAATAGCGATAATAATATAAGAAGGGTATATATTAAATATGTAAGTATTAATAAGGATATTTAAACATATTACGTAAGGTTAAAATAATATAAATATATAAAGGAACGGAAAAGCAATAAGCTTAAGGGTAGCCTTTATAAGGATATAGTCGTAATATTATGGATTTTCTTAAGGGAATTAAAACATAAAAAGTATAAAAATAAATTATTACCCTTTAAATAGCCGTTAATATCCTTTATCTTAAGGGATAAAGGGTAAAGGCCTGGTAAACGCCGGTTTTTACCTTAACGTTATAAGTATCAGGTTTTTACGGTTACCAGTAAGGCCAAAAGGCCGCGTATTAAGGAACGCCGGAATTAGCTTAACTAGATCCGTAGTATAAATTAATCAATTAATCAAATAGGATTATAAAGTGGTATTAACGCGGGCTATATTAATTTACAATTCTTTATTAATAATTCTTAATATAATTTCATTAAAATTAAGAGACTTTTAACTTAAAATAATCTGGTTTTAAACTAAGTTAATATAAAAATGCTATTAACCGTTATTAAAATTAAATAAAGAAAAATTAAATGGTTATTAAGTTAAGGACTTTATATAATTTATTGATAATCAATATTTTAGCAATATACTTATAGAATTTACGGGTAAATTAATCGACCGTTTTATTTAGACCCTTTATTATTATTTTAAACTCCCGGGTTAACTTCATATATAAGCTTAAGCCTTAAAGTTTAAAATACATAATATAAGTAATCCAGATTTCTTCGGCTATATTTAATATATCTATAAGGTAACGTATATTATCCCTATAGCGGGTCTTAAGAGCTATTATAGCCCGGAATTTATCCCTGGCAGTTATAGGCTTATAAAGGTTATTAAGGATTAATTAGTCCTTAATTTACCGATACTATAATATTTATTAACGTTATTCGATTAATAAAAGAATTGTATTAAGGGAGAAACTCCCAGAAACAGAGTCTTTAATTTAAAAGGTTATCTTTAATTAAAAAAAATAGGAACTTAAGGTCCTTAAATTAATACCTACGCGCGAAGAAATATTAATTATTTAATTAGATTTAAACTTAAGGTTAAGATTAAATAAGAAGTCTGGAAAGGGGGAGGGTATGGAAGACATAAAACTTGCGGATGGGTGTATGAAGGAAGGGAAACACCAAAAAGGCTGACGAAGGGTGGAATCAATTCGTATATACTTTGAAAAGGAAGGGTATAACGGATTACCATAGAAAGAGACCTATACCTTATTAACTTATATAGGGGCTGCGGCCCATTTTCAATTGCACTCCATTACTACCTTTTATTTCATTACTTTTGCTCTTTTATCCCTTTTCATCTTTTCTAAGTCCGATAAGTTTTTTAATTCTGAAGATTCTAATTTTAATTAATACTTAATTAATAAGTCGTTTAAGGGTAAAGGATATTCCGTATTAAATAATAGGATCCAGCCTTTTACTTTTAAACGGAGCTTGAAGATTAATTTATTAAGTAGTAATATCAGAAATTCTTTAAATACCTTTAAGCCGAAGCTCTCGTAGAACTTTAACGTAAATAAAGGTAAATACTTTTTATTTACGCCTTTAATTACCTTTTAAGTAGTCCTTCAGTTTTCTTTTTAAAGGTTTTTTAAATAAAAATAAAAGAATTTACTTTTAATTTAATAATAAAAAGCAATAAAAAAAATTCGGTATTAATAAAGTAAAGTAATAATATAATCGGAGGTTTCAATAATAAAGCTTAAATTGTAAATAAAGTTCAATTTATCTTAATTAATAGTAAACCGAAACGTTACGGTATTTAAATTATTTTTATGCCTTTTTAAAATTATTTACCCCTTTTATACTTAATATAGCCTAAAAAATTAATTTCTATATTTAACTACCGCTTTCTACTTTAAGGGTTATAATTTTAATATATAATTATTTTACCCTTAATTTTCCGGGTATTAATTAAATTAAGTAACTTTCCGGGTTAATTAAGATATAAAGGATTTAATAATTAGTTCCTAGTTTCCTTTTTTAAAACGTAGAATCTTAATTTAAGTAAATAGACTTCCTTCTCCTTAAATTTAATCCTTAAAAATAATCTTAATTAAATAATTCTAAAGGTAAAACCGAGTTATATCCTTATTATATAATTAAAGTTACCGTCTTAAAAACAAAAGTCTATTTTAAAGATAAAATTTTAATTATAAAAAATGAAATTTTAAACTCTTTTAACTCTATAGCGTTCCGTAATCCTTATAAAAGGTTTTAATCAAATAATCTTAGCGGCGGAATAAAGTTAAAAATCTTTTAAATTATAAAAAGAATTTAAAATAAATAAAGATTTCTTATTATAACTATAAAGTTTTTAAGGGTTTAAATTTTAAAGAATTTAATTAAGGTTAAAATTTCTTAATTAAAATTTTTATTAAAATTTTACATAACGCTTTATATTATAAAGCTAAAGCCCCTATATATAGCCGGTTTCCGGCGTATAAATACCGGTATATAGTTAACCTATAAGGCTAGGAAATAAGTATCTATACTTTTTAATTAGTAAATACGTATACCCCGGCAGTAATAAAGTTAAGGTATTTTATCCTTATAGAATTTCAGATTATTAAGTTATTGGCTGGGTTTATAGCTTAAAGATTGTAATTTAATAATATTTTTAAATAGAATACTTCCGTTTTTTGGGTATATTTTATACGGTAAGATCTCTATATTATAATTATAAAATTAAACAAGGAAAAAGTATCTTTATAAAGCATTGTTATTACGAGGCCGGGCTTATAACCTATTAAAAATACAAGGTATAAGTTATTTAATTATTTTTTATATATAAAAGTGTAATTAAATACTCTTAAATCCCGGCTACCTTAATCGGGTCTAACTTTGGATTATATTTAATCTACCCGAATGCCGGGTAACTGATGTGAATAGTTTTAATACGGATATTATACTTAAAGCTTCTGGTACTAAATATTCTTTAACTTATTAATTAACTATCGATATAACTTTACTTTTCATTTTACTTTAAGTATATTAAAATTCTTGCTAAAAGCTAAAGATTATATATTAAATATAAAGAGTATAATTAATAGTATATATAACGCATTATAATAGTTATACATAGATTTCTTATTATTTAGCTTATATATAATACGTTAAACTTAAGGATAATATAGAATAATAATACGTAATCGTTAGACGTTTTTATTGTTAATATAGGTATTAAAAAGCTTAAAGAAGTATAATATAACCTTTAAATACGTTATATAATAGTTCCTTCGCCTAGATTATAGCCCGTTACGTTAACGTTAAGTCCTCCGTTACCCTATTAGCTTTCGTCCTTATAATATTTTAAAACTTTTTACCCTATATATTATATAACTTATTATTGACTTTAAACTCCTTATTTATTATTTAACTTCTTGAATATCCCTTAACGCGAGATATTATTATGGGTATTTACTATATATCGCTTATAATCCTTTAATATACCTTAGAATAATAAAGACGTACTTATTTACTATTAATAAACCAGTTAAAAGTATAGTTATAACCGGTTAATATAAAGAGGCTCTTAAAGGATATTAACTTATAATCCGGCGTTATTTATAGGGACGTTTTAGGACGTTTATTATTACTTACGTAATTACATTATCCCTTTTAATTAACCTTTTTCTTCTTCCTTACCTTTAATTAACTATAATATAAATTAAGTATACAATATTAAGTTACTTTATTAACTTAAAAGTCTGTTTTCCGTATTAATAATATTCCTATTATTAATACGTTTTATATTTTATGATATTTTTGTTTTTAATAAATTTCTCCTTAATAAAAAACTAATATCTTATATTTACCTAAATAACTCTCCGTTTTAATTTAAACTTTATTGGATATATATATATATTTTACTACCTTTATACTTTATAATTAATTATTAATTTATAATAAATGCCCGCGGGGATATTTAAAAGGTTTAAATAAAGTCCGAGTACCGCGGTTATCCATTTTATCTGTTTATTATAAATAAAATTTATTTAAAAGCATTATATTAACGTTAACGTAATTTATTATTAAAACGGTAACTTATTTTATCGTTTTCTCTATAATTAATGAAAATTCTTCTTAATATAATACTGATTTATCCTCAACCTCGTTGTTGAAGTTAAGAGGTATAAGTTGCTTGATTATTACTATATATAAAGTGAGACTATATATAAGATTATATACTGCTATCCTACTTAGGTTTAATACGTCCGTTTTATTTAATTAAATTTGCGTTACGTAATTTTTTAAGTAATAATCCTATATATTTAATACTCCTTTTTAAACTTTATATATAGCCCGTAAATCTTACTTATTAAACAGCTCCTTTATAACTTTAACGTTATATCCTTTTATATAAAAGTCTAATTACCGTATTTATTAAGTAATTCCCTTAATTATTGAATCGCTAGCTCCCCTATATAATTATTACTTACTTATCACTTATTACCCGGCTTATTATTAGGTCCGTTATCGGTAAGTATACGGTCCTTAAACTATCGATAGGGTAACTCCTTAAGGCTTAACGCCTATCTGAACTGTATAAAGGTTTTAATAAATAGAGCCTTTATTAACCTATTAACTACCTACTTTGTAATATAAATATACTTAAGGTTAACGGTATTAACCTTAAGTTATTCCCGTAGTTAATATAGTTAAATACCTATATACTTTATCCTTACGTACTATACCGGGTTTTTAGCCAGTACGATAGCCCCTTAATTATTACCATAAATTATAATAATAGGTATATATCCAGATTTATCGGGTTATATTTATCCTAATAAATCCTTTAACTAGATAGCTTCCTTAATAGCCTGGGTTTATCCTATATACTTAACTTCGTAAATAAATAACGCTATAATCGGTTACTTGTTTAAAGATTAATAAATCGGTATATTCCTTATATTAAAAAGGTAACTTAAAGTTAACCTACGGGTAGAATTAACCATAAAATCGGAATCGGTATATTTATTAAAAGCCTTAAGTTTACCCTTATATATTAACTGGAAGTATATAATGGTCCGTAAATAACGTATAATTTACCTTATACATAGTTAATATTGGTAAAACGGATTTACAGAATACCGGTTAATGACTATTACCGCATAAACTATATCCGGTTATATATTAAGTATAATATATATTAATAAACTTACGGTTAATTAAGCTTATTATTTAAACTTTAACTTAGCTTAATAACCCTTAAATAACGATTCCGGCCTAAAAATAACTTACATAAATATATATATCGGGTAAGCTTTTTATTAATTATAATCTTATATTACCCTTTTAATATAAACTTCCTAATTAAAACGGATCATTTAGTTTTATTGATTTTAAAATAATAATAATATTTAATTAATAGCTTATTAAACCTAAATTAAATATATAGAACTCCTTATTAAATAAGGTTTTTAAGTCCCGAATCCTTGATTTGGACGGATTAATTACTACGACGTTATCTATATATATAATTATAATTATACCGGTTTTAAGGTAAAAAAATACGTAATAGTCCGTATAAGTATGTTTAAAGCCTTATATAACTATAAACTCCCAGAAACGATTATATTATAGTTACGGTAAATACTTTAATCTATATAGGCTTTTTTTAAGCTTATAATAAATACTCCGGGAAGCGGGACGGGATATATCCCATGGGATAGGGACGGGATAGGGACGGGATAAGGATAAGACGGGATAAAGTAAATAGAATCCCATCCCGTATTAATACGGAATAAAACGGGATGAGATCAGGATATATTAAGATCCCGTGGCGGATAAGATAAGGAAAAACCCGGCTAAAATAGTAAATTCAGGGGTAAATTATCATAAAGATTACCAGAAATATTTTTTTGGTGGTTTATCGATAACCGGAAAAACCATAATCCCGTTATCGATAAACCACTAAAAAAATATTTCTGGTAATCTTTATGATAATCTACCCCTGAATTCACCCTCACCTGCACCCTTACCCTCACCACCACCCTCACCACCACCCTTACCACCACCCCCACCTGCACCACCACCCTTAACACCCTTATCACCCTTATCACCCTCATCACCCTCATCACCCTTATCACCCTTATCACCCTCATCACCCTCATCACCCTCATCACCCTTAATAACCTCACCCTTACCTGCACCCTTATTAATTCACTATTACCCCGCGTCTTGGCGGGATCTTGGCATATCCCGATCCCATCCCGCCGGGATAAGGATGGGATGGGATAGGATTCAGCCTTATCCTATCCCACGCGGGATGGGATAAGTGAATTGAAAAACCGTCCCATCCCCTCCCGCTTCCCGCAGTAATAATAAAGCTTTTTATAATCTTTATTGGTCTTTTTTATCCTTTTAATTATTCTATATATATTTCTTCTTTAATAAAACCGTAAACGAAGGCTATTTTAACCTTTATTTACTTTAAATTTTAATTATTAACCGCTATAAAAGTAAGAAAAACCTTATAACTTATAAGTTTTATTATTGAGGTAAAGGTTTATTATAATTAATACCTTTACGTTATTTAAAATCACGTATTACCTATTTGGCTTTATAGTAAATTATATTATTATTAACTTTACGTTTAAGGGTATAAATTTACCGTCCTTATAATATCGTTATACCGGCGGGGATCTAACTTTACGTAATTAGGATCCAGGTAATATTCTCTTTAAAAGAATTATATTTATTCCCATTTATTAACTTTTAATTTATCCGTATATATTTATTTATTATAGCTTTTTTATAAATTTTAAGCTTAATAAGTTCCGGGGTCGTTTTAAGGGATATTAAGGTTAAAGGGTATAACGGTTTATTTTTATTACGGGTTAATAAAGTTAAGAAAAAAAGTGGATTTAATAATATATTACGTAGTTTATCCGGAAACATAAGGCCGGGGTTATTTTTAATTGAGTTCTTAATTTATTGTTTTTACCCTTAATAATAATTAATCTTTAAATTTTTAACCGTTAAGCTTAAGGGGTCCGGTAAAGTTATTCTTTATTAAGTAAGAACCATAGCCGGATATACAAATTACTCGGTAAGGGTAAAGCTTATATTTATAACATTTATTTTAATTAAACCGTACTTCTTAAACTCCTCCTTTAAATTAAAGTTTTATTAAAGTTTTTTTTATTTTTTAAGCTTTTAAATTCAATTTGTAAACTTATTATAATCCGAGTTATTTCACGGTATTACCTATCTTTCCTCGATATATACGTTATATACGTTCTTTATTATAAGATTAAACCGTTTTACCCGTAGATTAATCACCTTAAAGTATATATTAATTCCTTTATTAAAATTTATTAAAATATATAATTTTAATTTATTATTTAGCTTAACCCGGTAACCTACCGTCCTTATATATATAATTAACCTTAGGGTATATATTTAGGATATATCTGGTTTTTTATTATATTAAGCTTAATATAATATTGTCTTGGATAGGATTTTTATTTGAATTACGGGGTACTTAAATGGCGACGAATAAAGGGACCCTAGAGGTTTAAAACGATACGTATATGCATAGCTCTAGCGATAATAAGGGGAGTATATTGAGTGCGATAAGTAGAAGTAACGTAATGGTTAAGAATAAGGTAGTAAACGGGTAAGTAACTTATATTAATAGAAACGGCGATAATACGTACGGGTAATATAATAATAATAAGCCGGATAATACTTAAAATAAATAAGGGAATTAAGGTTAATAAAATATACGTATTAAAACGTATAAAACGCGTAATAATAATATAGAAATAATAAGTAAATAAAAGGGTAAAAAGGCCGGTATAATATTAATAATGAAAGGTATAAGCGGGGGGAAAAAGTAAAAAAACCGCGGTAAAAATATTATTAAGGGTATATAAAAAAGAAATAAAGTTAATAAAAAGGACGGGACCTTAAAAGATTAAAAGTAAAAAACGGACATAATACGTTACCCGATAAAAAAGGGCGAAAGGGCAATAAGGGAGGCGGTAAAAACCTTAAAAGGACTCTTTACGGTAGAGTGGAAGGATATTACGTTAAAGACCTGGCTGATATTATAAATTAAAATAAAAAGCGTAAGGGATTTTTATATAAAAGTAAAAATAAAATTAAAAGAAACGGAGCACTTATAAAGCTCTTAAAGGGCAGGAATAAAAACGTTAATAAAGGGTAGAAACAGCGGTTTAAAGTTAAATATATACGGTAAAAATATAAAAATAACGGTTTTTTAAATAAGAAAAAATTAAACGATAAAAATAATAAAAAGGGTACCCGCGGTAAAGAATAAAAGGATAACGGAAAAAAAAGCAGTTATATTAAAAAAGGTAAAAATAATAATAATTTACCTATTTAATAATAAGGGAAAGAATATAATAATAAAAATAAACTTATTATAATTAATAAAGGCTTTTAAGGTAACAATAAAATTATTAATAAAATAAATTATTATAGTACGTAAATTATAAAATAAAAATATCTTCTTTAATATAATATTTTTAAAGGCGAAAGAAAGCTTAAAGAGGTTTAAGGCTTAAATTAATAAAAGAAAATATAAATTAATTGAGGTTTTAAGGTAATTATTTATTATTATAGTAAATAAGATATATTTATTATATTTTAAAAAAGTTAAAAAAGAAACTATATTAAAGAATATAAAAAAAGAGAATACGGTTCTTTACTTAAGGCTTAAGATCGTTAATTATAGGTTTCCGTTAATAATAAAAAAACTTAATTCTTTAAAACGCGTAAAGAAATACTTTACCGTTATATTAAGTATAATATTAATAAAAATATATAACGATATTTTAAATAAAAAAATTATTAAAAAAGGATTTCTTAAAATAACTTAATTATAGGATAAAACGGTTAATATTTATTAATATTTTAAATATTAAAATTATAAATATATTATTATAAAATATTTTAATTCTATAAAATATATAATTTATATTAAGAATTATAATATTTATAAATATATAAAGTTAATAATTAAAAAGCTTATAAAGGGTACGTTTAAATATATTATATATAATAAGGAAAGATATTTAATATAAGATTTTAAATATATAATAAAAATTAAAGAGATTAAACGTAAAGAAACCCGGATAACCGTGAAAATTTAACGGTATAATACGTATAAAATTAATTTAATAAATTAATTAAAAATAGCCTTAAAACGTAAGTTTAATTAATTAAATAATAAAAAATAAATAATAATAAAGAAAAGACAACATTTTATAATCTTAACTTTAAAGGTTAATTATTTTACGTCTTTAATAATAATTAAAAAAATATTAAATTAAAAAACGTTTAATTTTAATAAGAAGTTTATAACTTAAATAAATATAAAAAAGGGAGTTTTTATAAAAATTAATATATAATATATTTATTTTTTTAAAAATAATATAATATAACGTTTATAATAAGGGAATTAAAGCCGTAATATTAATATTTAAGTTTAAAGAAATTAAAAACGTTAACGTTATAATAATATAGGAATTATTATATAATTTATATATATATTTATTTATTAACTTAAAGGAAAGGTTTTATTTAACCTTTAAGGCGAATAAAACGATTAAAATATACTTCTTTATAAATAAACGGCTTAACGTAAATAATTAAGATATTACTTATTATAATAAAAACCTTTATATATTCTATATTATAAAAAAAAGGATTTAAAAAGTAACCTTAATATTTATAATATATATAACCCGCCGCCGGTTAATAAAGAAGAATTTTTTATAATATTATTATTTAAAGAAATCTTAATTATTTTAACTAAATATATAGTACTTAAAGACTTTAACCTATATTATTATATATAAAATAAGGAAAAGCGTATAATAAATTATATTAAATTAAATAACTTATTAATAATTACCGTTTAAGTTAATTTCTTATTATTAATATTATAAGGGATTATTATATAAGAAAGTTACTATAAGTTTAAAATAACAATTAATTTAACCTTTAACACGGAAGGGATTATTGGTACGGTTGTAATATATAAGTTATAAAAAGACTTAAAATATAGCTTAAATTATATACCGATATAAATAACCTTAAATTAAACCGTTAATATAATTATATTATTACCGGTAAAAAAAGCATAAAAAATAATTAAAAAAACAGAAATTTATATAAAAGCGGGGGAAATAATAATATAGTTTACGAACCTTTTTAATTAAATAATAAAGATCAGATTAACCTTTTTATAAAATAAATAATAAAAATATTAAATAAAATAATTATTAAGATTATTTTAATAATAAAACCCTTTTAAAGAACTAAAACCTATTAAAATAAAGGATATATAATTACAATTATAAAGGCGAAAAGATTAATTAAATAAATTTTTAAGTATAAAAATTAAAAGATACTTAATTAATTAAGGATTATTTAAGAAAAAAAGGAAAAAATTATTAAGAAAATTAAGTAAATATACTTTTAATCTACGGTATATAATTTAATGGTTTTATTTTATAATATTTAAAACTTAATAAAATATAATAAAGAATAAAGTAAAAAATTAAAGTTTATCCTTAAATTCTTACCTTTTAAAAAACTTAATAATATATTAATTAATATCTTTAACGGTAAAATTAAAATCCTTAAAAAAGTATTTTTCCCCTTTCTATTAAAAGTAAATTTAAACGATATTAACGGCGTTTTATACCTTAACCCTATATTAATAAATAGGGTAATAATATAAAATATAATAATTAAAGCAATTAATAAATTAAAGAAAAATAAAGCCCCGGGATTAAATAGGATTCTTAATAGATTCCTAATAATAATAATTTTACTTTTTAAAAAGGTTTTTATTTATTTTTTTTAAGTATATTTTAACGTTAATTATTACTTATATAAGTTTAAGGAAATAAAAACGATTATCCTTAAGAAGTTTATTAAGCCGGATTATTTTAAAGTAAAGTCTTATAGACTTATTATACTTTTATATACGTTAAAAAAAGCCTTAAAAATAATAATAATAAGGATCCTTAATAATTATATAAAGAATTACGGACTTTTCCTTAATTAATAAATAAAAGTAAAAAGAAATTTATTAATAAAAATAGCCCTTAAAGGACTAGTTAATAGTATATATACGGTATAAGATTACGGGAAAAAATATATTATAAATCTTTTTTCTTTTAATATTATAAATATTTTTAATAAAGTAAATTATTAAAGGTTATTATATAACTTAAAGAAAAAAAGGATATTATCCTTTTTAATTAAATAAATAAAAAGTTTCTTAAGCGACCGAGTTATATTAATTAATTTAAGATAAAAAATAAGCTTAATAAAGCCTATTATAATAAGTATTTTTTAAGGATTATTTATTTTTTTTATATTATTTTTATTCTTTAATAATTTATTAATTAAAAAGCTTATTAAGTTAAAATAGAAAATTTAAGAGTAAAACTTTATTAATAATATTTACCTTTTAACTTATAATACCTTTATATATATAAACTATTTAAAATTAAAATAGGCCTATAAAGTTTATCTTTAATAAATAAGAATTTATAAAGGTTAATTTATATTATATAAATATAAATTTATTTATATAATTAAAAGCTTAAAATTATATAATATAATAATTATAATAAATTTAAATAAAATTATAGTAAAACCGGATATTAATATTAAAGTCTTTAACCTTTAAGTAAATAAGAAACTTAATTAAAAGGATTATATAAAAAAGGTTTAAAAGAAAATAACTTTATAGGAAAAAAACTTTATTTATTTTATTATATTAATATAAAAAGTTACGTTATAAAAGGCCCGGATTATTTATTAAGCTATAATAAAGTTAACTATAATATATATTATGGTTATTTAATATATATTTAAAAATATTCCGGGATATAAAAAAGAATTTATTTAAATATTATAAAAAGTCCAAAATTAATATTTAAGAATAATTAACGGTATTTATAAAATAATCTTTATCCCGGTATTAAAGTTTAAGGTTTTTATACCGTTGATTAAAATTTTATTAAATTAAATAATTACTTAAGTAAAACTAAAAAGATATATATATTTAATTATAATAATAAGAAATAAGTAGATCCGTTAAAATCTTAATAAGCTTAAAGTTAAAAAGAATAAATTAAAAATATTTATCTTTTTTTTTATTCAAATAAAGTAAGAATAAGCGGGAAAAAAAATTAATTTTATTAATATCCCGGAAATTAATTTAAATAAATATAAATTGCCGTTAAACGTAAAAAAAACCGAGATTAAAAAGATTTAAAAAGCGAAAACTATAATAATTACTTTATAAACTATAATAAAATAAATTAAACGTTAACGGAAATATAAGGACTTTATATTTTAAGGTTATTATTATTTAACTTTTAACGATAAAAAGATTATTAATAAATATTTTTACCGTTATAATATTATAAAGAAAAATAATAACGTATTAATAATTTAACTTTAAATAAATAAAAATGGTTTAATTTACTTCTTTTTTATTATATATATTAAAGGTCGGATAAATACTGGATATAAATACGGATAAAAAAAAATAGAACGTTATATATATTTTTATTTTTTATTCTTTATTTATAAAAATTAAATTAAGATTTATCGTAAAAGCTAATATTTATAATTATTATTAAATATTATTTATAAAGTAAAATATCCGGGTAATTATTAAGTTTATAATATTTACCGGACTATTATTATAGTTTAACCTTATTATAAAAATAAGTAAAATTATTAAAAACCTTACGGAAAAAACCTATTATTAATTAAGGAAGAAAAAGAAGAACGGAAATTGGTTATATTAATTATATAAACCGGAAAATAACTTTTATAGCTATAAGGATATAATAATAAACGCTTATTAAAAGTCTTTAAAGAAATTAACGGTAATAATAATATAAAAAAGGTATATATTAAATATATAAATATTAATAAAGATATTTAAAGATATTATATAAAATTAAGGTAATATAAATATATAAAGGAACAGAAGAATAATAAGCTTAAGGATAACCCCTATAAGGATACAGTTATAATATTACGGATTTTCTTAAGGGAGTTAAAATATAAGAAGTATATAAATAAATTATTATTCTTTAAATAACTATTAATATCCTTTACCTTAAAGGATAAAAAGTAAAAACCTGGTAAACGCCGGTTTTTACCCTAACGTTATAAATATTAAGTTTTTACGGTTACCAGTAAGGTTAAAAGGCCGCGTATTAAGGAACGCCGGAATTAGTTTAGCTAGACCCGTAGTATAAATCAATTAATTAATCAATCAATAATATTGTCTTTTTAAGCCGTATATATAGTATCTGTATAATTATATAATTAACTATTTATATAAGCTTTAATTAAAAGACTTTAAGTATACCCCTTATTATTTATATAATTTTAGTTTTTTTACGAATTTCCCCGGTAATTCTTTTATTAATTAAATTTTATCTAAGGCTTTTACGTATTATTACTTTAAAGATAATTTTGTATTACTTTAAGTAATTTAAGAAAACCTTAAATATATATTTACCCCCGCCGTTAACCTAAATGTATTTAATCTTTTAATTTAGAGGTCGTTTATACTTAATTTTAAACTCCTTAAACCGTTAAATTACGTCCGATTTATATATTAATAAGTAAACTTTTAATATTATAATCTTATTATTATAAAAGTTTATATAATATATTTTTCCGTTATTTTTTAAGGATTAATTATCCTTAAAAAATCCATATAAATAAGCTTTAACGGGTTTTCTATAAGTTTAAAGTATCCTTTATATAGTTAAAAGTATAATTATCCGGTAATATAATACGTATAATAAGTATCTTTAATTTCATTATTATTATAATGTTTACATTTAAGATTTATCCTGGTTAATACGTTTGTTAATTAAAATAATTTTTAAACTTTAAGGTAGCTTATACGTATATATTAGGTAAGTATAATTAAAAGTACGTTAAATACTATTATAATAAAGATAAGTTCTTATAGGTTAATTATAGATAGGCCGTTTTATTTATTATATATAAGCTTTTTCCGATCATATATTATTATCCGGACCGTCTATATTATATTAAGTTAAGCTATATAATTTAAAAGTTATATTTTAAATATATAGTTAATTAAGTTTACCGGGGAGTATATTATATCCGTAAATTTTACCTTAATTAACTTACTATTTATTTTATATATTATATAAGTAATACTTATATACCCTACATAACTCGTTCTTATTAACCCGGGCCTTAAAGATGAAAATTAATAAAGTCTTAATTCCTTTTAAAAGAATCTTTTTTTATAAAAAATATATCAATTATAATTATTATTAAGGATTATTAACTTTTATAAATCTATTAAGGTAATTAGTATTATCGTCGTTAATTATTATATTTATATTAATAAGTAAAAATTTATTATTAAGAAATTTATAAATATAATAGTTTTTTTTAAATAATCTTAAGCTTTATAGGTTTCTTTTTAAGGTAAAAATCTTAGTATTTATCCTTAATATACTTATTATTACGTTTTTTCTAAGTATAATATTAACTAATAAGCTTTTCCCGGGTCTTATTAGAGGACCTTTTATTATAACCCTTTAACGTATCTTTATAAACTTATATCGAGACGTTTAATAGTTAAATAGCCGCCTAAACCTTTTTATTATGGGCTTTTTATATAATATTGTAAAATTTAATGGTACCCGGGCCTTATTATATAACCGTTTAAATAACTATTAAGTATTACGTTTATTATAATTATTATAATTCCTTTAATTTACTTAAAAATATTTAAATAATAAAATAATCCGGGATAATTAAAAAGTTATTAATCGCTTTAATCTTAATATAGACTTTATAATAGCAATTATTATATTTATCGATTATTATATTTGGGGTTTTTTATAAATTTATAAGTTTTTATATAAGCTTTATATATAGCCCGGACCTTTATAATTTATATTAATTCTTAAATCGTTCTTAAATTATATTCGGGCTTTCTATAATATCGATTGAATATTTAATATTAATATTATAACGGTTCTTTAAGGTTATATATATTTTAAGGATATCTTTTCTTTAATTCTTAAAGGTTATTAATTATTATTTAGTTTTTTATTTATTAATTCTATAATATTTATTGCCGTTAATTTATTAATAAAAAAATTAAATTTAAAGGAAACCCCTTTATAATAAAGTCTTTTTTAATTATTATCGTTAATAAAGTATATAAAAGACGGTATTAGTAAAATATTAATTATATTATGATTCTTAATAATACTTAAGTTTAAATTTAATAACGTTTAATATATTAAAGACTTACTATTTAAAAATAAAGGGTATTTTACGTTAAATAATAATATTTAATTTTTAACGTTTATACCCAGCTTAAAAATAATAGTATTTAATAGGTTAACCAGGGGTTCCTTAAACGTTTTAAAGTTAAAATTATTGTATGACTTTAATATTTACGGTAATAAATAATCCTTATCTTCGATTTAATCTTTATTAATTAAATCAAAACGATTTTCCTTCTTTAAATCTTTACGTATAAAAAGAAAAAGGGTACTTTATATACGATAATATTATTAAATAATAGGGTTTAAATACTATATTTTATATGGGATTATTATATATTTTAAAATAATTATTAATATAAAACTTTATTAATTAAAATATTCTTTCTTTTAATTAAGCTTAGAATAAAACTTTATAACGTATTATAACGTTATATATATACCCTTAAGATTTTTGTTTTTTTTATTTAAAGGCTTTTAATTTCTATAATTAAAGCGTTTAAATTTATTTTAATTATTTTACTTTAACTTAAAAATTTTAATTTTTACGATCTTTAATAAGTAAATTTATTTTAAATTTAATTATTTATTAGAAAATTTAATAATTAATTCTTAATACCCCTTTTTTAAAGATTAAGCCTTATTTTAGGAAATTTAATTATTAACTATTTATTCCGTTTTATATTTGTTTTTTAAAACTAAATTAAAGTAAGTAATTTTAAATTATAATACGTTTAAATCCAAGTAATTTATCTTTAGTTAATCTTAAAAAAATTTAATTCTAATATAATCTTTAAGGCTTTAAACTTAATAAAGTTTTATAGTATATTTAATATTTATTTGACGTTTTAAATTTCTTATTTAAAGCTTAATTAAGGCTTTACGTATATAAACTACCTTAGCCTTAAAAACCTTATATTTTAACTCCGTTAAATAATATTTACTTAAATTTCCAGCGTATAAGTATTTATGGCCTTTAATAAAGTTAAGAAATAACGGTATATATATTCTTATTAATAAAACATCCTTTTTTCTTTATTTAAGAATATAAGTAATTAAATAAGCTTTTTTATTTATAGCTATAATATTATACGCCTAATTAATTCGATTTTTTGGTAATATAGCTTACGTGTAAATATCGTTTACGGATATATTTTATATTATAAATTTATTATTATTTATAGGTTAAATTAAATATTAAGAAAACGTTACTTAAGTATTTAAATACGTAATCCGGGTTTATAATTTATTAAAGTAAAAAACATAAGTTACTTAATTATTATTATATATAAAGTAAGACTATATATAAAATTATATATTGTTATCTTACTTAAGTTTAATACGTCCGCCTTATTAAAAACTTTTAAAATAATAACGGAATTATTAATAAAATAAATTATTACGGTACGTAAATTATAAAGTAAAAATATTTTTTTAGTATAACGTTATTAAAAGCGAAGGAAAGCTTAAAGAAATTTAAAACTTAAATTAATAAAAGAAAATATAAATTAATTAAAGTTTTAAGGTAATCGTTTATTATTATAGTAAATAAGATATACTTATTACGTTTTATAAAAACTAAAATAAAAACTAGGTTAAAAAATATAAAAAAGGAAAATATAATTCTTTATTTAAGGTTTTAGATCGTTAATTATAGGCTTCCTCCGGTAATAAAAAGACTTAATTGCATAAAATACGTAAAAAGGTATTTTATTATTATATTAAGCGTAACGTTAATAAAAATATATAATAATATTTTAAATAAAAGGATTATTAAAAAAAAATTTTTTAAAATAATTTAATTATAAAATAAAACGGCAGATATTTATTAATATTTTAAATATTAAAATTATAAATATATTATTATAAAATATATAATTTACGTTAAAAATTATAATATTTATAAATATATAAAGTTAATAATTAAAAGGCTGATAAAGAACGCGTTTAAATATATTACGTATAGTAAGGAAAGATATTTAATATGGGATTCTGAATATATAATAAGAGTTAAGGAGACCAAATATAAAAAAACCTGAATAACCGTAAAAATCTAACGGTATAATACGTACGGAATTAATTTAACGGATTAATTAAAGATAACCTTAAAACGTAAACTAAATTAATTAAATAATAAAAGGTAAATAACGGTAATAAATAAAATAAAAAAAAGAAGCTTTTTATAATTTTAACCTTAAAAACCGGCCGTTTTACGTTTTTAATAATAACCGGGAAAATATTAAGTTAAAAAACGCTTAACTTTAATAGGAAGTCCGTAACTTAAACGGGTATAAATAAGGGAGCCTTTATAAAGGTTAATATATAATATATTAATATTTTTAAAAATAATATAATATAACGTCCGTAATAAAAGAATTAAAGTAATAATATTAATGTTTAAATTTAAAGAAATTAAAAATATTAATATTATAATAATATAAAAATTATTATATAGCTTATATATATATTTATTTATTAATTTAAAAAAGGGGTTTTATTTAGCCTTTAAAGGGGATAAGATAATTAAAATAGATTTCTTTATAAATAAACGGCTTAACGTAAACAATTAAAAGATTACTTATTACAGTAAAAACCTTTATATACTCTATATTATAAAAGAAAAGGATTTAAAGGGCGATTTTAATATTTATAACGTATATAACCTACCATTAATTAATAAAGAAGGACCGTTTATAATACCGTTATTTAAAAAGGTTTTAATTATTTTAAATGAATATATATTACTTAAAGACTTTAACTTATATTATTATATATAAAATAAGGAAAAGCGTATAATAAGTTACGTTAAATTAGACAACTTATTAATAGTTACCGCTTAAGTTAACTTCTTATTATTAATATTATAAAGGATTATTATATAAAAGAGTTATAAGTTTAAAATAATAATTAATTTAACCTTTAATATAAAAGGGGTAAATAACGCGGTTATAATATATAAGCTATAAAAGGACTTAAAATATAATTTAGACTATATATTAACATAAATAACCTTAGATTAAACCGTTAATACGACCTTATTATTATTAATAAAGAGGATATAGAAAACGGTTAAGGTAATAAAGGTTTATATAAAACCGGAAAAGACGGTAATATAATTCGCGGACCTCCCTTAATTAAATAATAAAGACCAGATCAATTTTTTTATAAAATAAATAATAAAAATATTAAATAAAGTAATCAATAAAACAATCTTAATAACGAAGTTTTCTTAAAGAATTAAAACCTATTAAAATAAAAGGTATATAATTACGATTATAAAGGTAAAAAAACTAATAAAGTAAACTTTTAAATCTAAAAATTAAAAGTATTTAATTAATTAAAAGCTATTTAAGAAAAAAAAAGAAAATTATTAAGAAAATTAAATAAATATATTTTTAATTTATAATATATAACTTAACGGTTTTACCTTATAATATTTAGAAGTTAATAGTATATAATAAGGAATAAAATAGGAAATTAAAGTTTATCCTTTAATTCCTGCCTTTTAAGAAACCCGATAATATATTAATTAATACCTTTAATAATAAGATTAAAGTCCTTAAAGGGGCATTTTTCCTTTATCCGTTAAAGGTTAACTTAAACGATATTAACGGTATTATATATTCCGACCCCGTATTAATAAATAAGGTAATAATATAAAATATAATAATTAAAACGATTAATAAATTAAAGAAGGATAAAGCCTTAAAATTAAATAAAATCCTTAATAGATTCCTATTAATAGTAATATTATTATTTAAAAGGGTTTTTACTTATTTTTTTAAAATATATTTTAACGTTAATTATTATTTATATAAGTTTAAAAAAATAAAAATAATTATCTTTAAAAAACTTATTAAGCCGGATTACTTTAAGGTAAAGTTTTACCGACTTATTATATTCTTTTATACGTTTAAAAAGGCCTTAAAAACGGTAATAATAAAGATCCTTAGTAATTATATAAAAAATTACGGACTTCTCCTTAATTAATAAATAAAAGTAAAAAGAAATCGGTTAATAAAAATAGCCCTTAAAGGATTAATTAATAACGTATATATAATATAAGGTTATAAGAAAAGGTATATTATAAATCTTCTTTCTTTTAATATTATAAGTATTTTCGATAAAGTAAATTATTAAAAATTATTATATAAACTTAAGGAAAAAAAAGATATTACTTTTCTTAATTAAGTAAATAAAGAGTTTCTTAAGCAATTAAGCTATATCGATTAACCTAAAATAAAAGATAAGTTTAATAAAGCCCGTTATAACGGGGATTCCTTAAAGTTTATTTATTTCTTTTATATTATTTTTATTTTTTAACAGTTTATTAATTAAAGAGTTTATTAAGTTAAAATAAAAGGTTTAAGTTAAAGGCTTTATTAATAATATTTACCTTTTAGCTTATAGTACCTTTATACGTATAAATTATTTAGAATTAAAATAAGCCTATAAAGTTTATTTTTAATAAATAAAAACTTATAAGGCTTAATTTACGTTATATAAATATAAATTTATTTATATAATTAAAAGCTTAAAATTATATAATATAATAATTATAATAAACTTAAGTAAAATTACGGTAAAGTTAAATATCAATATTAAAGTCTTTAATTTTTAAGTAAATAAAAAGCTTAATTAAAAGGATTATATAAAAAAATTTAAAAAAAGATAATTTTATAGGAAAAAAACCTTATTTAACTTACTATATCGATATAGGGAACTACGTTATAAAAGGCCCGGATTATTTATTAAGCCGTAATAAAATTATTTATAATATATATTATAATTATTTAATATATACTTAAAAATATTCCGGGATATAAGAAAAAACTTATTTAAATATTATAAAAAGTCTAAAACCGGTATTTAAGAGTAATTAACGGTACTTATAAAGTAACTTTTATCCCGATATTAAAGTTTAAGGTCTTTGTATCGTTAATTAAGGTTTTATTAAATTAAATAATCGCTTAAATAAAATTAAAGAAATATATATATTTAATTACGATAATAAAAAACGGGTAAATCCGTTAAAATCTTAATAAACCTTAAGTAAAAAAAAATAAATTAAAGATACTTATCCTTATTCTTATTAAGATAAAATAAGAATAAATTAAAAGGGAAATTAACCTTATTAATATCCCGGAGGTTAATTTAAATGTATATAATTTTCATTAAACGTAAAAGAAACCGAAATTAAAAGGATTTAAAAAGCAAAAACTATAATAATTACTTTATAAGTCATAATAAAATAAATTAAACGTTAACGGAAATATAAAAACTTTATACTTTAAAGTTATTATTATTTAACTTTTAATAATAAAAAGATTATTAATAAATATCTTTATTATTATAATATTATAAGGAAAAATAATAATATATTAATAATTTAACTCCGGAAGGATAAGAATAGTTTAATCTACTTCCTATTTATTATATATACCGGAAATCGGATAAACGTTAAATATAAATATAAAGAAAAAAAAATAAAACGCTATATACGTTTTTATCTTTTATTTTTTATTTATAGAAATTAAGTTTAAATTTATCGTAAAAATTAATACTTATAATTACCGTTAAATATTATTTATAAACTAAGGTATTTAAGTAGCCGTTAAATTTATAATATTTATCGGATTATTATTATAGTTTAACCTTATTATAAAGATAAATAAAATTATTAAAAACCTTACGGAAAGAACTTATTATTAATTAAGGAAGAAAAAAAGAAGCGGAAATTAATTATATTAATTATATAAACCGGAAAGTATTTTTTATAATTATAAAAATATAATAATAAACGCTTATTAAAAGTTTTTAAAAAAGTTAACGGCAATAATAATATAAGAAAAATATATATTAAACATATAAGTATTAATAAGGATATTTAAAAACGTTATATAAAGTTAAAATAATATAAATATGTAAAGGAGCGGAAAAACAATAAGCTTAAGGGTAACCCCTATAAGGATATAATTATAATATTATAGATTTTCTTAAAGGAATTAAAATATAAAAAATATATAAATAAATTTTTACTTTTTAAACGGCCGTTAATATCCTTTATCTTAAGGGATAAAGGGTAAAGGCCTAATAAACGCTGGTTTTTACTTTAACGTTATAAGTATCAGGTTTTTATGGTTATTAATAAGGTTAAAAGGCCGCGTATTAAGGAACGCCGGAATTAGCTTAGCTAGATCCGTAATATAAATCAATTAATCAATGAATAATTACCCTTTAATATTCTTATATATAATTTAAATATTTAAGGCCGGCGTATTATAATTATATATTTAATTATTTATATTTCATATTATTAAGCTTACTTATTATAATTAATCCGTTAATTATTTACGGTCGTAAAATCGGAGGTTTATACCTTTATAAATAACTTTTTTCTTATTTATTATTGATTAATTGATTGATTTATATTACGGGTTTAGTTAAGCTAATTCCGGCGTTCCTTAATACGCGGTTTTTTAACCTTATTAATAACTATAAAAACTTAATACTTATAACGTTAAGGTAAAAACCGGTATTTATTAGGTTTTTACCCTTTATCCCTTAAGGTAAGGGATATTAACGGCCGTTTAAAGAATAATAATTTATTTATATACTTTTTATATTTTAATTCCCTTAAAAAAATCCATAATATTACGATTATATCCTTATAAGGGCTACTTTTAAACTTATTATTCTTCCGTTCCTTTACATATTTATATTACTTTAATTTTACGTAATACCTTTAAATAACCTTATTAATACTTATATATTTAATATATATTTTTCTAATATTATTATTGCCGTTAACTTTTTTAAAGACTTTTATTAAGTATTTATTATTATATTTTTACGGCTATAAAAGATATTTTCTGGTTTATATAATTAATTTAATCGGTTTCCTTTTCTCTTTTTCTTTTTTAATTAATAACGGGCTTTTTCCGTAATGTTTTTAATAATTTTATTTATCTTTATAACGAAATTAAACTATAATAATAATCCGGTAAATACTATAAATTTAACGGTTACCCGGATATTTTACTTTATAAATAATATTTAACGGTAATTATAAGTATTAACTTTTATTATATATTTTAACTTAATTTCCGTAAACTAAAAATAAGAAATAAAAATATATATAGCGTTTTACTTTCTTTATTTATATTTACATCCAGTATTTATCCGATTTCCGATATATATAGTAAATAAAAAATAAATTAAATTATATTTACCCGTCCGGAATTAAATCGTTAATATGAATTTATTTTTTTTATAATATTATAATAACGGAAATATTTATTAATAATTTTATCGTTAAAAATTAAGTAATAATAACCTTAAAATATAAAATCTTTATATTTTTATTAATATTTAATTTATTTTATTATAGCTTATAAAGCGATGATTCTAATTTTTATTCTTTAAATCCTTTTAATCTCGGTTTCTTTTATATTTAATAAAAATTTATATATACTTAAATTAACTTCTAGGATATTAATGAAATTAATTTTTTTTAAACTTATTCCTACTTTATCTTAATAGGAGGGGGGATAAATATTTTTAATTTATTTTCTTTAACTCAAGGCTTATTAAGATTCTGGCGGATCCGCCCGTTTCCTATTATCGTAATTAGATATATATATCTCTTTAACTTTACTTAAGCGACTATTTAATCTAACGAAACCTTAATTAATAATATAAAGACCTTAAACTTTAATACCGGGATAAAGGTTGCTTTATAAGTACCGCTAATTACTCTTAAATACCGGTTCTGGAATTTTTATAATATCTAGATAGGCTCTTTCTTATGTCCCGGAGTACCCTTAGGTATATATTAAATAACCGCAGCGTATATCATAATTAACTTTATTACGGCCTAATAGATAATCCGGGCCTTTTATAACGTAATTAACAGCCCGATTTAATAAATCGATATACTACTTATTAAGCTTTATTATAGTTTCTACCCCTTTATATAACTACCGGATTATAATTTAGCTATACGCCTTATAATTTTCACTAATAACCGTCGTTTAGTTTTAGCCTTAACTTAATATCTATTTATATATAAAAGAGTCTAACTTTTACGGCTTAAGGTTTTACGCCGTTAATAAAGGTAACTTTATTAACGCTTAGATTAACTATTATTTACTTTTTAAGCGTATTATAATTAAATAGGATTAAGCGTTTTTACGCCGTTTTAATTTATTCTTTATTCCGCTTTAAGCCTTATTCAAATAATTACTCTTATTTATATATATTAATACGCGTATATTATCTTTTTAGGTTAATTAAACGGTCTTAATAATGGCCGCTATTAATTATTACGTTTTATAAAGTTTATTTACTTCGCGTTATCTATTAAGGTCTCCCTTAAAACCTTTATATATTAAAATAGCTTAAAGTTTAAACTTATCGCTTATAAACCGTTTGTATTTCATAAGGACTATTATACTATTATTCTTATTGATAATAATATTATAGCGTTTCCACCTTATTAACCAAAGTATATCCGGGGTCCCTATATTTATCCCGTCGAAGAACATAAGTTCCGGGCCATACCCGGGGTCCCTATATTAACGGGTGGAAAAGCATAAGTTCCATCTATACCCCAAAGGTGCCCTATCTGGTAACTAGCAGTCTTTACGTTAACAGCCCGATTCGGTAGATCGACATCCTGCTTATCAGGTTTTATTACAGTTTCCACCCTTTTACATAATTACCGGATCACGATTCGGCTATACGTTTTACGATTTTTTTTAATAGCCGTTACTTAATTTTAGCTTTAACCTGGTATCTATTAATATATAAAAGGGTTTAACTTCTGCGGCTTAAGGTTTTACGTTATTAATAAAAGTAATTTTATTAATGTTTATATTAATTATTATTTATTCCTTAAGTATACCGTAATTAAATAGGATTAAGCGTTTTTACGCCGCTTTAACTTACTTTTTACTCCGCCTTAAGTTTTATTTAAATAATTACTTTTATTTATATATACTAATACGTATATATTATCCTTTCGGGTTAATTAAACGGTCTTAATAATAATTGTTATTAATTATTATATTTTATAAGGTTTATTTACTTTATATTATTTATTAAGGTCTCCTTTAAATCCTTTATATATTAAAGTAACTTAAAGTTTAAGCTTATTACTTATAAGCTATTTATATTTTATAAAGATTATTATATTATTGTTTTTCTTAATAATAATATTATAACGGTTTTACCCTATTAATTAAAGTATATCCGGGGTCCTTATATTTATCCTATTAAAGAGTATAAGTTCCGGGTTATACCCGGGGTCTTTATATTAACGGGTAGAAAAGTATAAGTTCCGTTTATACCTTAAAGGTACCCTATTTAATAATTAATAATTTTTACGTTTCCGCTAAATAAGGCTAACTTCGGTTTATAGCGATAACGTATAATAACCTTTTAATCGGATAATTTCTATAAGCGATTTCCTTTATATTTAACTGGATATTACTTAATTAACTTAAATATTAAGCTTAATCCGCTATTCCTTCCTATTAAAGGATACCCGTATTAAAGCCACTTTAAAGCGGACCGGTATTAACGATACGCCTTTAATATCTCTTTTAGCTTAAAGGGTATCCGTATCAATATCCTAAAGCTTATACTTAATGAATATAAAGGAGGACTTCAATTTTCATAGGGTTAAATATTAATATTAACGATATAACCCTAACTTTTATAATTAAGGGGGTGCCCGTATTAATGTTTTAAAGCTTATACCTAATAAATATAAAGGAGAACTTAAACCTTTATAAGGTTGGATATTAATATTAACAATATAGCTTTAGCTCTTTTTTATCCTATCCCACACTTAAGGGCGCGTCGGACATATTTATACTTAATTATTACTTAATGAATATAAAAAGGGACTTAAAGCCTTGATATCGCCGGTCGAAACGCGTTAAAAAACGCGTTTTTTAATAATACCGTTTAAACAAATAGGTCGTTATTCCTAGAAAATGCGTTAGCGATAGGTCTATATATACCTAGGCCCCTTAAACAATAGTCATTGTCTTGTTTAACGCGTTAGTCAGATGAGGCCGTTAATAGGTACAGAGCTCTTATTTATTGTATAATTTCTAAATAAGTTATTTTTTATAAGTAAAACCCAAAATTATTTTTATATTATTAATATATTAACCTTGTTATTTTCCTTAAGATATTTACGGTTTTATTACTATAATCTTTCGTTTCCGGCCAGGTATAATTATCTAAGTTTATATTATTTCGGAATATTATAAAAGTAAAAAATTAATATTAATTTTAAACTTATGCGATTTTTATATATTAACCTTTATATTATATAAATTCTTATAATAAAACCGAGCCTTCTTAAATATTTTCTTTATTAAAAATAAATCTTAAATTATTATTTAAATTTTAGATTAAAAAAAGGAAAAGGATTTTTGTCTTTTTAAATTTATTAAATACTTACGAGATATTATATTAATAAGCGTATAATTAAAGCTAAATTATTTAAAAAAAACAAAAAATAAGATTAAAGGAAAAATAAGATTAAAGAAAAGATAAGGATAAAAATTTAAAAAAGAAAGGTTAAGAATATAAATTAAGTAATAACTTTAAGAAATAAAAAAGGTAAAAAGGAGCATAAGCGGAGTATCTAAGGAAACCTAAAGGACCTAAAGAATCCGGGGGAGTAAATAAGGAGGCTAATAAGGTACCCCGAAATATTAACTGAAAAATCGGAGGGGGTAAAATCTTAAAATAATAAAGTACAATATACGCAATATTACAATAACGACTATATTTTATGACGAGTATTTAAATACGGGTAAATATTAGACGGATATGTAATACTTAAACTAATATTAATACTATTATTTAATAATATATAATCGGTTAATTATTTGGAGTAAGTAAATAGATAAATAGATTTACAGGCGCTTATAAGCTTAATTACTATTTATATATTTGGTCAAAATTTTTCTAAGGATAAAAAAGATAAATAAACGAAAAGAAAAATTTAAATAAAATAAATAAAGTATTTTATATAATAATATATTTAAAGATAATATACTTAAAGATACCCAGAAGAAATAAAATTTTAAAAATAATTAAATAATAAGTAAGTTACTATATAAGTTGGCCCTTATTAATAAATCTTGGAGGGCCTTTTAACTGTTTATTACTTTATAGTAATCTTACTTTTACTATAGTTATTACTTTATTAATAATTATAAAGGCTATAAGCTTATTAATAATTAAGGGTAAATTAAGTAAGTTATATACGTACTTTAATTCCTAATAATTAATTTATTAATAATAATATTATATAGGAAAGTTATTACTTATTTCCTTAATATTTAAGTCTTCTTCCTTAATTATCATCTTTACCGGTAAAGGTATATTGCTTATTATAATATAGATTTTATATAAAGTTAATAATTACTCCTCGTTATTATATCCTTAAATTAATTTAAGGTAGTTTTTTTTAAAATATTCTTAAATCTCCCCCAATTACCTTAATACTTCTTTAATATTTACCCTTAAATAAAGGTTATAAATTAAAGGTTATAAATTATTACCTTTAAATTTTTATAATATAATTATATACTTTAAGATTACCTTAAAAGCTTTACTATAAGTACGGGGATATGTAAAAAGCTTATATACGTTATCTGGATTTAATTTAACGTAATATAGATAATATGATAGGTTAATTATGGTCTTGGTCGTAATTATATTATAATTGGATTCAAAGTATCTAAACGCTTAATAATAGGTAGCTCCGGCGGTAGGTACGTATATATTTATATTCTTATACTTTTATAAATAAAAATTAATAAGGTTTATACTTAAAAGCTTATAAAAATCACGACATCAAATTAAGGGTTAATAAATGCTTATTCATTTAATAATTAAGCTTTTAATTTATAGCTATAAAATAAGGTATCTTTTTATATATTTAATTCTTTCGCTTAGATAATCAAATATAAAAACGGATATAGTCTTAATTAACTTTATATAATCCCTTATATCGGGCCTTTCCTTTATAACTTGTACTTAAGTTAAAGATTACCCTCCTATAATACTTTCTTAAAGTTTATTTTTAAACCCTTACTATAATAATTAATTCCTATAACTTATTATATTAAAATCCCTTATATAAAACCAATATTATAACTCCAATAAATAAGTAGTTATATATTTTTTTTAAGGTATAAACTTTATTTATCGGTTATATAATCCGTTAAAATATAGAGAAAATAAGATTAAGCTATTAAAATCATAGGTAAATTAATAATAAGTTTCTTTTTTAAATAAAATAAGAATAAAGTTTTAAGGATAGGATCTTCTTAGAGTTTCTTAAGTTTTAATATAAGTTTAATTAATATAAAGAAACAGTTAGTATTAATAAATAATTCATATAAGAATATATTATCGATATAAATTAATTTATTTTATAGCGTAATAATAAAATCTTTTACCTTAAAAATAGTACGGTACTTAAAATACTTATAATTTTAAAGTATACATTAAGAAAACTATTTTTATTAAAACGGTTAAATATTTAAAACGAAATACGTATAAGTTAATATAAGTAAAGTCGTAAAAACCCAAGATTTAAATATTAAAATAAATTAAATCTTAAGATTATAAAAGCTAAATATTAAAAAGAAAAAAAAAAATATTCTTATAGGTTAATAATAGCAAGTTTTCAATATTATTAAAGTTTCTTTTTAACGGGGATAAAAACGTTAATATATTTATAGTTACGGTAATATAATTCTTTTATTATTTTTTAAAATAAATCTAAAAAATAAAAATGATTAAATATAATTATATATTAAAGAACGTTAATTACGTAAGTTAAAAATAATCTATAGAGTTCAGCTGGTAATTTATAATTCTTATTATTTTACGTAATTATTTTCGTTTTATTAAACGTATCCGTTTAATCGGTTTTCTAATTAAGAGCCCGAAGCTATATAATATAATATTATAGTAAACTTATATAAAATTACGGTAAAACCGGAAGTTAATATTAAAGTTCTCGGTTTCTAAATTAACGGGTTTTAAATTAAGGGAAAATTAACTTAAAAAAATTATATCAAAAAAATTTAAAAAAAGATAGTCTTATAGGAAAGGGGTTTTACTTACCTTATAACTTTAACGTAAAAAACTACCCTATAGAAGGTTAAAATTATTTACTAAATAGTAATAAAGCCGGCTATAATATACGCGGCAATTAATATACGCTTAAAGGGATTTTTAAATATAAAATAGAACCTATTTAGTAATTATAAAAGGTTTAGAATTAATGCTTAAAAGTAATTAATGACGTCCTGGTATTGGAATTTAAGGTCTTTATATTATTAATTAAATTAACCCTCGATTAAAAAAATTTACTTAAGGGAGACTTAAAAGGTATACGTACCCGGCTATACTAGTAAAGAACGAATAAATCCGTATAAACCTTATAAAATCTTAAGTAAAAAAAAATAAAAGAAAAATATTCATCCCTTTTATTAAAGCAAAATTAAAATAAACTAAAAAAAAGGTTAGCTTTATTAATATTTAAGAGGTTAATATAACTACGTATAAGTTATTACTTAATATAAAGGAAGCGGAAATTAAAAAGATTATAAAAATAAAAGTAACGGCGATTATTAATCCGTAACGCAATAAATAAAGCGTTAACATAAATATAAGGGATTAATCTTGTAAAAACGGTAATACCCAGCTTTAAATAACAAAAAGATTATTAATAAGTACTTCCGACGTTACGAGATTATAAGGAAGAGCGATAATATATAATTTAACTCCGGATAAATATGAATAGCCTAGTTTATTTTCTTTTTATTATACACGCTGGTAACCGAATAAATATTAGCTATAAATAAAAAAAAAATATAGCTTGGAATCATAATAAAGGCCGGGATAAATAATTATTATAAAATGCTTTTTACGAAACGGGGTATCCGGGCGGTTATAAGGTTTATAATATTTATAGGCTTACTACTTTAATTTAGCTTTATCGGTAAAATAAACAAGGTTACCAAAAACCTTATAAAGAAAACCCGTTATTAGCCAGGAAGGAAAAAGAAAGGTAAATACCGGCTACGGTAATTATGTAAATTAAAAAGTATCTTTTATAGTTAAAAAATACAATAATAAACGCTTATTAAAGATCCTTAAAAAAGATAACCGCGATAATAAAATAAAAAAGGAATTATAATAAAGATAATAATAATATACGTACCGGTAAAAGTATTTAAAATCGTTATTTAAAAGGTTAATATAAGTCGGACGCATAAAAAGATGGAAAAGCAGTAAATTTAAAGGTAACCCTTAAAAAAAACTTAATCGTAATATTATAGGTTTTCTTTAAAAAAAATTATAAATAAATGATTACTCTTTAAACGGCCGGGGACGCTCTTTATCCTTTAAGATAAAAGCAGAAATTAAATGGATACCGGTTTTAATCTTAACGTTATAAATATCAGGGTTTTACGGTTATTAATAAGGCTTAAAGGCCGACTATTAAGGAACGCCGGAATTAACTTAGCTAGATCCGTAATATAAATCAATCAATCAATTAATCAATCAATATTAATATATAATTCAAGTTATATTTTAAGTTTTCCCGAGGTTTATATATTATTATTATACTAATAATTCCTTTTAAGTTAAATATTAAATTAATCGTTATTTTAAAATTACGGTCTTTTTACGTTATAACTCCTTATACTATTAATAATAAAAGGTTAAATTAAACGACAATTGTTAATAATTCTTTTAACTTAACGTAATTAATCGTATTTTTATTTTATTTTATATAATATAATAAAAGTTAAAATTTCCCAATAAAAGGTAATTATTAAATACGGATAAAATATTTTTAAATAATAATATCGTAAAGGGCCCCGCTTTATTAACCGGGGGCGGATTATATACGTTATAAATCTTTAAATCGCCTTTAATATCCTTTTCCCGTATAACTTAAAGCGTATTTAAATTCCAGTTATAATAAATAATATCTTAATTATTTAAGTTTAATCTCTTATTCATAAAGAAGTATATCCGAGTTATTTTATCCCCTTTGAACGTTAAGTAAAACCCCTTTTTTAAGTTAATAAAAGAATACGTAAATTAATTATACGGCGGCTTTTATATCGTTATAATATTAACGTTTTTTATTTTTTTAAATTTAAATATTAAAAATACCGTTTTAATTATTTTATTTTATACGTTATATTATATTATTCTTAAAAGCGATAATATATTATATATTAACTTTTATTAAGGCCTTTTCGTTAATGTTTATTTAAGTTTTTAACCTTTTATTAAAGTTAAATATTATTTGCCTTAATTTTTTACGGTTATTATTATTGCTTCAAGGTAATTAAACTTAAACAAGGATTAATATCGCGATAAGCTTCTTTTTTTTTATATTATTTATTACCGTTTTTTATTTTTCCTTATTTAATTGGTTTTATTTACGTTAAAGGATTATCTTCGGTTATTTTATTAGCCCGGACTTATATAAATTATAACGTTAAACTTTAACCGTTATCCTGGTTTCTTTACGTTTAATCTTTTTAACTTATATTAAATATTATAAATTTTACGTTAAATAACCGTTTTTTATACGTTATATACTTAAATATATCCTTTATCAAGTTTTTTATTATAAAACCTATATATTCATAAGTGTTATAACCCTTAATATATATTATATACTTGGTATTCTCAAGGTATTTTATAATAATATATCCGTAACTTTAATATTTAAAGCGTTAATAAATATTTACCGCCTTATTTTATGGTTAAATTAACTTAAACAATCCACCCTTTATTACTGCCTTGTTAAGGATTTTATTTTTTATTTTCGTTAACGTTATACTTAAGATAACCGTAAAGTATTGCTTTATACGGTTAAGGGTATCTGGTCTTTTTATAATAAATAAAAGTTTATAATCTATAATTTCCAGCCCGGGGTAAAGGACCGTATTCTCCTTCTTCATACGTTTTAAGGTAGATTCCCTTTTTATCCTTATAAAGTATATTAAGTAAATCTTATGTACTATAATAATAAATAATTACCTTAATACCTTTATTAACGTAAATTTCCCCTTATTAATTTACGCCTTTAATTTCTTTAACCTTTTTTTCGCCTTTAAGGACGTTATATTAAAGAAGATATCTTTATTCTATACTTTATATATCACGATAATCTGCTCTATAAGTGGGTTTTCCGTTATTTTTAAAGGTTTTTATTGATTATAAAGGGTTTACTTTTATAATTACGTTTTTTTCCTTATTATTTAATAGCCGGATTGTTATTGTTTTCGCCTTCTTAAACGCCGTTATTTTATCCTTAACCCTTATTTTCCTTTTTTTTACCGTTATAGGTGCTTCTTTTATAGCTTTTACCGCTTAATTCTCTTTTGTTTATAACGCTTTTATTAACGTTTTTTCGCCTTATATAAAGTTCCTTTAACTTTCTTCCCCGCCGTTTACCGGTATTTTTATTACCTTTTTTTACGCGCTATATAGCCGCTTTAACTCTCTTAACCCTAGATCCGCTTTTATATAGAAGTCTTTTATGAACCATAACTTTATTTATAGTATTAATCAAATTTCTGGCGTGATATTTTTTATGCAGTTATAAGGAGGCCTTTTAAGGCTTTTATTATTTCTTTATCCGTTACGTTTCTTCCGTATATTTATTAATTTAATCTATTTATAATTTACTTTTAATTATATAATAACTTATTCCTTTTATTCGCTTTTTTTTTACCGTATTCTTAATAACCTTATTATTGTTATTATTTTACGTTTATTTATTTCCCGTTTTCTTTAATATAGTTATTATCCTAGTTTCTATAATCCTTTATTTACTTATTATAATTAAATCGTTTTTACGCGTTTTACGCCCTTTTTATACATATTTTATTACTTATAAATCCCTCGTTTAATTCAAGAACTTATTATTTTATTATTACCGTATTATAACGAAAGAAGGAGATGGTGACGAATGAAGGGACCCTAAAGATTTAAAATATATATATATAGAGCTTAAATAATAACGAGGCAAATACCTTAAATACAATAAGTATAGGTAGCGTAATAATCGAAATTAAGGGGATGGATAATCGAACGGTTTATATTAACGAAAACGGGAACAAATTATATAAACGATATAATAATAATAAAATAAAAACGCTTAAACCGAATAAAAAACTTATAAATAATAAAATATACGTAAAAAAAACGCGTAAAACGAATAAAAATAATATAGTAACGGTTAATAAATAAAAGGTAAAAAAGGTGAAAACGATACTTATAATGGGGCGAATAAAAAAATAATAATTAATAAAGTAATAATAATAACAAAGTTATTAAGGGTATATAAAGTAATGTTAAAGCGAATAAAAAGAATAAGTTATTACGTAATAAAGGGCAAATTACGGAGAAGACAATACGGTAAACTTATAAGGAAAGCGCAATAAAAGAAAAAGCGATAAAAACTTTAAAAAACTTTTTTATAAGAAAGTAAAAAAATATTATATTAAAAAGTTAACTAATATTATAAATAAAGTTACAGAATATAAAAGGCTTTTATATAAAAGTAAGTATAAAACTAAAAGAATTAAAGCGGTTATACGGGACATATAAAATAATAATAAAAACGTTAATAAATAAAGAAAAAAAGAATTAAAGAAACCTTATATAAAATAAAAGAGTAATAACGGAAACCTAATAAGAAAGGAAAAGTTAAACGATAAAAACTATAAGAGCAATATTTATAACGGCAATAATAAAGATTAAGGAAAAATAATAACGTTAAAGAAAATAAGGATAATAATAATCCGGTTATTATATAATAGAAAGAAAAATATAATTATAAAAGTAAACCCTTTATAATTAATAAAAATATTTAAAATAACGGAAAAGTTACTTACGGAATAAATTATCGTAATATATAAACTATAAAGTAAAAATATCCTCCTTAATATAATATCCTTAGAAGCAAAAGAAAAATTAAAAAAAGTCTAAAGGGTAAACTGGTAAAAATAAGTTTAAAATGGTAAAAGTATTAAGATAATTATTTACCGTTACGGTAAATAAGATATACTTTACGTAATTCTTAAACGTAGAAAAAGCGTTTATTTTAAAACGTATAAAAAAAGAGAATACGATTCTTTACCCCGGGTTAAAAATCGTTAACTTTAAACTCTTTTTCGTAATAAAAATGTTAAATACCCTTAACCGCGGAAAATAATACTCTATAGTTATTTTAGATATAACGTTAATAAGGATATATAACACTATTTTTAATAAAAGGGTAATTAAAAGTAAATCCCTTAACTTAATAAAACCTTAAAATAAAACGGTAAATATATGTTAATACTTTAAGTATTAAAAATCTAAATATATTATTATGAGGTACTTAAACGGTATTAAATATATAATATATATTAAAAAAATATAATATTTATAAATATATAAAATTAATAATAAAAAGCTTAATAAAGAATATACTTAAATATATAGCCTATAATAAAAATGGTTATTCAATATAAAATATATAATATTTAATAATGGTTAAGAAGATTAAACATAAGGAGATTCAAATAACGATTAAGGTTTAATATTATAATTTATATGAATCTAAATTAATAAAATAATTAAAAGCCGTCTTTAAACGTAAATAAGTTTAATCCGATAAAAAAGGGTAAAAAGCGGTAATAAAAAAAAATAAAAAAAGGAAGTTTATTATAATACCGACCCTTAAGTCTGGCCGCTTTAAGGTAATAATAATAGCCATAAAAAGGTTAAAATAAATAATAATTAACTTTAATAAAAAGTCTTTAACGGAAGTTAATATATAATCTATTAATATGTTTAAAAATAATATAATATAACGTATAAAAAGAAATAATTAAAATAATATTATTAATATTTAAATTTAAGGAAATAAAAGATATTAATATTATAATAATATAAAAGTTACCGTATAACCCGTTTATATATTCCTTAATTAACTTAAATAAAGGATTTTATTTAACGTTTAAAAAAATAAAATGACCCGGACGTATTTCTTTATAAATAAAGAATTAATATAAATAGTTAAGACGTTATTTTTTATAATAGGAATTTATGTATATTCCGGATACTACGGAAAGAAAACGTTAAAGGCAACTTAAATATTTATAACGTATATAACTTATTATTAATTAATAAGATAAAGCTCTTTATTTTATTATTATTTAAGGATATTTTAATAATATCCGGTAAATATGTATTATTAAAAGATTTTAATTTTTATTATAATAAGTAGAACGAAAAAAACGTATAATTAATTATATTAAGTTAAAACAATTATTAATAAGTATCATAATATATAACTTATTATTATTAATACCGTAAAAAATTATAAAATAAAAAGATGATAAATTCAAAATAATAATTAATTTAACGTTTAATATAAAAGGGATTATTAACGTAATAATAATATATAGATTATAAAAAATCTTAAAATATAATTTGGATTATATATTAATATAAATAACCTTAAATTAATCGGTTAACGTAATATTATTAACCTTAATAAAAAAAAGCGTAAAAAACAATTAAAAAAACGGAAATATATATAAAGGCGGAAAAAGCAATAATACAATTAATAACACTTTTTTATCTTAATAATAAAGATTAAAATAACCTCTTTATAAAATAGGTAATAAAAGCGTTAAATAAAATAACTAATATAACGGTTTTAATAATAAAGTCGTTTTAAAAAATTAAGATTTATTAAGATAAAAAATAGATAATAATAAATATAAAGGTAAAAATATTAATTAAATAAATGATTAAATATAAAAATTAAAAAACGCTTACGTAATTACCAGAATCTTAAAGAGATAAAAAAAAAACTTATTAAAAAAATTAAATAAATATACTTCGGGTTAATAACTTACGACTTAACCGTCTTCTTCCGTAGAATATAAAAGTTAACGAAATATAATAAAGAATAAAACGGGAAACTAAAATTTATCCTTAAATTCTTATTTCTTAAATAACCTAATAATATAACAATTAATACCTTTAATAGAGAAGTTAAAACCTTTGAAGGGGCTTTTTTCACTCCTTTATTAAATGTCGATTCAACGGATATTAAAGGAGTAATATACCTTAACTTAATATATATTAATAAAAAAATAACCTTAAAAATAATAATTAAAGCGATTAATAAATTAAACAAAAATAAAGCCTACAAATTAAACGGAATTTTAAATAACTTTTTATTAACCATAATATTATTATTTAAGAAGGTTTTAATATATTTATTTTAAGTTTACCTTAAGGTTAATTATTACCTTTATAAGTTTAAAAAGGTTAAAACAATTATCCTTAAAAAACCGGTTAAATTTAATTATTTAAAAATAAAAACTTATAAGTTAATTATACTCTTTTATACGTTATAAAAAGCCCTGGAAACGGTAATTATAAAGATCCTTAATAATTACGCGGCAGAATACGGGTTCCTTCTTAATTAATAAATAAATATAAAAAGAAAAAAATTAATAAAAACGGCCTAAAAAGGATTAATTAACGGCGTATATATAGTATAAAACTATAGAAAAAAGCATATAATAACCCTTTTTTTATTAAATATTATAGGAGCCTTTAATAAAACAAATTATCAAAGATTATTATATAACTTACGAGGAAAAAAAATATTATTTTTTTAATAAAATAAATTAAAAGGTTTTTAAATAATTAAGTAATATTAATTAACTTAAATTAAAACAGGAGCTTAATAAAGCCCGTTATAAGCCGGAATTTTTAATGGTTATTTTTTTATTTTATTTTCTTTTTATTCTTTAATAACTTATTAATTAAGGAATTAATTAAGTTAAAATTACTCCCCCAACCGGGACGGTATAAGACGGGATTTAATTATGGTCTTCCTATACCGGCCGGTACGGTATAAGGGTATTTCCCGCTCCCGTACCGTCCCTATCCCGCCGGTATGGGACCGGGAAATGCCAAGATCCCGGTGGCAAAAATATTAATAAAATATTTTTCTATTTTTAATAAATAATATACTATTTTTAATGTAAAGCGAGCCGCTAAGCCTATTTAGGAGAAACATTCACTTCCAATATTGGATTTTTTAATTTTTTTTTTAATTTTGGGGTATTCTAAGGTATATATCATTTTTTATATACTATAAATAATAAAACGGTATCTTGGCATTTCCCGGTCCCGTACCGGTTGTCAGGGTGATAACCACTCGGCCATCTCATGGACAAAAGTAGTTATCCGGGGTAGGTAATAGCGCTTAGGGGTAAGCCGCTATTACCATATATGAGAAGGTAGTCTACCCGGGGGATCACCCCCAGGGGTAGGCCCTACCCCGGAGCCCTTGCTCCAGGGTAGGTACTGCCATAACACCGGTCCCATACCGTTACCACCGGTACGGGATAAGGGTACCGGTACGGGATAAGGGTACCCTTTCCTTATCCCGTACCGGTCCCGTACCTATCCCGTACCGGTTAGGGGAGTAGTTAAAATAGAAAGTCTAAATTAAAAGTTTTATTAATAACATTTACTTATTGACTTATAGTACTTTTATTTATATAGATTAAGAAAAGATGGGAAGTGATAAAAGAGTAAAAGTAATAAAATAGCCGGTAGTAATAAAGTGCGATTGAAGATAGGCCGCAGCCCCCATATAAGTTAATAAGGTATAGGTTGCTTATTATAATAATCCGTTATACCCTTTTTTTTAACTATATATAAATCGTTTTTACCCTTAATTAACCCTTTTAATATTTCCATTCTTTTATATATTTATCTATAAGTTTAATATCTTTTATGCTTTCCCCCTTTTTAACTCCCTTTATAACGGGATACTGCCCCTAATATTATTATATTCCAGGTTATTACTGCGGCAAGCGGGACGGGATATATCCTATAAGATAGGGACGGGATAGGGACGGGATAGGGACGGGATAAAAATGAAATAAAGACGGGATAAAAACGGAATAAAGACGGGATAAGGACGGGATAAGGACGGGATAGGGACGGGATAAGGATAGGATAAAGACGGGATAAGGATAAAATAAGGACGGGATAAAGACGGGATAGGGACGGGATAAAAATAAAATAAAGACGGGATAAAAACGGAATAAAGACGGGATAAAGACGGGATAAAGACGGGATAAAAACGGGATAAAAACGGGATAAAAACGGGATAAAGACGGGATAAAGATAGGATAAGGACGGGATAGGGACGGGATAGGGACGGGATAAGGACGGGATAGGGACGGGATAGGGATAGGACGGGATGGAATAAGGTTTATCCCATCCCGTATTAATACGGGATGGGACGGGATGGGATAGGGATATACCAAGATCCCGCCAAGATTACGGAATTACTATTTATAGTATAAAATATATTATTTATAGTATATAAGTCTTTATATATATTAAAAACCCCTTTAAAAAAATCCAAAAATTCAATATTGGAAGTGAATTATTCACTTAATCCGGTTAACGTGCCAAGAATTGGGATCTTAATATATCCCTATCCCGTCCCACCGGGTTAGGGATGGGATGGGACGGGATTAAACCCTTATCCCGTCCCACGCGGGATGGGATAAGTGAATCCAAATCCCGTCCCATCCCGTCCCGCTTCCCGGAGTACAGATTATATTATACTTATTTATATATATTTCGATCGTATAATACTATTTATAATATCCTTTTAATAATTTAAATTATTATAAATATAAAAGTTAAAAAGGTATTAATATAATAATAACTTACCTTTACTCCCTTTATAATAAAATTTATTCCTTTAATATTACGTATTATTAATAACTCGTTTTTATCCTTTAACGTTACTTATATATATATTTGCTTACCCTTCTTATAACTTTATTCTTAAGTCTTATTTAATAATAGTGAATAAATATATTAAGATTTAATGTTCTTAAGGGTAACCCCCGGTTTTATTATTCTTATTTATTAATAACGGTAACCTCGGTATTTTACGTTTATTTATCTTAAGGCTCGGGCTGCTTATATTTATATCTTCCTTAAATATAATATACTTAATCCTTATAAAGGTATAATACGTTTTACTCCGCTTATTCAAAAATTATAAATACTACCCTTTATAAGGATCGGACCTTACGATTAATTATTTTTTACTTTATTTATTTATTTATATGCTTTTAATATCTCTTCTAATCTCATTATTAATAAGTTTGCTTTTAAATAAATTTATTACGTAATTTTAAGTACGTCTTAAAAAGGGTTAATTATTTAAGTAACCTTTATTTAAATTTATTTTATAAATCTTAATATCTTTTTTTATTAATATATTTAAAATAATATTATATATAACTATTTAGTTTATATTTATTTATTAATATTATTTCTTTATGGGTGTATTATATTAATCTTAAGAAAGTAATTAAAAAGGGGAATAATTTATTATAATTATTATTATTTATATATTATTACTTAAAAAAAATAAAAGAAAGAAGAAAAATAAAATAATTATTTATTAATCTTCAGATGGCTCTTTAACCTTTATATAAGCTCTTTTAATACTTATTATTATATTTAATAACGTTTATTAAAAAGATATTTTTTATTATAACTTTTAATATTTACCCTTATTTACTTATATGTTTTCCCCTTAATTAATTAATATATAAAGTACCTTTAAGGTTATATTTATTTATAAATAAAATACGTTTTTATATTTTCTTAATATTTTACGTATAATTGTCCCGATATAAATATTTTTAAAAGGCATATTAAAAAAGGTTCCTTTTAAACGTAGTAATATTATTTATTATCTTTATTAAGTTCTATTTTAATTGGTTCCATCGGTAAATAAAACGTTAACGGTAACGTCCGATTATTTATTTATTTATTAATCTTACCGCGTAGCCGTTTACTTTATCCTTTTTACTTATCCGTCTTTTTTATTTTCTTTTATCCCTTTAAATTTCCTTATTTCTTTAATTTACTTAATCTTTAATTCCTTTTATATTTTAATTAATTTATTTTAAACCTGATTTAATCTCGTACTTAATCATCGATCAATCTTTTAAGAGTATATATAAATTTATAATTTTAATATTGCTTATTTATTTCGTATTTATGTTAATTTATTTATAGTCTTCGGAATCTTATATAGGATTCTTTAATTATATTTATAATAATTACGTTAATTATATCGTTATACCTTAATAGTATATTTTTATTATTAACCTTACTAAATTAAATAAACGTATTCCTGTTATTATAAGGGTTTATTTACTTGGTAATCAGTAAATATAATTAAAGTTATACTTTACGGTTCCTTATAATCTTAGTTTATCTTAGCTTTTTTATTTTTAGGAGTTTTTTATAGTATATATCCAAGTTTACGCCTTCTGTATACGTACCGGGGCCCGGGCGTACGTTAGATATTAATAAATTAACGGTGGCCGTTACTTTACCTTTATTAACTACCGTTATATTAAGGGTCTATTAAATAATATTTATTTGAATTATAATTTTAAATATTAATTAAGCGATTATAATTTTTATTTAAATATATATAGATTAATTCGCTTTTTAATCGATTATTATTAATTCTTTTTTATAAATTTTTAATATTAAAATATAGGTTAAATAAGCGCTTTTTCTTTATTATATTATATACCCTTTAATTTTAATATTAATTATAAGTTTAATATAAAAAGTTATATACGCTTTATAATTAATTATAATTTATAGTTAACTTAATAATTATAGTTTTAATAAATACGCTTTCTTTTATCCTTTAAATTTAATATTTAATTATTATTATTATAATTTACTTTTAATCCTTAATTATCTTATTTTATTACTTAATTACTTTAGTAATTTCGGTTATTCCGTTAATTTTTTTATTTTCCGCTTAATTAATTAAATTTTTTATATTATTTTCTTTTCGCCTGTTTACTTAATTAACCTTTTTAATTTAAGTACGTTAATTATTTCCGCGTTAATCCGGTTTTACTAATATCATTAGTTTATCTCGGTTGTATAAGCCTAATTAATATAAAAGGGCTTATATAAAATATAGCCCGTCACTTTTAAAGATTAATATTTTAACGGAATCGCGTAAATAATTATTTAAGAAAAAAAAGTATTATTTATTTAATTTAAACTTAATTAAAGATATTTTTAACTTAAGTTTTAATAGTCTTAACCTTAATAAATTATCTTTCCTTTTTATATATAAAGTAATTATTAACTGGTTCTTTATTTAAACGATATATTTACCTGAATTCTTTTATTCATTTTTTTTTCCTTTTAAGTCTGTTATTTATATTATACGCGTACGGTAGCCCTTATCCGTATCTTTATAAGTATTTCTCCCTTAATAAGCTTCTCTTTTTATTTTATTTTTATATATACGATAGCTTTTAAAATCTTTAACTTAAATATAACTTTTTAATTATTTTTATTTAAAGATACTTTTATAAATAATACGGTTATATTTCAAGGAGAAATCTACGTTTTTTTTAACTTTATATTGCCGACCTTAATAAATTTTATATTCCGGATTATTTATAAGTTTATTATATTTAACCTATATTATTTACCTTTAACTCCGGATTATAATTATAATGAATATTATTATAATCTTAATTTTAATATATGTTTTATTAAAAGGGTATATATATAATTATCCACGGATTAAAGCCTTAATCGGTTTTCAGGCTATTTTATTAATTTCCTCGGTTATATTATTAATCTTACCCGTCGGATTACCTTCTTAATAATAAGGTATTTTTATTTTAGGTTACGTCCTTATTATTCCGGGAAGCGGGACGGGATATATCCCATGGGATAGGGACGGGATAGGGACGGGATAAGGATAAGACGGGATAAAGTGAATAGAATCCCATCCCGTATTAATACGGAATAAAACGGAATAAGATCGGGATATATTAAGATCCCGGTAGCGGATAAAATAAGGGAAAACCTGGCCAAAATAGTAAATTAAGGGGTAAATTATCACAAAGATTATCATAAAATTTTTTTAATGGTTTATCGATAACCGGAAAAACCATAATCCCGTTATCGATAAACCACTAAAAAAATATTTCTGGTAATCTTTATAATAATCTACCCCTGAATTTACCCTCACCTGCACCCTTACCCTTACCACCACCCTCATTACCACCTTTACCTGCACTATTACCCTTAACACCCTTATCACCCTCATCACCCTTATTACCCTCATCACCCTCATCACCCTTATCACCCTCATCACCCTCATCACCCTCATCACCCTTATCACCCTTATTACCCTCATTACCCTCATTAACCTCACCCTTACTTGCACCCTTAGTAACCTTACCCTTACCTATACCCTTATTAATTCACTATTAACCCGCGTCTTAGCGGGATCTTAGTATATCCTAATCCCATCCCGCCGGGATAGGGATAAAATAGGATAAGATATAACCTTATCCCGTCCCACGAGGGATAAAATAAGTGAATTAAAAAACCGTCTTATCCCGTCCCGCTTCCCGGAGTAAACTTAATTTTTTTTTTAATATTATTACGTTTTTATAATATAACTTCTTATATATTAACTTTTAACGTATTTTATTTAACGGATATATTTAAGATTTAAGTAATTAAATATTTTCTTAATAAGTAATATCCTTAATCTTTAATATTTTTATTTAAATCTTAAAATTAATTATAATTAACTTTACTTATAAAAGTCTTAATAAAATATTATAATATAGGTTTTTTTTTAATATTATAAATATTTATATTAATTTAATTATTTTTATAACTTAAATATTAATTATAATTTATATATAAAGTAATATATAGTTTTTATTTATTATTAATATATTTAAGTAAGTAACTCCAATTAATTTTAAAACCTTTTTTTTATCCGTAATTCCCTTATTATACTTAAGTTAATTATAATAATATCCGATTTTTAATTAACTTTTATATTATGTAACTTATTTATTTATTCCGGTTAATAAATAATTATTATTTTTATAAAGTATATCTATTTATTCTTATTAAGTATAACTTTAAGGTTTTATTTTAGGTTTATAATTATAATTTTATTAATTTTAAGTTATTTATTTTAAATCGTCTTTTATATTTTTTCTCCGTTATTCTTAAGAATTTCCTTAATAATTGTAATTTTTTTATAACGTATATAATTAAGGTTTAATATATTCTTTATAAGTTAATTTATTTTTTTTAAAATATAATAAAAATTATATTAAATATATTATAAGGAATACGATATTATTGTTAAGCTAGACGTATGCCTAAAGCTTGAGGGTAGTATGGTAATGTGAAATGTATATATAGCCTTAACAAATAGTATATTTAATAAGTAGACTAATTGCTAAAGAAGTAAAAGGAAAAGTGGGAAGGATAAGTATTAAGTATTCCTATAGCCCAGCTACGCTAGGGTTACGAGGTAAATATTAACCCCTATATTGTTTCCTATTATAATAATACCTCCTCTTCTTAATGCTTTATCCTTAAAGCTATAGTTCTTAACTATAACCTTAAAGTAGCTTATTAAAAACCTTTAAAAAACCCAATAAGAAAAAAAGGAAAAGAGTCTATAGGCTTTACGGTACGGGTATATAGCGTACTCGCTTAACTCTTAACGTTAGTAATACCAGTATTACCCGGTAATTTTCTATATTTATAAATAAGAATACTTTAAACTTATAATAATATATATATTCTTTTAAACGCGTATTTTACTCTTTTTACTATATAATAGTATTTAAGTCATAGTTAACTCACGTTTAAGTCATATAATTATATTAGAATTATTTACTGGTAATTTCCTTTAACCTGTTTAACTTCCGGTTAAGTTACCCTTATAATTATTAAACGAATTATTTACGAGGTTTACTCGTACCGTATAAATAACGTTTAATAAAAAGTATTATTTATAATATACTTATTATTTCTATAAGTTTTTATATAAGTTATATAATATTAAGGTCGATAAAAAAGGATTAAGATTAATAAAGTATTCCCGTTATTCGGCTAAAAAGGCATTATATAAAACTATATACCTCCGACCTTATTATTTTTACGTAACGTAACCGTTATATAAATTAAACGTATATTTAAATCTTATTTAAGTTAAACGTTTAAATAAATTATATATTTCTATACCGTTATTGATTTATTTTAATATTTAAGGAAAACGAAAAATAATATAAGAATATATAAATAAACTTTATTAAATATTATATAAAGTTTTTACGTTTTTTAATTATTATAAAATTAAAGTTTTCTCAATAAAATATTATTAAAATATCGATATTAATTAAATATAAACGTAATATAATTAATAATATTAATTATATAACTTTTATATTTAAGTAATTAATTAACTTAAATCGCTTTATTATAAGCGTATCCTTATTGTAGCCTATACGTTATTAATTACGTTATAGCTTAAACTCGATTTATTTTAATCTTCAAATTTTAATATAGAATTTAAGCGATTAATACGTAAGAATCCTTTCTTTAAACGTAACTTATCCGTTATAAACGCCGGCGGATCGCCCGTATAATGTATTCTTACTCTATTAATACCTTATCAGTTTTTAATATTTATTTTATAAACCCCGTATTTATTAATTAACTTTAAGTTTTCTTTAATATCTTCCGTTATTTTTCCGGTAAGCTTATTATAATCCGATTTCCTTATATTATATTGGACCCCTTACGGCCCCTTAATAGGTTATAAACGTTCATACTTAAAAGCATTAATAAGCTTTTAACTATAAGCCATCTTATAAGGTAATAACTTCTTAAATACGCTTATTCTGCATCGTATAGTATTATAAGCTATTTAATTAATTAAGGTACGTTTTTATTATAAAAAGATTATAGGTTTAGGTATTAATTCTTATATAGGGTTTAAATAGGTAATAAGTAAATCGTAATAAAAAAATATAAAGGATAATAAGTTTAAAGGATTATAAGTTAATAATACTTAATATACGTATATAAATAATAGTACTTTTATATTTATATTAGGGCTTATTTTTATAATAAAATTAAATATTTTATATTTAAGTTATACGTCCTATATTTTATATTATAATTATTTATATTTCTTATTAAATATATTTTATAACTTCTTTATATACTTTAAATTCTTTATTAAAATTTATTTATTATAAATAATTAAAAACTCTTTTTATTTAATTTTTTAATATAATTCCCTATTAATTTTATTATAATTAAATAATCTTTTAATTTCTTATTCTGGTTTATTATTAATAAGATCCGGTAATAAATAATTATTTTCGGTTTTAAGCCGCTTCTTATATAATTTAAATAAAAATACGTAAAATATATTATATATTTTATAGGTAAGTAATAAAATTAAACGGTACGCTTAATATCCGATTAGCTTAAGAACTATAAATAAACTGATAAATTTATATAAGAATTTTTTATTTAATTGCTTTTACTTAATATTTTTTATAAATAATATAATTATATCTTTAATTTTATATTTCTAGGCTTTATACTTATAGTTATAAGACTTTATTTCCGTTTTTTTAATACGTTATTAGTACTTTATTATATCGTTTTAAACCGTTAATAACTCCTTAACTTTTTTAATTACGGCCGGGACTTTTATCTTATTTAATTTATTATTGATTTACTCTTAAAACGTTAAAAGGTACTTTATTAAGGCTTCCGATAAAGGCTTATTAATTATAATATTATTATTTATAAAATAAATAAAGTTTATAATCTTTAATATTAAAGCTTAATCGTTTTAATTTTTATAATAATACGTTTTAAAATAATACTTAAGAGTTTAATTTTTACCGTTCCGTTTAACCATCCATTTAAAAATAGAAAGAAATACTTAATTTACGGAGTATATATATTGCGTTATATATTTTAGATTAATAAGAACTTATAAAAAGTAAGCCTTAATTAATTACGATACCCTTAGGAACCCTATATTCCCAGAATATATATTAAAAAAAAAGTTTAATTAATTTAAAAGCAATAATCTTCTTAATTACGGAAAATAATCTTAATTTCTTAATTAAATAATCGATTATAATTAAAATCGTATTTTATATATAACCTTATTATTTATTAAGTAATAAATCTATAATAAAATTTATAATAATTTCTTAAAAAAGATATAACGGTATTAATAAACTACTTAATTTATTATAGGGTTTATATTTAAAAGCTTTAATTCTTTAATAAATATTATATAAATTAACGTATAATTTAATATTTATATTTATATTTTTTTAAATATAAAATTTATTAAGGACTTCCTTAATACGGTTACTTTTAAAGTATCCCAAGGCGGAATTATTATAATATCGTTTTAATAACTTTTTTTATACGGTTTTTTTAATAAGGATATATAAGCGTTTATTATATTTTAAAAGATTAATTAAGTTAAATATTTATTTACTAATTCTCTTAAGTATTTTACTTATAAACTTAACGTTTTTATAATTTAAAATAAAGGTATTTTTAACTTAAAGCGTTTTAATAAGTTTTATTATAAATTTAATTTCGGGATTATATATTATTTTATATATTATTATAACTTAAATAATAATACGTAAAATAAATTATTTATAATTAATAATCCTAATAATAAAGTTAAGCTATTCCTTAATTACATTATAAATACGTATAATTTACGTATTTACAATATTATTTTCTCTTAAAGTTTAAGGGTCCTTATATTTTATATAATATACCGATCTTAAGTACGTTTTTTAAATAACGTTAATTATTGAATTCCGAATCGTTTCCTTTAAAAAGGGAATAATTATTAACGGTTTATATACGTTATTTTTATATTTTTATATTATTTTACCTTAATTAATTAAGGCTTATTTATAGATTTTTAAAATCTTTCGGAATATAAGGTTAATTAAACCCTTTATAATTACCAGCTTTTTCTATAGTATAAATAATAACTTTAATATTAATATATTAATTAATATATAATTAAATCGTCGATTAAGCGTATCCGCTAGGTTAAAAATACCTAATCGGTACTTAATAATAAAGTTAAATAGGGTTAACTTTATTACTTATCGTACTTATTTACCGTTTAAAGTAATAATCTTTATAAAACTTTTTAAGTTATTATAATTAATTAATACCTTAATCGTATAGAAATTACCCTTAAGGTAATAACGTTATTACTTAAAAGCCACGATAATTATTAATAATTCCTAATTATAAATTTTATAATTACGTTCCGTATCCGTTATTTTATAGGATTAAAAAGCGATAAATTATTATTATTTATTTTAATATAATTAAGATAAAATATTTATAAAATTAAAGTTAAATATATTTATCTTAATTTTAATTTAAAGGTTCGGGTTAAAATAACGTAAAATCGGGATATTAAGGAATGCCTTATATAACTCTTTAAACGTTTATTCTATTATTAAAGGTTACGTAAACGGGCCGTATTTTATACCCTTTATACTCCCTTTTAATAGCTCCGTTAAAAAACCGTTTTCACGGAGTAATAATGAATAAAACGCTTAAAGAAGTTAATAAAATTAAGGAAGATTTATACGTTATAAAAGGACTTAAGCTTAAGCTATAATATAATTATATTTATTTTACTTTTATTTATTATTACGCTTATAATTAATATTATAAATCCTAGAAATTTTACTTTAATAATAAAAAACTTATATTTCTTAAGATTTATAAAGAGTTTAAACTTTTAAAACCGCTTTAAAACCCGTTTTATATATATTAAATATTCGTTTTTAATATATAAAAAAATTAAGATATTATTTAAGTATATAATATAAAATTTATTAATAATACCGGTTAACGACTTATTAATATAAGTTTAAAAAGTTATTAATACGTTTATTAATCTAAATAATATAACTATATACTTAAAGTAACCGTAACGTATCCGGAACGTAATCTTTTATTTATTATCCGCTTTAATTTATATATAATAATAAGTATCCTTAAGATTAAGCTTTATAAACCTTTTTATTCTATAAAGTTAATTTAAAATTTTATTAATTAAGAATAAAGGGTAACGATTCTTAACCGTTACCTTATTTAGCCCCCGGTAATTTACGTAAAGGCGTAAACCCCCGTCCTTCTTAAATATAAAAAGGATCGGTAAACCCGTAGGACTAATAAAATGCCGTATTTATCCCTTTATTAATACTTTATTTAAATAAACTTAAAAAGCGGTTAACTCCGTATTAAATAAATTATATAAAGGTCTATACGGCGGTTTAACGGTAATTTCGATTGCGTAATTATATCTTATATACGTAGGGAGTTTACCGGCTTTTTCTATTAAAAAAACGTCCGTATATTTAGATAGCTCGGTTAATAAAGACGGTCCTTTTACGGTTAAGTTACGGCCCATATAACTCTTAACCACTCTTAAGTTAGTTTAACTCCTAGGTAACGGGTTTATAATTATTAAGATATATATTACCGGCTCCTTTTTTAATATTACCGTAAATATATATAGCTTATCGATTTAAAAAGTTTATTTATTAACTTTAAAGCGTTATTTCTTTTTTTTAAAATTTAATTTAATTCTTAAATTAATTAAATTTAATATCCTTAAAGTTATCGGCGGGCCCTATTAATTTATCGTATATACAATAATTTTTATTATTCCCGGTTATTTTTAATTATTATATATATAAAGCTCTAGTAAATAAGCGCTATAATAAAATATATTATTATTATTTATTTAAATAGGTTTTAATAAAACCGCGTTTTAAATATAAAATAAATCCTTTTTTATTATAAAGTTTTAATTAATTATATTGATCTTTACTTTTATATTAAGATAGATTTTTATACTCTTTTTCTTAATATTATTAAGGAATATTTAATTTTTATTAATAATAACCTTTTTTAAGATTAATAATTACGGCTTTTATATTCCGATAAAGCTTTTATTATAAAATTAACGTTTCTTAAATTATTCTCCCTTTTTACGTATAAAGCGGATCCGATAGCCTTCCGTTCCTTTTTAAATAACGGATAATTTAATTTCTTATACCCCTTTACTTAATAAGAATAATACGTTATATCGGAAAGGTTTATTTATTAATTTTATAAAGAGTTTTAGTTCAGCGGTTAACTTATAAAAGGTTTAAATTCCTTCCTTAAAGACTTATTCTTAATAGTCTTTTCCTTATTTTTCCTTTATAAAGAATAAGTGGTTATATTATTAAATTTAAAATAATTTATATATATAATAATTTTATCGTATATAGAAAGAACCCCGTTTAACGCTTATATTATTATATAACGTAATCGTTTTTTAAGCTTATAGAATAAATAAATAGTTCGTTATTTTTCTATATATTTTAAGAGTTAATTCTTTAAAGATATTATTTATATATTAAAGCTATAAATTAATTATTTTTCTTTTTATTTTAAACTTATATATTAAAGTTAAACTTTTATCTTTTATTAATAAAATCCGATATTAAGGAACTTAAGAATTTAATAAATCCTTTTTAAGTTAACGTAAAATCGGGTTTAAATTCGTATTTATAATACGCTTATAAGCCCTTAATTTTACCTCTTAAGGAGAACGAAGTTTATATAATACGGACGTAATCCGTATTATAATTAAAGTTTAAAGAAAAAGTTATAAAAGTATCTTTAATTTACTCTTAAAGCTCCTTAATATTTTTACCCTTATACTTAAAGAATATAAAGACCTTAATATAATTATAAGATTTTTCTTTAAACTCTTAATTTAAGCTTTATTTATAATTTACTTATAAGTATTTAATAATACGGACTTATAATTAATAATAATTAAATAAAGCGTTTTAGTTTATACCGTATAATTTAATAGCGATTTACGTATATTTTAAGAGTTTATAAAACGAGCCTCCGATACTCGTTTATTTAAATAAATAAGCTATTTATAAAGCTTTATTTTATAAAGCTTAACTTAATAAATTATTTTACTTAATTCCTTTTCCTTTTATATAACTATAATATAAAAGTTTTATTCTTCCTTATTATAATATAAGTTTATAAAGGATATTTATTCTAAAGGAGGAAGTTTTACTCCGGAAAAGTAAGCGTAACGGACTCGGATCGTTATCTTTAACGTTCTTACTCTTAAGGAGGGTTTAATATAAACCTAAACTATACCCGTTTTTACTTATAAAAAGGAAACGTAATAAACTCAGATTGGGATATTTAGCGTTAACCTTTATTATTAATAATTACGGACTTTAATTCAGATGAAGACCTAGAAGAGATTTCTTAAATCTAAAGGATAAAAAATATAATACTTTCCCCTTTAGTTTAAGTTCTCTGGCGTAAAGTACCAAAATCCATTATACCGATAAATACGGCTTAAGTACGGGAAGTATACGGTTTTCTCCCCTTTTAATTATACGTATAATTTAATATTTCAGATTATTACCTTTTAAAAAGGTTAATAATAATTAAAATATTAAGCTAAACGTATACTTAAAGCTTAAGGGTAATATAGTAATATAAAATATATATATAGCCTTAATAAATAATATATTTAATAAGTAAACTAATTATTAAAGAAGTAAAAGGAAAAGTAGGAAGGATAAGTATTAAGTATTCCTGTGGCCCAGCTACGCTAGAGTCACGAGGTAAGTACTAACCCCTATGTTGTTTCCTACCATAATAATTATTAATTAATAAGATTTATTTAATATTTAAAGTTTATTCCTTTAATAATCCGATAATTTATTAAAGTTCTTTTTTCCTTTTAGTTTTCGTTTTTCCTTTTAATTTTTCCTTTATTTATTTTTTAATTTATATAAGCTTAATTTTTTCTTTTAAATTATTATTTTTAACTTATCGTTATTTTATAGTTATATTTATTATTATACCTACTTTATAATTAACGTTTTTATTAAAGGGGTATTCTTTTTTTATGGTAATAGCTTTATAATTAAAGCTATTAACTACTCCTTTATTATTAACCTTATTAAGGATTTTTCTTTCTTCCTATATAATTAAGGTAATAATTATTACGTTTATTAATACCTTTAATTAATCGTTAAACGGTATAATTATAAATAATAATAATAATCGGTAATCTATATTATAACGTTTATTCTTATAATTTTAATCCTTTTTTTATATATTTTTTTTTTATTAAAGCTTATATTATTTCCGTTATATTTTTATTTATAACTTATATTTTTTTCCGTTAAGAATATATTATAATACTTATAGTAAATAAAGTATAATTTTATATTAAACGACTTAAAGTTATTAATATAAAAGTTTTTAAATTTAACCGGATTAAATAATTTTAGAGTAAATTAATTATTTTTTTGAATATTTTAATTAATATATAAATTTTATTAATAATTTTACGGCTTTTAATTTATATTTTCCGCTTAATTATTAATTTTTTATTAAAATAAATTTTAAAGTCGGATTTAATATTTTAATTATTAAGATAATATTACTTATAATAATTATATAAACGTTATTTATATTATTATAATATTTAAAAGCTTTTTATTTATATAATTTTAAGGGTATTTTATTTATCGTATTCTTTTTATTTATAATATATATATAATCTTATTATAATTAACGTATATTAAATTTACTTTTAACGTAATTTCTTAAAGGTTTTTATTTATATAATTTAATTAATTTATAAATATTTAAGTTTTAAGATTTATTTTTTTATCCTTTTCCTTTTTCTTAAGTTTCCGGCTTTTTTTTTTTATTTTTTCCGTAACTTATTCTATTTTAAAATATACTTTATAAAGATTAAGCTTTTTATATATATTTTTTATTAAATTTTTATAAAATTTTATATTTATTAAATTATTCTTAAAATAATTAATTACGTTTTTTAATATATATTTTATTATTTTATTTATTATATTTTCCGGTTTTTTAAGTTTAATATCCTTTTTGCTTAAATTATATATAATATAAAGTATATATTTATAATAATTAAAAATAAAATTAATTCTTTATAATAATACTTTAATATTATTTATTACTTATTCCGTAAAGTCATTAAGATTTAATTTAAAAACTTTTAACTTAATAATTTTTAAAAGTTTTTTATATATTTTTTTATAACGTTATTTATTACTTTATTTATAAGTAAAACTTTAATTTTTAATTATTTTATTTAATATATTACGTTTTTTTTAAATTTTTTATTTATTATATTTATTTATTATTTAAAAGAAATATCTCTTCCGATCTTTTTTATATATTACGGATTTATCTTTATATATTATTTAATTTATTATTTTATTTATTTAATTTTTTTAATTTATAAAATAGAATTTTAATCCCGGATTTTATTATAATTCTTTATTATAAAGTTTCTAGTAATTTTAAGATAAAAGTTAAAATTATTAATAATATTATAAAGTCTTTAACCGTATTTAATTTTATTATTATTATTAAAAAGAATACTTAAAATTATTTAAATATTTTTTTTACTTTATATATATTAATTAAAGCCTCTTTAAATTTAAAGGATTAAAGGATTCTTAATAATATTTTATTACTCCTTAAAAAAAGGTTAATAAAATTTATTATTAAGTAATCCTTAATAATTTTTATAATTATTAATAAATACGGGATAACCCCGTAACTTATATAAGTTTATTTTTAATTTTTTTATTTTTCGTTTAATATAAAATAAAAAAATATATATTCTTTTTAATAAAGGAAATAAAATAATAATAAAAGGAATAATAATACCGTAATTAATTCCTTAATTTATATAATAATACTTAACTTTATTTTTTTTATTTTAAAATTATTAAGATATATATAAAATAAAATATATTATTATTAATATATTATTAAGATTAATAAAGGTATTTTAAAGAAAAAGTTTATAATTACTTTAAGTAATTATATTTTATTTTTATCTTTTTTCTTTTAAAGGAAAAAGTTAAGTTAATATATAATTATATAACTTTAATAAGGGTTTTCTGGTCTTTTAAGTTATTATATAAGTATATATAAATTATATTTTTTTTATAAGTTCATATTTCCCTTTTAAATTAAAATAAATTTTAGTTATTTATTTTAATCTTCTTTACTTTTTATATAAAAAGTTTTAAAAAAGTATTATTAAATTAAATAAGTCTTACGTTAGTAACCGTTATAAATTATTATTAATATTCTTAATATATATATAATATAATTATTATTATAAATATATTTATTTTTATTTTCTCTTATTAATTCTTTTAATTAATCTTATTATTTATTTCTTTTTATTATTTATTCTTTTAGTTTACTTTAATTTTTTAATTCTTAATTATTTAATTTATAACTTAAAATAAAAAGCTTATTACGTCCGGTTAATATATTATATAATTTACGGTTATTTCCCAGGAATTTTAAAGACCAGTTTAAATTTCTATAAGTAATTTAAAACCAAATTATTATTTAAATAACTTTTAATTTAATAATTTATATTTTAATAAAAAGTATTTCTTTAAAAAATATATATAATTATTTAAGCCTTATTAAGGAATTTTATTTTTATTATTCTTATTATTAAGATATATAATTTAATTTAATTATCCCGATAATTATTAAGGAATCTTATATATTTATTAATATTAAAGTACTTAATATTATTTATAGGTTTTAAAAGATTATTTATTTAATATAAAATTATTTTTAAGGTTAACTTTATATCTTTAAGGAATATATATTATATTTTAAATTAAATTAAAAAGTTTTATTTATAATAAATATATTAATTATTCTGAATTATTTTATAAGATTTACGGTTTAATTACTCAGGATAATTTAATAAAACTTATAATTTAATTAAGTTTAATTATTTATATTAATTTAATAAGTTTTATATTTTAGTTATTATAATTATTTATTATTAAATAATAATTTTATATTATCCGGGGTAATTAATTTTTTCTATTTTTTTCTTTAATTACTTTAATTTCTTTTATTTTAAAAAAACGGTTTATATTAATATATAAGTCGTAATTTCCTTAACGATAATTTAAAATATCCGGTAATCTATATATTTATTTCTTAATTAAGGTTTAAGCCCGTTATTAATATAAAAGGTATTATTATTTTTTTATAATTAAAATGCTTTAAAAACTTATTATTTTTCTTTACTTCTTAATTTTTAATAATTAATAATTAATTAATAAATATTAATAATATTTTACCAATAGGTATAAATAAAATCCCCGTATTAATTAAAAGTAATAATAAGAATATTTAAATAAGGATACTTAAAGGAAAATTATTTAAATACTTTTATTTTTCTTAATTTTAATATTTATTTAATAAGTAAATAGTAATTAAGAATATTTTATAAATATATATAAATTTATAGCCTATTATTCTCGTTATATATTTATAATATAATAATAATAAAGTTTAATTTTTTATAATATTTTTATAGTTTTTATTACCGTTAATTAAGGAAAAGGTATAATAAATTATTTACGATTTAATTATATAATTAAACTGAATTCCTTAATATATATATAAATAAATAAAAGTTTTTTTAAAACCGTTAAAAAAGATAAAAAGTAATAAAAAAGTAAAAGTAATAAAATAATAAATAATAATAAAATATAATTAAAGATAAGCCGTAGCTTTTATATAAATTAATAAAATATTAATTTCTTACTATAATAATCCGTTATATTTTTCCTTTTTAAAGTATATATAAATTAATTTTATTCTTAATTAACCTTTTTAATATCTTTATTCCTTTATATATTTATCCGTAAGTTTAATATCTTCTATATTCCCCCGTTTCTAGAATTTAATTTAATTATATAATTTAATCGTAAATAATTTGATTGATTGATTGATTAATTTATACTACGGATCTAGCTAAGTTAATTCCGGCGTTCCCTAATACTCGGCCATTTAGCCTTATTAATAACCGCAAAAAACCCGATATTTATAACGTTAGGAATAAAAATTGGTATTTACTTAGTTTTTACTTACGTTTTAAGGATTAAGAGTATTTACGGCCGTTTAAAGAATAAGAATTTATTTATACGCTTTTTCTAAGAAAACCTATAATATTACGATTAAATCCACTTAAAAATTGTTTTTAAACTTATTATTTTTCCGTTATTTTACGGGTTTATTTAATATTAAAATTTTAAAATTCTAATTATATTATTAAATATTTTTATTAATATATATATTATTATTATTTTATTTATATAACTCTGTTGACCGATATAGTATCGCCTTTTATATCGCTTTAGTATTTATAGCCCTTTTAGCCTTCTATTAAGTATAATTTTCCCGCCGTTATTTTTTACCCTTAAATTAATAATAAGGTTTCTTAATTAAGTTTTTAACCACTTTTTTTATTTCTTTAATTAAGCTAAACTATAATAATAAGCCCGTAATTATTATAAATCTGGTAGCCGCTTTAATACCCATTTTAATAATAAATATTTAATAATAATTATTAATCCTTATTTTTTTAATTAATTTCGGTTTAAGTTCCTTAAATAATAAATAGGAGATTAATACGTATATAACGTTTTACTTTCGTTATTTATATTTATAATTAACGTTAATCCGGTTATTAACGTATATAATAAAAAAAAAAAAATTAAGCTATTTTTATTTATTTAAAATTAAATTATTAAAGTACTATTGTTTTTCCTTATAATTCTATAATATTAAAGATACTTATTAATAATTTTATTATTATTTAATATTAAATATTATTACCCTTAAGGGATTAATTCTTTATATTTATATTAATATTTTATTTATTTCTTTATAATTTATAGGGTAATTACCGTTAATTTCGCCCTTATAATTTTCTTTTTTTCCGCCGTTTTCATTTTAAGTAAAAGTTTATATATTCTTATATTAACTTCTTAAACGTAAATTAAATTAATTTCTTTTTTAATTTATTTTAATTTAATTTCCGTAAAGGGGGTAAATATAGCTTTTTTACGCTTTTTTATTTAAGGCTTTTTATAGTTTTAATAAATACGTTTATTTCCTATTAATATAATTAAGTTTATACCCCTTTTAAGCCTTATTTAAGTGATTATTTAATTTAAGGCTAGCTTTATTAATAATATAAAGATTTCGGACTTTAATACCGGAACGGGAATTACTTTATATACTTTATTTATTATTCTTAAGCATTAGTTTTAGATTTTTTATAATTGCCGGACGGGCTTTTTCTTATATTTAAACGTATTTTTAAATACGTATTAAATGGTTACCGCGTACGTTATTATAGGCTTTATAACCGTTTAATAAACGATTTTAATTTTTTATAAGGTAATTCCTTACGTTAATACCGTAAAATAAATAAGGCCCTTCTTTTATAAAACTATTTTTTTTCAGATTTTTTTTATATAATCTTTTTAATTTAATTTTTATTAATTTATAAATTAAGTACTTTAATATTAACTTCCGGTTTTATTATTATATTGCTTAAATTTATTATAATTATTATATTATATAGCTTTAAGTTCTTTATTATATAGATAAGCTTATATTTATATAAAATAAATTAAACCTTATATATCTTTACTTATTATAAATAGACTTTATAAGCTTATTTTAACTTTAAATAATTTATATAAATAAACGTATTATAGGTTAAAAGGTAAATATTATTAATAAAGCTTTTTATTTAAACTTTTTATTTTAATTTTATTAAGTTTTTAATAAATAAATTATTAAAGAATAAAAATAAGATTAAAGAAATAAATAACCTTTAAGGAATTCTTATTATTACGGGCTTTATTATACTTATTTTCTATCTTAAGTTAATTAACGTTATTTAATTATTTAAGAAACTTTCTATTTAATTTATAAAAAAAGGTAAAACCCCCTTTTTCCGTAAATTATATAATAACCTTTAATGGTTTATTTTATTAAACGCCTTTATAATATTTAAGGAAAGAAGATTTATGATATATTTTTTTTTATAATCTTATACCGTATATATATTATTAATTAAGCCTTTAAAAGCCGTTTCCGTTAACCATTTTCTTCTTATTTTTATTTATTAATTAAAGAATAGCTTATACCTTTTTACGTAATTATTTAAGATCTTTATAATTATTATCTTTAAAGTTTTTTTTAACGTATAAAGGAATACTATAAGTTTATATAATTTTACCTTTAAGTAATCTAACTTAATTAATTTCTTAAGGATAATTGTCTTAGCCTCCTTAAATCTATAAGGGTAATATCCTATATTAAAATAAACTTAAAATAAATAAATAAAGACCTTTCTGAATAATAACGTTATTATAGATAGGAACCTATTTAATATACCGTTGGGTCCGGGGGCCTTATCCTTCTTCGGCCTATTAATCGCTTTGGTTATTATCTCCTAAGTTATTACTTTACTTATTATGACTGGTTCAGGATATACCGTACCGTCGATGTTTACTAAGTCTGCTTCCGGTGGCGGGGGAAAGAACGCCCCTCTGAGAGCCTTGATCTTGCCGTCGAAGGTGTTCGTTACCGTACCGTCTGGTCTTTTCAGGGGTGGAAACTTGATCGTAAATAATTTATTATATCTTTTTTTAATTAATAATAATAAAAATTATTAAGATATTATATAGAATTAACCTTTATTATTATTATATTATATATAAATAATATAAATAATAAATTATAAATCCGTATATATTCTTAAAATATCCTTAATTATTATTTATTTATTAAATAAATATTAAAATTAAGAAAAATAAAAATATTTAAATATTTTTATCGTTATTCTTAATTAATCCGGGGATTTTATTTATACGTATTAATAAAGTATTATTTTTATTTATTAATTAACTATTAATTATTGAAAATTAAAAAATAAAAAAAAAAACGATAACTTATTTAAAACTTTTTATTTATAAAAATATAATAATTTTTTTTATATTGATAATAATTTAAACCTTAATTAAAAAAATAATTATAGATATTACCGGATGTTTTAAATTATTATTAAAAAAAATATAACTTATATATTAATATAAGTTATTTTCTTAAAATAAAAGAAATTAAAGTAATTAAAAAAAATTTAATTATATTAAATAACTTAACATTATTATTTAATAATTAATAATTATAATAATTAAAATATATTACTTATTAAATTAATTTAGAATATAATATTTAATAAAAAAATAAAATAATAACAACGAATAAAGGGACCTTAAAGGTCCAAAATAGTACTATATATATAACTTTAATAATAATAAGGGAAATATATTAAGTACGATAAGTAAAAATAATATAATAATTAAAAATAAAGTAATAAACGGGTAAATAATTTATATTAATAAAAACGGCAATAATATATACGGGTAATATAATAATAATAAGCCGGATAACACTTAAAATAAATAAGGAAATTAAGGTTAATAAAATACGCGTATTAAAGTATATAAAACGCATAATAATAATATAAAAATAATAGGTAAATAAAGGGGTAAAAAGGCCAATATAGTATTAATAATAAAGAGTATAAATAGGGGGAAAAGGCGGGAAAATTACGGTTAAAGTATTATTAAGGATATATAAAAAAGAAATAAAGTTAATAAGGAAAATAGGATTTTAAAAGATTAAAAATAAAAAATAAAAATAATATTGATTGATTGATTAATTGATTTATACTACGGGTCTAGCTAAGCTAATTCCGGCGTTCCTTAATACGCGGCCTTTTAACCTTATTAATAACCGTAAAAACCTGATACTTATAACGTTAAAGTAAAAACCGGCGTTTACCAGGCCTTTACCCTTTATCCTTTAAGGTAAAGGATATTAATAATTATTTAAAGAATAGTAATTTATTTATATACCTCTTATATTTTAATTCCCTTAAGAAAATCCGTAATATTATAATTATATCCTTATAAAGGCTATCTTTAAGCTTATTATTCTTCCGTTTTTTTATATATTTATATTATTTTAATTTTATATAATACCTTTAAATATCCTTATTAATATTTACGTACTTAATATATATCCCTTTTATATTATTATTACCGTTAACTTTTTTTAAAGATTTTTAATAAATATTTATTATTATATTTTTATAGCTATAAAAGATATTTTCCGGTTTATATAATTAACGTAATTAATTTCTATTCCTCTTTTTTTTTTAATTAATAATAAGCCTTTTCCGTAAGGTTTTTAGTAACCTTATTTATCTTTGTAATAAAGTTAAACTATAATAATAATCCGGTAAATATTATAAACTTAATAATTATCCGGATACTTTATTTTATAAATAATATTTAATGATAATTATAAATATTAACTTTTATAATAAGTTTTAACTTAATCTTTATAAATAAGGAATAAGAAATAAAAATATATATAATATTTTACTTTTTTTATCCGTATTTATATTTAACGTTTATCCGACCCCCGGTATATATAATAAATAAAAAGTAAATTAAACCGTTTTTATTTATTTAAAGTTAAATTATTAATACGTTATTACCTTTTTTTATAATATTATAATAACGGAAATACTTATTAATAATCGTTTTATCGTTAAAAGTTAAGTAATAATAACTTTAAAATATAAAATCCTTATATTTTTATTAATATTTAATCCACTTTATTATAGCCTATAAGGTAATTATTATAGCCTTTACTTTTTAAATCCCTTTAATCTCGGTTTCTTTTACGTTTAACGGGAGTTTATACCCGTTTAAGTTAACCTCCGGGATATTAATAAGGTTAATCTTTTTTTTTGTTTATTCCTGCTTTATTTTAATAGGAAAAGAGATAAATATTTTTAATTTACTTTTTTTAACTTTAAGCTTATTAAGATTCTAATAGATCCGTTCGTTTCTTATTATTATAATTAAATACATATATCTTTTTAACTTTATTTAAGCGATTATTTAATTTAATAAAATTTTAATCGGTAATATAAAGATTTTAAACTTTAATATTAAGATAAAAGTTACTTTATAAGTATTGTTAATTACTCTTAAATATTAATTCTGGATTTTCTATAATATTTAAATAAATTCTTTTTTATATCCCGGAGTACTTTTAAATATATATTAAATAACCGTTACGTATATTATAACTAATTTTATTATAGCTTAATAAATAGTCCGGGTTTTTTATAACGTAACTTTTTATATTAATACGGTAAGATAAGTAAGGCTTTTTTCTTATAAAGTTATTTTCTTTTAAATTTTTCTTACATAATCCTTTTAATTAAGTTTCTTATTTACTTAAAAATTAAAAACTTTAATATTTATATCCGGCTTTATTATAACTTTATTTAAATCTATTATAATTATTATATTATATAACCTTAGGCTCTTAATTATATAAATAAATTTATATTTATATAATATGAATTAAGTTTTATAAATTCTTATTTATTAAAAATAAACTTTATAAGCTTATTTTAATTTTAAATAATTTATATATATAAAAATATTATAAATTAAGAAATAAATATTATTAATAAAGTTTTTAATTTAAACCTTTTATTTTAACTTAATAAGCTTTTTGATTAATAAATTATTAAAGAATAAGAATAATATAAAAGAAATAAATCATCCTTAAGAAATCTTTATTATAATGGGCTTTATTAAGCTTATTTTTTATCTTAAGTTAATTAATATAATTTAATTGCTTAAAAAACTCTTTATTTATTTAATTAAAAAGAATAATATCCTTTTCTTCTTTAAGTTATATAATAATCTTTAATAATTTATTTTATTAAAGGTATTTATAATATTAAGAAAAAGAAGACTTATAATATATTTCTTCCCGTAACCTTATACCGTATATATGTTATTAATCAGTTTTTTAAGGGTTATTTTTATTAACCAACTTCTTTTTATTCCTATTTATTAATCGGGGAGAAGTCTGTAATTCTCTATATAATCATTAAGGATCTTTATTATTACCGTTTTTAAGGTTTTCCTTAACGTATATAGGAATATAATAAGTCTATAAAACTTTACTTTAAAGTAATCCGGCTTAATAAGCTTCTTAAGGATAATCGTTTTTACCTTTTTAAATTTACGCGGATAGTAATTAACGTTGAAATATACTTAAAAAAAAAAAATTAAAAACCTTTTTAAAAGGCAAGATTATTATTATTAAGAATTTATTAAGAATCTTATTTAATCTTAAGGCTTTATTCTTCTTTAATTTATTAATCGTTTTAATTATTATATTTTATATTATTATTTTATTTATTAATATAAGGTTAAGGTATAAAACGTTATTAATATCGTTTAAGTTAGCTTTTAATAAAAAGGGGAAAAATATTTTTTAAGGACCTCGATCTTATTATTAAAGGTATTAATTAATATATTATCGGATTTCTTAAGGGGCGGGAATTTAAGGATAAGCTTTAATTTCCTATTTTATTCTTTATTATATTTTATTAACTTTTAAGTATTATAAAATAAAATTATTAAGTTATATATTATAAACTGAAAGTATATTTATTTAATTTTCTTAATAGTTTTCTCCTTTTCCTTTTAAGTAATTTTTAATTAATTAAATATTTCTTAATTCCTATATTTAAAAATTTATTTAATTAACCTTTTCGCCTTTATAATTACGGTTATATATCCTTTATTTTAATAAGTTTTAATTCTTTAAAAAAGTTTTATTATCGGAATAATCTTATTAATTATTTTATTTAATACCTTTATTATTCGCTTTATAAAGAGGTTAATCCGGTCTCTATTATTTAATCAAGGGAGGTCCGTGAATTATATTATTATCTCCCCTATTTTTATATAAACCTTTGCTTTCTTAACTGTTTTCCACGTTTTCTTTACCGGTAATAATATAATTATATTAATGGTTTAATTTAAAATTATTTATATTAATATATAATCCGAGTTATATTTTAAGTCCTTTTATAATTTATATATTACGACCACGTTAATAACCTTTTCCATATTAAAAACTAAATTAATCGTTATTTTAAACTTATAACTTTTTTATATAATAATCTTTTATAATATTAATAATAAAAAATTAATTTAAGTAATAATTATTAATAAATTATTTAATTTAACGTAATTTATTATATGTTTTTCCTTATTTTATATATAGTAATATAAGTTAAAATCTTTAAATAATATATATATATTTAAAGTAATTAAAACCTTTTTAAGTAATAATATTGTAAAAGGTTTTTCCCTATTAACCGGCGGCGGATTATATATATTATAAATATTAAGGTCGCCCTTTAAATCCCCTTTTTTTATAATATAGAATATATAAAGGTTTTTATTATAATAAGTAATATCTTAATTATTTACGTTAAGTTACTTATTTATAAAGAAGTATATTCTGGTCGTTTTATCCCCCTTAAAAACTAAATAAAACTTTTTCTTTAAGTTAATAAACGAATATATATATAAGTTATATAATAATTCCTATATTATTATAACGTTAATATTTTTAATTTTTTTGAATTTAAATATTAATATTACGGCTTTAATTCCTTTATTATAAACGTTATATTATATTATTCTTAAAAACGTTAATATATTATATATTAATTTTTATAAAGATTCCCTTTTTTATACCCGTTTAAATTATAGACTTCTTATTAAAACTGAACGTTTTTTAATTTAATACCTTCCCGGCTATTATTAGAAACGTAAAACGGCCGGCTTTTAAAATCAGGATTATAAAAAACTTTCTTTTCTTTACCGTTATTTATTTTTTATTATTTAATTAATTAAGCTTACGTTTTAAGGCTACTTTTAATTAGTTTATTAAATTAATTTTATATATATTATATTATTAAATTTTTATAATTATCCGGGTTTCCTTATATTTAATCTTTTTAACTTTTATTATATATTTAGAATCTTATATTAAATATCCCTCCTTATTATATATAGCGTATTTAAACGCCCCCTTTATAAGCCCTTTAATTATTAACTCTATATACTTATAGGTATTATAACCCTTAACGTAAACCATATATTTTATAATATTAAAGCATTTTATAATAATATATTTATAGTTTTAATACTTTAAATATTAATAAATATTAACCGCTTTATTTTATAATTAAATTATCTTAAAAAATCCCCTTTTAATAATCTTTTTATTTAAGATATCGTTATATATTTTTATTAACGTTATACTTAATATAATAATAAAGTACCTCTTTATGTATTTTAAAGAATTAAATCTTTTCGTTATCGGCGGAAGCTTATAGTTAACGATTTTAAACCTTAAGTAAAAAATTATATTCTCCCTTTTTACATTTCTTAATATAACCTTTTTCTCGGCTTCCTTAAAACGTAATAAATATATTTTATTTATTATAACGGTAAATAATTACCTTAAAACCTTAACCGATTTATATTTTCCTTTATTAATTTAAGTTTTAAATTTCTTTAAGTTTTCCTTCGCTTTTAAAAACGTTATATTAAGAAGGATATCCCTACTTTATAATTTATATATTATAATAATTTATTTTATTAATAATTCCGTTATTATTTTAAAAGCCTTTATTAACTATAACGGGTTTACTTTTACCGCCGTATTCCTCTTTTTATTATTAAATAAACGGACCGTTACTATTTTTACCTTCTTTAATATAACCGCTTTTTCCTTTATTATCCTTTTATTCTTTATCGTAAATACCTTTTTTATTACCTTTATTATTTAACTTTTTCTTATTTAAAGGGCCACCGTTTTTATACCTTTACTTTATATACTTAATTTTAAGCCGTTATTTTTACTTTTTATTAACGCTTTTACTCCCGCCCTTTAAGAGCCCTATAAGCGTTCTACCTCCCCCAATTTTACCCTTATTTTTATATAAAAGTCCTTTATGTTTTTTAATTTAATCTATAATATTAATTAAGTCTTTAACGTAATATCCTTTTACTTTACCGTAAAGAATCCTTTTAAGGTTTTTATTATTTCCCTTATTGCTTTTTTGCCCTCCTTTATCGGGCGACGTATTATCTCCGCTTTTTATTTTTAATCTTTTAAAATCCCGTCCTCCTTATTAGCTTTATTTCCCTTTTATATATTTTTAATAATACTTTTACCGTAATCTTTTTACCCTTTTCTTCTGCTTATACCCTTTATTATTAATATTATACCGGCCTTTTTACCCTTTTATTTACTTATTACCTCCGTATTATTATTACGCGTTTTACGCGCTTTAATACGTATATTCTATTAACCTTAATTCCCTTATTTATTTTAAGCGTTATCCGGCTTATTATTATTATATTGCTTATACGCGTCGTTACCGTTTCTATTAATATAGGCTATTTACCCGTTTACCACCTTATTCTTAACCACCACGTTACTTCCACTTATCGCACTTAATGCACTCCTTTTACTGTCGTTAAAGCTATATATATACGCATCGTTTTGGACCTCTGGGGTCCCTTTATTCGTCGCCATTTTCCGTCTATAAAAATAATATATTACACGGTAGATAAGGGCGAAAAGATAATAAAGGAAGCGGTAAAAGCCTTAAAAGAATTTTTTATAATAAAGTAAAAGGATATTACGTTAAAAATTTAAATAATATTGTAAATTAAATTAAAAAATATAAAAAACTTTTATATAAAAATAAAATTAAAATTAAAAAAAACGGAGTACTTATAAAGCTTTTATAAAGCGGGAATAAAAACGTTAATAAAAAATAAAAATAATAGCTTAAAGTTAAGGGTATAAAATAAAAATATAAAAACGGTAATTCTTTAAGTAAAAAAAAAACAAAAGGTAATAAGGATAATAAAAAGTGTACCTATGGTAAAGAATGAGGGGATAACGAAGGAAAAGGTAATTATATTAAAAAAAATAAGGATAATAACGGTTTATTTATTAAATAATAAAAAAAGGAACGCGGTTATAAAAATAAACTTATTATAATTAATAAAGGCTTTTAAAATAATAACGGAATTATTAATAAAATAAATTATTATAATATATAAATTATAAAATTAAAATATTTTCCTTAATATAATATTATTAAAAATAAAAAAAAAGCTTAAAAAGGTTTAAAGCTTAAATTAATAAAAAAAAAAATATAAATTAATTAAAATTTTAAGGTAATTATTTATTATTATAATAAATAAAATATACTTATTACGTTTTATAAAAATTAGAAAAAAAACTATATTAAAAAATATAAAAAAGGAAAATATAATTTTTTACTTAAAATTTAAAATCGTTTATTATAAATTTCCTTTAATAATAAAAAGATTTAATTCCTTAAAATAAATAAATAAATATTTTATTATTATATTAAATATAACGTTAATAAAAATATATAATAACGTTATAAATAAAAAAATTATAAAAAAAAGATTTCTTAAAATAACTTAATTATAAAATAAAAGAATAAATATTTATTAATATTTTAAATATTAAAATTATAAATATATTATTTTAAAATATTTTAATATTATAAAATATATAGTTTACGTTAAAAAATATAATACTTATAAATATATAAAGTTAATAATTAAAAAACTTATAAAGAATATATTTAAATATATTCTATATAATAAAAAAGGATATTTAATATAAAATTCTAAATATATAATAAGAATTAAAAAGATTAAATATAAAAAGATTTAAATAACCGTAAAAATCTAATAGTATAATATATATAAAATTAATTTAATAAATTAACTTAAAATAAATTTAAGATATAAATTTAATTAATTAAATAATAAAAAGTAAATAATAATAATAAATAAATTAAAAAAAAAAAAAGCTTTTTATAATTTTAATTTTAAAAATTAACCGTTTTATATTTTTAACAATAACCGGGAAAATATTAAATTAAAAAATACTTAATTTTAATAAAAAGTTTATAACTTAAATAAATATAAATAAAAAAGCTTTTATAGAAATTAATATATTATATATTAATATTTTTAAAAATAATATAATATAATATTTATAATAAAAAAATTAAAATAATAATATTAATATTTAAGTTTAAAGAAATTAAAAACGTTAATATTATTGATTGATTGATTGATTGATTTATACTACGGATCTAGCTAAGTTAATTCCGGCGTTCCTTAATATTCGGCCATTTAGCCTTATTAATAACCGTAAAAAACCCGATATCTATAACGTTAAGAATAAAAACCGGTAGTTACCTAGCCTTTATTTACGTTTTAAAAGTTAAGAATATTTACGGCCGTTTAAAGAATAAGAATTTATTTATATATTTTTTTTAAGAAAACCTATAATATTATAACTAAATTTATTTAAGGGTTATTTTTAAACTTATTACTTTTTTATTATTTTACGGGTTTATTTAATATTAAAATTTTAGAATTCCGATTATATTATTAAATATTTTTATTAATATATATATTATTATTACCTTATTTATACGATTTTATCGACCAATATAGTATTATTTCTTATACCGCCCCGGTATTTATAGCCTTTTTAACCCTTTATTAAGTATAGTTTTCCCGCTATTATTTTTTACCCCCGGGTTAACGGCGAGGTTTCTTAATTAAGTCTTTAATTATTTCCTTTATTTTTTTGGTTAAATTAAACTATAATAATAAACCCGTAATTATTATAAATTTAACAGCCGCCTTAATACCCTTTTTATTAATAAGTATTTAATAATAATTATTAATCTTTACCCTTTTAATTAATCCCGGTTTAAGTTCCTTAAATAATAAATAAAAGATTAATATATATATAACGTTTTATTTTTATTATTTATATTTATAATTAATGTTAATCCGGTTATTAACGTATATAATAAAGAGGAAATAAATTAAGCTATTTTTATTTATCCGGAATTAAATTATTAATATATTATTATTTTTCTTTATAATCTTATAATATTAAAGATACTTATTAATAATTTTATTATTATTTAATACCGGGTATTATCGCCCTTAAGGGATTAATTCTTTATATTTACGTTAACGTTTTATTTATTTCTTTATAATTTATAGGGTAATTACCGTTAACTTTACCCTTATAGCCTTCTTTTCCTCCGTTATTTTTACTTTAAGTAAAAGTTTATATATTCTTATATTAATTTTTTAAACGTAAATTAGGTTAATTTTTTTTTTAACTTATTTTAATTTAATTTCCGTAAAAAAGGTAAGTACCGTTTCTTTATGCTTTCTTATTTAAGGTTTTTTATAGTTTTGGTAAATACGTTTATTTCTTATTAATATAATTAAATTTATACCTTTTTTAAGCCTTATTTAAGCGATTATTTAATTTAAGGTTAACTTTATTAATAATATAAAAACCTTAAATTCCAATATTAAGACGGGAGTTACTTTATATACTTTACTTATTACTTTTAAGTATCGGTTTTAGACCTTCTATAATTACCGGACGGGCTTTTTTTTATATTTAAACGTACCTTTAAATATATATTAAATAATTATTATATATATTATTATAAGTTTTATAACTGCTTAATAAATGGTTTTAATTTTCTATAAAATAGCTCCTTACGTTAATACCGTAAGGTAAATAAGGTTTTTCTCCTATAAAATTATTTTCTTTTAGACCTTTTTTATATAATCCTTTTAATTTAATTTCCTATTAATCTATAAATTAAATACCTTAATATTGGCTTCCGGTTTTATTATTATATTGCTTAAGTTTATTATAATTATTATATTATATAATTTCAGACTTTTTATTATATAAATAAGCTTATATTTATATAAAGTAAATTAAACCTTATATATCTTTATTTATTATAAATAGACTTTATAAATTTATTTTAACTTTAAATAATTTATATAAATAAATATATTATAAATTAAAAAATAAATATTATTAATAAAGTTTTTTATTTAAATTTTTTATTTTAACTTTATTAAGTTTTTAATAAACGGATTATTAAAGAATAAAAATAAGATTAAAGAAATAAATAACCTTTAAGGATTCTTTATTATCGCGGGTCTTATTATATTTATTTTTTATTTTAAATTAATTAATGTTATTCAATTATTTAAAAAACTTTCTATTTAATTTATAAAAAAAAATAAAACCCCCTTTTTCCATAAATTATATAGTAACCTTTAATAATTTATTTTATTAAATACCTTTATAATATTTAAGGAAAAAAGACTTATAATATACTTTTTCTTATAACCTTATATTATATATACGTTATTAATTAAGCCTTTAAAAGCCGTCTCCGTTAATTATCCTTTTTTTATTTTTATTTATTAATCGGGGAGTAATTTATATTCTTTTACGTAATTATTTAAGATCTTTATAATTATTATTTTTAAAGCCTTTTTTAATATATAAAAGAATATTATAGGTCTATATAATTTTATTTTTAAATAATTTAACTTAATTAACTTTTTAAAGATAATCGTTTTAATTTCCTTAAATTTATAAGGATAATATCCTATATTAAAATAGGCTTAAAATAAATAAATAAAAACTTTTTTAAATAATAACGTTATTATAGATAAGAATTTATTTAATATACCGTTAAGTCTAAAAGCCTTATTTTTCTTCGGTTTATTAATTATTTTAATTATTATTTTTTGGGTTATTACTTTATTTATTATTATTAATTTAGGATATATTATACCGTTAATATTTATTAAGTTAACTTCCGGTAATAAGGGAAAGAATACCTTTTTAAAAGCTTTAATCTTACCGTTAAAGGTATTTATTACCGTATTATTTAATCTTTTTAAGGGTGGAAACTTGGGAATAAATTTAAATTTCCCACTTTATTCTTTATTATATTTTATTAGCTTCTAGATATTATAAAAGGAAACCGTTAAGTTATATATTATAGCCCAGAAGTATATTTATTTAACTTTCCGGATAATTTTTTCCTTTTTTTTTAAGCTTTTTTTAACCGTTAAAACGTTTCTTAATTCTTATATTTAATAATTTACTTTATAAATACTTTTATTTTTATAATCGCCTTTATATATTCTTTATTTTAATAAGTTTTAACTCTTTAAGACGGCTTTATTATTAAGATTATAACGTTAATTACTTTATTTAAAGCCTTTATTACCCGTTTTATAAAACGGTTAATCTATTTTTTATTATTAAATTAAAGATATTCCGTTAATTAGGATATTATTTCTATTATTTTTATTAATACCTCGGCTTCCTTAATTATTTTCTATATTTATTTAAACGGTAAAAACGGAATCGTATCGATAGATTAATTTAAAGTTATTTATATTAAAACGTAATCCGAACCGTATTTTAGGTTTTTTTAGGGTTTATATATTATAATTAAGTTAATAATACCTTCCGAGCCGAATATTAAGTCGATCGTAATCCTAAGTTTATAATTTTCTTATATAATAGCCCCTTTTAGCGTTAATAACGTAATATTAAATTATATAATAATTATTAATAATTCCTTAAATTCAATATAGTTAATTATATAACCGTCTTCGTTTTATTAAACGTAATAAAGATTAAAGTCCTTTATTAAAAGGTACTTATTAGGTATAATTATAATATTTTTAAGTAACGGGATTATAAAGGGTTTTTTCTTATTAACCGGTAACGGATTATATATATTATAAATATTTAAAGTACCCTTAATATCCTTCTTTTATATAATCCGGAATATATATAAGTTCCCTTTATAATAAATAACGTCTTAATTATTTATATTTAACCTTTTATTAATAAAGAAATATATTTACGTTATTTTATTATCCTTAAAAGTTAAATAAAAATTATCTCCCGGGTTAATTAAAAAATAAATATATAAATTATATAACGGTTCTTATATTATTATAATATTAATATTTTTTATTTTTTTAAATTTGAATATTAATATTACGGCTTTAATTATTTCCCTATATACGTTATATTATATTATCCTTAAAAACGTAAATATATTAAATATTAACGTTTATTAAACTCTTTTTATTAACTTTTATTTATATAAATGGTCTTTCCTTAAAATTAAGTATTATTTATCTTAATCTTTTCGTTATAATAATAATCCCGGTTAAGTAACCGGCCTTAAAAGTTAATATTATTATAAGCTTCCTCTTTTTACGTTATTAATTATTACGTTTTATCCTTCCCCGTTTAATAAGCTCCGTTTATATCTTAAGACCGTTTTTAATTATTTTGCTGGTTTAAGTTTATATAAGTTATAACGTTAAACCTTAATTATTATCCTGGTTTCCTTACGTTGGGTCTTTTTTACTTTTACCGTATACCGTAAGTCTTATATTAAGTAACCATTATTACCGTATATTATATATTTTGGTACGTTCTTTATTAAGCCCTTTATTATTAAGTTAACGTATTTATATATATTATACTTTTTAATATATATTATATATTTTATATTATTAAGGTACCTTATAATAATATATTTATACCTTTAATATTTAAAATATTAATAAATATCCGTTACCCGGTTTTAAGGTTTTATTAACTTAAAAAATTTACTTTTTATTACCTTTTTATTAAGGATATCGTTATATATCCTTATTAATATTACGCTTAAAATAACTATAAAGCATTTCTTTATATAATTAAAGGTATTTAATTTTTTTATTATAACGAAGAAATTATAATTAATGATTTTTAGTTTAAAATAGAAAACTATATTCTCCTTCTTTATCCGCCTTAGGGTAATTTCCTTTTCCTTCCTTATAAACCTTATTAAATATATTCCGTTTACCGTAATAATAAAGGATTACCTTAATACTTTACCGTTTTATACCCTTTTTTACCGGCTTATCCCTTTAATTTCTTTAACCCCTTTTTCGCCTTTAATAAAATTATATTAAAGAAGATATCCCCGCTTTATAATTTATATATTATAATAATTTATTCTATTAATAATTCTTTTATTACTTTAAACGTTTTTATTAATTATAACGGGTTTATTTTCACCATTATATTTTTTTTTTTTTCGTTTAATAATTATATAATTATTATTTTTACCTTCCTTAATATTATTGTTTTTTCTTCTGCCTTTATTTTTTTTATTATTAATACCGGCGTTATTTTTATAGCTTTTATTATCCAGTTTATCTTTGCTCCTTTCCTTAAAGTTTCCCCTGTTATTTTTTTACTTTATATATATCCTTTCTATCTTTTTTCACCTCCGTCCGCTAGCGTTTTTACTACCGCTTTTTAAGTTCCGCGTAACCTTTTTAATTCCTTTAAATTTCTCCCCGTTTTTATATAAAAGTTTTTTACCCTCTATAACTTAATTTATAATATCGGCCAAATTTTTAATATAATATCCTTTTATATAATTATAAGGAGGCCTTTTAACGCCCTTATTATTTCCTCTTTTTTTATTTCTTTTTTATATATTTAATAATTATTTCTTTTTATAATTTATTTTTATTTATTTAATATTTTTTTATTTTTATTTAGCTTTTTCTTAATTTATATATATTTAATAAGGTTTTTTACGCCTCCGTTTACCCTTTATCCGTCCCCACGTATTATCTTTATCCCTTCCGCCCTTTATTTATTACTCTTTATAATAATACCTTTATACGTTATATACGTTTTTTTACGCATATCTTATTAACTATAAGCTCCCTATTCAATTTAAAGCCTTTTTATCTCGTATTTATTACGTTATTCATATGACTTATTACCATTCCTATTAATCTAGGCTATTTACTTTTCCTCCTTTTTTACCCTTATTATTATTCCGCTTCCGCTTATCATATTTAAGGTACTGTTCTTACTATTACTTAAGCTATGCACGCGTATATCGTTTCTGACCTCTGGGGTCCCGTTGTTCGTCGCCATCTCTAGAAAGTCACCCTTTCCACGTTAATATTATAATAATATAAAAATTATTATATAGTTTATATATATATTTATTTATTAATCCGGGGAAGGGATTTTACTTAACCTTTAAAGGGGATAAAATAACCAGAATATATTTCTTTATAAATAAGCGGCTTAATATAAATAATTAAAATATTATTTATTACGGTAAAACCCTTTATATATTCCGTATTATAAAAAAAAAACTAAAAAACGACCTTAATATTTATAACGTATATAATCCGCCGTTAATTAAAAAGAAAAGATTATTTATAATATTATTATTTAAAAAATTTTAATTATTTTAAGTAAATATATATTATTTAAAGATTTTAACTTATATTATTATATATAAAATAAAGAAAAGCATATAATAAATTATATTAAATTAAATAACTTATTAATAATTATTATTTAAATTAATTTCTTATTATTAATATTATAAAAAATTATTATATAAGAAAATTATAAATTTAAAATAATAATTAATTTAATTTTTAATACGGAAAAGATTATTAATATAATTATAATATATAAATTATAAAAAGACTTAAAATATAATTTAAATTATATATTAATATAAATAATTTTAAATTAAACCGTTAATATAACCTTATTATTATTAATAAGGAAAATATAGAAAATAATTAAAATAATAAAAGTTTATAAAAAAACGGAGGAAACGGTAATATAATTTATAAACCTCCCTTAATTAAATAATAAAAACCGGATCGATTTCTTTATAAAATAAATAATAAAGGTATTAAATAAAATAATTAATAAAATAATCTTAATAATAAAGCTTTCTTAAAAAGTTAAAACCTATTCAAATAAAAGATATATAACCGTAATTATAAAGGTAAAAAAATTAATAAAGTAAATTTTTAAATATAAAAATTAAAAAATATTTAATTAATTAAAAATTACTTTAAAAAAAAAGGAAAAGATTATTAAGAAAATTAAGTAAATATACTTTTAATTTATAATATATAATTTAACGGTTTTATTTTATAATATTTAAAAAGTTAATAAAATATAATAAAAAATAAAATAGGAAATTAAAGTTTATCCTTAAATTCCCGTTTTTTTAAAAAATCCGATAATATATTAATTAATATTTTTAACGGTAAAATTAAAGCCCTTAAAAGAATATTTTTCCCCCCTTTATTAAAAATTAATTTAAATAATATTAACGGTATTATATATTTGAATTCCGTATTAATAAATAAAATAATAATATAAAATATAATAATTAAAATAATTAATAAATTAAAGAAAAATAAAGCCTTAAAATTAAATAAAATCCTTAATAAATTTTTATTAATAATAATATTACCGTTTAAAAAGGTTTTTATTTACTTCTTTTAAATATATTTTAACGTTAATTATTATTTATATAAGTTTAAAAAAATAGAAATAATTATCCTTAAGAAATTTATTAAGCTGGATTACTTTAAGGTAAAGTCTTATAAAATTATTATACTTTTTTATATATTAAGGAAAACCTTAAAAACGGTAATAATAAAAATCCTTAATAATTATATAAAGAATTATAGACTTTTTCTTAATTAATAAATAAAAATAAAAAAAGATTAATTAATAAAAATAGCTTTTAAAAGATTAATTAACAATAAATATATAATATAAAATTACGGGAAAAAACGGGAAAAAATATATTATAAGTTTTTTTTCTTTTATTATTATAAATATTTTTAATAAAATAAATTATTAAAGGTTATTATATAATTTAAAAAAGAAAAGGATATTATTTTTCTTAATTAAATAAATAAAGAATTTTTTAAATAGTTAAATTATGTTAATTAACTTAAAACAAAAAATAAACTTAATAAAGGCCGATATAATAAGGATTCCTTAAAGATTATTTAATTTTTTTATATTATTTTTATTCTTTAATAATTTATTAATTAAAAAGTTTATTAAATTAAAATAAAAAATTTAAATTAAAAGCTTTATTAATAATATTTACTTTTTAATTTATAGTATTTTTATATATATAAATTATTTAAAATTAAAATAAACTTATAAAGTTTATCTTTAATAAATATGAATTTATAAAGCTTAATTTGATTGATTGATTGATTGATTTATATTACGGATCTAGCTAAGTTAATTCCGGCGTTCCTTAATACTCGGCTATTTAACCTTATTAATAACCGTAAAAAAACCCGATATCTATAACGTTAGGAATAAAAACCGGTATTTACCCAGCCTTTACTTACGTCTTAAGGGCTGAAAGTATTTATGGCCGTTTAAAGAATAAGAATTTATTTATATACCTTTTTTAAGAAAACCTATAATATTACGACTGAATTTACTTAAGGGTTATTTTTAAATTTATTATTCTTTTATTACCTTATAGGTCTATTTAATATTAAAATTTTAAAATTCCGATTATATTATTAAATATCCTTATTAATATATATATTATTATTACCTTATTTATATAACTTTACCGACCGATATAGTATCGTTTTTTATGCTATTCCGGTATTTATAGCCCTTTTAGCCCCCTACTAGGTATAGTTTTTCCGCCGTTACTTTTTACCCCCGGGTTAATAACGAGGTTTCTTAATTAAATTTTTAACTACTTTATTTATTTTTTTAATTAAGTTAAATTATAATAATAAACCCGTAATTATTATAAATTTAATAGCCGCTTTAATACTTTTTTTATTAATAAGTATTTAACGATAATCGTTAATTTTTACTTTTTTAATTAATCCCGATTTATGCTCCTTAAACCGTAAATAAGAAATTAATACGTATATAGCGTTTTACTTTCGCTATTTATATTTATAGTTAACGTTAATCCGGTTACCGGCGTATACGATAAAAAAAAATTAAACCGTTTTTACTTATCCGGAGTTAAATTATTAACGCGTTATTATTTTTCCTTATAATCCCGTAATATTAAAAATACTTATTAATGATTTTATCGTTATTTAGCGCTAAGTACCGTTATTTTTAAGGGATTAATTCTTTATATTTACGTTAATATTCTATTCACCTCTTTATAATTTATAGGGTAATCGTTATTAACTTTACCCTTATAGCCTTTTTTTTTCTATTATTTTCGCTTTTAATAAAAGTTTATATACTCTTATGTTAACTTTTTAAATATAAGTTAGGTTAACCTTTTTTTTAACCTACTTTAATTTAACTTCTGTAAAGGGGGTAAATACCTTTTTCTTATGCTTTTTTATTTAAGGCCTTTTATAATTCTAATAAATACATTTATTTTTTATTAATATAATTAAGTTTATACTTTTTTAAGTTTTATTTAAATAATTATTTAATTTAAGGTTAACTTTATTAATAATATAAAAACCTTGGATTCTAATATCGGGACGGGAGTTACTTTATATATTTTACTTATTATTCTCAGGCATCGGTTTTAAATTTTTTATAATTATTAAATAGGCTTTTTCCTGTATTTAAGTGTGCCCTTAAGTATATTTTAAATAACTATTACGTACGTTATTATAGGCTTTATAATTATTTAATAAACGGTTTTAGCCTTTTATAAAATAGCTTTTTACGTTAACGTTATAAGGTAAATAAAGCCTTTTTCTTATAAAATTATTTTCTTTTAAACCTTTTTTATATAATCTTTTTAATCTAATTTCCTATTAATTTATAGGTTAAGTACCTTAATATTAACTTCCGGTTTTATTATTATATTACTTAAGTTTATTATAACTATTATATCGTATAATTTCGGGCTTTTTATTATATAAATAAGCTTATATTTATATAAGGCGAATTAAGCCTTATATATCTTTATTTATTATAAATAACCTTTATAAGTTTATTTTAACTTTAAATAGTTTATATAAGTAAACATATTATAAATAAAAAGGTAAATATTATTAATAAAGCCCTTTATTTTAACCTTTTATTTTAATTTTATTAAGTCTTTAATAAGCGGGCCGTTAAAGAATAAAAATAAGATTAAAAAAATAAATAACCCTTAAAGAATCTTTATTATTGCGGGCTTTATTATATTTATTTTTTATCTTAGGCTAATTAACGTTGCTTAATTACTTAAGAAGCTTTTTAGTTAATTTATAAAGAAAAATAAAACCCATTTTTTCCGTAAATTATATAATAACTTTTAATAATTTATTTTATTAAACGCCCTTATAATATTTAAAGAAAAAAGATTTATAACGTATTTTTTCTTATAGTTTTATATTATATATACGTTATTAATTAAGCTTTTTAAAAGCCGTTTCTATTAATCGTCCTCTTTTTATTTTTATTTATTAATTAAAAAGTAATTTATACTTTTCTATATAATTACTTAAGATCTTTATAATTATTATCTTTAAAGTTTTTTTTAACGTATAAAGGAGTATTATAAGTCTATATAATTTTACCTTTAAGTAATTTAACTTAACCGGTTTCTTAAGGATAATTATTTTAATTTCCTTAAATTTACGGGAATAATATTTTATATTAAAATAAGCTTAAAATAAATAAATAAAGACCTTTTTAAATAATAACGTTATTATAAATAAAAACCTATTTAATATATTGTTAAATTTAAGGGCCTTATCCTTTTTTAGCTTATTAATCGTTTTAATTATTATTTTTTAAGTTATCATTTTATTTATTATTATTAATTTAAGATATACCGTACCGTTAATATTTATTAAATTAACTTCTGGTAATAAAAGAAAGAACGCCTCTTTAAGAGTCTTAATCTTACCGTTAAAGGTATTTATTACCGTATTATCTAATTTTTTAAAGGTAAAAACTTAAAAATAAGTTTAAGTTTTTTACTTTATTCTTTATTATATTTTATTAGCTTTTAAATATTATAAAAGGAAATTATTAAATTATATATTATAGCCCGAAAATACGTTTATTTAATTTTCCGGATAATTTTTTCCTTTTTTTTTTAAGTTTCCTTTAACCGTTAAAACGTCTCCCGGTTTTTATATTTAATAACTTATTTTATAAGCGCTTTTACCTTTATAATTACTTTTATATATTTTTTATTTTAATAAGTTTTAACTTTTTAAGACGGCTTTATTATTAAAATTATAATATTAATTATTTTATTTAAAGTTTTTATTATCCGCTTTATAAAATAATCGATTTATTCCTTATTATTAAGCCGGGGGAGCTTTATTAATTAAGATATTATTTTTACCGTTTTTATAAATACTTTAACTTCCTTAATTATCTTTTACGTTTATTAAAACGATAAAAACGGAGTTATATTAATAAATTAATTTAAAATCGTTTATATTAAAACGTAATTTAAATTGTATTTTAAGCCTTTTTAAGGTCTATATATTATAATTAAATTAATAATACCTTCTAAATTAAATATTAAATCGATTATAATCCTAAGTTTACGGCTTTCTTATATAATAATTTCTTTTAACGTTAATAACATAAAATTAAATTATATAATAATTATTAATAACTCCTTAAATTCAATATAATTAATTATATAACCGTTTTTATTTTATTAAACGTAATAAAAATTAAAATCCTTTATTAAAAGGTGCTTATTAAATACGGTTATAATATTTTTAAGTAATAAAATTATAAAAGGTTTTTTTTTATTAATTAATAACGGATTATATATATTATAAATATTTAAGTTACTTTTAATATCCCTTTCTTATATAATCCGGAATATATATAAATTCCCTCCGTAATAAATAACGTCTTAATTATTTATATTTAGTTTTTTATTAATAAAGAAATACGTTTATGTTATTTTATTATTTTTAAAAGTTAAATAAAAATTATTTCCCGAGTTAATTAAAAAGTAAATATATAGATTATACGGCGGTTTCTATATTATTATAATATTAATATCCTTTATTTTTTTAAATCTAAATATTAATATTATAACTTTAATTATTTCTTTATATATATTATATTATATTACCTTTAAAAGTATAAATATACTAAATATTAATATTTGTCGGGCTCTTTTTATCGATTTTTATTTATATAAATAATCTTTTTTTAAGGTTAAACGTTATTTATTTTAATCTTTTTATTATAATAATAATCTTGGTTAAACGGCCGGCTTTAAAGGTTAATATTATTATAAGCTTCCTCTTTTTTATATTATTAATTATTACGCTTTATTTTTCCCCGTTTAATAGGCTTTATTTACGTTTTAAAACCGTCTTTAATTATTTTATTAATCTAGGTTTATATAAATTATAACGTTAAACCTTAACCGTTATTTTAATTTCCTTATATTAGATTTTTTCGCTCTTACCGTATATTGTAAGTTTTACGTTAAGTAATTATTATTATTATATATTATGTATTTTAACGTATTTTTCGCTAGGCGTTTTATTATTAAGTTAACGTATTTATACGTATTATGCCCTTTAATATATACCGCGTATTTCGTATTATTAAAATACTTTATAATAATATACCCGTACCCTTAATATTTAAAGTATTAATAGATATCCGTTACCCGGTCTTAAGGTCTTATTAATTTAAGGGATTTACCCTTAATTACCCCTTTATTAAGGATATTATTATATATCCTTATTAATGTTACGTTCAGGATAACCGTAAAGTATCTCTTTATACGATTAAAGGCGTTTAACCTTTTTATTATAAAAAAAAGACTATAATTAATGATTTTTAATTTAAAATAAAAAATTATATTCTTTTTCTTTATCCGCCTTAAAATAACTTCCCCTTCCTCCCCTATAAACCTTATTAAATATATTCTATTTACCGCGATAATAAAGGATTATTTTAATATTTTTATTATTTTATACCCCTTTTTACCGGTTTATTTTTTTGACTTAATTAGCCCCTTCCTCGCCTTTAATAAGGCTATATTAAGACGGATATTCCCGCTTTATAACTTACGTACCGTAATAATTTACTCCGTTAATAATTCTTTTATTACCTTAAACGTTTTTATTAATTATAGTGGGTTTATTTTCGCCGCTATATTCCTCTTTTTTTCGCCCGATAATTATATAATTATTATCCTTATTTTCTTCAACGCCGCCGCCTTCTTTCCCGTTTTTATTTTTTTTATTATTAATACCGGCGTTACCTTTACGGCTTTTATTATTTAGCTTATCCCCGCTCTTTTCTTTAAAGCCTCCCCCGTCGCTTTTTTACTTTATATATATCCTTTTTATTTCCTTTTATTTCTGTTTACTATTGCCTTTATTATTGCCCCTTAAGCTTTACGTAATTTCTTTAATTCCCTTAAACTTTTCCCTATATTTATATAAAAATCTCTTACTTTTTATAGCCCGATTTATAGTATTAATCAGGTTTTTAACGTAATATCCTTTTATATAATTATAAAAAAACCTTTTAACGGTTTTATTATTTTTTCCCTTTTTATTTTTCCTTTACGTATTTAATAATTATTTCTTTTTATAGTTTATTTTTATTTACTTAATATTTTTTTATTTTTACTTAATTTTTTCTTAATTTATATATATTTAATAAGGTTTTTTACGCCTCCGTTTACCCTTTATCCGTCCCCGCGTACCGTCTTTATCCCCTCTGCTTTTTATTTATTACTTTTTATAATAATGTTTTTACGCGTTATACGTATTCCTTTACGCGTATCTTATTAATTATAAATTCTTTATTTAATTTAAGGCCTTTTTATCTCGTATTTATCGTATTATTCATATAACTTATTACCGTTCCTATTAACCTAAGCCGCTTACCCTTCCTCCCCTTTTACTTTTATTATTATTCCGCTTCCGCTTATTGCATTTAAGGTATTGTTTTTATTATTACTTAAGCTATATATACGTGTATCGTTTTTAACCTCTGGGGTCCCGTTATTCGTCGCCATCTTTTTCAAGCTTAATTTATATTATATAAATATAAGTTTATTTATATAATTAAAAATTTAAAATTATATAATATAATAATTATAATAAACTTAAGTAAAAATACGGTAAAACCGGTTATTAATATTAAAATCCTTAACCTTTAAAAAATAAAAACTTTAATTAAAAGGATTATATAAAAAAAATTTAAAAGAAAATAACTTTATAAGAAAAAAACTTTATTTATTTCGTTATATCGATATAAAGAATTATATTATAAAAGGCCCGGATTATTTATTAAGCCGTAATAAAGTTAATTATAATATATATTATAATTATTTAATATATATTTAAAAATACTTTAAGATATAAAAAAAAGCTTATTTAAATATTATAAAATATTTAAAATCGGTATTTAAAAATAATTAACGGTACTTAGAAAGTAATTTTTATTCCGATATTAAAGTTTAAGGTTTTTATACCGTTAATTAAGGTTTTATTAAATTAAATAATTACTTAAATAAAATTAAAGAAATATATATATTTAATTATAATAATAAAAAACGGGCGGATCCGTTAAAATCTTAATAAGCCTTAAGTTAAAAAGAATAAATTAAAAATACTTATCCTTTTTTTTATTAAAATAAAATAAGAATAAATTAAAAAAGAAATTAATTTTACCGGTATCCCGGAAATTAATTTAAATATATATAAATTTTTATTAAATATAAAAAAGATTAAAATTAAAAAAATTTAAAGAATAAAAGTTATAACGATTACTTTATAAATTATAATAAAATAAATTAAATAATAATAAAAATAAAAATATAAGGACTTTATACCTTAAAGTTATTCTTATTTAACTTTTAACGATAAAAGATTATTAATAAATATCTTTATTACTATAATATTATAAGGAAGGGTAATAATATATTAACGATTTAACTCCGGATAAATAAAAATAATTTAACTTATTTCTTATTTATTATATATATTAGAAATCGGATAAACGTTAAATATAAATATAAATATAAAAAGTAAAACGTTATATATATTTTTATTTCTTATCCCTTATTTATAAAGGTTAAATTAAAACTTATTATAAAAATTAATATTTATAATTATTATTAAATATTATTTATAAAGTAAAACATCCGTATAATTATTAAATTTATAATATTTACCGGATTATTATTATAGTTTAATTTTATTATAAAAATAAATAAAATTACTAAAAACCTTATAAAAAAGGCTTATTATTAATTAAAAAAAAAAGAAAAGCGGAAATTAATTATATTAATTATATAAACCGGAAAGTATCTTTTATAACCGTAAAGATATAATAATAAACGCTTATTAAAAATCTTTAAAAAAGTTAACGGCAATAATAATATAAAAAGGGTATATATTAAATACGTAAATATTAATAAAAATATTTAAAAGCGTTATATAAAGTTAAAATAACATAAATATATAAAGAAGTAAAAAAATAATAAGTTTAAGGGTAACCTTTATAAAGATATAATTATAATATTATGGATTTTTCTAAGGGAGTTAAAAAATAGGAAATATACGAATAAATTATTACTTTTTAAACGGCCGTTAATATTTTTTATTTTAAGGGATAAAGGGTAAAAGCTTAATAAACGCTGGTTTTTACCTTAACATTATAAATATTAGGTTTTTACGGTTGTTAATAAAGTTAAAAGGCCGCGTATTAAGGAACGCCGGAATTAACTTAATTAAATCCGTAATATAAATTAATTAATTAATTAAATTAATTTATATAATTAAACCCGATTAAATTATAAATTTTATTAAATTATTTTAAATAATTAAATTATAAGTTTTATTAAACGATTTTAAGTAATTAATTTATATATTATAAATAAAACTTTTTAATTTAATTTAAAGTATCGTATAGATTTTTTAAAGACGTAAAGTTAATTTTAAAAATAATTTTATACTGGGTAAATAATTTTTTAAAACTTATTAAGCGTTTCTAAATATTTTAATTTTTAATAATTATATAAGATTCCTTAATAATTATTAAAATAATTAAATTAAATTATATATTTTAATAATAAAAAAAAAATTCTTCAATAAAGCTTAAATAACTATATATATTTCTTAAAGAAATATTTTTATTAAAATATAAATTATTAAGTTAAAAACTATTTAAGCGGTAATTAAATTTTAAATTATTTATAAAAGTTTCAACCGGTTTCTAAAATTATTAGGAAATATTTATAAATTATATAATATATTAATTAAATATAATAAGCTTTTTATTTTAAATTATAAAGTAAACGATTAAAAATACTAAAAATTAAAAAATAAATTAAAAAAATAAATAATAAGAATATATAAATAATAAAACCGATTAAAAGAATTAATAAAAAAATAAAGAAGTAAAATAAATATATTTATAATAATAATTATATTATATATATATTAAGAATATTAATAATAATTTATAACGGTTATTAATATAAAATTTATTTTATTTAATAATATTTTTTTTAAGGCTTTTTTATATAAAAAATAAAAAAGATTAAAAAAGATACTTAAATTTACTTTATTTTGAAGGAAAATATAAATATATAATAAGATAATTTATATATATTAATATTTAAAAGATTAAAAAGACTTTTATTAACGTTATATAATTATATATTAATTTAACTTTTTTCTTTTTAAAAATAAAATAAAAAAATAAAATAAAATATAATTACTCGGAATAACCGTAAATCTTTTTCTTAAAGATATACTTATTAATATTATTAATAAATTAATAATAATATATTTTATTTTTTATATATTTTAATATTTTTAAATTAAAAAAGATAAAGTTAAATATTATTATATTAATTAACGAATTAATTATAGTATTATTATTCCCTTTATTATTATTTTATTTCCTTTATTAAAAAAAGTATATATCCCCTTTTTTTATATTATATAAAGGATAAAGAAAATCGGGATAAATTTATATAAGTTACGGGATAATTTTATATTTATTTATAAATATAAATAATATTAAAAATTACTTAATAATAAACCTTATTAATATCTATTTAAGGAATAATAAAATATTATTAAGAATCCTTTAATTTGTTAAATTTAAAGGGAAAATAATTAATATATTTAAAGTAAAAAAATACTTAAATAATTTTAAGTATTTTCCTTAATAATAATAATAAAGTTAAATATAAAAAAGATTTAATAATATTATTAATAATTTTAACTTTTACCTTAAAATCCTTAAAAACTTTATAATAAAAATTATATTATACTTAAAATTAAAATTTTATTCTATAAATTAAAAAATATAAATAAATAAGAAAATAAATTAAACAATATATAAAAATAAATTAAATAATATATAAAAATAAATCCGTAATATATAAAAAGAAATTAAAAGAAATACTTTTTTTAATTAATAAATAAACGTAATAAATTTAAAATTTAAAAGAAACGTAATATATTAAATAAAATAATTAAAAATTAAAACCTTATTTATAAATAAGGTAGTAAACGATATTATAAAAAACGATATAAATCTTTAATATAATAAATTATTTCTTATAATTTATAAAATTATTTTATATTAAAGTTAATTAAAGTAAAAAACTTAATTAAAGGAATATATAAATTATTATTTAAAATTTATTATAATATATATAGATTTCAAGAAAACATTCATAAATAAAGAAATAAAAACTTCCTTTAATTCTATAATATTTAATTTATTCCGGTATTAAAGTAATAATAAGGATAGTATTTTAAATACGATAAGCGGAAGCGGAATAATAATAAAGGTAAAGGGGGAAAAAGGGCAAGCGGCCTAAATTAATAGGAACGATAATAAGTCGTATAAATAACGCGATAAATACGAGATAAAAAGGCCTTAAATCGAATAAGGAGCTTATAATTAATAAGTTATATATAAAAAGACGCGTATAATACATAAAAATATTATTATAAAGGGTAATAAATAAAAAATAAAGGGGACGAAGACGGTACGTAAGGACGGATAAGGGGTAAACGGAAACATAAAAGGCTTTATTAAGGGTATATAAACTAAGAGAAAGCTAAATAAAGATAAAGAGACATTAAATAAATAGGAATAAATTATAAAAAAAAGTAATTATTAAATATATAAAAAAAAAATAAAAGGGGAAAAGGCGGTAAAGGCGTTAAAAGGCCTCCTTATAATTATTGATTGATTGATTGATTGATTTATACTACGGATCTAGTTAAGTTAATTCCGGCGTTCCTTAATACTCGGCTATTTAGCCTTATTAATAACCGTAAAAAACCCGATATCCATAACATTAAGAATAAAAACCGGTATCCACCCAGCCTTTACTTACGTCTTAAGGGTTAAGAGTATTTATAGCCGTTTAAAGAGTAAGAATTTATTTATACGCCTTTTCTAAAAAGACCTATAATATTATAACTGAATTTACTTAAAGGTTACCCTTAAACCTATTGCTCTTCCGTTACCTTACGGGTCTATCCAATATTAAAATTTCAGAATTCCGATTATATTACTAAATATCCTTACCAATACGTATGTTATTGCCACTTTATTCGTACGACTTTACCGACCGATATAGTATCGCCTCTTACGCCGCCCCGGTATCCATAGCCCCCCTAGCCCCCTGCTGGGTGCAGTTTTCCCGCCGCTGCTTTTTGCCCCCGGGTCGGCGGCGAGGTTTCTCAGTCAGGTTCCTTATAATTATATAAAAGGATATTACGTTAAAGACTTAATTAATACTATAAATCGGGTTACGGAAAATAAAAAACTTTTATATAAATACGGGGAGAAATTTAAGGGAGTTAAAGAAATTACGTGGAGCTTAAAAAGCGGCAATAAAAGCGTTAATAAACGGAGGCGAAAAAAAACAAAAAGGATACGTATAAAGTAAAAGAACGATAAAAAAAACTTTAAAAAAAAAAGTGGGGATAAATTAAGTAATAAAAATTATAAAGGCGGCATTAATATTAATAATAAAGGAAATAAAAACGGAAAAAAAAACAGTAACGTTAAGGAAAATAAAAATAATAATTATATAATTATTAAGTAAAAAGGAGAAAAGTATAACGGTAAAAATGAACCTATTATAATTAATAAAGGCATTTAAAGTAACGGAAAAGCTATTAATAGAATAAATTATTATAATATATAAACTATAAAGCGGGAATATTTTCCTTAATATAACCTTATTAAAAGTGAAGGAAAGGCTAAAGAAATTAAAGGGATAAGCCGGTAAAAAAGGGTATAAAACGGTAAAAATATTAAGGTAATCCTTTATTATTATGGTAAATAAGATATACTTAATAAGGTTTATAAAAAAGGAAAGGGAAGCTATTTTAAAACGGATAAAAAAAAAAAAAGAATACGGTCCTTTATCCTAGGTTAAAGATCATTAAGTATAATTTCTTTTTTATAATAAAAAGGTTAAATGCTTTTAATTATATAAAGAAATACTTTATAATTATTTTAAGCGTAACGTTAATAAGGATATATAATAATATCTTTAATAAAAAGGTAATAAAGGATAAGTCCCTTAAATTAATAAAACCTTAAAATTAAGTAATGGATATTTATTAATACTTTAAATATTAAAAATATAAGTATATTATTATAAAATACCTTAATAATACGAAGTATATAATATATATTAAAAGGCATAATACGTATAAATACATTAACTTAATAATAAAGGACTTAACGAAAAACGCGTTAAAATTCGCGGTATATAATAATAATAATTATTTAACGTAAAACTTACGGTATATAATAAAAGCAAAAGAAACTTAATATAAAGAGATTAAAATAACGGTTAAAGTTTAATACTATAATTTATATAAACTTAGACCGGTAAAATAATTAAAAACGGTCTTAAAACGTAATTAAAACTTATTAAACGGAAAAAAGTAAAACGTAATAATTAATAATATAAAGAAAAAGAAACTTATAATAATATTAATTTTTAAGGCCGGTTACCCGATTAAAATTATTATTATAATAAAAAGATTAAAATAAATAATATTTAATTTTAAGGAAAAACCGTTTATATAAATAAAAGTTAATAAAAAAAGCCCGATAAACGTTAATATTTAATATATTTACGCTTTTAAGGATAATATAATATAATATATATAAGAAAATAATTAAAGCTATAATATTAATATTTAAATTTAAAAAGGTAAAGGATATTAATATTATAATAATATAAAAACCGCTATATAATCCGTATATTTACTCTTTAATTAATCCGGAAAATAATTTTTATTTAATTTTTAAGGGTAATAAAATAATATAAATATACTTTTTTTATTAATAAGAAATTAAATATAAATAATTAAAACGTTATTTATTACGGAAGGAACCTATATATATTCCGGATTATATAAAAAAAGGATATTAAGGGTATTTTAAATATTTATAATACGTATAATTTATTATTAATTAATAAGAAGAAATCCTTTACGATCCCGTTACTTAAGGATATTATAATTATATTTAATAAATATTTTTTAATAAAAAACTTTAATTTTTATTACGTTTAATAAAATAAAGACGGTTATATAATTAATTATATTAAATTTAAGAAGCTATTAATAATTATTATATAATTTAACTTTATATTATTAACATTAAAAAAAACTATTATATAGGAAAACCGTAAACTTAAAACTATAATTAACTTAATATTCAGCTTAGAAAATATTATTAACTCAATTATAATATATAGATTTTAAAAGGATTTAAAATACGGTTTAAATTACGTTTTAATATAAATAACTTTAAATTAATTTATCGATATAACTCCGTTTTTACCGTTTAAATAAGCGTAAAAGATAATTAAAGAAATTAAAATATTAATAAAAACGGTAAAAATATTATTTTAATTAACGGAGCTTTTTTAGCTTAATAATAAAGAATAAATTAACCGTTTTATAAAGTAAGTAATAAAAACTTTAAATAAAATAATTAACGTTATAATTTTAATAATAAAGCCATCTTAAAAAACTAAAACCTATTAAAATAAAAAATATATAAAAACGATTATAAAAATAAAAGCGCTTATAAAATAAACTATTAAATATAAAAACCGGGAAACGTTTTAACGATTAAAAGAAGCTTAAGAAAAAAAAAAGAATTATCCGGAAAATTAAATAAATATACTTCCGGACTATAATATATAACTTAGCGGTTTCTTTTTATAATATTTAAAAGTTAATAAAATACGGTAAAAAATAAAGTAAAAAACTTAAATTTATTTTTAAATTTTTACCCTTAAAAAGACTAAACGGTACGGTAATAAATACCTTTAACGGTAAAATTAAGGCTCTTAAAGGGGCGTTTTTTCCCTTATTACCGGAAATTAATTTAATAGATATTAACGATATAATATATCTTAAATTAATAATAATAAGTAAAATAATAACTTAGGAGATAATAATTAAGGCAATTAATAAACCGAAAAAAAATAAGGCCCTTAAACCTAATAATATATTAAATAAATTCCTATTTATAATAACGTTATTATTTAAAAAGGTTTTTACTTATTTATTTTAAGTTTACTTTAATATAGGATATTACCTTTATAAATTTAAAAAGGCTAAAATAATTATCCTTAAGAAGCTAATTAACTTAAATTACTTAAAAGTAAGGTTATATAAACCTATAATACTCCTTTATATATTAAAAAAAGCTTTAAAGATAATAATCGCGAAAATCTGAAATAACTATATAAAAGGATATAAGTTATTCTTTAATTAATAAATAAAAATAAAAAGAAAATAGTTAATAGAGACGGCTCTTAAAGGCTTAATTTATAGCGTATATATAATATAAGGCTATAAGAAAAAGTATATCGTAAGTTTTTTTTCCTTAAATATTATAAAAACATTTAATAAAGTAAATTATTAAAGGTTATTATATAATTTACGGAAAAAAAGGGTCCTACTTTTCTTTATAAATTAAATAAAGAATTTCTTAAGTAATTAAGTAACGTTAATTAACCTAAAATAAAAGATAAATATAATAAAACCCACGATAATAAAGATTCTTTAAAAATTATTTATTTCTTTAATTTTATTCTTATTCTTTAATAACTTATTTATTAAAAACTTAATAAAGTTAAAATAGAAAATTTAAGTAAAAAGCTTTATTAATAATATTTATTTTTTAATTTATAATATATTTATTTATATAAATTATTTAAAATTAAAATAAACCTATAAAGTTTACTTACGATAAATAAAGATATATAAAACTTAATTTACTTTATATAAATATAAGCTTATTTATATAATAAGGAATCTGAAACTATACGATATAATAACTATAATAAACTTAAATAATATAACGGTAAAACCGGAAATTAATATTAAAGTATTTAATTTATAAGTCGATAAAAAACTAGATTAAAAAGATTATATAAAAAAGGTTTAAAAGAAAATAATTTTATAAGAAAGAAGCTTTATTTACCTTACGGTATTGACGTAAGGAGTTACCTTATAGAAGGTTAAAACCGTTTATTAAGCGGTTATAAAGTTTACGATAATATACGTAATAATTATTTAATATATACTTAAAGGTACGCTTAAATATAAGAAAAAGCCCGTCCGGCAACTATAAAAGGTTTAAAACCGATACCTAAAAGTAATAAGTAAAGTATATAAAGTAATTCCCGTCCCGGTATTAAAATCCAAAGTTTTTATATTATTAATAAAATTAATTTTAAATTAAATAATCACTTAAATAAAGCTTAAAAAAAGTATAAACTTAATTATATTAATAAGAAAAAAACGTATTTATTAGAATTATAAAAGGCCTTAAATAAAAAAGTATAAAAAAACGGTATTTACCTTTTTTACGGAAGTTAAATTAAAATAAGTTAAAAAAGAAATTAATTTAATTTACGTTTAAGAAGTTAACGTAAGAATATATAAATTTTTACTTAAAGTAAAAACAATAAAAAAGAAGAAAACCGTAAAAACAAAGTTAACGGCAATTACCCTATAAATTATAAAGAAATAAATAAAATATTAATATAAATATAAAGAATTAATCCCTTAAGGACGATAATACTTAATATTAAATAATAACGAGGTTATTAATAAGTATTTTTAACATTATAAGATTATAAGGAAAAACGATAATACGTTAATAATTTAATTCTAAATAAATAAAAACGGCTTAACTTATTTTCTTTTTATTATATACGTTAATAACCGGGTTAACGTTAATTATAAATATAAATAATAAAAATAAAACGTTATATACGTATTAATTTCCTATTTATTATTTAAGGAGCTTAAATTAGGATTAATTAAAAAATAAGGATTAATAATTATTATTAAATACTTATTAATAAAAAAAGTATTAAAACGGCTATTAAATTTATAATAATTATAAACTTATTATTATAGTTTAATTTAACCAAGGAAATAAAAAAAATAATTAAAAATTTAATTAAGAAACCTTACCGTTAACTTAAGGATAAAAAGTAATAACGGGAAAATTATACTTAATAAAAAGTTAAAGGGGCTATAAATATTAAAGCGGTATAAAAAATGATATTATATTAATTAATAAAGTTATATAAATAAAATAATAATAATATACGTATCGGTAAAAACATTTAATAATATAATCGGAATTCTAAAATTTGATTGATTGATTGATTGATTTATACTACGGATCTAACTAAGTTAATTCCGGTATTCTTTAATACTCGGCTATTTAGCTTTATTAATAACCGTAAAAAACCCGATATCCATAATATTAGGAATAAAAACCGGTATCCACCTAGCCTTTATTTACGTTTTAAGGGCTAAGAGTATTTATAACCGTTTAAAGAATAAGAATTTATTTATACGCCTTTTCTAAGAAAACCTATAATATTATAATTAAATTTACTTAAGGGTTACCTTTAAACCTATTACTCTTCCGTTATTTTACGGGTCTATTTAATATTAAAATTTTAGAATTCCGATTATATTATTAAATATCCTTACCGATATATATATTATTATTACCTTATTTATATAATTCTGCCGACCGATATAATATTATTTCTTACGCCGCCCCGGTATTTATAGCCCCTTTAGCCCCCTATTAAGTATAGTTTTCCCGCCGTTACTTTTTACTCCCGGATTAGCAGCGAGGTTTCTTAATTAAGTTTTTAACTATTTCTTTTATTTTTTTGGTTAGGCTGAACTATAATAATAAGCCCGTAATTATTATAAATTTAACGGCCGCCTTAATACCCTTTTTATTAATAAGTATTTAGCGATAATTATTGGTTTTTACTTTTTTAATTAATCCCGGTTTAAGCTCCTTAAATAATAAATAAAAGATTAATATATATATAGCGTCTTGCTTTTATTACTTATATTCGTAGCTAATATTAATCCGGCTATTAACGTATATAATAAAGAGGAAGTAAATTAAGTTATTCTTGTCTATCCGGAGTTAAATTATTAACGTATTATCGCCTTTCTTTATAATTCCGTAATACCGGAGATACTTATTAATAACTTTATCGCTATTTAATACCGGATACCATTACCTTTAAAGGATCGATTCTTTATATTTACGTTAACGCTTTATCCATTTCTTTATAGTTTATAGGGTAATTACCACTGACTTCGCCTTTATAATTTTCTTTTTTTCTGCCGTTCTCGTTTTAGGTAAGAATTTATATATTCTTATATTAACTTTTTAAACGTAAGTTAAATCGATCTCTTTTTTAGTTTATTTTAATTTAACTTCCGTAAAAAAAATAAATATTATTTTTTTACGCTTTCTTATTTAAGGTTTTTTATAATTTTAGTAAATACGTTCGTTTCCTATTAGCGTAATTAAATTTATATCCTTTTTAAACTTTACTTAAATAATTATTTAATTTAAGGTTAACTTTATTAATAATATAAAGACTTCGGATTTTAGTATTAGGACGGAAGTCGCTTTATATACTTTACTTATTATTTTTAAGCATTAATTTTAAACTTTTTATAGTTGCCGGACGGGCTTTTTCCTATATTTAAATATGCCTTTAAGTATATATTAAATAATTATTATATATATTATTATAAGCTTTATAACCGCTTAATAAACGGTTTTAACCTTTTATAAAATAACTCCTTACGTTAACGTTATAAGGTAAATAAAGCCCCTCTCTTATAAAATTATTTTCTTTTAGACCTTTTTTATATAATTTTTTTAATCTAATTTCTTATCGATTTATAAATTAAGTACCTTAATATTAACTTCCGGTTTTACCGTTATATTATTTAAGTCTATTATAGCTATTATATTATATAATTTCAGGCTTTTTATTATATAAATAAGCTTATATTTATATAAAACGAATTAAGCCTTATATATTTTTATTTATTATAAGTAGACTTTATAGGCTTATTTTAACTTTAAATAATTTATATAAGTGGACGTATTATAAGTTAAGAGATAAATATCGTTAATAAAGTTTTTTATTTAAACTTTTTATTTCAGCTTTATTAAGTTTTTAATAAGCGGGCCGTTAAAGAATAGGAATAAGATTAAAGAAATAAGTAACCCTTGGGGAATCCCGGTTATCGTAAGCTTTATTATATTTATTTTTTATCTTAGGTTAATTAATGTTGCTTAATTACTTAAGAAATTCTTTATTTAATTTATAAGGAAAAATAAAACCCTTTTTTTCCGTAAATTATATAATAATTTTTAATAATTTATTTTATTAAACGCCCTTATAATATTTAAAAAAAGAAAACTTATAACGTATTTTTTCTTATAATTTTATACCATATATATATTATCGATTAAGCCTTTAAGAGCCGTTTTTGTTAACCGTCCTTTTTTTACCTTTATTTATTAATTAGGGAATAATTTATATTTTTCTACGTAATTACTTAAGATCTTCGCGATTATTATCTTTAAAGTTTTCCTTAATATATAAAGGAATACTATAGGTTTATATGATTTTACCTTTAAATAATCTAATTTAACTAACTTCTTAAGGATAATTATCTTAACCTCTTTAAATCTATAAGGATAATATCCTATATTGAAATAAGCTTAAAATAAATAAATAAAAATTTCTTTAAATAATAATATTATTATAAATAAAAACTTATTTAATATATTGTTAAGTCCGGGGGCTTTATCCTTTTTTAGTTTATTAATCGTTTTAATTATTATCTCCTGGGTTATTATTTTACTTATTATTATTAATTTAGGATATATTATATTATCGATGTTTATTAAGTTAACTTCCGGTAACGGGGAAAAAATATTTTTTAAAAAGTTTTAATTTTGCCGTTAAAAATATTTATTACTATACCGTCTGGTCTTTTTAAGGGTAAAAACTTAAGGATAAGTTTAAATTTCCCACTTTATTCCTTATTATATTTTATTAATTTTTAAATATTATAAAAGGAAACCGTTAAGTTATATATTATAGCCCGGAAATATATTTATTTAATCTTCCGGATAATTTTTTTTTTTTTTTTTTAAGTTTCCTTTAACCATTAAAGCGTTTCTTAATTTTTATACTTAATAGTTTATTTTATAAACGCTTTTATTTTTATAATTACCTTTATATATTTTTCATTTTAATAGGTTTTAATTTTTTAAAACGGTTTTATTATTAAGATTATAATATTAATTATTTTATTTAAAGTTTTTATTATCCGCTTTATAAAACGGTTAATTTATTTTTTATTATTAAGCCGGGGACGTTCCGTTAATTAAAATATTATTTTTACCGTTTTTATTAATATCTCGGTTTCCTTAACCGTTTTTTATATTCGTTTAAACGGTGGGGGCGGAATCGCATTAATAAATTAATTTAAGGTTATTTATATTGGGACGTAATTTAAACCGTATTTTAAGTCCTTTTAGGGTCTATATATTATAATTAAGTTAATAATACCTTCCGAATTAAATATTAAATTAATTATAATTTTAAGTTTACGGCTTTTTTATATAATAGCCTTTTTTAACGTTAATAACGTAAGGTTAAATTATATAATAATTATTAATAGCTCCTTAAATTCAATATAATTAATCGTATAACCGTCTTTATTTTATTAAACGTAATAAAGATTAAAGTCCCTTATTAAGAGGTATTTACCGGGTACGGTTATAATATCCTTAAATAGCGGGATTATAAAGAATCCCTTCCTATTAACCGGTAACGGATTATATATATTATAAATATTTAAAGTACCTTTAATATCCCCCTTTTATACGATCCGGAATATATATAAGTTCCTTCCGTAATAGGTAACGTTTTAATTATCTATATTTAACCTTTTATTAATAAAGAAGTATATTTACGTTATTTCGTTACTTTTAAAAGCTAGGTAGAAACTATCTCCCGGGTTAATTAAAAAGTAAATATATAGACTATATAACGGCTCTTATATCGCTATAATATTAATATCTTTTACCTCCTTAAATTTAAATATCGGTATTACGGCTTTAATTACTTCCTTATATATATTATATTATATTACCTTTAAAAGCGTAAATATATTAAATATTAACGTTTATTAGGTTTTCCTTATTAACTTTTATTTATATAAATAGTTTTTTTTTAAGGTTAAGCGTTATTTATTTTAATCTTTTTATTATGATAATAATCCCGGTTAAACGGCCGGCCTTAAAGGTTAATATTATTATAAGCTTCCTCTTTTTTATATTATTAATTATTACGCTTTATTTTTCCCCGTTTAATAAGTTCCGTTTATATCTTAAAACCGTCTTTAATTATTTTATTAATCCAGGTTTATATAAATTATAACGTTAAACCTTAACCGTTATCCTAATTTCCTTACGTTAAGTCTCCTTTACTCTTATTATATATTATAAGTCTTATATTGAGTAATTATTATTATTATATACCGCGTATTTTAACGCGTTCTTCGCTAAGCCCTTTATTATTAAGTTAGCGTATTTATATATATTATGCCCTTTAATATATATTATATATTTTATATTATTAAGGCACCTCGTAATAATATATCCGTACCTTTAATATTTAAAGTATTAATAGATATTTATTGCCCGGTTTTAAAGTCTTATTAACTTAAGGGACCTATCCTTTATTACCCCTTTATTAAGGATATCGTTATATATCCTTATTAACGTTATATTTAGGATAACCGTAAAGTATCTTTTTATATAATTAAAAACGTTTAATTTCTTTATTATAACGGGGAGGCTATAATTAACGATCTTTAACCTAGGGTAAAAGACTATATTCTCCTTTTTTATCCGCCTTAAAGTAACTTCCCCTTCCTCCCCCGTAAACCTTATTAAGTATATCCCGTTTACTACGATAATAAAGGATTGTTTTAATATTTTTACCGTTTTATATCCCTTTTTACCGGCCTATCCCTTTAATTTCTTTAGCCTTTCTTTTACCTTTAATAAGGTTATATTAAGGAGGATATCCCTACTTTATAATTTACGTACCGTAATAATTTATTTTATTAATAATTCTTCCGTTATTTTAAACGCTTTTATTAATTATAACGGATTTATTTTTACCGTTATACTCCTTTTTTCCTCGCTTAATAATTATATAATTATTATCCTTATTTTCCTTAACGCCGCCGCCTTTTTTTTTATTTTTATTTTTTTTATTATTAACGTTAATACCGCCTTTATAGCTTTTATTATTTAGTTTATCCCCGCTCCTTTTTTTAAAGTTTCCTTTATTGCTTTTTTACTTTATATATATCCTTTTTATCTTTTTTCACCTCCGTTTACCGGCGCTTTTATTGCCGCCTTTTAAGCTTTATATAATTTCTTTAATTCCCTTAAATTTTTCCCCGCTTTTATGTAAAAGTCTTTTACCCCCTATAATTCAATTTATAATATCGGTTAAGTTTTTAACGTAATATCCTTCTATATAGTTATAAGGAAACCTTTTAATGCCCTTATTACTTCCTCCTTTTTTATTTTTCCTTTACGTATTTTATAGTTATTTTTTTTCGTAACTTATTCCTATTTACCTGGCGTTTCTTTATTTTTATTTAATTTTCTTTCAATTTATATATACTTAATAAGGCCTTTTACGCCTCCGCTTACCCTTTATCCGTCCCCGCGTATTATCTTCGTCCCCTTTGTCCTTTATTTATTATTTTTTATAATAATATTTTTACGTATTATACGCGTTTTTTCACGTATATCTTATTAATTATAAACTCCCTATTTAATTTAAGGCCGTTTTATCTCGTGTTTATCGCGTTATTTATACGATTTATTACTGGTTTTATTAACTTAAACCGCTTACCCTTCCTCCCCTTTTATTCTTATTATTATTCCGCTTCTGCCTATCGTATTTAAGGTATTATCTTTACTATTATTTAAGCTATATACGCGTGTATCGTTTTTGACCTCTGGGGTCCCGTTGTTCGTCGCCATCTCCATTTCAATCCTAAAAGTTATTATATAACTTATTCTAAAATTTTAATATTAAATAAACCTATAAAGTAACGGAAGAATAATAAGTTTAAAAATAACCCTTAAATAAATTTAATCGTAATATTATAGGTTTTCTTAAAAAAGGCATATAAATAAATTCTTACTCTTTAAACGGCTATAAATGCTTTTAACCCTTAAAACGTAAGTAAAAACTAAATAAATACCGGTTTTTATTCTTAACGTTATAGATATTGGGTTTTTTACAGTTATTAATAAGGTTAAATAACCGAGTATTAAGGAACGCCGGAATTAGCTTAATTAGATCCGTAGTATAAATCAATCAATCAATCAAATTTAATAAAATTTAATAAAACGTAAAAAAAAGAATATAAACTTAATAAAAATATAATTAAATATAAATAGGTAAATTAACGATGTTAAATATTAACTTAAAATAAACTAAATATTTAAAATACACTTTTATTAATATAGTTTTTAAGGTTAAATTAAATATAATATATGAAAGGAACGTAATTAAATTAAGAATTAAAATATATATTATTAAAAAAATAATGTTATCTTTAAAAAAGTAATATATAAAATTATTTAAGGATTTATAATAAACCGGATAAGTATTAAGGAGGAGTTATAAAAGAAGTTAAACGTAATAAAAACCCGATAAAAGAAACGTTATAATAAAAGAATATAAAATTAAAACCCGTTAAAGGAAAAGTAATTAATTATACGGAAATAATAAATAAATAAAAAGGTAAGAAAACCGGTACGGTATTAATAATAAAGGATACGGATAAGGGGAAAAGGCGGGAAAACCACGGTAAAAGTATTATTAAAAGTATATAAAAAGGAAATAAAGTTAATAAGGAGGATAAGACTTTAAGGGATTAAAGGTAAAAAGCAGAGATAATACGTCGCCCGGTAAATAAAAATAAAAAGACGGTAAAGGAAGCAATAAAAACGCTAAAAGGACTCTTTACAGTAAAGTGGAAGGATATTATATTAAAGACTTAACCGATATTATAAATTAAATTAAAAAACATAAAAGACTTTTATATAAAAGCAGTGGTAAAACTGGGGGAAGCGGAATACCTATAGGGCTTTTAAGGGGCGGGAATAAAGGCGTTAATAAAGGGTAAAGACGGCGGTTTAAAGTTAAGGGTATAAAGCGAGGGTATAAAGGTAATAATCTTTCAAGTAAAAAAGAACTAGGCGATAAAAGTAATAAAAAGGGTAACCGCAACAGAAAATAAAAGGATAACGGAAAAGGAAATAATTATATTAAAGAAAATAAAAACAATAACGGTCCGTCTATTTAATAATAAGGAGAAAAACGTAATTATAAAAATAAACCCATTATAATTAATAAAGGCTTTTAAGGTAATAACGGAATTATTAATAGAATAAACTATTACGGTACGTAAACTATAAAGTAAAGATATCCTTTTTAATATAATATCGTTAAAAATAAAAGAAAGCTTAAAGAAATTTAAAGCTTAAATTAATAAAGGAGAATATAAGTTAATTAAGGTTTTAAAATAATTATTTATTATCGTAATAAATAGGATATACTTATTACGTTTTATAGAAACCGAAAAAAAGGTTATATTAAAAAATATAGAAAAGGAGAATATAATATTTTTATTTAAAACTTAAAATTATTAATTATAAATTTCCTTTAATAATAAAAAGATTTAATTCCTTAAAACGTAGAAAGAAATATTCTATTATTATATTAAGCGTAACGTTAATAAAAATATATAATAACGTTTTAAATAAAAAGATTATTAAAAAAAAAATTACTTAAAATAACTTAACTATAAAATAAAGCGGCGGATATTTATTAATATTTTAAATATTAAAGTTATAAATATATTGTTATAAAATATATAATTTACGTTAAAAGTTACGATAATTATAAGTATATAAAGTTAATAATTAAAAAGCTTATAAAGGACGCGTTTAAATACGTTACGTATAATAAAGAGGAATACTTAATATAAAATTCTAAATATATAATAAAAGTTAAAGAGATTAAATATAAAAGGACCCGGATAACCGCGAAAATCCAATAATATAATACGTACGGAATTAATTTAATAAGTTAATTAAAAATAACCTTAAAACGTAAGCTTAATTAATTAAATAATAAAAAATAAATAATAATAACGGATAAAATAAAAAAAAGGAAGCTTTTCGCGATTTTAATTTTAAGGGCTAGCCGTCTTATATCTTTAATAATAACCAGGAAAATATTAAGTTAAAAAACGTTTAACTTTAATAAGAAGTTTATAACTTAAACGGATATAAATAAAGGAGCCTTTATAAAGGTTAATATATAATATATTAACGCTTTTAAAAGTAATTTAATATAATATTTATAACGAAGAAATTAAAGTAATAATACCGATATTTAAGTTTAAAAAAGTTAAAAACGTTAATATTATAATAATATAGGAATTACTATATAACTTATATATATATTAATTTATTAACCCAAGGGAGGGGTTTTATTTAGCCTTTAAAAGGAATAAAATAACCAGAATATATTTCTTTATAAATAAACGGTTTAATATAAATAATTAAGATATTATTTATTATAATAGAAACCTTTATATATTCCGTATTATAAAAGGAAAGGACCTAAAGGGCGACTACTCCGGGAAGCGGGACGGGATAGGACGGGATTTGGCAATGTATATCCCATCCCATATAAGATAAAATAAGGCTAAATCCTATCTTATCTTATCCTTATCCCGCCGGGATAAAATAAGGATATATTAAGATCTTAATATTTATTATTAGAATATTATTTAATAAAAATTAATTAATTAAAATTAAGGAAAGAATTATTTATTAATTATATTCTTTAACGACTATAATAAGTAGAATAATAATTATAATAATTCTTATAATAATAATCTTAATTATTTATACGTTTATATTAATGTCGGTATTAATATTAATATTATTCTCCTTTTAAATATTATTCTTTCTTTAAGTATTATTTTCCTTTTAAGTATTTATATCCCCTTAAGTATCTATATCTTTTTAAATATTAATACCTTCTTTTTAAATATTTATAATATCCGTATAAGTATTATTATCCTCGTTTTTGATATCTTTATTCTTTTTATTATTATCGTTATTATTATCGCTATTATTATTACTATTATTACCATAGTAGGATTTATTACTGCGACCATTATTACCATTATTATTACTATAACCACGTAAAGCACCCTAGGTACTGCCACCCCGGGATTTACCCCCCCGGGATTTACCACCCCGGGATTTATTACCGCGTTTAAGCTAATAAGCTAGACCGCTTAACGGTTATATATTTATAAATAATAATATAAAGCTTAATTAATTTATAAATATAAAGAAGGAAAAAGTTTTACTGGCTTATATTATTGCCTTAATTAATTAATTATTTTTAACTTAAATAATAATACGCTTAACGTAAATATAAACGAGATTATATACTTATAACGTAAAATTAATAAAATATAAAGAATTATATTAATAATTTTATATTTAAAATAAAAGATAAAATATATTTTTATTACTTTTTAAATAATATAAATAGTTATTTATTAAAACCAGAAATCGTTTTTCTTAATTTATATAAAAGTAATCTTTTTATATAAATATATTATTAACGTAAAGGAAAATTAAAGTTCGGTTAACTTTTAATAACGTTTAATTTTATATAATATTCTTATTAAATTAATTATATTAATTTTAATAATTATAATAATAATTATAATAAAGACTTATTCTTTATTCGTACTTTATACTTTTTCTTAATAATTAATATTCTTTCATTTCTTAAAGTCTTTATATTATATATTTATATTAATAATTAAAGCCTCCCTTTAATTAATTTTTTAATAGTCTAATTAATACGGGTTATTATACGTAGTATAATATACGTATAATAATATGAAAGTAATATTTATTAATTATTTAATAATTAAAAGGATATAAAGGATAAATATTAAATAAGTATAAAATATAAATATAATTAAATATAAAGTAAAAGATTCTTTAAGGTAAAATTATTAATTAATATGGATTTAAAGTAAATCTTAATATCGTTAAGATTTATATCCGATTAAGCTTAACGTTAAAAAAGTAAATACTTTAAATTCGCCCAGAAAAAAGCCAGATAATATAAAGTAATAAATATAATCTTATTATTACTTAATATTTTAATTAATAACCTTTCTACTTATCTTTTTAATAATTAAAACTATTAAATATAATACTATTTTATCCTTATAAGGCCTATATCGCATTAACCCCAATTATAATTAACTTAAAAAAAAAGGGTCTTAAATTACTTTAAAAACTTAATAATAGGTATAATATATATCGTTTTAATAATATTATTATTTTAACGTTTAACCGGATTATTTATATTAATCTTTATAATAATTAAAATATAATTTTTTATAGATTCTTAGCCCCGGGATTTAACCTTAGAAATTTTAATAAATTAAATTTAACATTTATTTTATTTATAAATTTATTAATATATCCATTAAAATTCTTAATTTTAAATTCCTGATTCTTTATTATTTTTTCTTTTATTAAGTAACTTTTTAAGTAATTTTTCATTTTAATATTTTTATAATATTATAGTTTTAAGTTTTATAATTATAAATTATATTAAGAACCTTTTTATAAACTTTTTACTTAAAGTAAAATCCAAAGAGAATAATCATTATATATAAAAAGCTTTAAAAGTTTAAAGCTTAAATACTTTTTTTTATACATATTAATTATTTAAAAAATAAGTTTTTTACAATTAACGATATTACTTTTTAGGATAGCTTATTTTATAAGCTATATAATAAAAAGCTTAATTTATAAGTAAAACTTAAAATAAAAAAAAAGCTTTTAAAAGATAAATCTTTTATAATTAACGATATTATTTTTTAAAATAACTTATTTTATAAGTTACGAAATAAAAAGTTTAATCCGTAAAAGAAACGTAAAATAAAAAAAGAGCTTTTATAAAACCTATATATAGTGAAATCACGTAATCAGATTACCTAATTTTACCCCTTAAAATAATAATTAAAAAAGGTAAAATATACCAATTAAACCGCTTTAAGTTATTATTTATTTAAGCTAAAGAAAATTAATAAATAAAAGAAAGCTATTATTAAAAACCGGGCTCCATTAAAAACGTAAATTAAAAAGAATATTATAGATAACCGATATATTAATCAATATAATTATCTTTATACTTATCGCGCTTATAATTATTAATATTCTTAATAATTAATATATTAATATTTTCGCCTTAAATTACGGTTTTAAGTTAAATAAGACATAAAAGCTAAAATTAATAAAAAATAATAATAATCCTTTATAAAAGGATTTAAGTAATAATAAAATAATAATAAATATAAGCCCTTATTATAATATATATATAATTAATTTAATTTTAATAGACCCGAAATTTATAACGTTTTTAATATAAACGGAAATTAAGGAAACTAGCTTAAATAAACTTAATATTAAAGAACTTTTAATAAATATAATTAATATATAAAACACTTAACTATATAATTATAATATAGTTTAATTTAAGGGAATTAAATACTTATAATATAACTTTATTAAATCTATATAACGTAAAATATAAGAATTACGAATAAATTAAATACCTAATTTCTTAACTTTTATACGTATTTTTAAAAAGGTATATTAATTAAGATTTTATAATTATTATTATATTAATTAAATATAAAATTAACCATTTATATAAGGATTTACCGCCGTTATATAAATATTTCTTTAAGTAAAAACGGGCAATTTAACGTAATAAAGTTATTTACGTTCGTAAGCTATTTTTATATAATAATAATCATAAATAGAATAAATAAATAATATTATTTAAGCTTATATCTTAATAAGAGAATTATAACTTTAAAAAATGGAATTAAAACCCTATAATAAACGTAATAAAGGCAAAAAAAGCTTAAATATTAATTATATGCGACTTTAAAGATAAGATTCCTATTAATTATTAACGTATTATTATGGTTACCGACGAATTAATTATAATCCTTAAGGGTAATAATTTCTATTATAACCTTTTTTAAAGAAAATATATTTAATTAATAAAGAATCCTTAATTTAAGGAATATAATTAAATCCAATATTAATCTTATAAAATTATTTTTCTTAATTAAAAAACTTATAACTTAATTAAAAATCTAATTAAAAAATATAACGAAATTTAGCCCCTTAATTAAAACTATAATTAATAAAAAGATTATTATGAATAATCTTAATATATTTAATAAAATTTCTTCTTATAATATATTTATTAAAGTTAAATCTTTTATTATTTAATAATTTTGAAAAACTATTAGATTTAATTTTTTAATTAAAATTAAAATTTTATAATAATATTTAAATCTTAATTAAAAGTTCCTTACCTTTAAGCGTTCGGATTAATTTTATATCCTTTTATATTAATGTAATTCGTTTTATATATATAATAATAAGTAAAATTATTAAAATATATATTAATTATATATTAAGAATTTGATTTCCGTATTATTATTATACGTGATTTATTAATTTATTATATTATAATAATATAGAGATGGCGACGAATAACGGGACCTTAGAGGTCAGAAACGATATACATATATATAGCTTAAGTAATAGTAAGGATAGTATTTTAAATACGATAGGCGGAAGCGGAATAATAATAAAGGTAGAAAAAAAGGAAGGATAAGTAGCTTAAGTTAATAGGAACGATAATAAATCATATAAATAACGCGATAAATACGAAATAAAACGGCCTTAAATTAAATAGAAAGTTTATAATTAATAAGATATATATAAAGGGATATATATAACGCGTAAAAATATTATTATAAAAGGTAATAAATAAAGGGCAGAAGGGACGAAGACGGTATACGGGGATAAATAAGGGGTAAGCGGAGGCATAAAAGGCCTTATTAAATATATATAAATTAAAAGAAAATTAAATAAAGATAAAGAAATATTAAGTAGATAAGAATAAATTATAAAAAGAAATAATTATTAAATACGTAAAAAAAAAGTAAAAAAGGAAGAAGTAATAAGGGCGTTAAAAGGCCTTTTTATAATTATATAAAAGGATATTACGTTAAAGACCTGGCCAATACTATAAATCGGGCTACGGAAAATAAAAAACTTTTATATAAAAGTAAAGAGAAATTTAAAGGAGTTAAAGAGGTTATGCGGAACTTAAAAAATAATAATAAAAGCGCCAGCGGACGGAAATAAAAGGAGATAGAGAAAATACGTATAAAGTAAAAAAGCGATAAGGGAAACTTTAAGGAAAAGAATAAAGATAAGTTAAATAATGAAAACTATAAGGGCAACGCCGGCATTAATAATAAAGGAAATAAAAACGGGAGAAAAGGCAGTAACGTTAAAAAAAGTAAAAATAATAATTATATAATTATTGGGTGGAAAAAAAAAACATAACGGCAAAAGCGAATCCGCTATAATTAATAAAAACATTTAAAATAACGGGAAAATTATTAATAAAATAAATTATTATAATACGTAAATTATAAAGCGGGGATATCTTCCTTAATATAGCCTTATTAAAGGTGAAGGAAAAACTAAAAAAGTTAAAAAAATAAATTAGTAAAGGGGGGTATAAAACGGTAAAGGTATTAAGGTAATTTTTCGCTATTACGGTAAATAAGATATACTTAATAAAATTTATGAAAAAAGAAAAGGAAGTTACTTTAAAGCGGATAAAAAAGGAGAATATAATTTTCTATTTTGGATTAAAAATCATCAATTATAGCCTCCCCGCTATAATAAAAAGGCTAAACGCCTTCAGTTATATAAAAAGATATTTTACGGTTATTTTAAACATAATATTAATAAGGATATATAACGATATCCTTAATAAAAAGGTAATAAAGGGTGGATCCCTTAAGTTAATGAGACCTTAAAACCGGGTAGCGGATATTTATTAATACTTTAAATATTAGGGGTACGGGTATATTATTATAAAATACTTTAATAATATAAAGTACGTAATATATATTAAAAAATATAATATATATAAATATACTAACTTAATAATAAAGGGCTTAATAAAGAATATATTAAAATACGTAATATATAGTAATAATAACTACTTAACGTAAGATTTACGGTATATAATAAAAGCGAAGGAGACTTAACGTAAAGAAATTAAGATAATAATTAAGGTTTAATGCTATAATTTATATAAACTTAAATTAACGAAGTAATTAAAAACGGTTTTAAAACGTAAACGGAACTTATTAAATAGGAAAAAGTAAAATATAATAACCAATAACGTAAAAAAAAAAAAAAAAAAACTTATAACGATATTAACCCTTAAAACCGGCTATTTAATTAGGATTATTATTATAGTAAAAAGATTAAAATAAATAACGCTTAACCTTAAAGAGAAATTATTTATATAAATAAAAATCAATAAAGAAAGCTTAATGGATATTAATATTTAATATATTTACGCTTTTAAGGATAATATAATATAATATACGTAAAGAAATAGTTAAAACTATAATATTAATATTCAGATTTAAAAAAATAAAGAATATTAATATTATAACGATATAAAAACCATTATATAATTTATATATTTACTTTTTAATTAACCCGGAAAATAATTTCTACCTAGTTTTTAAGGGTAATAAAACGACGTAAATATATTTCTTTATTAATAAAAGGTTAAATATAAATAATTAAGACGTTACTTATTACGGAGGGAATTTATATATATTCCGGATCATATAAAAGGGGGATATTAAAGGTATTTTAAATATTTATAATATATATAATCCGTTACCGGCCAATAAAAAGGAACCCTTTACGATCCCGTTACTTAAGAATATTATAATTATACCCGGTAAGTACCTTTTAATAAAGGACTTTAATCTTTATTATATTTAATAAAATAAGGATAATTATATAATTAATTATACCGAATTTAAGGAGTTATTAATAATTATTATACGGTTTAATTTTACGTTATTAACATTAAAAAAGACTATTATATAAAAAAGCCGTAAACTTAAGATTACGATTAACTTAATATTTAGCTCGGAAAGTATTATTAATTTAATTATAATATACGGACCTTAAAAGGACTTAAAATATAATTTAGATTACATCTTAATATAAATAATTTTAAATTAGTTTATTAATATAACTCCGTTTCTATTATTTAAATAAACATAAAAAACGGTTAAAAAAGCTAAAATATTAATAAAAACGGTAAAAATAATATCTTAATTAACGGAACGTCCCCGGTTCAATAATAAAAAATAGATTAACCGTTTTATAAAGCGGGTAATAAAGGCTTTAAATAAAATAATTAACGTTATAATCTTAATAATAAAGCCGTCTTAAAGAGTTAAAACCTATTAAAATAAAGAATATATAAAGGCGATTATAAAAATAAAAACGCTTATAAAGTAAGTTATTAAGTATAAAAACCGGAAGATATTTTAACGGTTAAAGGAAACTTAAAAAAAAAAGGAAAAAATTATCCGGAAGGTTAAGTAAATATATTTTTAAACTATAATATATAATTTAGCGGTTTCCTTTTATAATATTTAAAAGCTAATAAAATACGGTAAAGAATAAAGTAAAAAACTTAAATTTATTCTTAAGTTTTTACCCTTAAAAAGATTAAACGGTATAATAATAAATACCTTTAACGGTAAAATTAAGGTTTTCCGAAAAGCGTTTTTTCCCCCGTTATTAAAAGTTAACTTAATAAATATTAATAATACGGTATATCTTAAATTAATAATAATAAATAAAGTAATAACTTAAAAGATAATAATTAAAACGATTAATAAACTGAAAAAGGATAAAGCCCCCGGACTTAACGGTATATTAAATAGGTTTTTATCTATAATAACGTTACTATTTAAAGAGGTCTTTATTTATTTATTTTAAGCTTATTTTAATATAAGATATTACCCTTATAAATTTAAAAAAGTTAAAATAATTATCCTTAAGAAGCCGGTTAAGTTAAATTATTCAGAAATAAAATCGTATAAACTTATAGTATTCCTTTATATATTAAGGAAAGCTTTAAAGACGGTAATTATAAAGATCTTAAGTAATTACGTAGAAAAGTATAAACTACTCTTTAATTAATAAATAAGGGTAAAAAAAAGATAATTAACGGAAACGGTTCTTAAAGGCTTAATTAATAGCGTATATATAATATAAAACTATAAGAAGAAATACATTATAAGTCTTTTTTCCTTAAATATTATAAGGGCGTTTAATAAAATAAATTATTAAAGGTTATTATATAATTTACGGAAAAAAAGGGTTTTACTTTTTTTTATAAATTAAATAAAAAGTTTTTTAAATAATTAAGCGACGTTAATTAACTTAAAATAAAAAATAAATATAATAAAGCCCGTAATAATAAAAATTCCTTAAAAGTTACTTATCTCTTTAATTTTATTTTTATTCTTTAATAGCCCGTTTATTAAAAACTTAATAAAGTTAAAATAAAAAGTTTAAATAAAAGGCTTTATTAATAATATTTACCTTTTAACTTATAATACGTTTACTTATATAAACTATTTAAAGTTAAAATAAACTTATAAAGTTTATTTATAATAAGTAAAAATATATAAAGTCTAATTTACCTTATATAAATATAAGCTTATTTATATAATAAAAAGTTTAAAGTTATACGATATAATAACTATAATAAACTTAAGTAATATAATAATAAAACCGGAAGTTAATATTAAAATATTTAACCTATAGGTCGATAGGAAATTAAATTAAAAAGATTATATAAAAAAGGTTTAAAAGAAAATAATTTTATAAGAAAAAGGCCTTATTTACCTTATAGCGTTAACGTAAAAAGCTATTTTATAAAAAGTTAAAACTATTTATTAAACAATTATAAAGTTTACGATAACGTACGTAGTAATTATCTAGTACGTATCCGAAAATACGTTTAAATATAGGAAAAAGCCCGTCCGGTAACTATAAAAGGTTTAAAACCGATGCTTAAAAATAATAAGTAAAATATATAAAATAACTCCCGTCCCAATATTAGAATCCGAAATCTTTATATTATTAATAAAGCTAACCTTAAATTAAATAATCGCTTAAGTAAAACTTAAAAAAGATATAAACTTAATTATATTAATAAAAACGAACATATTTATTAAAACTATAAAAGGCCTTAAATAAGAAAGCGTAAAAAAACGGTATTTACCTTTTTTACGGAAGTTAAATTAGGGTAGGTTAAAAAAAAATTAACCTAATTTATATTTAAAAAGTTAACGTAAGAATATATAAACTTTTATTTAAAATAAAAATAACGGAGGAAAAGAAAACTATAAAAATAAAGTTAACGGCGATTACCTTATAAATTATAAAAAGGTAAATAAAGCGTTAATATAAATATAAAGAATTAATCCCTTAAAGGCAATAATACTTAACGTTAAATAACGATAAAGTTATTAATAAGTATCTTTAATATTATAAGATTATAAGGAAAAGCAATAATACGTTAATAATTTAATTCCGGATAAATAAAAACGGTTTACTTTATTTCCTTTTTATGGTATATGCCGGTAACCAGATTAACGTTAATTACGAATATAAATAATAAAAGTAAGACGTTATATACGTATTAATCTCTTATTTATTATTTAAGGAACTTAAACTAAAATTAATTAAAAAGGTAGGAATTAATAATTATCGTTAAATACTTATTAATAAAAAGGGTATTAAAGCGGCCGCCAGATTTATAATAACTACGGGTTTATTATTATAGTTTAACTTAATTAAGGAAATAAAGGAAATAATCAAAAATTTAACTAAAAAACCTCGCCGCCGATTTAAAGGTAAAAAATAATAATAAGAAAACTATACTTAATAAAGGGTTAAAGGGGCTATAAATATCGGAGCGGTATAAAAAACGATATTATATCGGTTAATAAAATTATATAAATAAAATAATAATAATATACGTATTAATAAGGATATTTAATAATATAATCGGAATTCTAAAATTTTAATATTAAATAGACCCATAAGGTAACGGAAGAATAATAGGTTTAAAGGTAACCCTTAAGTAAATTTAATTGTAATATTATAGGTTTTCTTGGAAAAAATATATAAATAAATTCTTATTCTTTAAATAACCGTAAATACTCTTAACCCTTAAGACGTAAGTAGAAACTAGGTAAATACCGGTTTTTATTCTTAACGTTATGGATATTAGGTTTTTTACGGTTATTAATAAGGTTAAATAACCGAGTATTAAAGAACGCCGGAATTAGCTCAGCTAAATCCGTAATATAAATCAATCAATCAATCAATATTAAGAATTTATTATAAATTATTTTATATTAAAATTTATTAATAAGATAGGCTTCCATAGCCTTTTATAACGCTTTAATATCTATAAAATAGAATTTATATATTTTTTTACTTTTTATTTCCCCGATTATTTCTTTAATTAATTTTATAAAGCTTAATTTTAATATTATTAATACTATAGACTTTTAAAATCGGCAAATTTTATATAATATGGTATCTAACTTTTATTAATTATTAAAACGTTAAGGATTATTAATAAAACGTATTTTTATTCCTTAATTTATAAATAATATTTTATATTGGAGTTATTTTTTAAAGGATTTTCTATATAATCCCGTTATAACCCTTTTAATTTTTTAATATTATAATTTTTAAAATATAAATTACTTTCTTTAAAACTATTTTTCTATATAAATATTAAGGAGCTTAATAATATAAAGATTAAAATAAAAATAAAGAATAAACCTTTATTATATATAATATAAAAATTACTTTAAATTAAATAAAAAAAAATATTTCTTTAAAAATAATTTTCTAAGATAAGCTTTTAAAGGTTACTTTATAGGGATTATATAAAGTATTTTTATTTATTTTTTAATTATAAAATATTTTTTTGGGACTTATGCGTTTTTATTGTATTTTAAGGTCTTTTTTATTTATAAGGATTTTAAATTAAATTCCACTATTTTCTTAAAAAGGGTTTACGTAAAGGATAATTATTAATTTTATTATAAGCTTATATATTTATATTATCTTTATAGTTACTTTAATTATAATAAATAAGATATTATATTTATTAATTAATTATTATTAAGAAAAAATATTTAATTTAATTATTATTTTATTTTATTTAAAGATTTTATTTATAATTAATTTTATTATATTATTATATTTTTTAATACGTTTAATAATATAAGCTTAATTTATATAAACCCTTTAATATTAAACCCTTTAATATTAAGATTAAAACGTAAGTTTAAATATTATATATATAAAGTAATTATTAAAGATAAGTTCTTAATATAATAAAAAAGTACCTTATAAGTATAAGCATATTTAATTTAATATTTAATATAAGGTACTAAGAAAAAGTTTAACGCTTAAAAGTACTTTAAAGAAGGTATTATATATATTAATAATAATATAAGGTTACTTTATATTATATATAAGAGACACGATAAAAACTTATAATATCCAAAAAAGGATAGAATATTAAGAATAAAGAATTATATAGAAATTAAAAACTATAAGAGAGTTAATTATATTAAGAACCTAGGATAAGTATTAATTTAAATTAATATAATCGATAAAATAATTAAATTTCCTTTTTAATCGGATTATTATAAAGATAATTATAAATCTTTTTTTAATTAATTTTATAAAACCTTATTAATTAATAAATAAAACTTTTATTTAATAATAAGGTTTTAATATAAAAAGATTTCTTAAAATAATTATAATAATAAATTATTATAATAACCTTATTATTTATTATTATTAAATATATTAAGATGTATTAACTTTTCGCTTATCTTAATTAAGGCCTTATACTATTATTTTTAATAATAATTAAGAATTATATAATAAAATACTTAAAAGAGATTAAGCTATTCTTATTAAAAGATCTTTTTAACGACGGTAATAAGGTTTTATTAACCATAAATAATTAATCTATTAATAATAAATAATCTTATATAGCGATTATAGTATATTGGATTAATTAAGATTAAAAGTATTATAATATATTAATTAACTTTAAGTATATAAAAGGTACTTATAATAATAAGCGGCTTATATTTATTACGATAAAGGTTATTAAAAGCTATAAGTTAAAAAATCATATTTTAATTATTATTATTAATAATATAAATAATAATAATATTATAACGGTTACGTTACGTTAAGAAGCTAAAACGTATTAAAATTCATTTATTAATATCGTAAAAACGCGGCAGAAAACAGAATATTTATTATATTTAACTTATATTATTTAACTTTTATTTAAGGCCTTTTTAAGTTACCTTAAAGTCAATATAATAAACAATAATATAAATTATCAATTTAATAAAAAGCAGGTTAAATTAATTAACGGTTAAGCTATAAGTATCCTTAAGATATTAATAAAAATAAGATAAATTTTTAATAATCTTTATATTTATTTAATAGGCTATAGATTCAGAAAACTGCGGTTTATATTAACGTTAATAATAAGCGTAAAGAGGCCTTTATAACCGTTTAATAAAGAAAGATTAATATTTATAATATTATAAATCCCCTGATCTTAAATCAAAATAAAAAACGTAAAGAAATATTATTAAAATTATTTTAAGATATAACGATTTATTAAGACTTATCTTTTTATATAATAACCTATATTTTAATATTTCATAAAAATATTAATACGTTCTTAAAAGAAAATAAAGGAAAGAATAAACTTTTAAAGCTTAACCTTAAAGAATAAAGCTATATCGGATATTTAATAGAATCAACTTAATTATTCTATTAAGTTATTAAAATAATAAATATTATTAAATTATTAACCCTTTATTTTATCTTTATAATATATAATAAGTTTTTTAATTATACTAAAAAAAAAGATAATCGTTTACGATATAAACGGATTACTTAAAAGAAGGAGCTTATTTAAAGGTTAAATATAACGTATATTAAGTTAATTAAATACTATAGTAAAACTTAAGGCTTAATTAACTTACTTTATAAATAAACCGCTTTATTACTTCTATAAAATAATAATAAGGTCTTTAAGGGTTGAAATTAATATATAATAGTAAATAAAACCTTAGAAACGGAAGTTTATTAGGCTGCCCTTTATAAAACCTTTAATAAGTACGTTTTACGCTTTAATCTCGATTTATTAACGAATTAAAGGTTAGGTAAGCAAATATAGGCTATAAAAAACTTAAATACTTTATTAAATAAAGAAAGCTTATTAAATAATCCCATTTTAGATAACTTTAATAATATAAGAATAATAATAAGTTTATATTTATCTTTATGCTTATTAAACTTATTAAAGTAAAATAACGTTATTACTTAAAATAAGTAATAGAATCCTGGCTTAATAAAAGTACTTATCTTATAAGCTACTTATCTTATTATAAGTAATTTAAGATATTTTTTATAACGCTTCCGCCGGCGTTAAATATAAGTATTATTTTTCTATTATTAAGCGTTATTATAAGAATTAAAAATACTTTATTTTTTTAACTTTCCGGGTAAAAATATTAATTTATTATTATAAATAAAAAGAAAATAAATTAAATTAATTATATATAAACTTAAAGGTTAATAATAATAATTTTAAGGATTAAAAAAATAAGGAATAAAAGAAATGAATATATAATATAAATATAATTATAAAATATATTAACGATAACGATAATAATAATAATAATAATAATAATAATAATCTAAAAAATATCTTATTAATATATATGATATTATGCTTTACTTTAAGTAACGTTAATTTTCTAACTTATAACTCCCCGGACCAATAAAAGAACGGTATCTTAAATTAATTTAAATAACTTAACTTTAAGACGGTATCCCTTTTTAAACTTAAGATATATTTAACCTTAAAACGGATCTACCTTTATTAATTTCTTTAAATATAATTTAAGTTAATAAGCTCGAGGAATAAGGTATATAAATTAAATATTAATAAAAAATTAAAAATAAAAAGATTTAAAATAGTATTATTTAAGTTTTTCTATAGCGTTATAATAAAACTATATAATAAATTAAGCTTTTAATATTATAACTTTTTTAATTATCTTTATAATTATTTTTATAATTATTTTTATAATTATTTTTATAATTATCTTTATAATTATTAACCCGAGAACTTTTTACTTTATTTACGATGCGTTTTATTTAATCCGTTATTAAGATCTTAATATATCTTAATTTTATCCCGTTTTATTTTAAGCTAATACGGGATAGGATAAAAGCGACTCTATCCCATCCCATCCCTATCCCATCCCTATCCCATCCCTATCCCATCCCTATCCCATCCCTATCCCATGGGATATATCCCGTCCCGCTTCCCGGAGTAAGGGCGACCTTAATATTTATAACGTATATAACCTACCGCCGGTGAATAAAAAAAGATTATTTATAATATCGTTATTTAAAAAGATTTTAATTACTTTAAGTGAATATATATTACTTAAAGATTTTAACTTATATTATTATATATAAAACGAAGAAAAGTATATAATAAATTATATTAAATGAAATAACTTATTAATAATTACCGTTTAAGTTAATTTCTTATTATTAATATTATAAAAAATTATTATATAAGAAAGTTATAAGTTTAAAATAATAATTAATTTAACCTTTAATATAAAAGGAATTACCGGCATAATTATAATATATAAATTATAAAAGGACTTAAGATATAATTCGGATTATATATTAATACAAATAACCCTAGATTAAACCGTTAATATAACCTTATTATTACCGGTAAAAAGGGCGTAAAAAACGGTTAAAATAATAAAGGTTTATATAAAAACGGAGGAAATAATAATATAATTTACGGACCTCCTTTAATTAAATAATAAAGATTAAATCGATCTCTTTATAAAGTGAGTAATAAAGGTATTAAATAAGGTAATTAATAAAATAATTTTAATAGTAAAGCCTTCTTAAAGAGTTAAAGTTTATTAAAATAAAGGGTATATAATTATAATTATAAAGGCGAAAAAGTTAATAAAATAAACTTTTAAGTATAAGAATTAAGAAATACTTAATTAATTAAAGATTACTTAAAAAGAAAAAGAAAAATTTATTAAGAAAATTAAGTAAATATACTTTCAGTTTATAATATACAACTTAACGGTTTTACCTCGTAATATTTAAAAGTTAATAAAGTATAATAAAGAATAAAGTAGGAAGCCAAAGTTTGTCCTTAAATTCCCGCTTTTTAAAAAACCTGATAATATATTAATTAATACCTTTAACGGTAAAATTAAGGCCCTTAAAAAAGTACTTTTCCTTTTTTTATTAAAAACTAATTTAAACAATATTAATAACGTTATATACCCCGATTCCATATTAATAAATAAAATAATAATATAAGATATAATAATTAAAGCGATTAATAAATTAAAAAAATAAAGCCTTAAGATTAAATAAGATCCCTAATAGATTCCTATTAATAATAATAATATTATTTAAGAAAGTTTTTATTTATTTCTTTTAAATATACTTTAATGTTAATTATTACTTATATAAATTTAAGGAAAAAAAGATAATTATTTTTAAGAAGCTTATTAAGCCGGATTACTTTAAGGTAAAATCTTATAAATTTATTATACTCCTTTATATATTAAGGAAAACCTTAAAAATAATAATAATAAAGATCCTTAATAATTATATAAAGAGTTATAGACTTCTTTTTAATTAATAAATAAAAATAAAAAGAAAGCGGTTAATAGAAATAGCCCTTAAAGGATTAATTAATAGTATATATATAATATAAAATTATAAAAATAAATATATTATAAATCTTTTTTTTTAATATTATAGGTATTTTCAATAAAATAAATTTTTAAAGGTTATTATATAACTTAAGGAAGAAAGGGATATTATCCTTCTTATTTAAGTAAATAAAAAGTTTTTTAAACGATTAAACTACGTTAATTAACCTAAGATAAAAAATAAGCTTAATAAAGCCCATTATACTAAGGATTCTTTAAGGATTGTTTATTTTTTTTATATTATTTTTATTCTTTAACGGTTTATTAATTAAAAAGCTTATTAAGTTAAAATAAAAAGTTTAAATTAAAAACTTTATCGATAACGTTTATTTCTTAATTTATAATATTTTTATACGTATAAACTATTTAGAATTAAAATAAGTTTATAAAGTCTATCTTTAATAAATAAGAATTTATAAGGCTTAATTTACGTTATATAAATATAAGCTTATTTATATAATTAAAAGTTTAAAACTATATAATATAATAACTATAAGATAGTCAGTTTTAATGAAAGATGGCGACGAATAACGGGACCCCAGAGGTCAGAAACGATGCACGCGTATATAGCTCAAGTAATAATAAGGATAATACCTTAAATACGATAGGCGGAAGCGGAATAATAATAAGGGTAAAAGGGGAGAAAAGGCAAATAACCCAGGTTAATAGGAACGGTAATAAGTTATATGAATAACGCAATAAATATAAGATAAAAAAGCCTTAAATTAAATAAGGAGCTTATAATTAATAAGATACGCGTAAAAGGACGTATATAACGTATAAAGGTATTATTATAAAAGGTAATAAATAAAGGGCGGAAAGGACGAAGACGGTATATAGGGACGGATAAAGGGTAAATAAAGGCATAAAAGGCCTTATTAAATATATATAAACTAAAGAAAAACTAAATAAAAATAAGGAGATATTAAGTAAATAAAAATAAGTTACGAAAAGAGGTAATTATTAAATACGTAAGGAAAAAATAAAAAAAAAGGAAGCAATAAAAACGTTAAAAGGTTTCCTTATAATTATATAAAAAAATATTACGTTAAAGACCTGGCCAATACTATAAATTGGGTTACGGAAAATAAAAAACTTTTACGTAAAAGCGGAAAGAAGTTTAAAAGAATTAAAAAAATTACGTAAAGCTTAAAAAATAATAATAAAAGCGCCGGCGGACGGAAATAAAAAAAGATAAAAAGGATATATATAAAGTAAAAAAATAACGGGGGAGGCTTTAAAAAAAAAAGTAAGGATAAGTTAAATAATAAAAGTTATAAAAACGGCGCCGGCATTAATAATAAAAAAGGTAAAAACGGGGGAGAAAACGGCGGTATTAAGGAAAACGAGAATAATAATTATATAATTATTAAATGAAAAGGAAAGAAGCATAATAATAAAAATAAACTTATTATAATTAATAAAAACATTTAAAATAATAAAAAAGCTATTAATAGAATAAATTATTACAATATATAAATTATAAAACGGGGATATTTTCTTTAATATAACTTTATTAAAGGTAAAGGAAGGGCTGGAGAAATTAAAGGAATAAACCGGTAAAAAAAGGTATAAGACGGTAAAAATATTAAGGTAATCCTTCATTATCGCGGTAAATAGGATATATTTAATAAGGTTTATGGGGGAGGAAGAAGAAGTTACTTTAAAACGGATAAAAAAAAAATATAATTTTCTACTTTAGGCTGGAAATTATTAATTATAACCTTCCCGTTATAATAAAAAGGTTAAACGTTTTTAGTTATATAAAAAGATACTTTATAATTATTTTAAACGTAATATTAATAAAAATATATAATAATATCCTCGATAAAAAAATAATAAAAAGTAAATCCCTTAAATTAATAAAACCTTAAGACTAAACAGCGGATATTTATTAATATTTTAAATATTAAAAATATAAATATATTATTATAAAATATCTTAATAATATAAAATACGTAATATATATTAAAGGGTATAATACGTATAAATACGTTAACTTAATAATAAAAAGCTTAATAAAGAATACGTTAAAATACGTAACGTATGGTAATAATGGCCACTTAATATAAAACTTACGGTATATAATAAGAACGAAAAAGACCTAACGTAAAAAAATTAGGATAATAATTAAAATTTAATATTATAACTTATATAAATTTAGATTAATAAAATAATTAAAGACGGTTTTAAAACGTAAATAAAGCCTATTAAATAAGGAAGGGTAAAATACGATAATTAATAATATAAAAAAGAAAAAACTTATAACGATATTAACCTTTAAGGTTAATTACCCGATTAAGATTATTATTATAATAAAAAAATTAAAATAAATAATATTTAACCTTAAAAAGAAACCGTTTATATAAATAAAAGTTAATAAAGAAAACCCGATAAACGTTAATATTTAATATATTTACGCTTTTAAAAATAATATAATATAATATATATAAGGAAGTAATTAAAGCCGTAATATTAATATTTAAATTTAAAAAAATAAAGGATATTAATATTATAACGATATAGGAGTTATTATATAATCTATATATTTATTTTTTAATTAACCCGGGAAATAATTTCTATTTAACCTTTAAGGATAATAAGATAACGCGGATATATTTCTTTATTAATAAGAGGTTAAATATAAATAATTAGGACGTTATTTATTACGGAGGGAACCTATATATACTCCGGATTATATAAAAAAAGGATATTAAAAATATTTTAAATATTTATAATACGTATAATCCGCTATTAATCAGTAAGAAGGATTTTTTATAATCCCGTTACTTAAAGATATTATAATTATACCTAATAAGTACCTTTTAATAAGGGATTTTAATTTTTATTATATTTAATAAAATAAAAACGGTTAAACGATTAATTATATTGAATTTAAGGAGTTATTAATAATTATTATACGGTTTAACTTTACGTTATTAATACCAAAAGGGATTATTATATAAGAAAGCTATAAACTTAGGATTATAATTAACTTAATATTTAACTTAAAAAATATTATTAACTTAATTATAATATATAAACCTTAAAAGGATTTAAAATACGGTTTAGATTACGTCTTAATATAGATAACTTTAAATTAGTTTATTAATACGATTCCGTTTTTACCGTTTAAATAAGCGTAAAAAATAATTAAGGAAATTAAAATATTAATAAAAGTAATAAAAATAATATCTTAATTAACAGAATATTTCCGGCTTAATAATAAAGAATAAATCGACTATTTTATAAAGTAAATAATAAAGGCTTTAAACGAAGTAATTAACGTTATAATCTTAATAATAAAACCGTCTTAAAAAGTTAAAATTTATTAAAATAAAAAATATATAAAAATAACTATAAAAATAAAAGCGCTTATAAAATAAACTATTAAATATAGAAACCGGGAGACGCTTTAACGGTTAAAAAAAACTTAAGAAAAAAAAAGAAAATTATCCGGAAGGTTAAATAAATATATTTCTAGGCTATAATATATAATTCAGCGGTTTCCTTTTATAATATTTAAAAATTAATAAAATATAATAAAAAATAAAGTAAAAAATTTAAACTTATTTTTAAGTTTTTACCTTTAAAAAGACCAGACGGTACGGTAATAAATATTTTTAATAATAAAATTAAAACTCTTAAAAAGGTATTTTTTCCCCCGTTATCAGAAGTTAACCTAGTAAATATTAACGGTACGGTATATCTTAAATTAATAATAATAAATAAAATAATAACTTAAGAAATAATAATTAAAATAATTAATAAATTAAAGAAAAATAAGGCCTTTAAACTTAACGGTATATTAAATAGGTTCTTATTTATAGTAATATTATTATTTAAAAAAATCTTTATTTATTTATTTTAAGCTTACTTTAATATAGGATATTATTTTTATAGATTTAAGGAGGTTAAGATAATTATCCTTAAGAAATTAATTAAGTTAAATTATTCAGAAATAAAGTCGTATAAACCTATAGTATTCCTTTATACGTTAAAGAAAGCTTTAAAAATAATAATCATAAAGATCTTAAATAATTACGTAAAAAAATATAGGCTATTCTTTAATTAATAAATAAAAATAAAAAAAGGACGGTTAACGGAGACGGCTTTTAAAGGCTTAATTAATAACGTATATATAGTATAAAGCTATAAAAAAAAATATATTATAAGTTTTCTTTCTTTAAATATTATAAAGGTATTTAATAAGGTAAATTATTAAAGGTTATTATATAATTTACAGAAAAAAAGGGTTTTACTTTTTTTTATAAATTAAATAGAAAATTTCTTAAATAATTAAATAACGTTAATTAACCTGGGATAAAAAATAAATACAATAAAGCCTACGATAATAAGGATTCCCCAAGGGTTATTTATTTTTTTAATTTTATTCTTATTTTTTAACGGCCCATTTATTAAAAACTTAATAAAGTTAAAATAGAAAATTTAAATAAAAAGCTTTATTAACGATATTTACCTTTTAATTTATAATAGGTTTATTTATATAAATTATTTAAAACTAAAATAAACTTATAAAGTTTATTTATAATAAATAAAGATATATAAGGTTTAATTCGCCCCGTATAAGTATAAATTTATCTATATAATAAGGAGCTTAAAGCTATACGATATAATAATTATAATAAACTTAAGTAATATAATAATAAAACCGGAAGTTAATATTAAGGTACTTAACCTATAAGTTAATAAGAAATTAAATTAAAAGGATTATATAAAAAAGGTTTAAAAAAAAAAATTTTATAAAAGAAAGGCCTTATTTACCTTATAACGTTAATATAAAAGTTATTTTATAGAAAGTTAAAACTATTTATTAAGCGGTTATAAAATTTATAATAATATACGTAATAATTATTTAATATATACTTAAAGGTATATTTAAATATAAAAAAAAGTCCGTCCGGTAATTATAAAAAGTTTAAAACCTATATTTAAAAATAATAAATAAAATATATAAAGTAACTTTTATCTTAGTATTAGAATCCGAAATTTTTATATTATTAATAAAGTTAACCTTAAATTAAATAATTATTTAAGCGAGGCTTAAAAAAGATATAAACTTAATTATATTAATAAGAAATAAATATATTTATTAAAATTATAAAAAACCTTAAATAAAAAAACGTAAAGAAACGGTATTTATTTTCCTTATAAAAGTTAAATTAAAGTAAACTAAAAAAGAAATCGATCTAACTTATATTTAAGAAGTTAATATAAAAGTATATAAACTTTTACTTAAAATAAAAATAATAAAAAAGAAAAAAGCCGTAAGGGCGAAATTAACGGCGATTACCTTATAAATTATAAAAAAGTAAATAAAATATTAACGTAAATATAGAGAATTAATCCTTTAAAAACGACGGTACCCAGCGTTAAATAATAACGAGGTTATTAATAAGTATCTCCGGCGTTACGGGATTATAAGGAAAAACGATAATACGTTAATAATCCAATTCCGGATAAATAAGAATAATTTAATTTACTTTCTTTTTATCGTATATATTAATAACCGGATTAACGTTAATTATAAGTATAAATAATAAAAATAAAACGCCGTATATATATTAATTTCTTATTTATTATTTAAGGAACTTAAATTAAGATTAATTAAAAAGGTAAGGATTAACGATTATCGTTAAATACTTATTAATAAAAAGGATATTAAAGCGGCCGTTAAATTTATAATAATTACGGGCATATTATTATAATTTAACTTAATTAAGGAAATAAAGGAAATAATCAAAAATTTAACTAAAAAACCTCGCCGTTAATTTAAAGGTAAAAAATAATAATAAGAAAACTATACTTAATAAGGGGCTAAAGAAGCTATAAATACCGGGGCAATATAAAAAACGATATTATATCGGTTAATAAAGTTATATAAATAAAGTAATAATAATATACGTATTAATAAAGATATTTAATAATATAATTAGAATTCTGAAATTTTAATATTAAATAAACCCGTAAAATAACGGAAAAGTAATAAATTTAAAAATAACTTTTAAATAAATTTAATCGTAATATTATAAGTTTTCTTAAAAAAAAAATACGAATAAATTTTTACTTTTTAAACGGCCGTAAATACTCTTAGCCCTTAAGACGTAAATAGAAGCTGGGTGGATACCGGTTTTTATTTTTAACGTTATAGATGTCGGGTTTTTTACGGTTATTAGTAAGGCTAAATAACCGAGTATTAAGGAACGCCGGAATTAACTCAGCTAGATCCGTAGTATAAATCAATCAATCAATCAATAATAACTATAATAAACTTAAGTAAAATTACGGTAAAGCCGGATATCAATATTAAAGTCCTTGGTTTTTAAGTAAATAAAAAGCTTAATTAAAAGGATTATATAAGAAAAATTTAAAAGAAGATAACTTTATAGGAAAAAAACCTTATTTATCTCATTATATTAATATAGGGAATTACGTTATAAAAGGCCCGGATTATTTATTAAACTGTAATAAAGTTAACTATAATATATATTATAGTTATTTAATATATATTTAAGAATATTCCGGAATATAAGAAAAAGCTTATTTAAATATTATAGAAAATCCAGAACCGGTATTTAAGAAAAATTAACGGTACTTATAAAGTAACCCTTATCCCGGTATTAAAATTCAAGGTTTTTATACCGTTAATTAAAATTTTATTAAATTAAATAATCGCTTAAATAAAGCTAAAGAAATATATATACTTAATTATAATAATAAGAAATAAACGGATCCGCTAAAATCTTAATAAGCCTTAAGTTAAAAAAAGTAAATTAAAAATATTTATTTTTCTTTTTATTAAGATAAAATAGGAATAAATTAAAAGGGAAGTTAACTTTACCGGTATCTTAAAAGCCAATTTAAATATATATAAACTCTTATTAAATATAAAAAAATTAAGATTAAAAAATTTAAATAATAAAAATTATAGTAATCGTTTTATAAGTTATAATAAAGTAAATTAAACGTTAACGGAAATATAGGGATTTTATATTTTAAAATTATTATTATTTAGCTTTTAACGATAAAAATATTTTTAATAAATATTTTTATTATTATAATATTATAAAGAAAAGTAATAATATATTAACGATTTAACTCCGGACGGATAAAAACGGTTTAACTTATTTCTTATTTACTATATATATTAAAGGTTAAATAAACGCCGGATATAAATATAAATAAAGAAAATAAAACGCTATATACGTTTTTATCTTTTATTTTTTATTTATAGAGGTTAAATTAAAACTTATCGTAAAAATTAATATTTATAATTACCGTTAAATATTATTTATAAAGCAAAATATTTAAGTAACCGTTAAATTTATAATATTTACCGGATTATTATTATAGTTTAATTTTATTATAGAGATAAACGAAATTATTAAAGACCTTATAAAAAAAACCCGTTATTAATTAAGAAAGAAAAAGAAAAGCAAAAATTAATTACGTTAATTATATAAACCGGAAAGTATCTTTTATAACCGTAAAAATATAATAATAAACGCTTATTAAAATTTTTTTAAAAAGTTAATAGCGATAATAATATAAAAGGGATATATATTAAGTATATAAATATTAATAAAAATATTTAAAAATATTACGTAAAATTAAAGTAATATAAACATATAAAAAAGCGGAAGAATAATAAGTTTAAGGATAACTTTTATAAAGATATAATTATAATATTATAGATTTTCTTAGGAAAATTAAAATATAAGAAGTATATAAATAGATTGTTATTTTTTAGACGGCCGTTAATATTTTTTACCTTAAAGGATAAAAGGTAAAGGCTTAATAAACGCCGGTTTTTATTTTAACGTTATAAGTATCAGATTTTTACGGTTATTAATAAGATTAAAAGGCTATATATTAAGGAACGCCGGAATTAGCTTAATTAGATCCGTAGTAATAATCAATCAATCAATTAATCAATCAAATTATATACTTTTTTTATTAATTTTATATAAAATATAAATAATACTTTACATATAAAATAACAATTAAATATAAGTTATAGTTTAACTTTATTTTCTTTCTTTATAAGTACGGAAAATACGTTCTATATATATTCGTTTATTTTAATATATATATTTCTTATATATATTTAACTTAATTCCTTATTATATAATCGTTTTAAGTTATTATTCCTTATTATTTAAAAGCCTTTTAATAATAATTTTATACGGCATAATTCTTAATCTTAATACTATTTTATATCAGAATAAATCCATTATAGGGATCTTATATAATCCTTTTATATTTATATCTTTATATATTTATAGTACTTTAAGTATCTTAAGTTATACTTAATTATTTAAAATAATACCCCTTAATATAATACCTTTTTTTTACTTATATTTATAGCTTTTTATATAATTTAAAAGTATTAATCTTTTTTTTATTACTTTTTTGTTTATTAAGAATATAACTTATAATAACTTTATTTTAATATTTATGTCTTTATTTTTTAATTTTAAAATTAACTTATCCGTTACTTTATATATATATCTTAAATAAACTTATTAAATACCGTATATATACTTTAGTAATCCTTAATAAATTATTAAGTTATTAAGTTATTTATTTTTAAGATTATATTTTGTATAATAAATAAATAATTCTTATTATTTTTATTTCTTATTTATTTTATTTTATTTTTTATATTATTTTAATATATAGCTTTCTTTTTCTTATTATTAACTTTTTTAAGTTATTAATTACTCTTTTAATATATATAATTGTCCGTTTTTATTATTATAAATATTATTAATTTAATTAATATCGTTTCTTCTTTATATATTATATATTCTTTATACCGTATAACGCTTTTTATGTAATTTATAATAACTTTAAGTATTATATAAGTTTTTTACTTATTTCATTAAGTATTAAGTTTATAAATTTAATTATTTTCCGCTTTTATTTAATAAATTATTATTAATATAAAATAAAACTTATTTTTAATTTTTTAAATTATTAATCGGATTATTTATTATATCTTTTTTAATTCTTTTATTATCTTTTTAATGCTTTTAAGTTTCTTTATTATTTTTAAATATTCCCGCTACCGTTTTATCCTTTTTAATTCTTCTAAATCCTTACTTAATAGTTTTTATTTACTTTTTATTTAACTTACTTTTTTTATCCCGTTTTACCGCTTTAATTTACTCTTAATCCTCCCTTATTTACTCTGATTATCTCTTATATACTTTTATTTTTCCTTAAGTATATAAATATACACTTTTTTTCTCAATTAATTAATTATTAAAATATATATTTTTAAAGCCGATTTTACTCTTTAAACTTCTTTTTTTCTTATAGTTTATTAATCTTTATTATTTTTTTTATTTTTTAACTTAATCTTTAAGCTTTTTTTATTACTTTTATATTTAAATAAGTTTAAGTTAATTTCTTTTTTAATATTATCGCGTTTTCATAATATAATTTCTTATATATTAAATTTTAATATATTTTACTTAACGGGTATATTTAAGGTTTAAGTAATTAAATATCTTTTTTATAAATAATATCTTGAATCTTTAATATTTTTATTTAAATCTTTAAGTTAACTATAATTAACTTTAATTATAAAAGTCCCAATAAGACATTATAATTTAAATTATTTTTTAATATTATAGATACTTATATTAATTTAATTATTTTTATAACTTAGATATTAAATACAATTTATATATAAAGTAATATATAATCTCCGTTTATTATTAATATATTTAAATAATTAACTTTAAGTAATTTTAAAGGTTTTTCTTTTATCCATAATTCCCTTATTATACTTAAATTAATTATAATAATATCCGATCCTTAATTGGTTTTTATATTTATTAACTTATTTATTTATTCCGGTTAATAAATAATTATTACTTTTATAAAGTATATTTATTTATTCTTATTAAGTATAGCTTTAAGGTTTTATTTTAAGCCCGTAATTATAATATTATTAATCTTAAGTTATTTATTTTAAATTATTTTTTATATCTTTTCTCCGTTATTTCCAAAAATTTCCTTAATAATTATAATCTTTTTATAACGTATATAATTAAAGTTTAATACGTTCTATATAAGTTAACTTATCTTTCTTTTTAAATATAATAAGAATTATATTAAGTATATCGTAAGGAATACGATATTATTAATTAATAAGATCCGTTTAACGTTTAAGGTTCATTTTTTTAGTAACTTAATAATTTATTAAAGTTCTTTCTTTTTCCCGGTTTTCGTTTTTCCCTTCAGCTTTCCCTTTATTTATTCCTTAATTTATATAAGCTTAATTCCTTCTTTTAAATTGTTATTTTCAGTTTATCGTTATTTTGCAGTTATATTTATTATTATACTTATTTTACAGTTAATATTTTTATTAAAAAAATATCCTTTTTTTACGGTAATAACTTTATAATTAAAGCCGTTAATAGTTCCTTTATTATCGATTTTATTAAGGACCTTCTTTCTTCCTATATAATTAAGGTAATAATTACTATATTTATTAATACGTTTAATTAATCGTTAAACGGTACGGTTATAAATAATAATAATAGTCGGTAATCCGTATCGCGATACTCGTTTTTACGGTCTTAATCCTTCTTTTATATATATCCTTTTTCGTTAAAACTTACGTTACCTCCGTTATATCTTTATTTATGGCTTATATACTCCTCCGTTAAGAATATATTATAGTACTTATAGTAAATAAAGTGTGATTTTATATTAAACGACTTAAAGTTATTAATATAAAGGTTTTTAGATTTAGCCGGATCAAATAATCTTAAAGTAAATTAATTATTTCCTCTAACATCCTAATCGACTTAAAGTTATTAATATAAAGGTTTTTAGATTTAGTCGGATTAAATAGTCTTAAAGTAAATTAATTATTTCCTTTAATATCCTAATTAATATATGGATTCTATTGGTAATTCTACGGCCCTTAGTTCATATTTTCCGCTTAATTATTAATATTCTATTGGGATAGATTTTAAGGTCGGTTCTAATACTTAAGTTCTTAAGGTAATATTATTTACGGTAATTATATAGGCGCTATTTATATTATTAAGACGTCCTGGAGCCTCTTATCTATACTATTCTGGGGGTATTTAATTTATCGCGTTCTTTTTATTTATAATATACGTATAATCCTATCGTAATTAATATATATTAAATTTATTTTTAACTTAACTTTTTAAAAGTTTTTATTTATATAATTTAATTAATTTATAAATATTTAAGCTTTAAGATTTATTTCTTTATCCTTTTTTTTTCCTTAAGTTCCCGTTTTTATTTATGCTTTCTATAACCTGTTTTATTTTAAGGTATACTTTATAAAGATTAAATTCTTTATATACGTCCTTTATTCAATATTTACGGAGCTTTATATCCGTTAAATTATTCTTAAAATAATTAATTATATTTTTTAATTCATATTTAATTATTTTATTTATTATATTCTTTAACCTTCCGGGTTTAATATTTTTCTATTTAAATTATATATAATACGGAATATATATTTATAATAATTAAGGATAGAATTAATTCTTTAAAATAATACTTTAATTTTATTTATTATTTACTCCGTAAGGTTATCGGGATTTAATTTTAAGAATTCTTAATTTAATAATTTCTAAAAGTTCTTTATATTTTCTTTTATAACGTTATTTATTACTTTATTTATAAATAATACTTTAATTTTTAATTTTTTTATTTAATATATTACGTTTCCTTTAAATCTTATATTTATTACGTTTATTTATTAATTAAGGGAAATATCTCTTTTAATTTCCTTTTTTACGTTATAGATTTATTTTAATATATTATTTAATTTGTTTTTTTACTTATTTAGTTTTTTTAATTTATAGAATAAAATCTTAATTTTAAGTTATATTATAATTCTTTATTATAAAGTTTCCAATAATTTTAAGTTAAAAGTTAAGATTATTAATAGTATTATAGAGTTTTTTTATTATTTTATTTTATTATTATTATTAAAAAGGATACTTAAAATTATTTAAGTATTTTCTTTATTTTATATATATTAATTAATTCCCCTTAAAATTTAAAAGATTAAAGAATTCTTAATAATATTTTATTATTTCTTAAAGAAAGGTTAATAAGGTTTATTATTAAGTAATTTTTAATAATATTTATAATTATTAATAAATATAAAATAATCCCGTAATTTTTATGAATTTATTCTGATTTTCTTTATTTTTCATTTAATATAAAGTAAGGAAATATAAATTCTTTTTAATAAAGGAAATAAAATAATAATAAAAGGAATAATAATACCGTAATTAATTTTTTAATTTATATAATAATATTTAATTTAAATTTTTTTATTTTAAAAGTATTAAAATATATATAAAATAAAGTATATTATTATTAATATTAATTAATTAATTAATTTATATTATGGATCTAGTTAAGTTAATTCCGGCGTTCCTTAATACGCGGCCTTTTAGCCTTCTTAATAACCGTAAAAACCTAATATTTATAACGTTAAGGTAAAAACCGGCGTTTACCAGGTTTTTACCCTTTATCCCTTAAGGTAAAGAATATTAACGGCCGTTTAAAAAGTAATAATTTATTTATATACTTTTTATATTTTAACTCCCTTAAGAAAATCTATAATATTACGATTATATTTTTATAAAAACTACTTTTAAACTTATTATTTTTTTATTCCTTTATACGTTTATATTATTTTAATTTTACATAATATTTTTAAATATTTTTATTAATATTTATATATTTAATATATACTTTTTTTATATTATTATTACCGTTAATTTCTTTAAAGACTTTTAATAAACGTTTATTATTATATTTTTATAATTATAAAAAATACTTTCCGATTTATATATTTAATATAACCGGTTTCCGTTTTTCATTTTTTTCCTTAATTAATAATAGGTTTTTTCCGTAAAATTTTTAATAATTTTATGTATTTTTATAACGAAATTAAACTATAATAATAATCCGGTAAATATTATAAATTTAATAATTACTTAGATATTTCGTTTTATAAATAATATTTAATAATAATTATAAGTATTAATTTTTATACTAAGTTTTCATTTAATTTCCGTAAATAAAAAATAAGAAATAAAAATATATATAACGTTTTATTTTCTTTATTTATATTTATATCCGGTATTTATCCGATTTCCGATATATATAATAAATAAGAAGTAAGTTAAACTGTTTTTATCTATTTAAAATTAAATTATTAATATATTATTATTTTTCTTTATAATATTATAATAACGGAAATACTTATTAATAATCTTTTTATCGTTAAAAATTAAATAATAATAACCTTAAGGTATAAAGTCATTATACTTTTATTAATATTTAATTTACTTTATTATAGTTTATAAAATGATTATTATAGCCTTTATTCTTTAAATCTTTTTAATCTAAATTTTTTTTACGTTTAACGGAAGTTTATATATATTTAAATTAACCTTTAAGATATTAATAAAATCAACTTTTTTTTTAACTTATTCCTACTTTATCTTAATAAAAAAAAGGATAAATATCTTTAATTTATTCTTTTTACCTTAAAACTTATTAAGATTTTAACGGATTTACCCGTTTTTTATTATTATAATTAAATATATATATTTTTTTAATTCTATTTAAACGATTATTTAATCCAATAAAACCTTAATTAATAATATAAAGACCTTAAACTTTAATATTAAGATAAGGGTTATTTTATAAGTACCGTTAATTACTCTTAAATACCGGTTCTGGACTTTTTATAATATTCAAATAAACTTTTTCTTATATCCCGGAGTACTTTTAAATATATATTAAATAATTATAGTATATATTATAACTGGCTTTATTACGGCCTGGTAGACGGTCCGGGCCTTTTATAACGTAACTTTTTATATCGATATAATGAAATAAATAAGGCCTTTTTCTTATAAAGTTATCTTTTTTTAAACCTTTTTTATATGGTCCTTTTAATTAAGCTTTTTATTTATTTAAAAACCAAAAACTTTAATACTGATATCCGGCTTTACCGTAATTTTATTTAAGTTTATTATAATTATTATATTATATAGCTTTAAGCTTTTAATTATATAAATAAGTTTATATTTATATAACGTAAATTAAACCTTATAAGTTCTTATTTATTAAAAATAAACTTTATAAATTTATTTTAGTTTTAAATAATTTATATATATAAAAATATTATAAATTAAAAGGTAAACGTTATTAATAAAGCTTTTAACTTAAATTTTTTATTTTAACTTAATAAGTTTTTTAATTAATAAACTATTAAAGAATAAAAATAATATAAAAGAAATAAGCGATCCTTAAGGAATCCCCGTTATAACGGGCTTTATCGGATTTATTTTTTATCCTAGGTTAATTAACGTAACTTAATTGTTTAAGAAATTTTTCATTTATTTAATTAAAAAGGGTAATATTACCTTCTTTTTTAAGTTATATAATAGTTTTTGATAATTTATTTTATTAAAGGTATTTATAATATTAAGAGAAAAAAGACTTATAATATACCTTTTCCTATAACCTTATATTATATATATATTATTAATTAATCCTTTAAAGGTTATTTCTATTAACCGATTTCTCCTTATTCCTATTTATTAATCGGAGAAAAATCTATAATTCTCTATATAATCGTTAAGGATCTTTATTATTACCGTTTTTAAGGTTTTCCTTAACGTATAAAAAAATATAATAAGTTTATAAGACTTCACCTTAAAGTAATCTAACTTAATAAACTTCTTAAGGATAATCGTTTTTACCTTTTTAAATTTATGTAAATAATAACCGACGTTAAAATATACTTAAAAAAAGTAAATAAAAACCCTCTTAAATAATAATATTATTATTAATAGGAATCTATTAAGGATCCTATTTAATCCTAAGGCTTTATTTTTCTTTAATTTATTAATTATTTTAATTATTATATCTTATATTATTATTTTATTTATTAATATAAAATCGGGGTACATAATACGGTTAATATTATTTAAGTTAATTTTTAACGGAAAGAAAAAAATGTTTTTTAAGGGCTTTAATCTTACCGTTAAAGGTATTAATTAATATATTATTAAGTTTTTTAAAAGGCGGGAATTTAAGGATAAATTTTGATTTCTTATTTTATTCTTTATTATATTTTATTAATTTTTAAATATTATAAAGTAAAACCGTTAAATTATATATTATATATTAAAAGTATATTTATTTAGCCTTTTTAATAATTTTTTCTTTTTCTTTTTAAGTAATCCTTAATTAATTAAATATCTTTTAATTCTTATATTTAAAAGTTTATTTTATTAGCCTTTTCGCCTTTATAATTATAATTATATATTCTTTATTTTAATAGGTTTTAACTCTTTAAGAAAACTTTATTATTAAGATTATTTTATTAATTATTTTATTTAATACCTTTATTATTTACTTTATAAAGAAATTAATCCGGTCTTTATTATTTAATTAAAGGAGGTCCGTGAATTATATTATTATCTCCTCCGCTTTTATATAAATTTTTATTATTTTAATTATTTTTTACGCTTTTTTTATTAATAATAATAAGGTTATATTAACGGTTTAATTTAAAGTTATTTATATTAATATATAATTTAAATTATATTTTAAGTTTTCTTATAACCTATACGTTATAATTCACGCCGGTAACCTTTTCCGTATTAAAAATTAAATTAATTATCGTTTTAAACTTATAACTTTCTTATATAATAATCTTTTATAATATTAATAATAAGAAATTAACTTAAGTAATAATTATTAATAAGTCGTCCGATTTAACGTAATTTATTATATATTCTTTTTTTTTATATATATAATAATATAGGTTAAAGTCTTTAAGTAATATATATTCATTAAGAATAATTAAGATTTCTTTAAGTAACGGTATTATAAATAATTTTTTTTTATTAATCGGTAGCGGATTATATACGTTATAAATATTAAGGTCGCCCTTTAAGTCCTTTTCTTTTATAATACGGAGTATATAAAGGTTTCTATTATAATAAGTAATATCTTAATTATTTACGTTAAACCGTTTATTTATAAAGAAGTATATTTTAGTTATTTTATTCCCTTTAAAGGTTAAATAAAACCCCTCCTTTAAGTTAATAAATAAATATATATATGGGCTATACGGTAGTTCTTATATTATTATAATATTAACGTTTTTAATTTCTTTAAACTTAAATATTAATATTATTATTTTAATTCTTTTATTATAAACGTTATATTATATTATTTTTAAAAGCGTTAATATATTATATATTAACCTTTATAAAGGCTTTTTTATTTATATCCGTTTAAATTACGGACTTCTTATTAGAGTTAAGCATTTTCTAATTTAATACCTTTTTAATTATTATTAAAGATATAAAACGGCCGGCCTTTAAGGTTAAAATCGCGAGGAGCTTTTTCTTTTTTACTTTATTTATTATTATTATTTACCTTTTATTAAAGGAAATTTATAATTAATAATCTTAAACCTTAAGTAAAAAACCGTATTCTTTTTTTCTATATTCTTTAATATAACTTCTTTTTCGGTTTTTATAAAATATAATAAGTATATTTTATTTATTATAATAATAAATAATTACCTTAAAATCTTAATTAATTTATATTTTCCCTTATTAATTTAAGCCTTAAACCTTTTTAAGTTTTCTTTTATTTTTAATAATACTATATTAAGGAGGATATTTTTATTTTATAATTTACGTATTACGATAATTTATTCTATTAATAGTTCCGTTATTACCTTAAAAGCCTTTATCAATTATAACGGGTTTATTTCCGTAATTATGTTTTTTTCTTTATTATTAAATAAGCGGATTATTATTGTTTTTATTTTCTTTAATAAAATTGCCTTCTTTTCCGTTATCCTTTTATTTTCTACCGTAAATACTTTTTTTATTACTTTTATCGTTTAACTTTTTCTTATTTAAGGGGTTACCGCCTTTATATTTTTATTTTATATCCTTAACTTTAAACCGCCGTTTTTACCCTTTATTAATATTTTTACTCCTGTTCTTTAAGAGCCTTATAGGCGCTTTACCTCCCTTAATTTTACCCTTATTTTTATATAAAAGTCCTTTATGCTTTTTAATTTAATTTATAATATCGGTTAAGTCTTTAACGTAATATCTTTTTATTTTATTATAAGGAGTTTTTTTAAAGTTTTTACCGTTTCCTTTATTATCCTTTTACTTTTATTTATCGGGCGATATATTATCTCCGCTTTTTACTTTTAATCCCTTAAGGTCCCATTTTCCTTATCAGTTTTATTTCCCTTTTATATACCCTTAATAATACTTTTATTGCGGTTTTCCCGTTTTTTCCTTCCGTTTATATCCTTCATTATTAATATTATACCGGCCTTCCCACCCTTTTATTTACTTATTATTTCCGTATTATTATTACGTGTTTTACGCGTTTTAATATACGTATTTTATTGATTTTAATTTCCTTATGTATTTTAAGCGTTATCCGGCTTATTATTATTATATTACCTATATACGTTATCGCCGTTTCTATTAATATAAGTTACTTACCCGTTTACCACCTTATTCTTAATTATTACGCTTTTTCCACTTATCGCACTTAATATACTTCCCTTACTATTGTTAAAGCTATATATATACGCATCGTTTTAGACCTCTAAGGTCCCTTTATTCGTCGCCATTTTTCCGTTCTTATTATTAATAGAATATCAATATTAATAAGGGTATTTTAAAGAAAAAGGTTTACGGTTACTCCGAGTAATTATATTTTATTTTTATCTTTTTTGCTTTTTTTTTAAGGAAAAAGTTAAACCGATATATAATTATACAACGTTAATAATAATCTTTTTAATCTTTTAAGTTATTATATAAGTATATATGAGTTGTATTTTATTATAAGTTTATAGTTCCCTTTTAAATTAAAGTAAGTTTTAATTATTTATTCTAATCTTTTTTACCTTTTATATAAGAAAGCCTTAAGGAGGATATTATTAGATTAAATAAGTTTTATATTGGTAACCGTTATAAATCTTTATTAATATTCTTAATATATATACGATATAATTATTAGTATAAATATATTTATTTCTATTTTCTTTTATTAGTTCCTTTAATTAGTTTTATTATTTACTTTTTTTTATTATTTATTTTTTTAATTTACTTTTTAATTTTTTCGATTCCTAATTATTTAATTTATAACTTAAAATAAAGGGCTTATTGCGTCCGGTTAACGTATTATATAATTTACGGTTATTTCCCAAGAATTTTAAAGACCGGTTTAGACCTCTATAAGTAATTTAGAACCTAATTACCGCTTAAATAGCTTTTATCTTAATAATTTACGTTTTAATAAGAGATATCTCTTTAAGGAATATGTATAATTACTTAAGTTTTATTAAGGAATCTTATTTTTATTACCCTTATTATTAAAATATACGGTTCAGTTCGGTTATTTTAATAATTATTAAAAAGTCTTATATATTTATTAATATTAAGGTGCCCGGTATTACTTACGGGTCTTAAAAGATCGCTTACCTGGTGTAAAATAATCTTTAAAATTAACTTTATGTCTTTAAGGAATATATATAATATTCCGAACTAAATTAAAGAATTTTACTTATAATAAATATGTTGGTTACTTAAAATCATTTTATAAAGCTTACGGATTAATTACTTAGTATAATTTAATAAAACTTATAATTTAATCGTATTTAATTACTTATATTAATTTAATAAGTTTTATATTTCAGTTATTACGGTCGTTAATTATTAAATAATAATTTTACGTTATTTAAAATAACTGATTTTTTTCTATTTTTTTTTCTTTAATTACTTTAATTTCTTTTATTTTAAGAAAACGGCTTCTATTAATATATAAATTATAATTTCCTTAACGATAATTTAGAATATCCGGTAATATATACGATTATTTTCTGATTAAAGTTTAAGCTTATTATTAATATAAAAGCTATTATTATCCTTTTATAATTAAAACGTTTTATAAAAATTATCGTTTCTTTTTACTTTTTAATTTCTAATAATTAATAATTAATTAATAAATATTAATAATACTTTACCAATACGTATAAATTAAATCCCCGTATTAATTAAGGGTAATAATAAGAATATCCGAATAAGGATACCTAAAAGGAAATTACTCGAACATTTTAATTTTTTTAATTTTGGTATTTATTCAATAAGTAAATAATAACTACAAATATTCGATAAATATATATAAATCTATAGCTTATTACTCTCGTTATATATATATAATATAATAACAATAAAGATTAATTCTTTATAATATTTGCATAATTTTTATTACTATTGATTAAGGAAAAAATACGGTAGGTTATTTACGATTAAATTATGTAATTAAACCGAATTCTTTAATATGTATAAATAAATAAATACCTTCTTAAAACCGTTAAAAAAAATAAGAAAAAATAAAAGAATAAAAGTAATAAAATAACCAATAATAATAAAATACGATTGAAGATAAACCGTAGCCCTTATATAAATTAATAAAGTATAAATTACTTATTATAATAATCCGTTCTACTTTTCCTTTTTTAAGTATATATAAATCGTTTCCACCCTTAATCAGCCCTTTTAATGTTTCCATTCCTCCATATACCCATCCGCAAGTTTGGTGTCTTCCATGCTCTCCCCCTTTCCAGATTATTTAAAGTTAAAGTAAACCTATAGAATTTTTTTATAATAAATGAAAATATATAAAGTTTAATTTATATTATATAAATATAAACTTATTTATATAATTAAAAGCCCAAAGTTATATAATATAATAATTATAGTAAACTTAAGTAAAATTAGGTAAAACCGGAGGTTAATAATAAAATCCTTAACCTTTAAATTAATAAGAAACTTAATTAAAAAGATTATATAAAAAAGTTTAAAAGAAGATAATTTCCTAAGAAAAAGGCTTTATATATCTTATAACGTTAACGTAAAACGATACCTTATGGAAAACTAAAACCGTTTATTAAACAGTAATAAAGTTAATTATAATATACGTAATAGTTATTTAATATACTTTTAAATGTACCCTTAAATATAAAAAAGAGTTTATTTAATAGTTATAAAAAGTTTAAAACCGGTATTTAAAAGTGGTTAACGGCGTATATAAGCCAACCTCCGTTTTAGTGTTAAAATCCAAGGGTTTTATGCCGCCGATTAAGTTATTTTTTAATTAAATAACCACTTAAGTAAAACTTTAAAAAGATACATACCCAGTTATAACTATAAAGAATAAACTGTGGCGTGCTCAGTATAGAGGGTAAAATGTATGTGATATATATGATTGTTGACTATCTAGGTGTATGGTGGTGAGCTATGTACAATGAATGCGGGTACCAAGCAATACGGAACCCGTTCCGTGGTATAGGTTAGCTCTGCTGAGTCCTTAATAATTTGCCACTTACAAAAAAGGCTCATACCCTATAAGCAACAACAACAGTAACAAAAAGTATATATACCAGGGGTTCCGGAGCCTCCTATAGGCCCATCTCAGCGCCGAGTATGCGTAGGGGTGATGGTATAAGGGGGTTTTTGCCGAGAAGCGTATGGTAAATGGTAAAAGGTGAAAAATTCGAAAAAAATCGACCCGGGCAATTGTTATAATCGCACCCGGGAAATAGTCGTGATTTTTTAAGCTCTAAATCGCTCAAAAACGTGATCTCCGGGGTATTACCGGGTGAGGTTCTGACGGGTTATTTATAATCCGTGTTGTAATAATGGTGAAAGCAAGGGTAAGGCCGGGTAACCGTAAGTTGCTCCAGAAGTAGGTAAAGGCTTGGTAACGGAGCTTTATTAAGCTTACTAAAAGTAATATCGTGAATATAATAGTATTAAGATGAGTAAGCTTTTTAAGATAACGTATAGTGCAAGGTCCGGTATATTTATAATCTATTTTTTCCTGCTTAAATCTTAACGTTATAAATATATACTATAGCTTAAGTACTTATTATTAAACCGTTTACAGTTGGATTTACTAAAGGGTTTACGGTAATAATAATGGAGAAGTATCGGCTTCTTACGGTATATCATATAAAAGTATTATAAAGGCTTTATTTATTATATATCTAAATCTCTTTTCAAGCTCTTTTATTTAAAGCCGTATATTAATGTTAATATTAACCCTTATTATCTCATTAAGTATTAACTCGTACTATACTTAAGCCTCGTTTTAAAGGCATTAATTAACGTATTATAGATCGATATCGTCGGTAAGAAAACGGGTGAAAAAGAAGACATTATAGTTATAAAGTATAAATTTAACTTATAGGGTCTTCTTGACTACTGGTATAGATTTAAGTATAAGCCGGTTAAGGAGTCACGTGAATTACTTATCATTAAAGGTAAATATTATAATGTCGTCGTTTGGCCTATTAAAAAAGACGAAGTTAAGGCTCGGCTTTATTAAACCATATCGATAATCTGTCTATTAACTGGATATAGTAGAATTAATAATGGTAATACTATTGCTTTAAAGTTATTAATAGCGAGACTCTCGTTGAGTTTACTGGGCTTATCGCGTCTTTTACGTTGTCTGAATCTGAGATCTTCATAATAACGGCTATACGTCTATTATAATAATAACTGCTATAATCTTATGCTATTGTTATTAAATTGTAGCGTGCTTAGTATAAAGGGTAAAATATATGTAATATATATGATTATTGACTATCTAGGTGTATAATGGTAAGCTATGTACAGTAAGTGCGGGTGCCAAGCAATGCGGAACCCGTTCCGTGGTATGGGTTAGCTCTGCTGAGTCCCTAATATAAACGGATCTAATTAAATTTTAAGAAATCCCGGATAAAAAATGGTAAAAGTAAGGTATTTACCTCTTTTATTAAAATAAAGTTAAAGTAAACTAAAAAAGAAATTAGCCTAACTTATATTTAAAAGGTTAATTAAAATTTACATAAACTTACGCCCAATATAAAAAAAGCGGAAGTTAAAAAAGCTATAAAAATAAAGACGGGAATAACTACCCTACAAATCATATTATAATAAATTAAACGTTAACGTAAATATAAAAAATCGGTCCCTTAAAAGCAATAATACCCGGCCTTAAATAATAAAAAGATTACCAATAAATACCTTTACCGTTATGGGATTATAAAGAAAGATAATAATGTATTAACGATTTAATTCCGGATAAATAAAAACGGATTAATATATTTCCTTGTTATATACGCCGGTAATTAATAAGCAAATTCAATAAAACGCGGTTTACGTATTTATTTTATATTTATTATTTATAAAGCTTAAGACGGGATTAATTAAAAAGGTTAAAATAAATAATTATTATAAAATACTTTCTATAAAATAAAATATCGGGGCGGTTATAAGGTTTATAATATTTATAGGTTTATTACTTTAATTCAATTTCATTAATAAAAGAAATAAAGTCGTTAAAGACTTTATAAAGAAAACCCGATACCGGCTAAGGAGGAAAAAGAAAGGTAAATACCGGTTGAAATAATTATATAAACCGGAAAGTATCTTTTATAATTAAAGAAGTATAATAATAAATATTTACTAAAAGTTTTTAAAAGAAACGGCCGTAATAATAAAATAAAAAAGTAATTATAAGTAAAATAATAATAACGTATATACCGGTAAAACATTTAAAAACGCTATTTACTTAAGAAGTTAATATAAAGCGGATCCGTAAAGAAATAAAAAAGTAATAAATTTAAGGGTAAATCTTAAAAGGACTTAATCGTAATATTATAAGCTTTCTTTGAAATAGCATATAAATAAATTAATATTCTTTAAATAATTAAGGACGCTCTTTATCTTTAAGGATATTAATTAAAACTGGGTAAACGCCGGTTTTTTAATTTTAATATGATGAATATTAGGTTTTTACGGTTTCTAATAAGGCTTAATAACCGACTATTAAAGAACGCCGGAATTAATATAGTTAAATCCGTAATATAAATCAATCAATCAATTACCGTATTATTTATACGATTTACCATTATCTCCATTAATATAGGCCGTTTGTTTTTCTACTTTTTCAATCTCGATTATTACGTTATTTATAATTATCGTATTTAAGGTATTTACCTTATTATTATTTAAGCTGTACGTATACGTATCGTTTTGGACCCTTGGGGTCTTCTTGTTCGTCGTTATTCTTCACCTTTAATAATTATTATAGAATTTAATTTTTTACTATTAATTAATATAAGAGAATTAAGGATTTAGGATAAAAATTCATTTAATATTTAATACGAAAAAAGTTATTAATATAATAATAATATATAAACCTTAAAAAGTCTTAAAAAATAACTTAAATTATATATTAATATAAATAACCTCAAATTAATTAATTAATATAACGTTATATGTTAATAATAAAAAAGCGTAAAAAATGGAAAAAATGGAAAAATAAAAAAAATAAAAACAATAATAACGTAATTAATAAAGCTTCCTTCATTAAATAATAGAAATTGAATTAATTTCTTGATAAAATAGATAATAAGAGCGTTTAATAAAATAATTAACTTAATAATATTAATATACGTTAATTTAATTTAAATAAAAACTTTACCTTATAGTTACTTATTATATTATTATAACCGAAATCCTTTTCGCTTTTAATTATTAATAATCTTAATTTATTATTTTAAGCCAAAAATTTACTATTAAAATAACGTTATTATTAAGTAGAAAGATCTTATTAAGCTTAATTAAGGAATAAGTTTAATTATGGATTTATTTCTCTTAACGGCAATAATATCCTTTTACCCATATAGTTATTTCCTTAAGCTTTCTTCTATAGTTAATTTAACTATTTAAATAAGAAAAATTACTTACTTTTAACGTTAAAATCTTATAACCCCTTTTTACCGGCCTTAAAACGATAGTTAAGCTTAAATAAATTAATGCTTTAATACCGGTAAATCGTCGGCTTTTATTACTGTTTTATCTATATTAATTACGTAACTTATTAAATAGGGTTTAAGGGCTTTTAATGAAAGTCGTCCCTTATTCTTAAATAACTTTATAGTTTATTTTCCGTATACAAAAATGCCATTTTATTACGCTCGCCCCTTAAGAATAATATATATTAGTATAATAAGGGGGCTTTAATATTAAAGTAAATAATTTTAAAATATAACAGGTATAAATATGAAGTTTTATGTAAATAATAAATAACGCAAAGTTCAGTATTTTATAAGGTTATTTTCTTCTGTTAAGATAAGTTTTGGTATTTACTTTTTAAAAGCTGGTTCTATATTTTAAATAAGCCGATTATCCTATAAAAAGCGGATAACGCGTTAATAGAAAAACCGTAAATTTTTTATTTATAAAGTTTCTTTAAAGTATTTGTTTTAATTTAATTTCATATCATTATTACTTATTAATTGCTCCCATATATTAATTAAATTATTGTTTAAGGGGCTACCGCGTATATAAGAAATAATATAAATAGGTCTTTATTAATTATTACTTTACTATCGTTTCGTTAAAAATTAAGTATATTAATAAGCTTAATAATAAATATGGTATAAGCTTATATTAATAAATAGTAACTGTCGACTTATAAGTATTAATTAATAATTCAATTTTACTTCTTAATATATTAATAATAAGTACCGGTTTTTTGGCATTACCTGGTCTTATACCGCCAGGATAAATACGGTATAGCAATACGATAAACCTCTATATCGTACCGGCTGGTATAGAAAGATTATAATTAAATCCTGTTTTATACCGTACCGGTTAGGGGACTAATTAAAGAAACCTTATTAAATTTTTTTTTAAATTAAAAAAGTTTAAGTTATATTATAATAACCCGTTTTATTAACTTAGTTAGCAATAATAAACAATTTTTACCTTAACTTTCTTAAAATAAGTATAAGCCCCTTTATAATACCGTATAACGGAGTAAGTTATATAGAAAGGACTCTTTAAATTAATCTTGGATATCTATAATATTTAAGTTTAATACTGTTAAGCTATATTTCGTATTATGGTTTAAAATTTTGAAGCGAAAATATTCTTACCAATAACGTTTATTATTTTTAAAATTTAATAAAAAAAAGTTGTCCCTTTAAACTTTATGTATTAACTTACCTAATAACGATAATATTATTACGGAATAATCGGCGTAAGATCCTATTTAAATTTCTAAAGTCCTTTCAGTTTTTTTTATTGGATTATTATTAAATTAAACGATTATTTCATTATAATAACCCTCTTAATATCTTAAAAATACTAAATTATATATATATATATATTTTTTTACGATATTTATAAAGATTTTTAAGAGACGGGAAGTATATATTTACCGGGGAAGACTTATTTATTATTACTTAATAAACGAAGAATTAAAAATTATTAATACTTTTATTTCTCTTAGAAAATGTTTTAAAAAGGGAATAATTAGGCGTATTTCTGAGTTTAACTAATTACTTTAAAAAACTGAAACTTAAGTATTAATTACTCTAATTATTAAAAAGATTAGAACGGTGGTAAAGATTTTTAATATAAGCGTTTATATAAGATACCTTATTACCCTTAAGCTTTTTTCTAAAAGTTAAAAATCTTAAAATATCTTCAGTTTATATATAATATTTATAGAAATATAAAACGGATATTATCTGATTTATTAATAACGGAAACAGCTTAGAAATCTATATTACTTAATATAATTAGGATATCATAAACGATTTATTGTTATTTTATTATAAATATACTTTATATTTAAATTTACGTTATATAATAAATAGAATGATATTAATATACTTTAATTTTATAAAATATATCCGTCATAATAACTTTATTTTAAAAGAATACCTTTTATTAAAGGATATAGAATTATTTTTAAGGCTTATTCTTAATAAAATCCAGTGTCGTCGGACTTAATTCTTAAATAATTTGATTAATTGATTAATTGATTCATATTACGGATCAAGTTAATTCCAGTATTCCTTAATAATCGGTTATTAAGCCTTGTTAATAACCGTAAAAACCAGATATATATAACGTTAAAATTAAAAACCGGTATTTACCTAGCCTTTATTCTCGTCTTAAAGGATAAAGAACGGTTATAACCGTTTAATAAATTATAATATATTTATATTCTTTATTTAAGAAAAACTATAATATTACAGTTAAGTCTTTTTAAGGATTATTTTTAAACTTATTACTCTTTTACCTTTTTATAAGTCCGCTTTATATTATACCTTAAATAGTATTTTTAAATACTTTTATCGGTATATATATTATTATTATTATTATTTTATTTATATATAACTTCCCTTATAATAAATGCCATTACTATTTTTATTACCCTTTTTTATAATTTCGTAACGGCGGAAGTATTTATTGATAATCTTTTTATTATTTAAGGCCGGGTACCGCCGCCTTTTCTAAATTAAGTTATCTTCCTCCTTTATATTATATTTATATAATCTTATAAAGTATATTTAAAAATCCTTTATTTAACTTTACTTAACCTTTAAGCGCCTGTAAATAACCCGGATACTTAAAAGTTATAGTAAATACTTTCAAGTCTTTTAAGTTAACGTTTTTAAATTATATTTCCCACTTTAATTACTCCGGCAAGCGGGACGGGATATATCCCATGGGATAGGGACGGGATAGGGACGGAATAAGGACGGGATAAGGATAGGACGGGATAAAGTGAATAATATCTTATCCCGTATTAATATGGGATAGGACGGGATAAGATCGGGATAAACTAAGATACCGCCAAGTTAAGAAATTATTATAAATAATATATATATTATTATATATAAGTAAAGTTTAAATATTAAAAATTTAGAAATTTAATTTTATAAATGAAAAATTTATTTAATCCGGTAACTTTTATTAAGACTTAAGATCTTAATATATCTTAGTTTTATCCCGTTAAGATAAAGATAAAATAGGATCGGATTTAGCTTTATCCCGTCCTATACGGGATATAATAAGTGAATCGAAAAACCGTCCTATCCCGTCCCGCTTCCCGGAGTAACTTTAATTACCCCTTTTTAATATTAAATACTATTAATTTTTAAGGTAAGTTTTAGTTAAAATCATCGAATCTATATTTAATTTTAAAAATATTGAATATTACGGCTTATGAAGGGTGCTACGGGTATATCCTTCCGCTAAGATAGATTAAGAAAAATATAATAAAAAAAATTGATTAAAGAAAAACCGTTAATTTACCGTTTTAAAACGTTTCTATCCTTAATAGTTTTATTTATTTAAAACCGCTTAAAGCGCTTATAAGCTTTTTAACCTATCCGTAAGTAACTTATAAGCGGTCTAAATAAATAAACTCGTTTTTTAAATACTTAATCCGAGTAGGTTAAGAGTTTACTTATAAAAAAAGGTTTTTATCCTGTAGTATTAAGGTCCTTTTTTTCCTTAATATATTCTTAAGAATTTTATTTTTATAATATTAAAATTTATTTAATTATTTGTATTACTTTTTTAAAAAACTTTAATACTTTATTTATTTATTAAAATATTAATAAATATTTAAGTATTAAGATTTATATTTAAAATTCTTAATAATATATTAATTATTAAAAAATAATATTAAAACCGGGTTTACTTTTAAGCGGGATAATAATATAGGATACTATTTACCTATTTAAAAACCGTCTTATATATCCCCGTTAAGGGCATTTTAATATACCCGTTAAGTGAAATAGGACTTTAGTCGTAAATCATTTTTTTAATAAAAATTATATATTTAAACCTTAGTTTTTCTAAGATCTTTTCCGCGGTTAAGTATTGTTAATATAGACCGCTAAGTTTATAACGGGAATATCTGGAAATTTTTCAACCCCGATATAAGCGCTTTTAGGTTACGTAAGCCGATTAAATAGGAAAATCCTATATCCGATTTCGCTTAATATCCGATTACTTATGAATGAATTAAGAATTAACGGATATACGTAAATCTTATAAGTATTCATAAGTATATATAATTTCTATAAGCACCCTTATATAAAGTATATACTTAAAAGGCTTTATATATATCGTTTCCCGTAACTTAATATTTATACTTTTTCTTAATAAACTTTAATATATTTTTTAATAAATTTCAATTAAATAATTCTTTAATTAAATTATTAATACCTTTATTATTATAAGATTTATTAAGGAATTTAACCTTATTAATAACGAGCTTAGAAGTTATTATTAACGATAATAATTTGCTTTATTAAGTTAAGGTAAATTTATATATATTGAAGGATAACCTGTAAGTTTATATTTATATATCTGCGACCTGCTTAAATTGAATAAATAGAATAAAAGTAATTTATTTACTTAAATCACTTGCGAATTATTTATAAGTAAATCAGAAAATTCATCAGCGCTTTAAGCGGCCCCGAGTAATAAAAAACTAAAAACCGTTTAAAACGGTAAAATAATGGTTCTATTTATTATAAAGTTTTTTTTAAGCTTTCTTAGCAGCGGGTATTACCGTTAACCCCTTATAACTCGTAATCTTTAACTTTTCTAAAATAAATTATAGATTCGGGTATTCTAGCCAAAATTTACCCTTAAAGTTAATAATTACCCTTAAGGGGGGATATTTAAAGGGGGTAATTAAATTAAAAAAACGTTAAGTAAAAACCCTTATAAATAAGTAAAATATTAAAGAAGCCGGATACTCATAAGTACCTAAAGGCTTAACGAGGGTAGATATAAGATTTTCCTGCTTAATTTACCTATATATACTTAAAGTATTTATATATTAAAAAAAGTTTTATTAATATACGTTTCATAAATCGAGTTTTAAAAAGGCTAAATAATTTAATGGTAGGATTATAATATTTAAAATAAAAAAATAAAAATATATTAAGAATAATAAATTAATATAAATTCCAATAGAATTTATTAAATTAAATAAGGTTATTTTAAACCGGATTAAAGTAAACCGGTTTAATTTAACCGAATTTAATATTATAAATAATTTAAATATCCATACGGATATATAATAAGGGTTAAAAAGATAAATTTATTGAATAATAATTTAATTAAAAACTTAAATAACGGAAAAATATAACGGGCGTAATATTAATAATTATAATATTATTATTAATTAATAAAAATAAACGTAAAGATTATTTATTAAATTATAAGTGATTTTTTATCTTAATTATATTAAGTTGAAAGAAAAAAGGAATGGCGACGAACAACGGGACCTTAAAGGTCAGAAACGATGCACGCGTCCATAGCTTAAGTAATAGTAAGGATAGTACCTTAAATACGATAAGCGGAAACGGAATAATAATAAAAATTAAAAAAAAGGAAAAATAAACGGCCTAGGTTAATAGGAATAATAATAAATCGTATAAACGATATAATAAATATAAGATAAAAAGGCCTTAAATTAAATAAAGAGCTTATAATTAATAAAATACGCGTAAAAGGACGCGTATAATATATAAAAATATTATTATAAAAAATAATAAATAAAGGGTAAAAAGGACGAGGATAATATACGGGGATGGATAAAAAGTAAACGGAGGCGTAAAAGGCCTTATTAAATATATATAAATTAAGAAAGAATTAAATAAAGATAAAGAAATATTAAATAAATAAAAATAAATTATAAAAAGAAATAACCGTTAAATATATAAAGGAAAAATAAAAAGGAAGAAAACGGTAAAAGCGCTAAAAAGCCTCTTTATAATTATATAAAAAGATATTACGTTAAAAACCTAGCCGATATTATAAATTAAGTTATAAGGAATAAAAGACTTTTATATAAATATAAAAAGAAGTTTAAAAAAGTTAAAAAGATTACGTAAAGCTTAAGTAATAATAGTAAAAACGCCGGTAAACGGAAATGAAAAAAGATAAAGAAAATACGTATAAAATAAAGGAGCGATAAGGGAAACTTTAAAGAAAAGAGCGGGGATAAGTTAAATAGTAAAAGCCATAAAAGTAGCGCTAATATTAACGGTAAAAAAAATAAAAACAAAGGAGAAAACGGCGGTATTAAGGAAAATAAGGATAATAACCATATAATTATTAAATAAAAAAAAGAAGAATATAACGGTAAAAATAAACCCGTTATAATTAATAAAAATATTTAAGGTAATAAGAAAACTATTAATAGAATAAATTATTATAATACGTAAACTATAAAGCGGGGATATCCTCCTTAATATAACCTTATTAAAGGTAAAAGAAAAATTAAAAAAGTTAAAGGGATGAGACTTTTCCGGGTTCTCATCCCGGCTTATGATTCTTCCGGCCCTTTTTTCTAGCATACTATATTTGAATTAATAATCATTTTCTTTACTTCCTTAATACGCTCGTGGCTAAATATACGTTAACTCTGTTATCACCGTACTTAGAAGTAGGTCAATAAGGGTATATATTAACTAAAAGAATAACTATAAAGAGGAAATATACAGGTAATATACGAGTTCCACTTTAAGTCGAGAATTACCAAGAGCCACCTTACCTTTTACAGCTAATAGTCCGTCTTGCGTATAGTAATTGCCTTACCCATAGTACTTATAATTTACCTATTGTTAGCGCCTAGTGCTTAGTAAGCGCCTAGCGTATACCAAGTATATTAAGCACCGGCTTACTTAAGGGCTATGGTTAAATAACGTAGCCGTTTAAGCGGTAGCTTTTGGAATTAAAGGCTTTAAGAGTTCAGGCCTTTTCTATACGGATATACGTAATTATAATTAAGGTTAAAATTATTATTACCGTATTTTAAGCTATTTAAAGAATCAATTATTTAAAATAAACTTATATTTAATTAATTAATAATTCCTCAAGAATTAATTTACTTTTTTATTTAAATATTAAATGCATAATTATACTTTATATTTTCTATAATCCCTTTTTAATTAATCCCGTTAATTGTAAACCGGCGGACCTATTTAGTATTTTAATTCTTCTTTTTTTTTTAGGTAAAAAGCCCGGAGTACAATATATCTTTTTACTCCCCCGGAATAAATCGCGGAAATTATTGATAAAAAAGGCCTTTAATAAGTTAAGAACCTTTTCTTAAAGGAAGTATTATATTTAATAAAACGCCGGTTAAAAATTAAATAAACTTAAATCGTTTAAAATAAACTAACCCCGGTATAATGAAGCTTTAATTAAAATCTAAACGTTAAAACTTAAATAAAAAGCTAATTAATCAAAGGAATAAAATTAAAACTTTTCAACGTTAGATTTTTTTATGGCCTTAATAATATTAATCGGGGTATTGATAGTCCCTTATTAAAAACGTATTACGCCGCTACCTAACAAGCTATAAGTACCTTTTTATCATTTAAGCTTATTAAATCCTTTAAGCCGGCTACTTTATTTAGATATATAGGTAAGTTTAAAGGTAAATATTAATAATAGTTCATTATCGTAGAAAATCCTTTTTTATTGAGTCCGGACTATTTCCTAAACGATTATATTAAAATTATATATTACTTATAGTTTATTAATTATAGTATATAAAATCCGGACCTTTATTTATAAAGAGTTTAAAGTTAAACTTATGAATTAAGTAATTAATCCAGAAAACCGTTAATTATTTTATTATAAGCGTTTTAAGGATATAAAATAATAATGAAATTAAAAAACTATTACTTTTTATTGTTATCTTAAAATAACTAAAAAGGACTTATTTATTTTATTGGAGAACTTTAAGGCTTATATATTTTTATAAAGTTATTATTAAATTTAAAGTTTAGAATTATTTTTATTAGAAACGTCTTAAGTATTTATAATATTATCGTTATAATGATTATTATATGAAAAAGAAACTTAAAACGTTTTATTATAACCGTTATTATGGATAAAAATAAATCTTTTAATAATAAAGTATTAAGGCTTAAGAATAATGGCGTAAAACTAGCTCGACCCGTTAAGATTAATAATTAATACGGTAAAAAACGTAAAGCCAAAATTTAATTTAATTTAATATATAAAGATCTTATTATGTGCAATGTGCGCATGCCAAGAGCTTGTCGGGCACTAGTACCAAAAGGGTATAGTGGCTTGGCGCGCACACTCATAATGCGCACCTTTATAGCTAGGTAGACACTAATTATATATATTACACTTACTTTTTACCTTAGTACTCTTAGTACCTGATAAATGGTAATAATAACTTACGGTCATCTGTATTTATCTATAGTCTAAATATAGCCTCTAGTATACCTATTATTAGGAGTAACTACGTTATAGCTCTTATAATAACCGCGTTAAACAAACCTTTTTAATACTTAACTCGTTAATCCCTTTAAAAGGTATTTTGACGATATTATCTTATTACTTTATTTATTATTTTATATTAAATAACGGGCATAATACTCGCTGAAGAAAGATATTATAACCTTAATTATTAAAACAGAAACCTTCGTTAAAAATAGCTAACGAACTTTTTATCTTAACCCTTACCGCAACCATTAATAAATTAAATACGACCATCGTAACTATAGATACGAAGTTTAATAAAAAGTTTAATAGCCTTAAAAGCAAATTCACCGCCCTTAAAGCTCGCTTAAAATTATTTAAGCACCGTTACGAGGACTCTGTCTTAAAACCCTTTAATAAGCCTTAATTATTAAAAGATAAATAAAAAGAGAAAGATAATATTAAACGATACCGTATTAAAGAAGTCGGTTATTTCGATGGTATTAATAACGTTTATACCTTTATTAATCGGCTTTAAATTATAAGTAATATTAAAAGTAATAAGGTCATTTAAGAATATATTGCTTTAATTTTTATAAAACTTAACGGCTTAAATAAGGTTTATAATTAATAAATATCTAAAATTATAAATAAAACTTATAATTATCTTATGAATATAAAATCAATAGATCCCCTAGTTTTTATACTTATAACTCGGTTCGGAACCCCGGAGTACCAGCTTTTTAAGTAACTTAATTACCTGAAATATATACGTAAAAACGCCGTAAATTAAAAGTCCGTAACTACGTTTATAGGCCGGGTAATAACTATAGTTAAACGACTAAGTAATATTTAATAATAAACTCTTAAGCTCGTATTTATTTACTTTAAAGCGGCCCTATAAAGTACCTTTTAATTCTTTTATAATTAAAAACCCTTTATAACTTATATATAACTTTAGCAATCAGTATAATATAAATAATATCGCTATATAAGTAAGTTAGTATTATCGATTTTATCTACGTTTTTTAGTTTATCGTTAATAAACCTTTTATTATAAGTAATATCTATATATAATAAGCCTCGCTTTAAGAGCAATAATAAATACCGTTTAGTAAGCGGCTTTACTTATAAAATATTCCCCATACCGGACCCCTTAAAGGTCTATTACCTCCGTTACAATAATAGCGATAATAACGTTATCCTCAAGTCCGACGACGAGATTAAACCCTTACTATAAAACGAATACGTCGGTATATACTGGGTAAATAATTAAGCCTACCTTTATAACGAAAAGGGTAATATATAATCCTCTCGTAACTTATACTGGAATAATACCGGTATTACGGCTATTAAGAGCTTAGGATACTTACCCGGTTAAATTACGGATATTACGGATTTAAGTAATTCAGCTTATTTATAAAATACTTAAATCTATGACTATTTCCCGGGTATAATACGATAATTGCTCGGCTTATACCTTTTCGGTTTTTTAATATTCCTTTAGCAATTAGCCTTAATACTTAACCATTATTCCCTCTTTTTATTCCTTCAATTTCCTCGGCGTTAAATATACTTATTCTCTAGCCTCGGAGCCGCTTTTAATAATGGAGACTTTAACCTTACCGTTATAACGAGGGTGTTACGATCTTCCTTTTTTTGGTATATTTATTATATGTAATATATATATGTTAAGAGCTTATCGGGCACTAGTACCAAAAGGGTATAGTAACTTAACGCACACACTTATAATGCGCACCTTCATAGCTAGGTAGACATTGATCATACATATTACACCCACTTTTTACCTCAGTACTCTTAGTACCTGACAGATCTTAAATGATAAAAAGTATTATATTTTACTTAATTATTTTAAGAAAGATAATGTTAAGGTTATAATTCTAATTATTATAGATAAGAAATATATTAACTTAAAAAACGTTAACGCTTTAACGGCATTTTTAAGGCTAAAGTTAAAATAAAGATTAATAAAGGTTAATCCTACCTTTTATATTAAAGGCTAATCAAAGCTTAAAAATAATTAATAATTACTTATAATATTATTTAATATAAAGGCTTAAGTAAATTTAATTTTATAATGGTTTACGGTCCAATAAGACTTACAACTTACCGTTGCCGTTTTATTATAACCTGGATTACTTAATAATAATAGATTTACTATTATAAAACTTATCGATTATAATAAATCTAATTAATAATTAAGGATAAACGAAACTATATAAAATAGTTTTTTATATTATAAATTAAAATAAAATAAACGTTATATTAAGTTTCTTTATATTAAAATCCCTTAAAATTATATTTAATCCGGCGGTTAATTAATAACGTTTTAAGGTTAAGTTCAATAATTTATAAATTAATAACGTTTAAGAGTTTAATTTTATTTTAATAAAGATTAATAATATCTTTTTAATTATATGTGTTAACGTAATGACGGTAGCCTTAAAAAAGGTACCGTAAGATTTCACTTAAGGATTTATAAATATAAATATAATATAAGAATTTATTAACTTAATTATCCCGTAAGAATTAAATAATTACGTAAATATCTTTTTCAATAAAATAATTAGTATTTTACTTAAATTAAAAAAAGTAATTGTATAATTAACTTTTTTAGAAAAGAGTTACTTTACGGACCCTTATATAATCTATTTAGGATTAAGTTAACGGAATGCCGGCAATGTCTTAATAATTTTTTAGCCCGGGGTTAAATTTGTTACTTAACGTCCCTTATAAATGTCCTTATTTTTTTCATTTTAAAAAAAGACGGTAAGTTTTATTTCTATATAGATTACCGGGGTTTAAATATAGTTACTGTCAGGGTTCAGGGTTGTTAGTAGCTTAGGAATAGGCCCTACTGGGCCTATCCCGGGCCTAGCCCGGGGTTAATCCGGTACCTAGGAGTGTTACCGACTGGGTATATTAAGGCCTTCGGCCCCTTTACTCTTACACCTCTGTACTTTAATATCTTTAGTTATACGCAATATACCCTTTACCTTTCAATTACCTTAAAGGGGCTTATACTTTAATATTATATTAAAGTTAACTTATTTACGCCCTTATAGGGAATAACGAGGTAAAATGAAGGCTCTTATTAATAATACTTATTAGTAACGGACGGTAAGCCGATAGTTATTAACGGTATTAAACGGGCGGTAATTACGGTTAAAACGTACGGCGATTAATATCCGGATAGGCCATAAGAAAACGTTAATAATTAAGATAGGAAGTTACAATAGCTTTGGACAGGTAGATATTAATTTTAATAAGCTATATAAAGAATTAATCTAGAAAGTTAAACCTTAATAAGGCGATTTAAAGGTTACGAGTAAAGTAAACCTTGAAAATACCATAAATCCAGTTAAAAATAGGCCTATAGGAGCCTACAGAGTCTTTATTTATTACTTACCTTTTTATTCCTTAGAACCTTTAATTAAAATATTTGGTTTTATACTTTATAATATAGGGTATTTAATACCCGGGGGAAAAAAAAGAAAAAAAAATACTTTAAGGAGTACTCTGTAATATAGGGGAGCAATGTTAAACTTTATCATAATATAAATTTCATTATTTTACCCTATAATATTACCCTTATAATAAAGAATCCGTTTAACGAAAAAGTTAAAAGACCCATCTTTTTCCCTTTTCCTGATTTTTTTTTTATATACCTTTATCCTTCTTTTACTTTAATTTATTTTTTAATTATTTTCTACTTATTAAAACCATAAATAATAAACCTTAATAATCCTCTTTATTAAAGGTTTTTACGTTAAAATATAACTTATAAAGCGGTTCTTAAAAGGACCCCGATTAATTAATATTATTTATTAAGGATAAAGCCTTTCTTTAATTAAATAAAAAAGATAAAGATTTAATAGATTACCTAGCCACCAGGAACCCGGTTTTAAATCATAATTACGGGGGATATAAGGATTATTTTACCCGCCGGCGTTATAATAAATTAAAGGGTACCACCTTAAAGGAATTCATTAAATATACTTTATATTCTATAAAAACCTACGTTTATCCTATTTTTTAATCCGTATTATTTAAAAAATTTAAGAATTTTTTAAAGTGATTAAATTTTTTACGTTAAAAACGTAATATTAATATATAATACTATAGGATATAAATAATGAAATATAAATCCTTTAAATTAAATTAAATAATATTAAGAGGGACCTATAACTAGAAATTAACCGAATTATCCTTTTATAATAATAAAATTACGGAGGTTCCCCTCCCCCGGAAAACTTAAACCGTTTTAAAACGTTAGAAATCCGTAACCGTAAATTAAAAAAGTAAAACGTAAACCCTATTATTAAGCTTAAAAATCTCCGACGGAATAACTAAATCTTTTTATTTTATTAATTTACGGTATCCTTTACCCTTTATAAGAAGTTTAAGGTAATTAAAATTAAAGACCTTAAATCCTTTATAAAGGATAACTATAATTAATACCGTTTCTTTAAATACCGTATTATTATTAAGTTCCCGATGAATAAAATTTAATATTTAATTATTTAAATTTAAATTAATTATATTTTAATATTATTAAGCTCTAAAATCCTTAAATAATTAAAAACGGAGTATAACGATAACGCCTTATTAAGCTTCTAAACCTTTAAGGAATTCTGGATTTTCTTAAACTGAATTTTCGAAAACGTTAATTAAAAAAAATTAAATTAATAATTTTTAAGCTTTACGAATATTAATTAAGGATAAATTTATAATATTTTATTTCAATTTTACCCGCTTAATTAAAATCTTTAAGTATATAAATTTCAAGAAAAACCTGAAAATTATAATTTATGAATTAATTCTTGAACTCTTTAACCGGCTTTATAAGAGTTTTTTTTAAGGAAGTTATAACTTAAATAGTTTAAATAAAACTTAAGTATATTTTAAGAGGATAGACCGTTTTTAACGTTTAAAATATTATTATTAAAAAAACCCCTTAAGCCAAATAGGACCCCTATTAAGGAGACCAAAAAAACTATAAGAACCCGTATTATTTCCTTTAAACCTTCCGGCGGAATAAGAAGTTTCAGAAGGTCCGGGTTTTAATAAATTATTCCTACCGTTATAAAGCCAGTTCCCCCTTTAAACGTTAAATGCTTTATTTATTAAGGGAATTATTTTTAAGTTAATTACCTTAACCATTAATATAATTAAAATAATATTTAGGAACGTTCCGTTTAAGTTTATTATATTACACCCGATTTAAACGAAGAACCTACCCGTAATCAAAGCGGCCAGATGTCTTATACCCCTGAAAATACCTTATTTAATAATTCGGACGGGCCATTAAAAAAAATTAAACTTTATAAAAGTTATTATAAGGGATAAAAAAGTATATTACTTTTAAATTTTAACGATTAAATATATTAATAATATTAAAAACCTTTTTAATATTTAAAATAATAAACCCTAAATAGTTAACGGGTTTATAAGTTACGGAAATTAATATTTTCCTTTTTTTTTTAATTAATTTAGGCATTACCGGTTATTATTTTATTAATAAATAAATTATTTTATAAGATTACGTAATACTTTAAATTTCTTCTTTAACCCTTTTTTAACCTAAGTTTATTTAAGATTATAAAAGTAAATACTTACGGTTTATTATTTATATAATTTATCCCCGGATAATTATAAAAAGCCACTTAAAAAGCTAATCCTTTATATTTATTATTCGGCTTAAAATATATAATATAATCGTTAATAAACCTTAAATAAAATAGTATTCCGTATATATTTACCCTATAATTATTAAGATATTTCTTATATTAAATTAATATAATTATAAAAAGGTTAAATATTAAAACGTAAAGTTTATTCCGGAATTCCTTTAAATTATAACTTTAATTTATTAAGCCTTAAATATATTCCCGGAAAGTAAAAGACTCAAGCTATTTAAGGCCCCATAAGATAAATGAAATATCACCCTTTAAACTTTAAGAAAAGAAAAAGAAAGTATAAAATAATCTCCCCTTCCCGGAATTTATTTTAAAAAAAAGGCCTTTTTCAATTAAAGTTATTAACGCGGCGGCTTTCTATATTATTATAAAGACCTAAAAGGAAAAAGGGATTAAAACTTTTCATATTTTTGTAACGGATTTAAATAATTAATTAAATTTCTTTAATAATACTTTGATTAATATCTTAATTATAATAATTTATAAAAATAATTTTATAAAAAAAAAATAACTTTTAAAAATAAGATCATAGTTAATTTCCAGGCTGAATATTCTAATTTTAAGAATATTTTTAATTATATAACGGTAGATAAATTACCCCCGTATTAGAACTATAATTATAAGATTAACTTAACCTCGGAAGGAATTCTACCCCGGAGTTATATCTATCTACTTTTAGGCTATAAACTTTAAAAATTAAAAAAGCATATTATTAAGAACTTAAAAAAAGGATTTATCGAGCCCAATAAAGCCCTTTATAGATCCTTTATCCTTTTTACTTTAAGTCCAACGGCGATTTACGATTATATATAGATTACCGTAATATTAACGTTATTATTAAGAGGAATTAATACTTTATTCCTTTAGTTGAGAAGGTATTATCCCGAATTACCGGTTATAAGTAAATTACCCGTTTAAATATTATTGTAGCCTTTAATAAGCTCCATATATACCCGGAAAATAAAGACTTTATAATATTCGTTACTTAATTAAATACCTTTAAGTATAAAGTTATACCTTTCAGTTTAATTAATAGTTTCACCTCGTATTAATAATATATAAATAAGGTTTTATTTAATTACTTAAACGTTTTTATTTAAATTTATTTAAATAATATTATTATTTATAATATTATTAAATATACCCGTTGTATACGCTTAAAATTAAAGCGTTTACGTAATACCGGCCTATAAGTAAATATCCGGAAATAACAATTCAGAATTTAATAAATTAGATTTTTAAGTTTTATTTTTATTATTAACGGGCTAAAAATAAACCTTAATAAAATAAGTAAGATTAAGGATTGGCCGGTCCCCGTTAATCTTAAAGCCCTTTAAGAACTTATCGGTTTCTATAATTTTTATTAAAGATTTATTTTTTAATTCTTTAAAATAGTAAAGTTTTTCTTGAAACTTATTTTTTTTTTTAAAAAAACCTTATTTTTACAGTCCCCGGAATATTCAAAGGCCTATATTATACTTAAGGAAACCCTTATTATGGCCCTTATATTAACTTATTACGATCCCAATAAAGAAATAATCCTTAAGATAAATTCTTTCAATTACGTTTTTAGCGGTATCCTTTCTTAATACGATAAGGCCGGATAGTTATATTTAATAATTTATTACTTTAAGAGTATATTATGAATTAAATATAATTATAATATTTATAATAAAAAGCTTTTTATTATTATTTAATACTTAAAGAATTAATAATTTAAATTAAAAATAATAAAGAAACCCTTCCGGATTTTTAACGATGATTAAACCTTAAAATACTTTATTAAAAGTTAGAAGCTTATTAAATATCAAGTTAAAAATTTAAATATCTTCTTCAAGTTTAATTTTTAAGGTTATTTACCGCCCGGTTGAAAATAATAAAACCGATACCTTTACTTAAATACTTAACTATTAATTATAAAATAACGATAATAATAAGGTTAAGGATTAATTTTAAACCGTTTTACTTTTTAAACGTTTTAAGGTTTTAATTTTAAACGAAAAGGAAAAAGCATTAATATTAACCTATTTAATATTTAAAAAATTCAGATTTTATAAATAAATCCGTAAAGTTAATTATACCAATAAGGGTTTAACGGAGTTCAAGAAAGCAATTACGGAGGACAAATTATTTAATTTTAAAAACGTACCCTTAATCCGTATTAAGGTTTAATTTGATATCCTTATTAATAAAGGTAAATTATAAGTATTAATATTCCTTATTAGGGATATTTTCAAGTATACCTATAATAAATTAATTAATAATTACCCCGGCCTGGATTATATAATTAAACTTACTTTCCGGTATTTCTTTTAATTTACTTTATAAAACGACATTAACCGTTATATTTTAAATTTTAATATTTATTTATAATTTAAAATTTTACGATAAAAACCCGTAAGATTACTTTATTAACCAGAGATCCTAAAATAAAAATAAATAAATTTTTTAATTAACTTTATTATTAAATTATTTAAGTATGAAGATATAAACGTTATTTTTATTATAATCTATATATTATTTAAAGGTTAATACTATATCCTTTATTACGTTAAAGAGGAAAAAACCTTTGTTAAGGAAATAATTCAACTCTTTATTAAGGAAGTACTTAAGTATTACGGCCTTCCGGATAACATTATTTTAAATTATAGCTTTTAATTTATTAATAAAATATAATACTTTTTATTATATTAATTTAAAATTAACCCCCGGACCTTAATTCTTTATTACGTTAAAAGTAAAAATTAAATTAAAAAAATAAATTAAAAGGTAAAATAAAGACTTTAAATTTAGTAAATTACCTATAAAACGATTAAGTATAATAACTATTAATAATAAAATTTACGGATAATAATAACCTAAATCGATTAATTAAAATAATACTTTTTTACTTTAATAACGATTTTTACTTAAAGATATTATTTAGGTTTAATAATATTAAATACGTTACTATTTATAAATAACTTTAAGTTAAAAAAGTTACCGATATTAATAAAATTATATTAGAAATTCTTAATACGGCCCGTTTTATTAATCTTAATAAAACTTAATAAAGCGTTTAAATAAGTTAATTTTTAATATAAAAACTTAAAGTTTAAAATTAATAATAAGGTTTACGTAAACGTTAAGTATTTAATAATTCATTAACTTAATAAAAAATTCAATTATAAACGCTTAAATCCTTATATTATCCTTAAATAATATTATTCCTCCGATAAATTAAACGTCTTAAATATTTTCCGGGCTTATTTTACTTTTTATATAAGCGATTTAACCTATATTCCGGTTAAAAAGAAATTGTTTTTATTAATATAAATTCATTTAGCCCTTAAACCCGTTATCGTAAATAAGGAGGGTATTAAGGAGTAAGAATTTAAAGAAATTATTAATTCTTAACGTATTAATTGAAAATAGAAATTATAATATAAAGTTAAATAAATAAATTCACCCCCGGATAATACTTAATATTATACTGACGTAAAAGAATTCTTCTATATTTAAGGATTAATTAAAGCTTTTTATAAAAAGTACCCGGATAAACCCGGATTACGACCCGGAGATCCAATTAATATCACTATACTTTAAATAGCTTTTAAGGATTAAGAAAAGATGGGAAGGGATGAAAGAGCAAAAGTGATGAAATAGCAGGTAGCAATGGAGTGCAATTGAAGATGGGCCGCAGCCCCCATACGAGTTGGTAAGGTATAGGTCTCTTATGCTGATGCACTTAACCTTGTTCTCCCTTTTTCAAGTGTATACGAAGTGATTCCACCCTTAATCAGCCCTTTTAATGTTTTCACCCCTTTATATACCCATTTATAAGTTTTTTTGTTTTCCTTGGTTTCCCCCTTTCGAGATTATTTTAAATGTTTAAATTAAATAACGATCTTTCCGGGTTTAAAATTCAATATTATAGGCCGTATATTACGTCTTTATTAAGCTTAAAGGCCTTTTAAGACGGCCTTATAGCTCCCTGAAGCTATTGAAGCGATTGTTATTAATATTATTTACCTATATAGATTATACGTTTTTTTTATTAATATAAATTTAATATATAAAATAAGAAAAATAAAAAAATATTTTAAAAGGGGGGTAGATCGTAAAAAAAGATATTTACCCCGGAACCCCCCGGATGAAATCGCGTTTTAAAGCTTATTATAGGGGTTACCGCCACGATCTTACCCCTATATATTTATACTAGTTACCCGGCTACCGTTACGATATTACCCCTATAATTCTTATACCACTTACCCGGCCAATCAGTAACGGGTAAATAAGGTAATTTGTGACTTTTATATTACTTATCCGGCCAGTGAATAACGGGTAAGCCAAGTAGTAACCGGATATCACTTTAGTTACCCGGTTAATCAGTAATGGGTAAGAAGGGTAATTTTAAGTTCAAAATTTTTTTCCTTCTCAACGTACTTATAGGCTCGAGGGCGAGCCTTTCTTAGGGGGGGGGGGTAATATCAGGGTTTAGGGTTATTAATAGCTTAGGAATAGGCCCTACCGGGGCTAATCCGGTACCTAGGAGTGTTACCGACTGGGTATATGAAGGCCTTTAGCCCCTTCACTCCTACACCTCTATACTTTAATATCTTTAGTTATACGCAATATACCCTTTACCTTTCAACCACCCCAGAGGGGCTTGCACTCTAACAGTTACGGTTAAAATTTAATACTTATTACCCTTAATTATTAAGGCTTTTAACTGGTTAAATAACTCCCTACGGTTTATTAAAATAAACTTTAAAGATAATTATTATTAACTTTATATTAAATAAAATAATAAATAAAAAACGGTATTCTGTACGTACTATAATTATTTTAAATATTTTTAATTATATTATTCAGGTTAATTAATACCCCGGTAACTTTTTAAGCCTATATTAATCGCATTATTACCGGGCTTATTAACGTAATTCATATAATTAATTTCGATAATATCTTTAGGGCTAAAAAAAAGCCGGCGGATTATTAATGTTATATTGAATAAGTCTTTAATTACTTATATTAATTTTAATTCTATCTTAACTTAAAGGTATATTAATTTAATACTATTTAAGTTGAAATTTTAAGGTTTATAATTTCCATAAAAAGGATATAAATAAATTAAGAACGTATTAAAATAATTAAGGATTAACCTACCTTAAAGACTTACCGGGATATCTAGTTGTTATGAAACGGCGTATGCGCATGTATATAGCATCACGGTTTGCGGTATGCATAAGTATAGCGGCTTATTAGCGGGGGTCTTGGCGCGTACTTACTCAAATCTATAGCTACCTATCTAGCTAGATTATCATATATATATATTATACTTACTCGTTCTGAATAAATAATAATAATAGTTAAGTCGGTTTTCTATATATCATTATATATATAATAACGCTTATCTAAGCTTTCAATATATACCTAATATCTATAAATATATAGACCTTAAAATTCTTATTCCGGTAATACTTTACCGTATAGCTTAATATTTGGCTCCCTAATATAGAGCCCTTTTATACCACGAAAAATAATATACCCTTCCATATAAAGGAAGAAGAAATAAAAGGTTATTAATAATAGTTCTTCATCCTTAAAGCCTAATATAAAAGACCTTAATATAGAAGACCTTAATAAAGAAGATAAGCTCGCTATTAATAATAATGGTAAACCCTTACCCGAATACCTTTATAAATCGCTTAGGCTTAAGCTTAAGCCGTAAGTTTAACTTAAGCTTAAATCGGCCTATTTCTAGGCTCTACTTATAAATAATCCGTAAGCTTATTAATAATAATTTGAGGATTTATTAATATAAAATTTAATTAACTTATAAGAGTTCTTAACCGTTAATAGCGTTAATTAAGCGTTAGAGAACCTTATTTATTATTTATTATCTATAGATTAATATATTATAGCTACGAAATCCACCTGTGCCTCCATTAAATCTATTAAATCCACCAAATCCACTAAATCCACCAGTACCTCCACCAAATCCTTAAGCCTTTAACGTAGGTATTATCTTTCAGGTATTAGATTTACTGGTAAATTAAGTAATAATTACGCTGGATATACGTTAGTAAAGTAAAGAGCTTAGAGCCTATAACCCTATATTAAATAACGTTTGTACCCTTATAAATCGAATAAGTTAAATAGTTAATCTCCGTAATTATAAATTCATTTAGCTTCATTTTAACTTATAATTATATAGCTTAGTTAAAACGTAGTATAAAACTAAACTCACCGATTTAAAACGTTATTACTTAAAATATTACGCATTTATTAACTCGTTTATTAAAACCTTCATTAAGAGATTTAAATTGAACCCTATTAAAGCCCTCCGTAAACTAAATATATTACGTTATATACGTATAGATACTATTAAGAAGAAAGACTTAGTTGTTTACTTTTATAAAATCCTCAAATTATTCCGTTATTTAAATAGCTATAATACCCTTGATAAGCTAATTACGGTATTTTAATATATTAAGTATACTCTATAGCTTACCCTTTTAAAATTTACTATTAATAAAATTTAATCCTTTATTAACCAGTTTAATTCCCGTAAGCATATATAGTAGATATATTACGAGAACTTCAGGCCCTAAAAGTCTAAATTATAGTGGTTATTAAATACTTAACCTATAATAACGTTATTTACCCCATAAGCTCCTTACTAGCCTCCCCGCGGGTGGGTTTTAATTAATTCTTAAAAGACGATTTAAAGCCGACCTTACATATATTATATAGATATATATAATGAATATAATACGTAATACGGATAAAAATAAGATAAGTAACCCGTAGTATATATCGTTAATAAGAAATACGATATATAATAATATAATAGCTCTATATAGTCCTATAAACCCGGCAAACAAAATAATTATAAGTAATTCCTATAAATACCGTCTTAATAATAACTTACTTAAAATACGACCCGGTAAAATTTTAGCTTATATAAATCCACGACTATAAACGGGTGGATTTACGATTATTTCCCGGCTTATAATTTTCTCAATTTCTTAATATATATAATTTATACCGCCTCAATACTTTATTATTACCTTATATTTCTTATTATTTAATATTCTCGGAGCTTTATACATATTATGATTATTACCGATAATAGTATAAGTAATATTATCCATATAATAATGATGGATAACGAGGGCGTTACTTTTTATCCTTTTAGCCGGCATATTATTATAAAACGGCGCATACGTATATATATAGTATTACAGTTTACGGTATATATAAGTATAGCGGCTTATTAGCGGGGGTCTTGGCGCATACTTACTTAAATCCATAGCCACCTACCTAGCTAGATCATTATACATACATATTACACTTACTCGTTCTTAACACTAGGTCTTTTTAAGGTTTTCCAATCTCTATAAACATTTTATTTATAATTACTTAAGGATAATAAACAGGGAAAAAGAGCCTGGTTGATTAAAGTGGAATAATACGGTAATGGCAGTATTTAACCGGCTATATAATATATTTAATAATACGTTATTACTCCCATACTTTAATTTAAAAAAAGGGGTACAAATAGAAATTAATATATTGAATTTTATTATTGTTAATATTTTATCTTAATAGTTTAAGGACGGTTATTGACGTTTAATAATTTCTTAATCCCGGAAAACATAATCCGTTAAATAGAAGTATAAATAAGATAATTAAAAGATTTTATTATCGTTATAACTTGAAAAAAAAACCTATTTGAGTATAAAGAGATTATAATAATTTTCAAGGATTTATAAAATAGTCAGTATCAAGCTTATATTAAGCTAAATAGGCCTTGGAATTTATTAATTCTAACTTTAAAATATTTTATTATTAAGGTAAAATAAACCCTATTGATTTATTATTAAGACGTTTCAACTATAAAGGAGTTTTATTTTATAATATTACTTTTTTATTTATATTATAAAATTAGCTTATTCTTTAATTAAAAGGATCGCCGGAATGCCGGTAAACCGCGGTTATAAGTTATACGTTTTTATTTATATTATGGGGTATTTAAATTATTATATTGTAAAAGGAAATACGTTAATTATTTAAAAACACTTATAAAAAATTTATATTAATATAACGGCTTATTAAAAATTTATAAACCAACAATAAATTTTTTTATAAAATTAAAAAAGCCGCCGTTAAACCGGTTAATGATTATTTATAATTTAATAAAGTTCAAAGTATTAACCAGGTTGGCCTCGTTAAATATAATAATTAATTATACGTCCTTGAAGAAGGAATCATTTAAGAGGAATTAATTAATAAATATTATAACGATAAATTAAATAAATTACTTTAACGTTAATAAAACTTATAAGTTATTAACCCGAAAATATTATTAAAATAATTTAAAAGTTTACATAATAGATTACGTTAAGATATATAAGATATATAAAAGGGTTAAAATATACCGCTATTATCCGTTTTTATAAGTAATTATTAAGGTTTAATAAATTGTTATATAAAGATAATATATAAACTTAATACCGCGTTTTACCCTTAGACCGATAAATAAACTAAACGTTAAAATTAAGGAATAAAGTAATATTCAAAAATATTTACCGATTTAAAATAAATAAATCAAGTAAATTTAAAGTAAATTTATTACTTATAGCTAGATATTTATATATAAATACATATTATTAAAATTTAAAGTATAGCTTTTTTTACGTTAATATAAATATAATCTTAAAATTTACTTTAAATTCAAGGATAAACTTATTAAGGAAGAAATACTTATAATAAAAGAAAAAATTAAAATGTTGAATAATATTTTTAAGAAGTTAATAGAATAATACCGTTATATATTAAAATTAATTAGATAGATTTATAATAAAAAATATTAAATAAAGTTTTATAACGTTAACGATCTAATAATATTAATTATTAAGAGTTTTAAACTTAAGTAATTATATAAAAAACTTATATTTTAATTTATTAAGCATTTAAAATTAATAATAAGATTAAATAATAAATGTATCGCCTTTTTTTCCTTATAAGTTGTTTATTTACTTCATAATTTATATTTTTCTTTTTACGTTATATTATACTTAAGTTAATAATAAAACGGCAAAAGTAATAATATATTCCTTAAAACTTATTAACGATAAAAAAGAATAAAAGATTAAAGAAATTATGGATTGTATTACAAACTCCCGAGGTATTTAATATAAAGTGAAGTAATTTAATTATTGATTGATTGATTGATTAATTTTTATTACGGATCTAGCTAAGTTATTTCCGGCGTTCCGTAATAATCGGTTATGAAGCCTTATTAAGAACCGTAAAATCCTGATATCTATAATATTAAAATTAAAAAACCGGCGTTTATTTAGCTCTAACTTTTATCTTTAAGGATAAAGAGCGTCTTTAATTGTTTTAAGAATAATAATTTACTTATATACTTTTTTAAAGAAAACCTATAATATTATAATTAAGTCCCCTTAAGGGTTATTTTTAAATTTACTATTTTTCTGTTTCTTTATAAATCCGCTTTATATTAATTTTTTAAGTAAATAACGCCTTTAAATACCTTTATCGATACGTACGTTATTATTATTTTAATCGGAATTACCTTTTTATTTTATTATTATCATTATCTTTTTTAAGAATTTTTAGTAAATATTTATTATTATATTTCTTCGGCTATAAAAGATACTTTCCGGTTTATATAATTGTTTTGGTTAATATTTATTTTTCCTTTTTTTCTTTAACCGGTAACGGGCCTTCTTTATAAGGTTTTTGGCGACCTTATTTATTTCACTGGTAAAACTAAATTAAAGTAATAAACCTATAAATATTATGAACCTTACGGCCGCCCGGATACCTTATTTTATAAAGAGTATTTTACGGTAATCGTTTATCCTAAATTTTTTAATTAATCCCGTTTTAAGCTCCGTAAATAATAAATATAAAATAAGTACGTAAACCGTATCTTACTTCCTTTATCCGTATTTATAATTAATATTTATCCAATTAACGGGGTACGTAATAAAGAAGAAATACGTTAGCCCGTTTTTATTTATCCGGAGTTAAATCGTTAATATATTATTACCTTTCCTTATAATCCCGTAATAATAAAAATATTATTAATAATCTCTTTATTATTTAAAACCGGGTATTATTGTCCTTAAAAGATTAATCCCTTATATTTACGTTAACGTTCAATTTATCGTAATATAATTTATAAGGTAATTACTTCCGTTTTTATTTTTATAACTTTCTTAACTTCCGTTTTTTTTATACCGGGCGTAAATTTATATAAATTCAAATTAACCTTTTAAACGTAAATTAAATTAACCTTTTTCTTAATTTATTTTAACTTAATTTTAATAAAAAAGATAAATATTTCGCTTTTACCTTTTTTTATCCGGGATTTCTCCAGGTTTAATCGGATCCATCCGTTCCCTATAATTATAATTAAGTATATATTTTTCTTAAGTTTTACATAAGTAATTATTTAATTACGAGATAACTTAATTGGCGGTATAAAGATTTCGGATTTTAATACCGGAACGGGGGTTGCCTTATATACGTTATTAATTATTCTCAAGTATCGGTTTTAAACCTTCTATAGTTATTAAATAGGCTTTTTGTTATACTTAAAGGTATCTTTAAAAGCATATTAAATAACCGTTATATATATTATAACCGGCTTTATTACCGCTTAATAAAAAAATTTAATTTTCTATAAAGTAATATTTTACGTTAACGTTATAAAATATGTAAAACTTTTTTCTTAAGAAACTACTTTCTTTTAAACATTTTTTTACATAATTCTTTTAATTAAATTTCCCGTTAATTTAAAGATTAAGGACTTTAATATTAATTTCCGGTTTTATTGTAATTTTATTTAAATTTATTATAATTATTATATTATATAACTTTAAGCTTTTACTTACATAAATAAATTTATATTTATATAATATAAATTAAGCTTTATACGTTTTCGCTTATTATAAATAAATTTTATAAATTTACTTTAACTTTAAATAATTTATATAAATAAAAGTATTATAAATTAATAAATAAATATTATTAATAAAACCCTTCACTTAAATTTTCTGCTTTAACTTAGTTAATTCTCTAATTAATAGGCCGTTAAAAAGTAAGAATAGAAAAAAAGTAACCTTTAAAAGATCCCAGTTTATAACGGGCTTTATCGGGCTCGTTTTTTATTTTAAGTTAATTAATATTATTTGATTATTTAGAAAGCTTTTAATTTATTTTATTAAAAAAATAATATGCTTTTTTTTTCTATAAGTTATATAATAATCTTTAATAAGTTATTTTATTAAAAACTCTTATAATATTTAATAAAAAAGGTTTATTATATATTTCCTTTTACAACCTTATGTTATATATACGCCGTTAATTAGACCTTTTAAAACCGTTTTTATTAACTTTTTTTTCCTTATATTTATTTATTAATTAAAGAGGAGCCTATATTTTTCCGCGTAATTATTGGGGATGCTTATAATTACCATTTTTAAGGCTTTCTTTAACGTATAAAGGAATATAATTAACTTATAAGCTTTTACTTTTAAGCAATCCGGCTTAACCGGTTTCTTAAGGATAATCGTTTTAACCTTTTTAAACTTACAAGAGTAGTAATTAACCCTAAAAATAAATGTAAAATAAATAAATAAAGACCTTCTTTAATAATAATATTATTATTAATAAAAATTTATTTAAGATTCCGTTCGGTTTAAAAACTTTTTTTTCCTTTAATTTATTAATTACTTTAATTATTATTTTTAGGGTTATTTCCCTATTAATATTTATTAAGTTAAGGTACATCGTTTTTTAAATATTTCTTAAATTAGTATTTAATAAAGGAAAGAAGAAAGCCCTTTTAAGTGCTTTAATTTTTCTATTAAAGGTATTAATTATTATGTTATTAAGCTTTTTAAAAGGCAAGAATTTAAAGATAAATTTTGGTTTTTTATTTTATTCCTTATTATACTTTATTAACTTTTATATTTTATAAAAGGAAATAATTAAATTATAAATTATCGATTAAAAGTATATTTATTTAATTTTTTTTAATAATTTTATTTCTTTTTTTTCTAAGCCTCCTTTAATTATATAAACGTTTCTTAATTCCTATATTTAATAATTTATTTAATTAACATTTTTAATTTTTATAATTATTATTATATATATTTTATTTTAATAAATCTTAACTTTTTAAGACGGCTTTATTATTAAAATTATTACGTTAATTATTTAACTTAATGCTTTTATTACCTATTTTATAAAGAGGTCGATTTAATCTTTATTATTAAAATAAGGAAGTTTTATTAATTATATTATTGTCTCCTCCGTTTTTATATATACCTTTGCTTCCTTAACCGTTTTTTATACTTTTTTTTATTAAAACTAATAGTATTCTATTAAATAATTAGTTTAAAGTTATTTATATTAATATATAGTTCAAGTTTTATTTCTTAGGTTTTTTCATAATTTATACGTTTTTATTACGTTAAGGATTTTTTCCGTATTAAATATTAAATCGATTATTATCTTAAAACGCGGTCTTTTTATATTATAATCCCTTATAATATTAATAACGATAAATTATATATTACGGTAATCACTAATAGTACTTCCGATTTAATATAATTAATTATACGTTTTCTTTTCTTTTATTTATTATAATAAAAATTGAAATCTCTTAATGATATATATTTATTAAGTACCGTTAAGATATCCTTAAGTAATAATAATATAAAAAGTTTTATTTTATTAACCGGTAATAAATTATATACGTTATAAATATTTAAAATACTTCTTACGTTCCCTTTTTATATTATCCGGAATATATATAGATTCCTATTATAATAAATACCGTTTTAACTGTTTATATTTAGTCTTTTATTTATAAAGAAGTACGTCCGGGTCGTTTTATCCTTTTTAAACGTTAAATTAAACCTTTTATCTAAGTCAATTAAAGAATATATAAACGGGTTATATAATAACTTTTATATTATTATAATATTAGCGACCTTTATTTCCTTAAACCTAAATATTAATAATATTACTTTAATTACTTCTTTTTATATATTATATGATATTACTTTTAAACGTACTAATATATTATATATTAATTTCCGTTAAGGCCTTTCCGTTTATATCTATTTAAGTTAATAATTTCTTATTAAAACTTAATAGTATTTATTCTGGCCTTTTTATAACCATTATTATTACCTTAAAATATCTAAACTTGAAAGTCGGTATTATAGCGAGCTTCATGTTTTCTACGTTATCCGTTACCGCTTTTTAAGTTTTTTATTAAATTAATTTTATTTATGCTTAAAGACGACTTTTAATTACTTTATCGGTTTAAATTTATCTAAATTATAATATTAAATTTTAATTATTATCTTAATCTCTTTACGTCTAATTTCCTTAATCCTTATTAAGTATTATACGTCCTATATTAAGTAACCCTTTTTACCGTACGTTATATGTTTAAATACGTTCTTTATTAAGCCTTTTATTGTTAAACCCGCGTATTTATAAATATTATATCCTCCGGTATATACTATATATTTAATATTGTTTAAGTATTTTACAATAATATACCCGTATCTTTAATACTTAAAGTATTAATAAATATTTATTATTTTATCTTAAGGTCTTATTAATTTAAGGGTTTTACCCTTAATTACACTTTTATTAAGAACGTTATTATATATTTTTGTTAACGTTACGCTCAAAATAATTATAAAGTATTATTTTACGCAATTTAAAAGCATCCGGTTTTTTAATTATAAAAGGGAGCTTAAAGTTAACGATCTCTAGTCCGAGATAAAAAACCGTATTCTCCTTTTTTTATACGTTTTAAGGTAAACTTTTTTTCCGCGTTTAAGAATTATATTAAGTATATTTTATTTATTACGATAATAAACGATTATCTTAATACCTTTATTATCTTAAATTTACCCTTGTTAATTTATCCTTTGGACTTTTTTAGCTCCTTTTTCGCTTTTAAGGATATTATATTAAGGAAGATATTTTTACTTTATAGTTTACGTATTATAAAAATTTATTTCGTAAGTGGCTTTTCCGTTACTTTAAATACCTTTATTAATTATAAAGCGTTTATTTTTATAACCGCGTTTTTCTTTTTATTATATAATAACCGGATTATTATTATTTTTATTTTCCTTAATGCCGTTACCTTTTTTTAATTTTTACCGCTGCCGTTATAAATAACGTTTTTATAACCTTTATCGTTTAACTTTTTCCCTTTTATAAGGCTTCCGTTATCGCTCCTTTATTTTATATAAGGTTCCTTTAATACCCCTTTTCCTTATTTATTAACGCCCTTATTATTACTTTATATATTTTATATAGCCACTTTAGCTTTCCTAACCCCGTATTTATTCTTATATAGAAGTTTTTTATATTTTATAATTTTATTTATAATATCGGTTAGGTTTTTAACGTAATATCTTTTTACTTTATTATAAAGAAACCCTTTAAACTTTTTATTGCTTTTTCTTTTATTGCGTTTTCCCTATAAGTTTACCGTATCCTTTTTTCCGTAATTTACCCTTTATTATATAATAATTTATTCTTTTTACTCGTTTTGATATTACTTTATATATCCTTAATAACCTTATTATTATTATTACTTTATATTTATTTATTTTTCGCTCGCCTTATTATAAGCGTCGTTTTAACTTTTTTTACTTTTTATTTATTAATTATTACCGTATTATTTTTACCTAGTTTACGCGTTTTTTTACGTATATCCTATTGCTTATAAGTCCTTTATTTAATTTAAGCGTTTTTTATTTTATCGTTATTATATCGTTTATACGATTTATCCCCGTTTCCGTTAATATAGGCCGTTCGCTTATCTACCCTTTTGATTTCGACTATTATACTATTTATATTTATCGTATTTAAGGTATTCGCCTTATTATCGCTTAAGCTTTATATATATATATCATTTTAGACCTTTGGGGTCCCTTCGTTCGTCGCTATCTCCTTCTTTCGTAATAATAATATATCGTAATTTAATTAAGGCTTTAAATGTTAATTGATTGATCAATTAATTTATACTACGGATCTAGCTAAGCTAATTCCGGCGTTCCCTAATAATCGGCCATTAAGTTTTATTAATAACCGTAACAACTCAATATTTATAACGTTAAAATTAAAGCCCGGTATTTATTAAGTTTTTACTTTTATTTTAAAGGATAAAAAGCGTCTTTAATTATTTAAAGAGTAATAATTTATTTATACGCTTTTTTTTTTTTAAAAAAACCTATAATATTATAACTGAGTTCTTTTTAAAAGTTACCTTTAAACCTATTATTTTTTCTATCTCCTTATAAGTCTGCTTTATATTAATATCTTAAATAATACCTTTAAATACCCTTATAGGTATATACGTTATTGTCGTTTTAATCGTATTTACCTTCTTATTTTATTATTACGGCGTTTTTTTTAAAGACTTTTAATAAACCTCTATTATTATATCCTTTTAACTATAAAATATACTCTCCGGTTTATATAATTACCGTAGTTAATATTTGCCTTTCCTTTTTTTTCTTAATTAATAACGGGCCTTTTTTATAAGGGTTTTAGTGACCTTATTTATTCTATTAATAAAATTAAACTAAAATAATAAACCTATAAATATTATAAACCTTACGGCCGCCTGCATACTTTATTTTATAAAAAGTATTTTATAGTAATCGCTTATTCCGGCCTTTTTAATTAATCCCGTTTTAAGTTCCGTAAAGAATTTATATAAAATAAGTATATAAACCGTATCCTATTTCCTTTATTTATACCCGTAATTAACGTCCCTCTGGTTACCGGCGTACGTAATAAAAAGGAAGTAAGTTAACCCGTTTTTATTTATTTAAAGTTAAATCGTTAATACGCTATTACCTTTCTTTATAATCTTATAACGGCGGAGGTACTTATCGGTAATTTCTTTATTATTCAAAATTAAATATTATTATTTTTAAAGGATTAATTTTTTATATTTACGTTAACGTTTAATTTATCGTAATATAATTCATAAGGTAATCGTTTTTATCTTTATTTTTATAACTTTTTAACTCCCGCCTTTTTTATACCGGAGGTAAGTTTATGTAAATTTAGATTAACCTTTTATACGTAAGTTAAATTAACCTTTTTTTAATTAATTTTAAATTTATTTTAATAAAGAAAATAATGATTTTATTTATACCCTTTTTTATCAGAGACTTCTTAAGGGTTAATCGGATCCGTCTGTTCTTTATAATTATAATTGAAAATATATATTTTTTAAGTTTCATTTAAATAATTACTTAATTAAAAGATAGCTTAACTAATAATATAAAGATTTCAGATTTTAATACCGGGACGGAAGTTACTTTATATACGTTATTAACTACTTTTAAATATTAATTTTAAACCTTTTATAATTATTAAATAAGCTTTTTCTTATACTTAAGGATAATTTTAAATATATATTAAATAACCATTCTATATATTATAACCCGCTTTATTACCGCTTAATAAACGGTTTTAACCTTTTATAAGGTAATACTTTATGTTAACGCCGTAAGATATATAAGGCCTTTTTCTTAATAAATTATATTTTTTCAAATCTTTTTATATAATCCTTTTAATTAAGCTTCCCGTTAACTTAAATTTAAAAACTTTAATATTAACTTCCGGTTTTATGGCGATCTTATTTGGATTTATTATAATTATTATATTATATAACTTTAAGCTTTTAATTATATAAATAAATTTATACTTATATAATATAAATTAAGTTTTATACGTTCTTATTTACCGTAAATAAACTTTATAAATTTACTTTAACTTTAAGTAATCCATATGAGTAAAAGTATTATAAATTAAAAGGTAAATATTATTAGTAAAACCCTTAACTTAAACTTTTTATTTTAAGTTAATTAATTCTTTAATTAACCGGTAAACTTTTTATTTTAAGTTAAAAAATTAAAATAAAATAAAATAAAATAAATAAATAGTTTTTAAAGGATCTTAGTTATAGTAAGTTTTATTAAGCTTATCTTTTATTTTAAATTAATTAACTTTACTTAATTACTTAAAATGTTTTTATTTTATTTTGTAAGGAAGAATAATATCCTTTTTTCCCGTAAATTATATAGTAATTTTTAATAGTTTATCTTATTAAAGGCTTTTATAATATTTAAAGAAAAAAAAACTTATAACGTTGTTGGTCTATGGACCAAAAAGTGTGATAATATATGAATGATAATTCTACCTAAATGTAGATAGGATCTTAAGGATTATTTATCCTTTATATATAAGAGTATCTTATATTTATAAATGGTTCTGCGTATCCTTTATACTATATATATATATAATAAATGCTATTAAAAGAAAAAAGGTTATTATTTATAATAACTTTTACCTTAATATATTAATATAAATATTAATACTTAATAATACGTTATACTTCCTATATCCTACACTTTTATATTAAAATCTTATTTAATTTTATAGGGGCGGCCGTAATTACGCTTAAAACGGAGCGTACGAAGAGTATCGGTGGATAATAAGGGTATTACTTCGGTAAACGCCGATAATAAAGTAATGTAAAATCTACCACGGCGGGTAATAACGATATTATTAAATTTAAAATACGTAATATAGAATTATATAGTAAGTTTAAATATAACTTTAATAACGGAAGCTTATTATTATATTTTATACTTTAAGTAACTTATTTAATTAAGTATTTATTATCTTTTTCTTTAAATAATTCTTTTAATAATATTTTTTTTTTCATTCTTAAAATTAACTTTAAAAGTAGGCGGTACGTTACGGTTAAGTTATCTATTAAAAAGGGTTTTTACTAGGTTATTAATTAACTTAAGCATATTAATTAAAATAACCGGTATTATTTTTATATTAACGGGTAACTTAAGCTTATATACCAAGTAATTAATTTTTTTAACTATAATAAAAAATCCGTTACGTTATTAATATAACTTATAATTTTTAATATTAAGGATATTATATTTATAATATAACTTTAAATAAATAGACTAAATGATTAGAATTAAATGGAATTGGCTTATAACTTTAAATATACCGGAATTTAACTATTATTTACGTAAATTTTAATAAGTTTTATATTTTTCTATAATTTTATAATTAAAGTATATTATACTTAAGGATTAAAAAGGTTATTAAAAGGTTTAAGGGGTTATAAATATTCATATTATAGTAAATTTTATTTAAAATAAATTTAATTAATAGGCCCGCCACCGGCTGGGGAAGAAAAAGAGAAGCGGAAACCGGCCACGCCAATTATACGAACCGGAAAGCATCTTCTACAGCCGTAAAGATACAATGGTAGACGCCTATCAGAAGTCCTTAAAGGAGTTAGCGGCGATGATAGTATAAGAAGGGTATATATTAAGCGTATAAGTATTAATGAAAATATTTAAAGGTATTACGTAAAATTAAGGTAATATAGATATATAAAGGAGCGGAAGAGTAATAAACTTAAAGAAGTAATAAACTTAAAGGCAGCCCTTATAAGGATACGGTCATAATATTATGGATTTTCTTAAGGAAGTTAAAACATAGGAAGTATATAAATAGATTATTACTTTCTGGACGGCCGTTAATATCCTTTACTTTAAGGGGTAGAAGGTAAAGGCCTGGTGGACGCCGGTTTTTACCTTAACGTTATAAGTACCAGGTTTTTACGGTTATTAACAAGGTTAAAAGGCCGCGTATTAAGGAACGCCGGAATTAACTTAGCTAGATCCGTAATATAAATCAATCAATCAATCAATCAAATTTAATTAATATTAACTTTAAATTATTTAAGATGCTTTAAATATATAAGATAATATTTATTTAACTATAATCCGGATACGTAATTATAAAGTAACGTAATATAATTTTAATCGTTTAATTAATCCGTTTTAATTAATTATTAATTTAAGGGTAATATATATTAAATATAAGAATATAAATATTTATTTCTTTAAATATAAAATTTTAAAATATAAAAATTAATTTACGATCTCTATTTAATGTAATATTAAAAAGAATTCTTTATGCTTATTTTATTAATTCGGTCAATAATGATTTTATTTAATTATTAACCTTAAATTTAATATTATTAAGGAATAAAAGTACCCGCTTAAAGAACTTATTAATAATAATAAAGAGTATATTATAATTATATTAATTTAACAAAACAATAATAAAATTTATATAAATTTTATAAAAAAAATAATTAACGGGCTTAAAATTAACTAAAACGATTTATAAGGTATATACCTTTAATTTAATTTAAATTGTATTTAAGGTAATACGTAATATATTTCCGTAACTATTTATTTAACTTAAGTAAATATATTAAGTTCGTTAATTTATTATAAGATCGGTTAAAGCTATTATATAATAAATTATTATATATTTATTAAAACATTATTTTTCTAAGTTTACTAAATATATATAATCGTAATAAATAATTAACGGATTTTTAATTATAAATAAGGCCGTCATTTAATATAAAATATAATTTATTTTTTATATCTTATAGATTTAACTTTTCCTTAATTATTAAGACTTTTTATAATTTTATTTATATTTTATCTTTAATATGTTCTTTTTTAATTTACTTTTTAAATTTATTTAAAATATAAATATAATAGAAAGTAATTAATTTATTATTATTTACGTTATTAGGAATTCCGATTTCTATAGATAAAGTTTATATATTATTAATTAATCGTAAGAATATATTCAGAACGATATTTATTAAGTTTAACGTATAACATAGCGAAATATTGAATATCGATAAATATTACGATATATAAATTAAGTAAAGATTAAGCTTATTAATTATAAAGGTCTTTAAATTTATTTATTTTAAAATATTAATTAATAAGTTATAATCCGTAAAGATTATATAATTAAATTTATAATAATTTTTGTTAAGAATGAGTGTGTGTGTGATATGTATAATTGATTATCTAGCTAGGTAGGTGGCTATGGATTTGAGTAAGTGCGCGCCAAGACCCCGCGGAAGCTACCCGCCTATGCTCGTGTATACCGTAAGCCGTAATAAGAACTGCGTTTTATAATAATATGCCGGCTAAAAAGATAAAAAAGTAACGCCTTCATTATATAGCATTACCCTTAATATAGTATTACTTATGCCCTTATCGATAATAACTATAATGTATATAAAGCGCCGAGAATATTAAAGAAGTAAATCGTATGAATAATAGTAGCGTACTGACGCCTTATTGAAATTATAAGCCGAAAAGTTAAAAAAAACCGTAAGCCGAAAAATTCCGTAGCCACCCGGGATATAATTATGATTTTAAGTAAGCTAAAAAGCTTAAAAATGAGATCTCCGGTGTTTAACCGTAATCGTATACTCCTTACTTTTTGCTATAGAATTAACATATTATATTATATACGAGACCTGGATCGTTACCCCGGTACCAGCGACAGACCTTATTATTATAGTTTATATAAGTAACTTTATTAACGGCTTTTAACGTCGGTATATACTTAAAACCCGCCTTAACTATAATATAATATAAGAGAAAGCGGTAGGGCTATACGTTATTAAAGCTATAAAATTTTGCGAAGAACCTATTAATATTAACGACGGCTCTCCCTTATTTCTTTACTATACTCGTATATATCTTAGCTGGAGACTCTTCACTTATAGTGGCCGGTGACTCTTTATTATAACTTGTCTGTAAAGGTGAATTTTAAGGTAGCTTTTAAAGTGAAGGTTTCGGAGAAGGTAAAGTCTTGAAGGTTGATAGACTGGCTGTCGAGGATAGATTCAAAGGTAACGTATACGATTCGGGTGCGAACTTATTAAAAAAGTCCGTAAATATTATAACTGGGAGTTATCGTATTAATACTTTAACCGGTATTATTAATTTCGTAAGAAATGCATATTTCATATAAAAATCATAGATAATAAGGTAGATTTTCGGCTTTTTTAAGTAGCTCGTTATTAAGCTAAATAATACAATAAAGCTGGGTTTTAAATATAAGTATAATGGTAAGGATCCAGATTTAAGAACCGATATATAAGAGGGTAATAACGAGCTTATTAGGTAAATGGATAAACAAGTAAATAACGGTATAGCTGTCTAATAGTTAACTGAATAAATTAAGTTAAAGATAAGATATAGGGTATTAAAAATGAAACCTATTTAACTTAAAGAGGTACTAAGGTAAGGCTTTAGGAATTCTACGTTATAAGGTATTAACGAAAGGCCTTATTATTAAAGAAGTAGTAAGTATATATAATAATGTACTCGAGATCTGTTGCCAGTCTATTGATACTATTTATTAAGAATGAGTATATATATAATATATATCATTGATTATCTAGCTAGGTAAATAACTATGGATTTGAGTGAGTGCGCGCCAAGACCCCCGCGGAAGCTACCCGCCTATGCTCGTATATACCGCAAGCCGTGATAAGAACTGCGTTCTATAACAATTTATTTTAATTAAGTATTTAATTTTACATATGATCCAGACTATACCCGTAATTTTTAACTTTATAAATTAATAATTTTTCTCGGTTATATTTAAGTTTTATATTAAGGAATATTATTAATTAATATTTTATTATATATAATTCTTAATAAATTATTAATCTCCATAATACTATAAGGTAACGGGTTATCCTTAATATAATATACTTTAATCGTAATATTTAATTTCTTTGATATATCGATATTAATAAATAGGAATTAATTAAGATTATAATATATAAGAAATGATGGTTCTGAAAATACGTTTTTTAAATCCTTAAAAGTATGGTCCTTTTCTTGGGTAAGTATAAACTTAATTTAAGATATCCTTTATTTATAACGTAAACCGGTATACCTTAAATTAATTTTTTTTAAAATTTATAATAAGGGAGGTTTTATATATTTAAAGCGGGGTAATACGTTAAATATAATTTTTTATTTTGGTACGCAATTAATTTATAAAATTGAAAAAGACTTTAAGGTTTCTTAATAAATCGGGAAATTTAAGGTTCTAAATATTTTTATTTTTATTTTTAAGTATAAATATCCTTAAAGAATTAACTTATCAATTAAGGAGCTTAATTATAAAATAATTAATAAAGAATTTTATTAATAAAAAATTTATACGTTTTTTTTTAAGAATTTAAAAGACTTAAAATAAATAAATATTCTATTCCTTTAATAAATAATTAAAAATAATTATATTATTTATAAATACTTACGTAAAATCTTATATTAAACGTAATTAGTATTTATTTATTCTTATATATATAAAAAATTACCTTTGAAACCTATTAATATAATTAAAGATTTCTTTTAATCTTTATAAGAAATAATATAAAGTTTATACCGGTCGGATTTATGTATAAGAAATTAATAGAAATAATTACGGGTATCGATTACGGTAATAAATTCGTAACTTATAATTACTCCGGGAAGCGGGACGGGATATATCCCATGGGATAGGGATAAGATGGGATAAAGTCGCTTTTATCCTATCTTTTATTAGCTTAAGATGGGACGGGATAAGATCGGAATATATTAAGATCCCAATGGCGGATTAAATAAAGCATATCGTAAATAAAGTAAAAAGTTTCCGGGCTAATAAACTTAAAGATAATTATAAAGATAATTATAAAAATAATTATAAGGATGATTAAGAAAGTTGTTATATGCACTGTGCGGATGCCAAGACCTTTACGGACATTAAGGCCCAAAGGGGTATAGCGGACGCCCGTGCTTGGCGCACATACTCATATTGCGCACCTTCATAGATAGATACTCACTTATTATATATATTACACCCATATTTTACCTCAGTACTTTTAGTACTTAATAAATGATAATAATAGCTTCAGTCATTTAAGCCTTTAATATAGATGTTATTTAACCTCTAGCACTTTATTATTAGCGGTAATTACGTTATAGCTTATCTATTTAATCCTTATATTACCGGAGTCTTTCACTAAATATCGTACCGTTATACCTTTACTATTACCTATATTAATAGCCTTAGTTAACTTAATTATATCATCCTCGATATCGATATATATATTAATCTTTAAATCAATTAAATTACTTATAGCTTAAATTTTACTTATAAGATCCAGGACTTCATTTATTTTATTTACAGCTTTATTAAGCTTCTTACCAAAACCTTACCTTACCATATACGACCTCTATATGAGATTTATATCTCTTAAATCTCTTACTTTACTAAAATTAATACCCTCCGCTATAGTATTATTATTACGGATCCTACCTACTATAATACTTAAAGACCTTTACCGTAAATTTATTTTATTATTAATTTCTTAAAAGTTATTAGATAAGAAAGAGTTTTTAGTTAAGTTATTTATAATTATTATAAATAAACTTCGAAGCGTTATTAAAAATAATAATAAAGAGATCTATAAGCTTATAATAAGGATTAAACGAGAGGCTTAGGAGTAGGGAATATAAATAAGTATTCCTTTAAAAAAGGCATATATAAATTAACTAAATAATAGCTAAAGCTTTATTATACTTATAAGGGTTACTTATAACCCGTAGCCCCTTAATACGGCCACCGATAAGGCTTATACTTAAGTAAGACCCGACTCGGTAAAACCACGGATATCACGGTTTTAAGCGATTTAGCTTAATTATAACCCTTAAATCCACGACTATATCCCGGGTAACTTACGATAATTGCTCGGCTTACACCTTTTTTCGATTTTTCAACTTTCCTTTAATAATTAGCCTTAATACTTAATAACCATTATTTCCTTTTATTTCCTTAGTATATTTGGCGCTAGAGATACTTAATCCCTAGCCCCGGAATTACTTTCCTTTATAAAGACTTTAACCTTACCGTCGCAACGAAGGCGTTACGGTCTTTCTTTTTGTGGTATATTTATTATATGTACTATACGTATGCCAAGACCTTTACGGATACTAAGGCCCAAAGGGGTATAACGGACGCCCGTGCTTGGCGCACACACTCATATTGCGCACCTTCATAGCTAGATACTCACTCATCATACATATTACACCCACATTTTACCTCAGTACTTCCAGTACCTGACAAAAGTCGTAATATTAAAAGCTTAATTTACTATATAGCTTTATTATAACGTTATAAAAAAGCTTAAGTAATATTACCTTAAATCTCTCTATTTTTGATTCCTCGTTAATATTTAACTTATATACCTTATTCCTTAAGCTTATTAATTTAAATTATACTTAAAGAGGCTAATAAAAATAAATCCGCTTTAAGATTAAATATGTCTTAAGTTTAAAGGGGGATATTGTTTTAAAATTAAATTATTTAAATTGGCTTAAGATATTATTCTTCTATTAGTCCGGGGAATTATAAGTTAGAATATTAACGTTACTTAAAGTAAAACATAATATTATATATATTAATAAGATATCCTTTAGATTATCGTTATTATTATTAATTTTATTATTATCGTTATCGTTAATATACTTTATAATTATATTTACGTTAAATATTTATTTCTTTTATTCCTTATCCTTTTAATCTTTAAAATTATTATTATTAAGTTTTAAGTTTATATACGATTAATTTAATTCGTTTTCTCTTTATTTATAATAGTAAATTAATATTTTTACCCGGAAAGTTAAAAAAAATAAAGTATCTTTAATTTTTATAATAATGCTTAATAATAAAAAAGCAATATTTATATTTATTATTAACGGAAGCATTATAAAGGATATCTCGAGTTACTTATAATAAAATAAGTACTTTTATTAAGTTAAGATTCTATTACTTATTTTAAGTAATAATATTATCTTATTTTAATAATTTCGATAAATATAAAGATAAGCATAAATTAATTATTATTCTTATATTACTTAAGTTTATTAATAATAAAATTATTTAATAAACTTTCTTTATTTAATAAAGTATTTAGGTCCTTTATAGTCTGCGCTTGCCTGCTTAACCTTTAATTTATTAATAAATCGAGATTAAAGCGTAAAACGTACTTATTAAAGGTTTCATAAAGGGTAGCCTAATTAACTTCCGCTTATAAGATTTTACCTATTATTATATATTAATTTCAACCTTTAAAGACCTTATTGCCACCTTATAGAAACAACAAAGCTATTTACTTATAAAGCGAATTAATCGAGCTTTAAATCTTATTATAATACTTAATTAACTTAATATATACTATATTTAACCCTTAAATAAGCTTTTTCTTTTAAATAACCCGTTTACGTCGTAGACGATTATCTTGCTTTTTAATATAATTAAAAAGCTTATTATATATTATAAAAACGAAATAAAAAATCGGTAATTTAATAATACTTATTACTTTAATATCTTAATAGAATAATTAAGTTAATTCCATTAAGTATCCGATATAACTTTATTCTTTAAGATTAAGTTCTAAAAGCTTATTCTTTCCTTTATCTTTTTTTAAGAATATATTAATATTCTTATAAAGTATTAAAATATAAATTATTATATAAAAAGATAAATCTTAATAAATTATTATATCCTAGAATAACTTTAATAATATTTCCTTACGTTTTTTATTTTAGTTTAAAATCGGAGGATTTATAATATTATAAGTATTAATCCTTTTTTATTAAACGGCTATAAGAGGCTTTTTACGCTTACTATTAACGTTAATATAAACCGTAATCTTCCGAATTTATAGTTTATTAAATAAGTTTAAAGATTATTAAAAATTTATCTTATTTTTATTAATATCTTAAGGATACTTATAGTTTAACCGTTAATTAATTTAATTTATTCTTTATTAAATCAATAATTTATATTATCGTTTATTATATTAACCTTAAGGTAACTTAAGAAGGCCTTAAGTAAAAGCTAGATAATATAGGTTAAATATAATAAATATTTTATTTTCTGCCGTATCTTTATAATATTAATAAATGAATTTTAACGCGTTTTAACTTCTTAACGTAATATAATTATTATAGTATTATTATTACTTATATCATTAATAATAACGGTTAAAATATAATCCTCCAACTTATAACTCTTAATTACCTTTATCGTAATAAATATAAACCGCTTATTATTATAAGTACCTTTTATATGTTTAAAGTTAATTAATATATTATAATATTCTTAATCTTAATTAATTTAATATATTATAATCGCTATATAAGATTATTTATTATTTACGGATTAACTATTTATAGTTAATAAAACCTTGTTATTATCGTTAAGAAAATCTTTTAATAAAAAAAACTTATTTTTTTCTAGGCGCTTTATTATATAATTCTTAATTATTATTAAGGATAATAATATAAGGCCTCGATTAAGATAAATAAAAAGTTAATATATCTTAATATGCTTAACGATAATAAATAATAAGGTTATAATAATAACCTATCGCCGTAATTACTTTAAGAAATCTTCTCGTATTAAAACCTTATTATTAAGTAAAAGTCTTATTCGTTAATTAATAAAGTTCTACAAAATTAATTAAAAAAGGATTTATAATTATTTTTATAATAATTTAATTAAAGAAGAGATTTAATTACTTTATTGATTATATTAGTTTAAATTAATATTTATTTTAAGTTCTTAATATAATTAACTCTCTTATAGTTTTTAATCTTTATATAATTCTTTATTTTTAATATTCCATCCTTTTTTAGGTATTATAAACTTTTATTATATCTCTTATATACGATATAAGGTAACTTTATATTATTATTAATATATATAATATCTTTTTTAAAGTACTTTTAAGCGTTAAATTTCTTTTCGGTACCCTATATTAGGTATTTAGTTAAATACGCTTATACTTATAGGGTATTTCCTTACCATATTAAGAACTCATTTTTAATAGTTACTTTATATATATAATACCTAGACTTACGCTTTAATCCTAATATTAAAAAGTTTATATAAATTAAGCTTATATTATTAAACGTATTAAAAAACATAATAATATAATATTTATATTATTAAACGTATTAAAAAACATCACGATATAATAAAATTAATTATAAATAAGGTCTTTAAATAGTGTAAAATAATAATTAAATTAAATATTTCTTTTTAATAATAACTAATTAATAAATATAGTATCTTATTTACTATAATTAAGGTAACTATAAAGATAATATAAGTATATAAACTTATAATAAGATTAATAGCTATTTTTTACGTAAACCCTTTTTAGGAAAATAATGGGATTTTATTTAAAATCCCTATAAATAAGAAAACCTTAAAATATAATAGAAGTATATAAGTCCTAAAAAAGTATCTTATAATTAAAAAATAAATAAAAATACTTTATATGATCCCTATAAAATAACCTTTAAAAGCTTATCCTAAAAGGTTATTCTTAAAGAATTATTTTTCCTTTATTAAATTAAAGTAATCTTTATATTATATATAATAAAAATTTTAAATTTATTTTTATTATAATCTCTATATTATTAAGCTCCTTAATATTTATATAGAAAAATAACCTTAAAGAAAACAGTTTATATCTTAGGAATTATGGTATTAAGAATTTAAAAGGATTATTACGCGATTATATAAAAAATCCCTTGAAAAATAGTTCTAATATAAAGTATTACTTATAAGTTAAAAAATAAAAATACGTTTTATTAATAATCCTTAACGCTTTAATAATTAATAAAAGTTAAATACTATATTATATAAAACTTACCGATTTTAAAAGTCTATAATATTAATAATATTAAAACTAAGCTTTGTGAAATTAATTAAAGAAGTAATTAAGGAAATACAAAATAAAAAAATATATAAATTTTATTCTATAAGCTTTAAAACGTTATAAAAAGCTACGGAAGCCTATTTTATTAATAAATTTTAATATAAAATAGCTTATAATAAGCCTTTAATATATAATTAATATATATATCTTAATAACTTTATTTATTATTATATATATAAAATAAGTTATATTAATATAAAAGGATATAGAATTAATCCTAACGTTTAAAAGTAAATAACTTTTATTTAAGATTTAAATATTGTTATGAAATTTCAATTTTAATTAATAAATTAAATTTAATAACCTTTTAAAATTATTAAATAATAAAAGATTTAACTTTTATTATAATATTATAAAGAAAAGTTTTATTAAATATATTAAGATTAATTATAATAATCTTTTTATTAATTTTAGCTTTAATTAAAAGATTAAATTCCGGTATGTTTTTTAATTAAATTTTTAGTTAAATTATAAGTTTTTTAATTAAAAGAAAACAATTTCATAAAAGTAATATTATATTTAATTATATTCCTTAAATTAAGGACCCCATATTAAGTTAAATATATCCCTTTTAATAAAGGTTATAATAGAAGTTATTACTTTTAAGAATTATTATTAATTCGTTAATGATTATAATAATACGTCGATAATTAATAAGAATTTTATCCTTAAAACTATTTATAACTAATATTTAAGCTTCTTTTACCTTCGTTATATTTATTATAGGGTCTTAATTCCATTTTTTAAAGTTATAATTTTTTTATTAAGACATAAGCTTAAGTAATATCATTTATTTATCCTTTTTATAATCCTTATCTCATAAAAATAACTTATAAATATAAGTAACTTTATTATACTAAATTACTTATTTTTACTTAAAGAAATATTTATACGGCGGCGGTAAATCCTTATATAAGCGGTTAATCTTATATTTAATTAATATAATAATAATTATAAAACTTTAATCTTAATATACCTCCTTAAAAATACGTATAAAAGTTAAGAAATCGGGTATTTAATTTATTTATAGTTTTTATATCTTACGTTATATAAATTTAATAAAGTTACGCTATGAGCGTTTAATTCCCTTAAATTAAATTATTTTATAATCATATAATTAAGTATTTTATATTTTAATTACGTTTACTTAAAGCTTTTTAATATTAAATTTATTTAAGCCGACTTTCTTAATTTCTGTTTATATTAAAAGTGTTATAAATTTCGGGTTTATTAAAATTAAATTAGTTTTATATATTTTATAATAAAGACTTATACTTATTATTACTTTATTATTACTTAAATCCTTTTATCAAGGATTATTATTATTTTTTTTATTAACTTTAACTTTCGCGTTTTATTTAACTTAAGACCGTTATTTAAGGCGAAAACGTTAATATATTGATTATTAAGAATATTAATAATTATAAGCGTAATAAGCATAAAGATAATCATGTTAATATATTAATTATTTATAACGTTTTTTTTTTTTAAATTTACGTTTTTAATAAAGTTTAATCTTTAATAATCATTTTCTTTTATTTATTAATCTTCTTTAACTTGAATAAGTAATAACTTAAGGCGGTTTAATCTATATACTTTATTTTTTTAATTATTATTTTAGAAAATAAAATTAAGTAATATAATATGCGATTTTATTATATTTAAGTTTTATAAAAGCTTTTCTTCTATTTTACGTTTTTTTATGGATTAAGCTTTTTTATTATGTAATTTATAAGGTAAATTATTTTAAAAAGTAATATTATTAATTATAAAAAATTAATCCTATAAAAGCTTTTCTTCTATTTTAAGTTTTACTTATAAATTAAACTTTTTATTATATAGTTTATAAAATATATTATTTTAAAAAGTAATATTATTAATTATAAGAAATTTATTCTTTAAATAATTAATATATATAAAAAAAGCGCTTAAGCTTTAAACTTTTAAAGCTTTTTATATATAACGATTACTTTCTTTAAATTTTATTTTAAATAAGAAATCTATAAAAAGGTTTTTAAGGTTCTTAATATAATTTATAATTATAAAACTTAAAACGATAATATTATAAAAGTATTAAGATAAGAGATTACTAAATAAATTACTTAATAATAGAAAAAGAAAAAAAGTTTTAATAAATATATTAATAAATAAAATATACGTTAAACTTAATTTATTAAAATTTCTAAAGTTAAATTCCGGGGTTAAGAATCTATAAAAAATTATATTTTAATTATTATAAAGATTAATATAAATAATCCGGTTACGGGTTAAAATATTAATATTATTAAAACGATATATACTATATATACTACCGAGTTTTTAAAGTATTCTGAGACCTTTTTTTTAAATTAATTAAAATTAAGGTTAACGTTATATAAGCCCCGTAAGGATTAAATAATATTATATTTAATAACTTTAATTATTAAAAAAAATAAACAGAAAGGTTATTAATTATAAAATATTAAATAATAACGAGATAATACTTATTACTTTATATTATCTAACTTTTTTCTGGGCGAATTTAAAGAATTTACTTTTTTAACGTTAAGCTTAAATAAATATTAATCTCGGCGGTATTAAGATTCATTATAAATCTACATTAATTAATAATTTTACCTTAAGAATCTCTCACTTTATATTTAGTTATACTTATATTTTATATTTATTTAATATTTATTTTTTATATCCTTTTTATTATTAAATAATTAATAAATATTATTCTTATATTATTATACGTATATTAAACCGCGTATAATAGCCCGTATTAAATAGATTACGAAGAAATTAACTAAAGGGAAGGCTTAATTATTATTACGATAAATATATAATATAAAAACTTTAAAAGGTTAAAGAATATTAATTATTAAAAAGAAATATAGAGTATAATTAAGGAGTAAGTTTTTATTATAATTATTATTATAATTATTAAGATTAAAATAATTAATTTAATAAGAATATTACGTAAAATTAAGCGTTATTAAAAGTTAATTGACTTTTAACTCCCCTTTACGTTAATCGTACGTTTATATAAAGAAATTACTTATAAATAAATTAATAAAAATTATTTCCGGTTTTACTAAATAACTATTTATATAATCCGAGAAGTAATAAAGGTATATTTTATTTTTTACTTTAAATATAAAACTACCAATATAATTCTTTATACTTTATTAATTTTACGTTAAAAGTATATAATCTCGTTTATATTTATATTAAGCGCGTTACTATTTAGGTTAAAAATAATTAATTAATTAAGGTAATAATATAAGCCGGTAAAGTTTTCTTTTTCCTTACGTTTTTAAGTTAGCCGAATTTTACGTTATTATTTATAAATATATAACTGTTAAGCGGTTTAGCTTACCAGCTTAAACGCGGTAATAAATCCCGGGGTGGTAAATCCAGGGGTGGCAGCACCCGGGGTACTCTGCGTAGTGGTCGTGGTAGTAATAGTGGTAATGGTGGTGGTAATGGTGGCGGTGGTAAACCTTACCATAATAATAACGCTGGTAACAATAGCGATAATAATAACGGTAATAGCGGAAATAATAAAGATACTAATAATTATAATAATAATACTTATACGGATATTATAAATACTTAAAAGGAAGGTATTAATGCTTAAAAGGATATAAATACTTGAAGGGAGAATAATATTAATATTAATACTAACGTTAATATAAATATATAAATAATTGAAATCATTATTATAAGAATTATTATGATTATTATTATACTTATCGTAATCTTTAAAGAGTATAATTAATAGATAGTTCTTCTTTTAATTTTAATTAATTAATCTTTATTAAATAATTTTTTAATAATAGATATTAAAATCTTAATATATCCTTATCCTATCCCCGCGGGATAAAGATAAGATAGGATAAAATATAGCCTTATCCTATCCCATACGGGATGGGATATATATTGTTAAATCCCGTCTTATCCCGTCCCGCTTCCCGGAGTACTTATAACTAAAGAAATTATTTCCTATTATAATAATAATAGGTATAAATCAGAAATTATACTTTTATTAAGTAACTAAATATCAATTATATTACGGCCTTTATATCTGTTTAAAATATCGTATTAAATAATAAAAGTAGGGTATAAAAACTCTATAAGTTAGATAAATTAATAAAGCTTACCCTTATTATGTATTTTATTTAAAGTTTAATTTATAACCTTTTAATCTTTATGCTTAATATTATATATTTTTTTAGGTTTAATAGTTATATTAAGTTAAAGGTTAATAAATATATATTGATTTTCTAGAATATTAATTATAATATTATTATTTTTAAAGATATTATTAAATTCTTTAACGATATTACTTAATTAAATTTACTTATTTTTATCGTATATATAAATCTTAACGTTATTAAGTAAAATTTATTCTTTATAATTATTAGTTTATAATAACCGGTTTAAGTAAGACTTTAAATAATTAGAAGTTATAAAGAGTATTCGGAAAATATAAATATTATTATTATTATTAAAATAACTTTATAAATTTATAACTTAGATTTTTAGGTTCTCCGTCCGTAAGTAATAAGTGGTATTAATAAACTTAAGATTATTATATAATAAGGTTATAAGGGTAAATTATATAAAATTCTAAGTTTTATTTTACATAATAGGTTAACTTTTTAATTAATATCGTTTTTAATTTAAATAACTAATATTTTTAAGTTAACGATATACGTAAATATGCTACCCTAAAATTTAAGATTATAAAACGGTATTAACTACGGTTTAAAGATAAAATCCCGGGACTTTAATAATTCTTTTAAAGTCCCTTTTTTCTGATATATAATTAATATTTATATTATATTATAAATTAAGACTTAAGTTAATTACTTTACATAAATTATATATCGTAATTATATTACTTCATTTATAAAAGTAATTATTTTAATGCTTATATTTTTATAAGTATTAATAATATGTTTTTAACTATTAAAATTGATTATTATTTTATTAAGAATTATAATATCGATAGCGATTAAAATATTAATGAATAAATTATATATTAAATAAATTTTAATTAAGATTTTTCTTAAAATAAATATTGTATTCTTCTCTTTTAAGAAGAATAAGTTAAGTATTATAAATTTGTTAATAATTAACTTAAAATTATTAACGTTTATAACCGGAATTAACTTAAATAATTTTTAAATTTTTAAATTTAAATTTAAAATTTAAAAGAATATAATATTACGATTAATAATTATAATAAGATACCCGTTATTTATATAAAATTTTATTACGGGTAACTTAAAGGTAAATTAAACTTTATTTATAATATATTAATATGCCATAAAAATAAAACTTATAGGATATATACTTTTTACTGCGGTAAAGCTGTTAAGCCAGACGTATGCCTAAAGCTTGAGGGTAGTATGGTAATGTAAAATGTATATATAGCCTTAATAAATAATATATTCAATAAGTAAATTAATTGTTAAAGAAGTAAAAAAAAAGTAGAAAGGACAGGTATTAAGTATTCCTGTGGCCCAGTTACGTTAAAGTTACGAGGTAAATATTAACCCCTATATTATTTCCTATTATAATAACATTTTTTTTCCTTAATACTTTATCCTTAAAGTTATAGTTCTTAACTATAACCTTAAAGTAACTTATTAAAAATCTTTTAAAAACTTAATAAGAAAAGAAGGACAAAAGTCTATAAACCTTACGGTATAGGTATATAACGTATTTGCTTAACTTTTAACGTTAATAATATTAATATTACCCGGTAAAAGTCTTTATATTTATAAATAAAAATACTTTAAACTTATATTAATATATATACTTTCTTAAACGCGTATTTTACTTTTTTTACTATATAATAATATTTAAGTCGTAATTAATTCGCGTTTAAATCGTATAATTATATTAGAATTATTTATTGGTAATTTTCTTTAACCCGTTTAACTTCCGGTTAAGCCTCCCTTATAATTATTAAATAAATTACTTATAAAGTTTACTTATACCATATAATTAACGCTTAATAAAAAGTATTATTTACGATATACTTATTACCTTTATGAACTCTTATAGAAGTTATATAATATTAAAGTCGATAAAAAAAGTTAAGATTAATAAAATGTTTCTATTATTTAACTAGAAAAACGTTATATAAGATTATATGCCTCCGACCTTATTATTTCTGTATAACGTAGTATTATATATTATAAACGTATATTTAAATTTTACTTAAATTAAATACGTAAATAAATTGATTGATTGATTGATTGATTTACACTACGGGTCTAATTAAGTTAATTCCGGCGTTCCTTAATATATAGCCTTTTAACCTTATTAATAACCGTAAAAACCTAATACTTATAACGTTAAAATAAAAACCGGTATTTATTAAGCCTTTACCCTTTATCCCTTAAAATAAAGGATATTAATGGTTATTTAAAGAGTAGTAATCTATTTATATACTTTTTATGTTTTAACTTCCTTAAGAAAATCTATAATATTATAACCATATCTTTATAAAAATTACTTTTAAACTTATTATTTTTCCGTTCCTTTATATATTTATATTATTTTAACCTTACGTAATACCTTTAAGTATTTTTATTAATATTTACGTACTTAATATATACCTTTTTTATATTATTATTGCCGTTAATTCCTTTAAAGATTTTTAATAAGTATTTATTATTATATTTTTACGGTTATAAAAAATAATTTCCGGTTTATATAATTAACGTAATTAATTTCCGCTTCTTTTTTTCTTCCTTAATTAATAACGGGTTTTCTTTATAAAATTTTTAATAACTTTGTTTATTTCTATAGTAAAGTTAAATTATAATAGTAATCCGGTAAATATTATAAATTTAATAGTTACCTTAATATTTTACTTTATAAATAATATTTAACGGTAATTATAAATATTAACTTTTATTATAAGTTTTAACTTAATTTTTATAAATAAAGAATAAAAAATAAAAACGTATATAACGTTCTACTTTTTTTTATTTATATTTATATCCGGCGTTTATCCGACCTCCGGTATATATAATAAATAAGAAATAAATTAAACCGTTTTTATCCGTTTAAAATTAAATTATTAATATATTATTACTTTTTTTTATAATATTATAATAATAAAGATATTTATTAATAATCTTTTTATCGTTAAAAGTTAAATAATAATAACCTTAATGTATAAAGTCCTTATATTTCCGTTAACGTTTAATTTACTTTATTATAGCTTATAAGGTAATCGTAATAATTTTTACTTTTTAAATCCTTTTAATTTCGGTTTTTCTTACGTTTATCGGAAGTTTATATACGCTTAAATTAACCTTTAAAATATTATTAAAATTAACTTCCTTTTTAATTTATTTTTACTTTATTTTAATAAAAAAAGGGATAATTATCCTTAATTTATTCTTTTTAATTTACGGCTTATTAAGATTCTGGCGGATCCGCCCGTTCTTTATTATTATAATTAAGTATATATATTTCCTTAACCTTATTTCAATAATTATTTAATTTAATAAAACCTAAATTAACGGTATAAAGATTTTAAACTTTAATATTAAAATAAAAGTTACTTTATAAGTAATATTAATTACTTTTAAATACCAGTTCTAGACTTTTTATAATATTTAAATAAGCTTTCTTTTATATCCCGGAATATCTTTAAGTATATATTAAATAACTGTAACGTATATTATAGTTAACTTTACTACGGCTTAATAAATAGTCCGGGCCTTTTATAACGTAATTTTCTACATTAATATAATAAAATAAGTAAAGCTTTTTTTATAAAGTTATTTTCTTTTAAAACTTTTTTATATAATCCTTTTAATTAAGCTATTTATTTACTTAAAGGTTAAAAACTTTAATATTAATATCCGGCTTTACCGTAATTTTACTTAAGTTTATTATAATTATTATATTATATAACTTTAAGCTTTTAATTATATAGACGAACTCATACTTATATAGCGTAAATTAAGCCTTATAAGTTTTTATTTATTAAAAATAAATTTTATAAGTTTATTTTAATTTTAAATAGTTTATATATATAAAAATATTATAGGTTAAAAAATAAATATCGTTAATAAAGTTTTTAATTTAAACCTTTTATTTTAATTTAATAAGCTTTTTAATTAATAAACCGTTAAAGAATAAAAATAATATAAGAAAAATAAGCGATCTTTAAGGAATCCTTATTATAACGGGCTTTATTAAACTTATTTTTTATTTTAGGTCAATCGATATAACTCGGTCGTTTAAGAAATTCTTTATTTATTTAATTAAGAAGGGTAATATCCTTTTCTTTTTTAAATTATATAATAACCTTTAATAATTTATTTTATTAAAAGTCTTTATAATATTAAAGGAAAAAAGACTTATAATATATTTCTTTTTATAAATTTATATTATATATACGCCGTTAATTAATCCTTTAAAGGCTATTTTTATTAATTATTTTTTCTTTATTTTTATTTATTAATCGGAAAGAAGGCCGCGGTTTTTTATATAATTATTAAGGATCTTCGTTATTACTATTTTTAAGGCCTTTTTTAATGTATAAAGGAATATAATAAGTTTATAAGATTTTACCTTAAACTAATCCGGCTTAATAAGCTTCTTAAGGATAATTACCTTTATTTCCTTAAATTTATATAAATAATAGCCAACGTTAAGGTATACTTAAAAAAAAATAAGTAAAAACCCTTTTAAATAATAAGGTTATTAATAATAAGAATCTATTAGGAATTTTATTTAATCCCGGGGCTTTATCCTTCTTTAATTTATTAATTACTTTAATTATTATATTTTATATTATTACCTTATTTATTAATACGGGGTCAAAATACGTAATATTATTAATATCGTTTAAATTAACTTTTAACGGAAAGGGGAAAAATACTCTTTTAAGGGTTTTAATTTTACCGTTAAAGGTATTAATTAATATATTATCAGGTTTTTTAAAAAGCGGGAATTTAAGGATAAACTTTAATTTTCTACTTTATTTTTTATTATACTTTATTAACTTTTAAATATTGCAAAGTAAAACCGTTAAGTTATATACCGTAAATTAAAAGTATATTTATTTAACCTTTTTAATAATCTTCTTTTTTTCCTTTTAAATAACCCTTAATTAATTAAATATCTTTTAATTTTTATACTTAAAACTTTACTTAATTAGTTTTTTTACCTTTATAATTACGGTTATATACCCTTTATTTTAATAGATTTTAACTTTTTAAAAGGGCTTTATTAACGGGATTATCTTATTAATTACTTTATTTAATACTTTTATTACTTATTTTATAAAGAAATCAATCCGGTTTTTATTATTTAATTAAGGGAGGTCCGTAAATTATATTACCGTTTTTTCCGCTTTTATATAAACCTTTATTTCCTTAACCGTTTTTTACGTTCTCTTTACCGGTAATAATAAGGTCATATTAATGGTTTAGTCTAAGGTTATTTATATTAATATATAGTCTGAGTTATATTTTAAGTTCTTTTATAGCCCGTATATAATAACCGTATTAATAATACCTTTTAAGTTAAACGTTAAGTCGTTAGTCGATCGTAATCCTAAAATTTTAGTTTTCCTATATTATAATCCCTTTTAACGTTAATAGTATAAGGTCGGACCGGGTAATATTTATTAATAACTCTTTAAACTTAATATAATTAATCGTATACCCTTCCTTATTCTATTTAATATAATAAAAATTAAAGTTTTTTATTAAAAAATACTCGTTAAATATTATTATAATATCCTTAAGTAATAAGATTATAAAGGGGTTTTTTTATTAATTAATAACGGATTATATACGTTATAAATATTTAGGTTTTTTTTAGTTTTTCTTTTTCGTATAATTCAGAGTATATATAAATTCCTTCCGTAATAAATAACGTTTTAACTATTTATATTTAGTTTTTTATTTATAAAGAAATATATCCGTATTATCTCGTTTCCTTTAAAAGTTAAATAAAAATTATCTCCCGGGTTAATTAAAAAGTATATATATAGATTATATAATGGCTTTTATATTATTAAAATATTAATATCCTTTATTTCTTTAAATTTAAATATTAATATTATAACTTTAATTATTTTTTTATATACGTTATATTATATTACCCTTAAAAATATAAATATATTATATATTAATTTTTATTAAGTTTTCTCCGTTAACTTTTATTTATATAAATAGTCTCTTTTTAAAGTTAAGCGTTATTTACTTTAATTTTCTTATTATAACGATTATCCCGGTTAAACGGTTAACTTTAAAGATTAATATCGCTATAAGCTTCCTTTTTTTACGTTATTAATTATTAGGTTTTATCGTTTTTTATTTAACGGGCTTTTTTTACGTTTTAAAACCATCCTTAATTATTTTATTAATTTAAATTTATATAAATTATAACGTTAAACTTTAACCGTTATCCTAGTTTCCTTACGTTAAGTCTTTTTAGCTTTTACCGTATATTATAAGTTTTACGTTAAGTAATTATTATTCTTATACGTTATATATTTTAATATATTCTTTATTAAGCCCTTTATTATTAAGCCCGCGTATTTATACGTATTATACCTTCCGGTATATATTATATACTTTATATTATTAAGGTACCTTATAATAATATATCCGTACCCTTAATATTTAAAGTATTAATAAATATCCGCCGCTCGGTTTTATAGTTTTATTAATTTAAGGGATTTACCCTTTATTACCCTTTTATTAAGGATATCGTCGTATATTTTTATTAACGTTACGCTTTAAATAACCGTAAAGTACCTTTTTATCCAATTAAGGGTATTTAGTTTTTTTATTATAAAGGGAAGATTATAGTTAATAATCTTTAGCCCGGGATAAAGGAACGTATTTTCCCTTTTTATTTATTTTAAAGTAGCTTTCCCTTTTTCTTTTATAAACCTTATTAAATATATCCCGTTTATTATAATAATAAATAATTACCTTAATACTTTTACCGTTTTATATCCTTTTTTACCGGTTTATTTTTTTAATTTCTTAAATTTTTCCCTCGTTTTTAATAAGGCTATATTAAAAAGGATATCCTTACTTTATAGTTTATATACCGTAATAATCTATTTTATTAATAGCTCCCCAGTTATTTTAAACGTCTTTATTAATTATACAAAGCTTTTTTTTATAACTATATTTTTTTCTTCTTCATTTAATAATTATATAATTACTATTTTCGTTTTTTTTAATATTACCGTTTTCTCCTTAATCCTTATTTTTTTTACCGTTAATATAAACGTTATTTTTATAGCCCTCGTTATTTAGCTTACTTTTACCCTTATCTATAAAGTTTTTTCCGTTACTTCCCTATTTTATATATAGCCTTTTTAATTCCTTTTACCTCCTTTTATTAATATTTTCATTACCGCCTTTTAAGCTCTATATAGCCTTTTTAAATCCTTTAATTTTACCCCCGCCTTTACGTAAAAGTCTCTTACCTTCCGTAGCTTAATCTATAATATCGGTTAGGTTTCTAGTATAATATCCTTTTATTTAGTTATAAAGAAACCTTTTAACGTTTTTACCGTTTTTTCCTTTATTATATTTTTTCCGTATATTTTACGGTTACCCTTTTTTATAGTTTATCCCTGATTATCCGATATTCCCTTATCCTTACCCGGTTTTTCCTTAATTTATATATACTTAATAAAACCCTTTCCGCCCCCGCTTATTTTCTATCCGTTACCGTATATTATCTTCGTTTCCTTTATCCTTTATTTACCCTTTATAATTACGTTACCTTTATACGTTATATATATTTTTTTACGTATATCTCATTAAATATAAGCACTTTATTTATTTTAAGATTTTTTTATTATATAGTTATCCCGCCGTCCGTATAAATTATTATTATTTCTATTAATAAGAACCGTTTACCCTTCTACCCCTTTTACTTTTATTATTACTTCGCTTCCGCTTATCGTATTTAAGGCATTTACCTTATTATTATTTAAGCTATATATACGTGAATCGTTTTGAACCTTTGGGGTCCCGTTGGTCGTCGCCATTAGTTTCTTAAATAAATTATATATTTTTATATTACCGTTAACTTACTTTAATATTTAAGGAAGATAAAAAAATAATATAAAAATATATAAGTAAACTTTATTAAATATTATATAAAGTTCTTCCGTTTCTTAACCGCTATAAAATTAAAACTTTCTTAATAAGGTATTATTAAGATATCGATATTAATTAAATATAAATATAATATAATTAATAATATTAATCGTATAACTTTTATACTTAAGTAATTAATTAACTTAAGTTACTTTATCGTAAGTATACCCTTATTGTAATTTATACGTTATTAATTACGTTATAGCTTAAGTTTAATCCATTTTAACCTTTTAACCTTAATATTAAGTTTAAACGATTAATACGTAATAATCCTTTCTTTAAATATAACTTATCCGTTATAAACGTTAACGGGTCGCCCGTATAACGTACTTTTACTTTATTAATACCTTATTTAACTTTAACGTTTATTTTATAAACCTTCCGTTCGTTAATTAATTTTAAATATTCTTTAATATCTTCCGTTATTCCTTAAATAAGTTTATTATAGCCCGATTTTCTTATATTATATCGGACCCCTTATGGCCCCTTAACGGGTTATAAGTGTTTATACTTAAAAGTACCGATGAATCTTGAATTATAAGCCGTTTTATAAAATAATAACTTTTTAAGTATACTTATTCCGCGTTATATAATATTATAAGCCACTTAATTAACTAAAATACGTTTTTATTATAAAGAGATTATAGGTTTAAATATTAATTCTTATATAGGGTTTAAATAAATAATAAATAGATCGTAATAAAAGAGTATTAAGGATAATAAGTTTAAAGGATTACGAATTAATAATACTTAATATACGTATATAAGTTATAGTATTTTTATACTTATATTAAAACTTATCCCTATAATAAAATTAAATATTTTATATTTAAGCTATATACTTTATATTTTATACCGTAATTATTTATACTTTTTATTAGATATACTTTATAGCTTTTTTATATATTTTAAATAATAAGAACGGAGGATAACGACAAACAAAGGGACCCCAGAGGTCCAAAACGATACGTACACGTATAGCTCTCGTAATAGTGAAGGAAATATATTAAGTACGATAAGTAAAAGTAACGTAATAATAGAAAATAAGGTGGTAAACGGGTAAGTAACTTATATTAATAGAAATAACGACAACGTATATAAGCAATATAATAATAATAAGCCGGATAATACTTAAAGTAAATAAAAGAATTAAAATTAATAAAATACGCGTATTAAAGCGCGTAAAACGCGTAATAATAATGCAGAAATAATAGGTAAATAAAGGGGTAAAGAGGCCGGTACGGTATTAATGGCGAAGGGTATAAACGGGGGGAAAAAACAAAAAGACCGTAATAAAAGTATTATTAAGGGTATATAAAGGGGAAATAAAATTAATAAAAAGGATAAAACCTTAAGGGATTAAAAATAAAAAGCGGAAACAATACGTTACCCGATAAATAAAGGTGAAAAAGCGGTAAAGGAAACGGTAAAAGCCTTAAAAGGACTTTTTATAATAAAGTAAAAGGATATTACGTTAAAGACTTAATTAATATTATGGATTAAGTTAAAAAACATAAGGGACTTCTATATAAAAATAGGGGTAAAATTGGGGGAAACGGAGCGGTTACGGGGCTCTTAAAGGGTAATAATAAAAGCGTTAATAAAGGGTAAAGAAAACGGTTTAAAATTGGGTATATAAAATAAAAATATAAAAACGGCGGCCCTTTAAGCAAAAAAAAGCTAGGCGATAAAGATAATAAAAAGGGTACCTACGGTAAAGAATAAAAGGATAACTAAGGAAAAAGCGGCCGTATTAAAGAAAATAAAAATAATAACGGTCCGCTTATTTAATAATAAGGAAAAAAATACGATTATAAAGGTAAATCCGTTATAATTAATAAAGGCTTTTAAGGTAACGATAGAATTATAAATAAAATAGATTATCGCGGTATATAAATTATAAAATAAGGATATTTTCCTTAATATAATATCTTTAAAAACGAAAGAAAACTTAAAGAAATTTAAGGCTTAAATTAATAAGGGAAAATATAAATCGGTTAAGGTTTTAAGGTAATTATTTATTATTACGGTAAATAAGATATATTTATTATATTTTATAAAAGCTAAGAAAGAAGTTATATTAAGGAATATAAAAAAGGAGAATACGGTTTTTTACTTAAGGCTTAAGATTATTAACTATAAGCTTTTTCCGGTAATAAAAAGATTTAACTTTTTAAAACGTATAAAGAAATACTTTATTGTTATATTAAGCGTAACGTTAATAAAGATATATAATAACGTCTTAAATAAAAAGAATATTAAAAAGGGATTTTTTAAAATAACTCGGTTATAAAATAAGGCGGCGGATATTTATTAGTATTTTAAGTATTAAAATTATAAATATATTATTATAAAATATGCGGTTTACGTTAAAGGCTATAATATTTATAATTATATAAAGTTAATAGCTAAAAGGCTTATAAAAGGTACGCTTAAATATATTATATATAATAAGGAAAAATACTTAATATAGGATTCTGAATATATAATAAAAGTTAAAGAAATTAAATATAAAAAGACCCGGATAACCGTAAAAATCTAACGGTATAATATATATAAGATTAATTTAATGGGTTAATTAAAAACAGCCTTAAAACGCGGGGTTAATTAATTAAATAATAAGGGATAAATAACGGTAACGGATAAAATAAAAAAAAGGAAGCTTTTCGCGATCTTAACCTTAAGAGCCGGCTATCTTATGTCTTTAATAATAGCTAGGAAGGTAATAAATTAAAAAACGCTTAACTTTAATAAAAAGTCCGGAACTTAAATAAATATAAAAAAGGGAGTTTTTATAAAGGTTAATATATAATATATTAACGCTTCTAAAAGTAATATAATATAACGTCCGTAACGAAAAAATTAAAGTAATAATACCGATATTTAAGTTTAAAAAAATCGAAAACGTTAATATTATAATAATATAAGAATTACCGTATAACTTATATATATATTTATTTATTAATCCGGGGGAGGGATTTTACTTAGCCTTTAAGGGGAATAAGATAACCTGAATATATTTCTTTATAAATAAATGGCTTAACGTAAATAACTTAGATATTATTTATTATAATAAAAACCTTTATATACTCTATATTATAAAAGAAAAGGATTTAAAGGGCGACCTTAATATCTATAACGTATATAACCCGCCGCCGATTAATAAAGAAAAACCTTCTATAATATTATTACTTAAAAAAGTCTTAATTATTTTAAGTACATATATATTACTTAAAGATTTTAACTTATATTATTATATATTAAATAAAAAAAGCGTATAATAAATAATATTAAATTAAATAATTTATTAATAGTTATTACTTAAATTAATTTTTTATTATTAATATTATAAGAGATTATTATATAAAAGTATTATAAATTTAAAATAACGATTAATTTAATTTTTAATACGGAAAAAATTGTTAACGCGGTTATAATATATAGGCTATAAAAGAACTTAAAATATAGCTTAAATTATATATCGATATAGATAACTTTAAATTAAACCGTTAATATAACCTTATTATTACCAGAAAGGAAAACATAAAAAACGGTTAAGGAAATAAAGGTTCATATAAAAATAAAGGATACGGTAATATAATTCACGGATTTCCTTTAATTAAATAATAAAGACCAGATTAACCTCTTTATAAAGTAAATAATAAAGGTATTAAATAAAATAATTAATAAAATAATTTTAATAATAAAATTTTCTTAAAGAGTTAAAACCTATTAAAATAAAGGGTATACGACCGCGACCGTAAAAATAAAAAAGGTAATTAAGTAAACTTTTAAATATAAAAATTAAAAAATACTTAATTAATTAAGGGTTATTTAAAAGGAAAAAGAAAGGATTATTAAGAAAATTAAGTAAATATACTTTTAATTTATAATATATAACTTAACGGTTTTATTTTATAATATTTAGAAGTTAATAAAATATAATAAAGAATAAAGTAAGAAATTAAAATTTATTTTTAAATTCCCGTTTTTTAAGAAACTTAATAATATATTAATTAATATCTTTAACGGTAAAATCGAGGCCCTTAAAAAAATATTTTTCCCCTTTCTATTAAAAGTTAATTTAAATAATATTAACGGCGTTCTATACTTTAACCCTATATTAATAAATAAGGTAATAATATAAAATATAATAATTAAAACGATTAATAAATTAAAAAAGGATAAAGCCTTAAGGTTAAATAGGATTCTTAATAAATTCTTATTAACAATAATTTTATTATTTAAAAAGGTTTTTATTTATTTCTTTTAAGTATATTTTAACCTTAATTATTACTTATATAAGTTTAAGGAAATAAAAACGATTATCCTTAAGAAGTTTATTAAGTTAAATTACTTTAAAATAAAGTCTTATAAACTTATTATATTCCTTTATATATTAAGGAAAACTTTAAAAACGGTAATAATAAAGATCCTTAACGATTATATAAAAAACTATAGATTTCTCCCCGATTAATAAATAAAAATAAAAAGAAGTTAATTAATAAAAATAGCCCTTAAATAATTAATTAATAATATATATATAATATAAAATTACGGGAAAAAGTATATTATAAGTTTTCTTTCCCTTAATATTATAAGTATTTTTAATAAAGTAAATTACCAGAAATTACTATATAATTTAAGGAAAAAGGGGATATTATTTTTCTTAATTAAGTAAATAAAAAGTTTTTAAGCAATTAAGTTACGTTAATTAATTTAAAATAAAAAATAAACTTAATAAAGCCCGTTTTAATAAAGATTCCTTAAGGATTATTAATTTCTTTTATATTATTTTTATTCTTTAACGGTTTATTAATTAAGGAACTTATTAAGTTAAAATAGAAAATTTAAATTAAAAACTTTATTAATAATATTTACCTTTTAGTTTATAATATTTTTATATATATAAATGATTTAAAATTAAAATAAACTTATAAAGTTTATTTTTAATAAGTAATAATTTATAAAACTTAATTTATATTATATAAATATAAATTTATTTATATAATTAAAAGCTTAAAATTATATAATATAATAATTATAACAAACTTAAGTAAAATTATAGTAAAACCGGATATTAATATTAAAATCCTTAACCTTTAAATAAATATAAAGCTCGATTAAAAAGATTATATAAGAAAAATTTAAAAGAAAATAACTTTATAGGAAAAAGGTTTTACTTATTTTACCGTATTAATCTAAAGAATTATATTATAAAAGGCCCGGACTATTTATTAAACTATAATAAAGCTAACTATAATATATATTATAGTTATTTAATATATATTTAAAAGTATTCCGGGATATAAAAAAAAGTTTATTTAAATATTATTGATTAATTAATTAATTTATACTACGGATCTAGCTAAGCTAATTCCGGCGTTCCTTAATACTCGGCTATTTAGTTTTATTAATAACCGTAAAAAACCCGACATCTATAATATTAGGAATAAAAACCGGTATTTACCTAGCCTTTACTTTTATCTTAAAGGTTAAGAGTATTTATAACCGTTTAAAGAGTAAGAATTTATTTATATGCTTTTTTTAAAAAACTTATAATATTACGACTGAATCTATTTAAGGGTTACCTTTAAATTTATTACTTTTCCGTTACTTTATAGGTTTACTTAATATTAAAATTTTAAAATTCTAATTATATTATTAAATATCCTTATTAATACGTATATTATTATTATTTTATTTATATAATTTTGCCAACCAATATAATATCGCCTTTTATACCGCTCCGGTATTTATAGCCCCTTTAACCCCTTATTAAGTATAGTTTTTCCGTTATTACTTTTTATTTTTAAGTTAACGGTAAGGTTTCTTAATTAAGTTTTTAACCACTTTTTTTATTTTTTTAATTAAACTAAATTATAATAATAAACCCATAATTATTATAAATTTAATAACCGCTTTAATACCCTTTTTATTAATAAATATTTAGCGATAATTATTAATCTTTACCCTTTTAATTAATATTAATTTAAGTTCCTTAAATAATAAATAAAAGATTAATACATATATAGCGTCCTACTTTTATTATTTATATTTATAATTAATATCGGTTTAATTGTTAGCGTATATAATAAAAAGGAAATAAGTTAAACCGGTTTTATTTATCCGGAATTAAATTATTAACGTATTATTACCTTTTTTTATAATCCCGTAACGCCGGAGATACTTATTAATAACTTTATCGCTATTTAAAGTTAAATATTATTACCCTTAAAGGATCGACTCTTTATATTTACGTTAATACTTTATTTATTTCTTTATAATTTATAAAATAATTATCGTTAATTTTACCTTTATAGTTTTCTTTTTCTCCGTTATTTTTACTTTAAATAAAAGTTTATATACTTTTACGTTAACTTCTTAAACGTAAATTAAATCGATTTCTTTTTTAACTTATTCCAATTTAACTTCTGTAAAAAAAGTAAATACCATATTTTTATACCTTTTTATTTAAGGCCTTTTATAGTTTTAATAAATATGTTTATTTTTTAATTAATATAATTAAATTTATATTTTTTTTAAGTTTCATTTAAGCGATTATTTAATTTAAGGCCAACTTTATTAATAATATAAAGACCTCGGATTTTAATATCGGGATAAGAATCGCTTTATATATTTTATTTATTATTTTTAAGTATTGGTTTTAAACCTTTTATAATTACCGGACGGGCTCTTTCTTATATTTAAGCGTATCCTTAAGTATATATTATATAATTACCACGTACGTTATCGTAGGCTTTATAATTATTTAATAAACGGTTTTAATTTTTTATAAGGTAGCTTTTTACGTTAACGCCGTAAGGCAAATAAAACCTTTTTTTTATAAAATTATTTTTTTTTGATTTTTTTTATATAGTTTTTCCAGTTTAATTTCTTATTAATTTATAAGCCGAATACCTTAATATTAATTTCCGGTTTTACCGTTATATTACTTAAGTCTATTATAATTATTATATTATATAGCTTTAAACTCCTTATTATATAAATAAATTTATATTTATATAAAATAAATTAAATTTTATATATTTTTATTTATCGTAAATAAATTTTATAAATTTATTTTTGCTTTAATTAATTTATATAAATAAATATATTATAGGTTAAAAAATAAATATCGTTAATAAAGCCTTTTATTTAAATTTTTTATTTTAACTTTATTAAGTTTTTAATAAACGGGCCGTTAAAAAATAAAAATAAGATTAAGGAAATAAATAACCCTTAAGGACTCCTTATTATCGTAAGCTTTATTATATTTATTTTTTATTTTAAGTTAATTAACGTTATTTAATTATTTTAAAAACTTTCTATTTAATTTATAAAGAAAAATAAAACCTTTTTTTTCTATAAATTATATAATAACCTTTAATAATTTATTTTATTAAATATTTTATAATATTTAAAGAAAAAAACTTATAATGTATTTTTTCTTATAACTTTATAATATATATACGTTATTAATTAAGTTTTTAAAAGCTATCTTTATTAATTATTTTCTTTTTATTTTTATTTATTAATTAAAAAGTAACTTATATTTTTTACGTAGTTTTTTAAAATCTTTATAATTACCGTTTTTAAAGCCTTTTTTAACGTATAAAGGAATACTATAGGTTTATATAATTTTACCTTTAAGTAATTTAATTTAATTAACTTTTTAAAAATAATCGTCTTAACCTCCTTAAATCTATAAAAATAATATCCTATATTAAAATAAGCTTAAAATAAATAAATAAAAACCTTTTTAAATAATAACGTTACTATAAATAAAAACCTATTTAATATATTATTAAGTTTAAAAACTTTATTCTTTTTTAGTTTATTAATTGCTTTAATTATTATTTCTTAAATTATTATTTTACTTATTATTATTAATTTAAGATATATTATACCGTTAATATCTATTACGTTAACTTCCGGTAACGGAGGAAAAAATACTTTTTTAAATGTTTTAATTTTACCGTTAAAGGTATTTATTATTATACCGTTTAATCTTTTTAAAGGTAAAAACTTAAAAATAAATTTAAGTTTCTTACTTTATTCCTTACCGTATTTTATTAACTTTTAAATATTATAAAAGGAAACCGCTAAGTTATATATTATAACCCGGAAATACGTTTATTTAATTTTCCGGATAATTTTTTCCTTTTCCTTTTAAACTTCCTTTAATTGTTAAAACGTTTTTTAATTTTTATATTTAATAACTTATTTTATAAACGTTTTTACTTTTATAATCGTTTTTATATATTTTTTATTTTAATAAGTTTTAACTCTTTAAAATAATTTTATTATTAAGATTATAACATTAATTATTTTATTTAAAGTCTTTATTATCCGCTTTATAAAACGGTTAATTTATTCTTTATTATTAAGTTAAGGGAGTTCCGTTAATTAAGATATTACTTTTACCACTTTTATAAATATTTTAACTTCTTTAATCGTCTTTTACGTTTATTTAAATAATAAAAACGGAATTATATTAACGGACTAATTTAAGGTCGTTTATATCGGGACGTAATTTAAATCGTATTTTAAGTCCTTTTAAGGTCCGTATATTATAACCGAATTAATAATATTTTCCGAATTAAATATTAAGTTAATTATAGTTTTAAGTTTACTGCTTTTTTATATAATAACTTTTTTTAACGTTAATAATATAAAATTAAATTATATAATAACTATTAATAACTCCTTAAATTTAATATAATTAATTATATAATTATCTTCGTTCTATTAAACGTAATAAAAATTAAAGTCTTTTATTAAGAGGTACTTATTAAATATAACTATAATATCCTTAAGTAATAAGATTATAAAGGGTTTTTTCCTATTAATTAATAGCGGATTATACGTATTATAAATATTTAAATTACCCTTAATATCCCTTTTTTATATAATCTGGAATATATATAAGTTTCCTTTATAATAAATAACATTTTAATTATTTATATTTAACTTCTTATTAATAAAGAAATATATCCGTATTATCTTATTACCCTTAAAGGTTAAATAAAAATTATCTCTTGGATTAATTAAAAAATAAATATTGATTGATTGATTGATTGATTTATACTACGGATCTAGCTAAGTTAATTCCGGCGTTCCTTAATACTCGGCTATTTAGCCTTACTGGTAACCGTAAAAAACCCGATATCTATAACGTCAGGAATAAAAACCGGTATCTACCCAGCCTCTATTTACGTCTTAAGGGTTAAGAGCATTTATGGCCGTTTAAAAAGTAAGAATTTATTTATACGTTTTTTCTAAGAAAACCTATAATACCACGACTAAATCCACTTAAGGGTTGCCCTTAAACATATTACTTTTCCGTTACCTTACGGGTCTGTTTAATGTTAAAATTTCAGAATTCCGATTATACCACTAAATGTCCTCACCGACACGTGTGCTATTGCCACCTTATTCGTACGACTCTGCCGACCGATATAGCATCGAAAAAATAAATATATAAATTATATAACGGCTTTTATATTATTATAATATTAATATCCTTTATTTCTTTAAATTTAAATATTAATATTATAACTTTAATTATTTCCCCGCGTACGTTATATTATATTATCCTTAAAAACGTAAATATATTAAATATTAATATCCGTTAAGCTTTTTTTATTAATTTTTATTTATATAAATAGTCTTTTTTTAAAGTTAAGTATTATTTATTTTAATTTTCTTATTATAATAATAATCCTGGTCGGACGGCCGGCCTTAAAGGTTAATATTATTATAAATTTCTTTTTTTTTATATTATTAATTATTACGTTTTATCTTTCCTTATTTAATAAACTTTATTTACGTTTTAAGATTATCTTTAATTATTTTATTAATTTAAGTTTATATAAATTATAACGTTAAACTTTAATTATTATCCTAATCTTTTTACGTTAAGTTTCTTTTATTTTTACCGTATATTATAAGTTTTATATTAAGTAATTATTATTATTATATACCGCGTATTTTAACGCGTTCTTTATTAAGCCTTTTATTATTAAGTTAACGTATTTATACGTATTATACCCTTTAATATATACCGCGTACTTTATATTATTAAGGTACCTTATAATAATATACTTATACCCTTAATACTTAAAATATTAATAATTATCCGCTACTTAATCTTAAGGTCTTATTAATTTAAAAAATTTACCCTTTATTACCTTTTTATTAAGGATATTATTATATATCCTTATTAACGTTATACTTAAAATAACCGTAAAGTATCTCTTTATATAATTAAAGGTATTTAGCCTTTTAATTATAAAAGGGAGATTATAATTAATGATTTTTAATTTAAAATAAAAAACCGTATTTTCCTTTTTTATTTATTTTAAAGTAACTTCCTTTTCTTTTCCCGTAAATCTTGTTAAGTATATTTTATTTACCGCAATAATAAAGGATTACCTTAATATTTTTACCGTTTTATACCTTTTTTTACCGGTTTATCCCTTTAATTTTTTTAACTTTTCCTTCGCCTTTAATAAGACTATATTAAAAAGGATATCCCCGCTTTATAATTTATATATTATAATAATTTATTTTATTAATAATTCTTTTATTACTTTAAACGCTTTTATTAATTATAACGGGTTTATTTTTACCGTTATATTCCTTTTTTCTTTATTTAATAATTATATAATTATTATTTTTACCTTTTTAATATTATTATTTTTTCCCCCGTTTTTACCTTTTTTATTATTAACGTTAATACCGCTTTTATAACTTTTATTATTTAATTTATTCCCGCTTTTTTCCTTAAAGCTTTTTCCGTCGCTCCTTTATATTATATATATCCTTTTTATTTCCTTTCGCTTCCGTCCGCCGGCGCTTTTATTACCGTTTTTTAAACTCCGTATAACCTCTTTAACTCCCTTAAATTTCTCTTTATATTTACGTAAAAGTTTTTTACTCCCCGTAACCCGATTTATAATATCGGTTAAGTCTTTAATATAATATCTTTCTATATAATTATAAAAAGGCTTTTTAACGTTTTTACCGTCTTTTCTCTTTTTACTTTTCTTTTACGTATTTAATAATTATTTTTTTTTATAATTTATTCTTATTTACTTAATATCTCTTTATTTTTACTTAGTTTTCTCCTCGTTTATATATACTTAATAAGGCTTTTTATGCCTCCGTTTACCCTTTATCCGTTCCCGTATACCGTTTTTATCCGCTCCGTTTTTTATTTATTATCCTTTATAATAATACCTTTACGTATTATACGCGTCCCTTTATATATATCTTATTAATTATAAACTCCTTATTTAATTTAAGGCTTTTTTATCTCGTATTTATTATATTATTTATATAATTTATTACTGTTCTTATTAACTTAAACCGTTTACCCTTCCTTCCCCTTTATTTTTATTATTATTCCGCTTCCGTTTATCGTATTTAAGGTATTATCCTTACTATTACTTAAGTTATATACGTATATATCGTTTCTGACCTCTAAGGTCCCGTTGTTCGTCGCTATCGTTTAAAGATTATATTTAAACCTTCTTTAACGGATTATTTTATTTAAATATTATAGAAAGTTTAAAATTAATATTTAAGAATAATTAACGATATTTATAAAGTAATCTTTATGCCGGTATTAAAGTTTAAGGTTTTTATATTATTAATTAAGGTTTTATTAAATTAAATAATTATTTAAGTAAAGTTAAAGAAATATATATATTTAATTACGATAATAAGAAACGGGCGGATCCGTTAGAATCTTAATAAACCTTAAGTTAAAAAGAATAAATTAAGGATATTTATCCCTTTTTTATTAAAATGAAATAGGAATAAATTAAAAAGAAAGTTAATTTTACCGGTATCCCGGAAGTTAATTTAAATATATATAAATTTCCGTTAAACGTAAAAAAGATTAAAATTAAGGGGATTTAAAGAGTAAAAATTATAACGATTATTTTATAAGTTATAATAAAGTAAACTAAATATTAATAGAAATATAAAGACTTTATACCTTAAGGTTATTATTATATAATTCTTTACGATAAAAAGATTATTAATAAGTATCTTTATTATTATAATATTATAAAAAGGGTAATAATATATTAATAGTTTAACTCCGGATAAATAAAAACGGTTTAATTTACTTCCTATTTACTATATATACCGGAAGTCAGATAAACGTTAAATATAAATATAAATAAAGAAAATAAGATATTATATACGTTTTTATTTCTTATTTTTTATTTATAAAGGTTAAATTAAAACTTATAATAAAAGTTAATATTTATAATTATTATTAAATATTATTTATAAAGTAAGGTATCCGGGTATCCGTTAAGTTTATAATATTTACCGGATTATTATTATAATTTAACCTTATTATAAAGTTATTAAAGATTTTACGGAGAAGGCCCTTTACCGGTTAAAGAAGAAAAAGAGAAACGGAAACCGGTTATACCAATTATATAAACCGGAAAGTATTTTTTATAATTATAAAGATATAATAATAAACGCTTATTAAAAGCCCTTAAAAAAGTTAACGGCGATAATAATATAAAAGGAATATATATTAAGCATATAAGTATTAATAAGGATATTAAAGGTATTATATAAAATTAAAATAATATAAATATATAAAGGAATAAAAGAATAATAAGTTTAAAGGTAACTTTTATAAAAATATAGTTATAATATTATGGATTTTCTTAAGGCAATTAGAATATAAGAAATATATAAATAGATTATTACTTTTTAAACGGTTATTAATATCCTTTACCTTAAAAGATAAAGGGTAAAGGCCTGGTGGACGCTGGTTTTTGCCTTAACGTTATAAGTATCAGGTTTTTACGGTTATTAATAAGGCTAGAAGGCCGCGTATTAAGGAACGCCGGAATTAGCTTAACTAGATCCGTAATATGAATCAATCAATCAATCAATATATTTTAAATTCTTTATTGGAATTTGCTTATTATAAATAATTAAAAACCCTTTTTATTTAATCTAATAATATAATTTTTTATTAATTTTATTATAATTAAGTAATTTTTAATTTCTTATTTTGATTTATTATTAATAAGATTTAATAATAAATAATTATTTTTGGCCTTAAGTTACTTCCTATACGGTTTAAGTATAAATACGTGAAATATATTATATATCTTATAAATGGATAATAGAATTAAGCAGTATACTTAATATTTAATTAATTTAAGAATTATAAACGGGCCGATAAATTTATATAAAAGCTTTTTATTTAATTACTTTTGCTTAATATTTTTTGTAAATAATATAATTATATTTTCAATTTTATACTTTTAGATTTTATATTTATAGTTATAAAACTTTATTTCCGCTTCCTTAATACATTATTAATATTTTATTATATCGTTTTAAACCGTTAATAACTCCTTAAGTTTTTTAATTACGGTTAAGACTTTCATCCTATTTAATTTATTATTAACCCGCTTTTAAAACATTAAAAGATACCTTATTAAGGCTTCCGATAAAAATTTATTAATTATAATATTATTACTTATAGAATAAATAAAGTTTATAATCTTTAATATTAAAGCTTAATTATCTTAATTCTTATAATAATATATTTTAAAATAATATTTAAAAGTTTAATTTTACCGTTCCGTTTAACTATTTATTTAAAAATAAAAGGAAATATTTATATTACGGAGTATATATACCGTGTTATATATTTTAAATTAATAAGAACTTATAAAAAATAAGCCTTAATTAATTATAATATCCTTAAAAGCCCCATATTCCTAGAATATATATTAAAAAAGAAGTTTAATTAACTCGGAAATAATAATCTTTTTAATTACGGGATATAATCTGGGTTTCTTAATTAAACGATTATTTACAATTGAGATTATATTATATACTTAATTTTATTACTTATTAAGTTATAAATCTATAATAAAATCTATAATAATTTCTTAAAAAGGATAGAATAATATTAATAAATTATTTAACTTATTATAAGGCTTATATTTAAAAGCTTTAACCCTTTAATAAATATTATATAAATTAACGTATAATTTAATATTTATATTTATATTTTTTTAAATATAAAATTTATTAAGGATTTCCTTTATACGGTTACTTTTAAAATATCCCGAGGCAGGGTTATTATAATATCGTTTTAATAACTCCTTTTATACGGCCTTTTTAATAAGGATATATAAGTGCTTATTATATCTTAAAAGATTAATTAAATTAAATATTTATTTATTAATTCTTTTAAATGCTTTATTTATAGGTTTAACGCTTTTATAGTTTAAAATAAAAATATTTTTAATTTAAAGTATCTTAATAAATTCCATTATAGATTTAGTTTCGGGATTATATACCGTTTTATACGTTATTATAATTCGGATAATAATACGTAAAATAAACTATTTATAATAAGTAATCTTAATAATAGGGTTAAGATATTTTTTAACTACGTTATAAATATATATAGCCTATATATTTATAATATTACCTTCTTTTAAAGTTTAAGGGTCTTTATACCTCGTATAATATACTGATATTAAATATGTTTTTTTAAATAATATCAGTTATTAAGTTTTAAATTATTTCTTTTAAAAGAAAAACGATTATTAACGGTTTATATACGTTATTTCTACGTTTTTATGTTATTTTATTTTAATTAATTAAAGCTTATCCGTAGATTTTTAAGATCTTTTAAAATATAAAGTTAACTAAACCTTTTATAATTACTAATTTCTTTTATAACGTAAATAATAACTTTAATATTAATAAATTAATAAATACGTAATTAAATTATTAATTAAGCGTATCCGCCGGGTTAAAAATACCCGATCAGTATTTAATAATAAAGCTAAATAAAATTAACTTTATTATTTATCGTATTTATTTATTATTTAAAATAATAACCTTTATAAAACCTTTTAAGTTATTATAATTAGTTAATACCTTAATTATATAAAAACTATCCTTAAGGTAATAACGTTATTACTTAAAAGTTACGATAATTATTAATAATTCTTAATTATAAGTTTTATAATTATATTTTATATCCGTTATTTTATAAGATTAAAAAACGATAAGTTATTATTATTTATTTTAATATAATTAAGATAAAATATTTATAGAATTAAAGTTAAATATATTTATTTTAACTTTAATTTATAAGCTCGGGTTAAAGTAACGTAAAATCGGGATATTAAAAAACGCTTTACGTAATTCTTTAAACGCTTATTTTATTATTGAAGGCCATATAAATAAGCCGTATTTTATACCCTTTATACTCCCTTTTAATAACTCCGTTAAAAAAGGGGTTTTTATAGAATAATAATAAATAAAACGCTTAAAGAAGTTAATAAAACTAAAGAAGACTTATACGTTATAAAAGGACTTAATTTTAAATTATAATATAATTATATTTATTTTATTTTTATTTATTATTGTGTCTATAATTAATATTATAAATCCCAGAAATTTTACTTTAATAATAAAAAATTTATATTTCTTAAGACTTATAAAGAATTTAAACTTTTAAAGCCGTTTTAAAACCCATTTTATATACGTTAAATATTCGTTTTTAGTACGTAAAAAGATTAAGATATTATTTAAATATATAACGTAAAATTTATTAATAATATTGGATAATAACTTATTAATATAAGTTTAAAAAGTTATTAATACGTTTATTAATTTAAATAATATAATTATATATTTAAAGCAACCATAATATATCCGGAATATAATCTTTTATTCATTATCCGTTTTAATTTATATATAATAATAAGTATCCTTAAAATTAAGCTTAATAAATTTTTTTGCTTTATAGAGTTAATTAAAAATTTTCTTAATTAAAAATAAAAAGTAACGATTCTTAATTATTATTTTATCCAGCCCTTAATAATTTACGTAAAGACGTAAACCCCCGTCCTTCTTAAGTATAAAGAGGATCGGTAAACCCATAAGACTAATAAAATACCGTATTTACCCCTTCGTTAATACTGTATTTAAATAAGCTTAAAAATTATTAACTCTATATTAAATGAATTATTGATTGATTGATTGATTTATACTACGGATTTAATTAAGCTAATTCCGGCGTTCCTTAATACTCGGCTATTTAACCTTATTAATAACCGTAAAAAACCCGATATTTATAACGTTAAGAATAAAAACCGGTATCCACCTAGCTTTTATTTACGTCTTAAGGGCTAAAAGTATTTACGGCCGTTTAAAGAATAAAAATTTATTTATATGTTTTTTCTAAGAAAACCTATAATATTATAATTAAATCTACTTAAGGGTTATCTTTGGACTTATTGCTTTTTTATTACTTTATAAGTTTATTTAATATTAAAAGTTTAAAATTCCGATTATATTATTAAATATCCTTATTAATACATATATTATTATTACTTTATTTATATAACTTTATTAACCAATATAGTATCGTTTTTTATACCACCTTAATATTTATAGCCTTTTTAGCCCCTTATTGGGTATAATTTTCCCGCCGTTATTTTTTACCCCCGGGTTAACGGTAAGGTTTCTTAATTAAGTCCTTAATTACTTTTTTTATTTACTTAATTAAGTTAAACTATAATAATAAGCCCGTAATTATTATAAATTTAACGGCCGCCTTAATACCCTTTTTATCAATAAGTATTTAACGATAATTATTAATTTTTACCTTTTTAATTAATTTTAATTTAAGCTCCTTAAATAATAAATAAAAAATTAATATATATATAGCGTTTTACTTTTATTATTTATACTTATAGTTAACGTTAATTTAATTACCGGTATATATAGTAAAAAGGAAGTAGGTTAAGCCGTTTTTATTTATCCGGAGTTAAATTATTAACGTATTATTATTTTTCCTTATAATCTTATAACGCCGGAAATATTTATTAATAATTTTATTATTATTTAATATTAAATATTATTGCCCTTAAGGGATTAATTCTTTATATTTATATTAACGCTTTATTTATTTCTTTTTAATTTATAAAATAATTACCGTTAACTTTACTTTTATAGTTTTCCTTTTTTCCGCCGTTCTTATTTTAAATAAAAGTTTATATACTTTTATAATAACTTCTTAAACGTAAATTAAGTTAATTTTTTTTTTAATTTACTTTAATTTGATTTCTATAAAAAGGATAAGTACCTTTTTTTTATGCTTTTTTATTTAAGGCCTTTTATAGTTCTAATAAATACGTTCGTTTCCTATTAATATAATTAAGTTTATATTTTTTTTAAGCTTTATTTAAATAACTATTTAATTTAAGGTTAACTTTATTAATAATATAAAGACCTTAAATTCCAGTATTGAGACGGAAGTCATTTTATATATTTTATTTATTACTTTTAAATATCGGTTTTAAACCTTTTATAGTTACCGGACGGGCTCTTTTTTATATTTAAACGTACTTTTAAATATATATTAAATAATTGCCGTATACGTTATTATAGGCTTTATAACCGCTTAATAAACGGTTTTAACCTTCTATAAAATAACTCCTTATATTAATGTTATAAAATAAGTAAGGTTTTTTTCCTATAAAACTATTTTCTTTTAAATTTTTCTTATATAATCCTTTTAATCTAGTTTTTTATTAACTTATAGGTTAAATACTTTAATATTAACTTCCGGTTTTACCGTTATATTATTTAAGTTTATTATAATTATTATATTATATAGCTTTAAGCTTTTTATTATATAAATAAGCTTATATTTATACGGGGTAAATTAAGTTTTATATATTTTTACTTATTATAAATAGATTTTATAAGTTTATTTTAACTTTAAATAATTTATATAAATAAACGTATTATAAATAAAAAGGTAAATATCGTTAATAAAGCTTTTTATTTAAACCTTTTATTTTAACTTTATTAAGTTTTTAATAAACGGGTTATTAAAGAATAAAAATAAGATTAAAAAGATAAATAATTTTTAAAGAATCCTTATTATCGTAAACTTTCTTATATTTATTTTTTATTTTAAATTAATTAATAATATTTAATTACTTAAAAAACTTTCTATTTAATTTATAAAAAAAAATAAAACCCTTTTTTTCTGTAAATTATATAGTAATTTTTAATAATTTATTTTATTAAATGCCTTTATAATATTTAAGGAAAAAAGACTTATAACGTATTTCTTCTTATAGTTTTATACCGTATATATATTATTAATTAAGCCTTTAAGAGCCGTCTCCGTTAACCGTCCCCTTTTTACTTTTATTTATTAATTAAAGAATAACTTATATCTTTTTACGTAATTACTTAAGATCTTTATAATTACCGTCTTTAAAGCCTTCCTTAATATATAAAGGAGTATTATAAATTTATATGATTTTATTTTTAAGTAATTTAACTTAACCGGTTTCTTAAGGATAATCGTTTTAACCTCCTTAAATCTACGGGAATAATATTTTATATTAAGGTAAACTTAAAATAAATAAATAAAGACTTTTCCGAATAATAACGTTATTATAAATAGGAACTTATTTAATATATTATTAAATTTAAAAGTTTTATCCTTTTTTAACTTATTAATCGCCTTAATTATTATTTTTTAAGTTATTACTTTATTTATTATTATTAATTTAAAATATATTATACCGTCAATATTTATTAAATTAACTTCCGGTAATAAAAGAAAAAACGTTTTTTAAGAGCCTTAATTTTACCGTTAAAGGTATTCATTATTATATCGTCTGGTTTTTTTAAGGGTAAAAACTTAAAAATAAATTTAAGTTTTTTATTTTATTTTTAATTATATTTTATTAATTTTTAAATATTATAAGGGGAAATTATTAAATTATATATTATAGCCTAAAAATATATTTATTTAATTTTCCGGATAATTTTTTTTTTTTTTTTTTAAGCTTCCTTTAACCGTTAAAACATTTTTTAATTTTTATATTTAATAATTTATTTTATAAACGCTTTTATTTTTATAGTTATTTTTATATATTCTTTATTTTAATAGGTTTTAATTCTTTAAAACGGCTTTATTATTAAGATTATAACATTAATTATTTCGTTTAAAGTTTTTATTATCCGTTTTATAAAACGGTTAATTTATTTTTTATTATTAAGCTAAGAAAGCTCTATTAATTAAGATATTATTTTTACCGCTTTTATAAATATTTTAGCTTCCTTAACTGTTTTTTACGCTTATTTAAATGGTAAAAACAGAATTATATTAACGGATTAATTTAAGGTTATTTATATTAAAATATAATCTGAATTATATTTTAAATCCTTTCAAGGTCTATATATTATAATTAAATTAATAATATTTTTTAAGTTAAATATTAAGTTAATTATAATCCTAAGTTTACGGCTTTCTTATATAATAGTTTTTTTTAACGTTAATAACGTAAAATTAAACTATATAATAATTATTAATAATTCCTTAAATTTAATATAATTAATTATATAATTATCCTTATTTTATTAAACGTAATAAAGATTAAAGTCCCTTATTAAGAAATATTTATTAAATATAATTATAATATCCTTAAATAGCAAGATTATAAAAAGTTTTTTCTTATTAATCGGTAACGGATTATACGTATTATAAATATTTAAATTATTTTTAATATCCTTTTTTTATATAATCCGGAGTATATATAGGTTCTTTCCGTAATAAATAACGTTTTAATTATTTATATTTAGCTTTTTATTAATAAAAAAGTACGTCCGCGTTATTTTATTACCCTTAAAAGTTAAATAAAAATTATTTCCCGGGTTAATTAAAGAGTAAGTATATAAATTATATAATAACTTTTATATCGCTATAATATTAATATCCTTTATTTTTTTGGATTTAAATATTAATATTATAACTTTAATTATTTCTTTATATACGTTATATTATATTATTTTTAAAAGCATAAATATATTAAATATTAACGTCCGTCGGACTCTTCTTATTAACTTTTATTTATATAAACGGTTTCTTTTTAAAGTTAAGCGTTATTTATCCCGGTTTTTTTATTATAATGATAATTCCGGTTAAACGGCCGGTTTTAAAGGTTAATATTACTATAAACTTCCTTTTCTTTATATTATTAATTATCGCGTTTTACCTTTCCTTATTTAATAAGTTCCGTTTACGTTTTAAGATTATTTTTAATTGTTTTACCGGTTTAAATTTATATAAATTATAACGTTAAACTTTAACCATTATTTTAATTTTTTTATGTTAAGTTTTTTTCGCTTTTATTATATACTATAAGTTTTACGTTAAATAATTATTATTATTATACGTTATATATTTTAATACGTTCTTTATTAAGCTTTTTATTATTAAATTAATATATTTATATATATTATACCCTTCGGTATATATTATATACTTTATATTATTAAGGTATTTCATAATAATATATTTATACCCTTAATATTTAAAGTATTAATAGATATTTACTACCCGGTTTTAAGGTCTTATTAATTTAAAAGACTTATTTTTTATTACCTTTTTATTAAGGATATTATTATATATTCTTATTAACGTTATACTTAAAATAACCGTAAAGTATCTTTTTATATAATTAAAGGCGTTTAACCTTTTTATTATAAAGGGGAGATTATAATTAACGATCTTTAACCTAAAGTAGAAAACTATATTCTTTTTTTTTATCCGCTTTAAAGTAGTTTCCCCTTCCTTCCCCGTAAATTTTATTAAGTATATTCCGTTTATTATAATAATAAAGGATTACTTTAATACCTTTACCGTTTTATACCTTTTTTATTAACTTATCCTTTCGATTTCTTTAGCCCCTCCCTCGTTTTTAATAAGGTTATATTAAGGAAAATATCCCCGTTTTATAGCTTACGTACCGTAATAATTTATTTTATTAATAGTTTTTTATAACCTTAAACGCCTTTATTAATTATTGATTGATTGATTGATTGATTTATATTACGGATCTAGTTAAGTTAATTCCGGCGTTCCTTAATACTCGGCTATTTAGCCTTATTAATAAACGTAAAAAACCCGATATCTATAATATTAAGAATAAAAACCGGTATCCACCTAGTTTTTATTTACGTCCTAAAGGCTAATAATATTTATAGTTATTTAAAAAATAAGAATTTATTTATATGCCTTTTTTATAAAAACTTATAATATTACGATTAAATCTATTTAAGGATTATTTTTAAATTTATTACTCTTCCGTTATTTTATAAGTTTATTTAATATTAAAATTTTAAAATTCCGATTATATTATTAAATATCCTTATTAATACGTATATTATTATTATTTTATTTATATAACTTTATTAATTAATATAATATTATTTTTTATATTACCCCGATATTTATAATCCCTTTAACCCCTTATTAAGTATAGTTTTCCTATTATTATTTTTTACCTTTAGGTTAACAGTAAAGTTTCTTAATTAAGTTTTTAATTATTTTCTTTATTTCTTTAATTAAGTTAAACTATAATAATAAACCCGTAATTATTATAAATTTAATAACCGCCTTAATACCCTTTTTATTAATAAGTATTTAATAATAATCGTTAATCCTTATTTTTTTAATTAATCCCGATTTAAGTTCCTTAAATACTAAATAAAAAATTAATATATATATAGCGTTTTACTTTTATTATTTATATTTATAATTAACTTTAATCCGGTTATTAATTTATACGATAAAAAGAAAGTAAATTAAGCTATTATAATTTATCCGGAGTTAAATTATTAACGTATTATTATTTTTCCTTATAATCCCGTAATACCGGAAATACTTATTAATAACTTCGTTATTATTTAACGCCGGGTATTATCGCCCTTAAGGAATTAATTCTTTATATTTATATTAATACTTTATTTACCTCTTTTTAATTTATAAGGTAATTACCGTTAACTTTATCTTTACGGTTTTCTTCTTTTCCGCCGTTTTTATTTTAAGTAAAAATTTATATATTCTTACGTTAACTTCTTGAATATAAATTAAATTAACTTTTTTTTTAATTTATTTTAATTTAATTTCCGTAGAAAAAATAAATACTTTTTTTTTACGCTTTTTTATTTAAGGCCTTTTATAATTTTAATAAATACGTTTATTTCCTATTAACGTAATTAAGTTTATATTTTTTTTAAGTTTTATTTAAATAACTATTTAATTTAAGGTTAATTTTATTAATAATATAAAAACCTCGGATTTTAATATCGGGATAAAAATCGCTTTATATATTTTATTTATTATTCTTAAGTATTAATTTTAGACTTTTTATAATTACCGGACGGACTCTTTCTTATATTTTAATATACTTTTAAATACGTATTAAATAATTATTATATACGTTATTATAAATTTTATAACCGCTTAATAAATAATTTTAATTTTTTATAAGGTAGCTTTTTACGTTAACGCTATAAAATAAATAAAGCTTTTCTTTTATAAAATTATTTTCTTTTAAACCTTTTTTTATATAATCTTTTTAATTTAATTTCTTATTAATTTATAAGTTAAGTACCTTAATATTAACTTCCGGTTTTATTATTATATTATTTAAGTTTATTATAATTATTATATTATATAATTTTAAGCTCTTTATTATATAAATAAATTTATACTTATACGGGGTGAATTAAGCCTTATATATTTTTATTTATTATAAATAAACTTTATAAGCTTATTTTAATTTTAAATAGTTTATATAAGTAAATATATTATAAATAAGGAGGTAAATATCGTTAATAAAACCCTGGATTTAAACCTTTTATTTTAATTTTATTAAATTTTTAATAAGCGGGCCGTTAAAAAATAAGAATAAAATTAAAAAAATAAATAATTTTTAAAAAATCCTTATTATTATAGGTTTTATCGTATTTATCTTTTATCTTAAATTAATTAACGTCGTTTAATTACTTAAGAAATTCTTTATTTAATTTATAAAGAAAAATAAAACCCTTTTCTTCCGTAAATTATATAATAACCTTTAATAATTTACTTTATTAAATATTTTTATAATATTTAAGGAAAAAAGATTTATAATATATTTTTTTTATAATTTTATACCATATATACGTTATTAATTAAGCCTTTAAAAGCCGTTTCCGTTGATTATTTTCTTTTTATTCTTATTTATTAATTAAAGAGCAATTTATACCTTTTTACGTAATTATTTAAAATCTTTATAATTATTATCTTTAAAGCCTTTTTTAACATATAAAAAAGTATTATAAATTTATATAACTTTATTTTTAAGTAATTTAACTTAATTAACTTTTTAAGGATAATCGTTTTAATTTCCTTAAATTTATAAGGATAATATCTTATATTAAAATAAGCTTAAAATAAATAAATAAAGACTTTTTTAAATAACGATATTATTATAAATAAGAACTTATTTAATATACCGTTAAGTCCGGGGGCCTTATTTTTCTTTAATTTAATAATTATTTTAATTATTATCTTTTAAGTTATTATCTTATTTATTATTATTAATTTAGAATATACCGTATCGTTAATATTTATTAAGTTAACTTCCAATAATAAAAGAAAAACGCTTTTTTAAAAGTTTTAATTTTACCGTTAAAGGTATTTATTATTATATTATCTGGTCTTTTTAAGGGTAAAAACTTAAAAATAAGTTTAAGTTTCCCATTTTATTCCTTATTATATTTTATTAATTTTTAAATATTATAAAAAAAAACCATTAAGTTATATGTTATAGTTTAAAAGTATATTTATTTAATCTTCCGGATAATTCTTTCCTTTTTTTTTAAGCTTTTTTTAACCGTTAAAGTATCTTTTGGTTTTTATATTTAATAACTTATTTTATAAACGTTTTTATTTTTATAATTGCCTTTATATATTCCTTATTTTAATAAGTTTTAATTCTTTAAGACGGCTTTATTATTAAGATTATAACGTTAATTATTTTATTTAAAGCCTTTATTATCCGTTTTATAAAACGGTTAATTTATTCTTTATTATTAAGCCGGAAAAGCTCCGTTAATTAAGATATTATTTTTATTATCCTTATAAATACTTTAATTTCCTTAATTGTTTTCTATATTTATTTAAATAATAAGAACGGAGTTATATTAACGGATTAATTTAAGGTTATTTATATCGGGATATAATTTAAACCGTATTTTAAGTCCTTTTAAGGTCCATATATTATAATTAAGTTAATAATACCTTTTAAATTAAATATTAAGTCAATTATAATCTTAAGTTTATAGCTTTCTTATATAATAATTTTTTTTAACGTTAATAACGTAAAATTAAATTATATAATAATTATTAATAACTCCTTAAATTTAATATAATTAATTATATAATTATCTTTATTTTATTAAATATAATAAAGATTAAAGTCCTTTATTAAAAGGTATTTATTAAATATAATTATAATATCCTTAAGTAATAAAATTATAAAAAATCCCTTTTTATTAATCGGTAACGGATTATATATATTATAAATATTTAAATTACTTTTAATATCCTTTTCTTATATAATCCAGAATATATATAGGTTCCCTCCGTAATAAATAACGTTTTAATTATCTATATTTAATTTCTTATTAATAAAGAAATACGTTTACGTTATTTTATTACCTTTAAAAGTTAAATAAAAATCATTTTTTAAGTTAATTAAAAAGTAAATATACGGATTATATAACGGCTTTTATACTATTATAATATTAATATTTTTTATTTTTTTAAATTTAAATATTAATAATACGGTTTTAATTATTGTTTTATATACGTTATATTATATTACCTTTAAAAATATAAATATATTAAATATTAACGTCCGTTAAGTTCTTTTCGTTAATTTTTATTTATATAAATGGTTTTTCTTTAAATTTAAGTGTTATTTATTTTAATTTTCTTATTATAATAATAATCCTGGTTAAATAATTAACCTTAAAGGTTAATATTATTATAAATTTCCTTTTTTTTATGTTATTAATTATTATACTTTATCCTTCCTTATTTAATAAGCTTTATTTATATTTTAAAATTATTTTTAATTATTTTATTGGTTTAAGTTTATATAAATTATAACGTTAAATTTTAACCATTATCTTAATTTCCTTATATTAAGTTTCCTTTACTCTTATTATATATTATAAATCTTATATTAAGTAATTATTATTACTATAAATTACGTATTTTAACGCGTTCTTTATTAAGCTCTTTATTATTAAGTTAACGTATTTATATGTATTATATCCTTTAATATATATTACGTATTTTATATTATTAAGGTATTTCGTAATAATATATTTATATCCTTAATATTTAAAGTATTAATAAATATCTATTACCCGGTTTTAAGGTTTTATTAATTTAAGGGATTTATTTTTTATTACCTTTTTATTAAAAATATTATTATATATTCTTATTAACGTTACGCTTAAAATAACCGTAAAGTATCTTTTTATATAATTAAAAACGTTTAACCTTTTTATTATAAAAAAGAAATTATAATTAATAATCTTTAATTTAAGGTAAAAAATTATATTCTCTTTTTTTATCCATTTTAAAGTAACTTCCCTTTCCTCCCTTATAAATCTTATTAAGTATATCCCGTTTACTATAATAATAAAGGATTACCTTAATATTTTTACCGTTTTATACCTTTTTTTACCGGTTTATCCCTTTAATTTCTTTAATTTTTTTTTAATTTTTAATAAGGTTATATTAAAGAGGATATCCCCGTTTTATAATTTATATATTATAATAATTTACTCCGTTAATAACTTTCCCGTTACTTTAAACGCCTTTATTAATTATAATAGGTTTATTTTTACCGTTATACTTTTTTCTTTTTCACCTGATAATCATATAATTATTATCCTCGCTTTCCTTAATACCGCCGTTTTCTTTTTTACCTTTATCCTTTTTACCGTTAACGCCGGTACCGCCTTTATAACCTTTATTACCTAGTTTATCCCCGTTTTTTTTTTTAAAGCCTCCCCCGTTAATTTTTCGCTTTATACGTATCCTTTTTATTTTTTTTTATTTCCGTTTATTAACGTTTTTATTACCGCCTTTTAAGCTCCGTATAACCTCTTTAACTCCTTTAAACCTCTCCCCGTATTTATGTAAAAGTCTTTTATTCCCCGTAACCCGATTTATAATATTTATTAAGTCTTTAACGTAATATCCTTCTATATAATTATAAGGAGGCCTTTTAATACCCTTATTATTTCCTTTTTTTTTACTTTTTCCCCGCGTATTTAATAATTACCTTTTTTTATAATTTATTTTTATTTATTTAATATTTCCTTATTTTTATTTAATTTTCTTTTAATTTATATATACTTAATAAAGTTTTTTACGCCTCCGTTTATTTTTTATCCGTCTTTATATACCGTTTTCGTTCCCTCTATTTTTTATTTATTATCTTTTATAATAATATTTTTACGTATTATACGCGTTTTTTTATATATATCTTATTAATTATAGGCTTTTTATTTAATTTAAAGTTTTTCTATCTCGTATTTATTACGTTATTTATATAACTTATTATTATTCCTATTTATTTAAGCCGTTTACCCTTCCTCCCTTTTTATTTTTACTATTATTCCGCTTCTACTTATCGTATTTAAAATATTATCCTTATTATTACTTAAGTTATATACGCGTGTATCGTTTCTGACCTCTAGGGTCCCGTTGTTCGTCGCCATTTAAAGTTCTTATTAATTATAATAAGTTTATTTTTACCGTTATGCTTTTTTTCCTTTTTATTTAATAATCATATGGTTATTATTTTTACCTTCCTTAACGCCGCCGTTTTTTCTTTTACTTTTATTTCCTTTATTATTAACGCCGGCGTTACCCTTGCGGTTTTTATTACTTAACTTATCCCCGCTCCCTTTTTTAAAGTTTCTTCCGTTATTTTTTTACTTTATATATATCCTTTTTATCTTTTTTTACCTCCGTTTACCGGCGCTTTTACTACCGCCCCTTAAGCTCCGCGTAATCTTTTTAATTCCTTTAAATTTCTCCTTATATTTATATAAAAGTTTCTTATTTTTTATAACCCGATTTATAGTATCGGCTAGGTATTTAACGTAATATCCTTTTATATAATTATAAAAAAGTTTTTTAACGCTTTTACCGTTTTCTTCTTTTTTATTTTTCCCCCGCGTATCTAATAATTACCTTTTTTTATAATTTATTCTTATTTATTTAATATTTCTTTATTTTTATTTAGTTCTTTTTTAATTTATATATACTTAATAAAGCCTTTTATGCCTCCGTTTACCCTTTATCCGTCCTTATATACCGTTTTTATCTTTTCTGCCTTTTATTTATTACTTTTTATAATAATATTTTAACGCGTTATATACGTTTTTTTATATATATCTTATTAATTATAAGCTCTTTATTTAATTTAAGGTTTTTTTATTTTATATTTATTACGTTATTTATATAATTTATAACCGTTCCTATTAATTTAAGTCGTTTGTTTTTCCTTTTTTTTTATTTTTATTATTATTCCGCCTCTGCTTATCGTATTTAAGGTACTGTCCTTACTATTACTTAAGCTATATACGTGTGCATCGTTTCTGACCTCTGGGGTCCCGTTACTCGTCGCCATTCTTCTCCCGTTCTATAAGTATTATTTATTATTATATTATCCGTACGTATTGTCGCCGTTTCTATTAATATCATTAAATGAATTATATAAGGGTCCGTATAGCGGTTTAGCGGTAATTTTAATTACGTAATTATATCCTATATACGCGGAAAGCTTACCGGTTTTTTTTTAAAAAAGATATCCGTATATTTAAATAGCTTAATTAACAGGGACGGTCCCCCTATAATTAAGTTACGGCCCATATAATTTTTGACCACTTTTAAATTAATTTAACTTTTAAATCACGGGTTTATAATTATTAAAATATATATTATTAACTCCTTTTCTAGTGTTATGATGAATATATATAATTTATTGATTTTAAAAGCTTACTTATTAACCTTAAAGCATTAGTTTTTTTTAAGGTTTAATTTGATTCTTAAATTAATTAAATTTAGTATCCTTAAAGTTATCGGCGGGCCCTATTTATCTATCGTACATAGAATAATTTTTATTATTCCCGGTTACCTTTAATTATTACGTATATAAAGCTTTAATAAGTAAGTATTATAATAAAATATATTATTATTATTTATTTAAGAAGGCTTTAATAGAATTACGTTTTAAATATAAAATAAATCCTTCTCCATTATAAAATTCTAATTAATTATATTAATATTTATTTCTATATTAAGATAAATTTCTATACTTATTTTCTTAATATTATTAAAAAATATTTAACTTTTATTAATAATAATTTTTTCCGAGATTAATAGTTACGGCCTTTACGTCTTAACGGAGCTTTTATTATAAGGTTAATATTTCCCGAATTATTCTCCCGCTTAATATATAAAACGGATCCGATAACCTTCTGTTCCTTCTTAAATAACGGATAACTTAATTTTTTATGCCTATTTACTTAATAATAATAATACGTTATATCGGAAAAGTCCGTTTATTAACCCTATAAAGAGCCTTAATTCGGTAACCGACTTATAAAAAGTTTAAATCCCTTTTTTAAAAGTTTATTCTTAATAGTTTTTTCCTTATTTTCCCCTTATAAAAAGTAAGTAATTATATCGTTAAACTTAAAACGACTTTATACGTAATAATTTTATTATATATAAAAAGAACCCCGTTTAACGTTTATATTATTATATAACGTAATTATTCTTTAAGCTTATAAAATAAATAAATAACTTATTATTTTTTTTATATACTTTAAAAATTAATTCTCTAAAAATATTATTTATACGTTAAAGTTATAAACCGATTATTTTTCTTTTTATTTTAGGCTTATATATTAAAGTTAGACTTTTATTTTTTTTATTAATAAAGTCCGATATTAAAGAACTTAAGAATTTAATAAATTTTTTTTAAGTTAGTATTAAATTGAATTTAAGCTTATACTTATAATACGCTTATAAGCTTTTAATTTTACTAATTTAAAGAGAATAAAGCCTATATAGTACGGATATAATCCGCATTATAATTAAAGTTTAAAAGAAAGCTATAAAAGCGTTTTTAATTTATTTTTAAAGCTTTTTAATACTTTTATCTTTATATTTAAGGAGTATAAGGATCTTAATATAATTATATAATTTTTCTTTAAACTTTTAGTTTAAATTTCATTTACGGTTTACTTATAAGTATTTAATAATACGTACTTATAATTAATAACGATCGGATAAAGCGTTTTAGCCCGTATTATATGGTTTAATAACGATTTATACGTACTTTAAGAATTTACGGAATAAACCTTTAATATTTATTTATTTAAATAAGTAAATTATTTATGAAGTTTTACCTTATAAAGTTAAATTTAATAAATTATTTCATCTAGTTTTTCTTCGTTTAATATAACGGTAATATAAAGGTTTTATTCCTCCTTATTATATTAAACGTTTATAAAGGATATTTATTCTGAAAAAGGAAGGTTTTACTCTGGGGGAATAAACGTAATAAACTTAAATCGTTATCTTTAACGTTCTTATTCTTAAAGAAAGTTTAATACGGATTTAAATTATACCCGTTTCTACCTATAAGGAAGAAACGTAACGGATTTAAATTGGGATTTTTAACGTTAACCTTTACCGTTAACGGTTATAGACTTTAATTTAAACGAAGTCCTAAAAGAGATTTTTTCAATTTAAAGGATAAAAGGTATAGTGCCTTCCTTTTTAGGTTAAGTTCTTTAACGTAAAATACCAGGATCCATTATACCGATAAATACGGCTTAAGTACGGGAAATATACGGTTTTCTCCCCTTTTAATTACGCGCGCAATTTAATATTTCAGACTATTACTTTTTAAAAAGGTTATTAATAATTAGAATATTAAGTTAAACGTATATTTAAAGCTTAAGGATAATATAATAATATAAAATATATATATAGCCTTAATAAATAATATATTTAATAAATAAATTAATTATTAAAGAAATAAAGGAAAAGTCGGAAGGATAAGTATTAAGTATTCTTATGGCCCAGCTACGCTAGGGTCACAAGGTAAGTACTAACCTTTATGTTGTTTCCTACTATAATAAAAGCTAATAATTATAGGTATTATATTATTAATTTATTAAGTTTACGTATATTAATTATTAATAGACTAAATCCGTTAATTTAATAAAAGGGCCTTAAAATTACTTAAGTTTATTCCTTCTGATTTTTAATAATTATATTTAAGATAAATAAAAAGTTTATTTTATAATAAGTACTTTAATAAGTATTTAATATATTAATAACGTACGGGGAACTAATATATAAAATATACCTTTTCTATAATAAGGTCGTCGTTATCCTAAGATCCTTTTAATTCCTTTTTATCGGGTAATATATTCTCCATTTTTTTATCCTTAAATATAAAGGCTTAATTGGCCCTTTATTTTATATAATACGTTTAATATTTAAAATCAGACCCTTTTCTTAAGGGCCTTAATTTTCCTTGGTCTAACGTTAAAAGCAATTACCGTTATCCTTTTTTTTTTTTTAAAGTCGTATATCATAAATTTTGATTTATTTATATATTAAAAAAATAACGTTAATAATGAAGAAAAAAAAAACCGGCTTTTAAATTTTCTATAAAATTCCGGTTATTTTAAAATAATATATTTATTCTATGATTTTACGGATATATTTATAAAGGTACGTAATACTTAATAATATAAATTTATTAACTATATTTAAACTTGTTTATAAGCTTAAGGTAATAATTAATAATAATGGTTATATTTAATAATTATAGATTCCGTTAAAATTCCAAGTTTAACCCGTTATAAATAAGTATAAAATAATTTTAAATATTATTAAAATTTAATATATACGTAGTCCGTAGAATAATTTACGCATATTTATAAGGCTCCCGGTTTTAAAAGGTTTTATTTATAATAGACTTTTTAATAACCAGAATATTTAAACCGATTTATTAAGGTAACTTAAATTTAACGATAATCTAAGAAGTCTATTTAATTAAACCATTATTATATCTAATAAATCGTTTTTCAACATTTAATAACTTTATGGTATATTATTTTAAAGCGGTATTTCTTAAGTATAATTATAAGTTATTCCGTAGCAATTATATATCTATTATTTAAGTAATTTTTTTTAATTAATTTATAAAGATATATATATCCCGGAAAAAGATATATTTCTTGGAATATTTAATTATAAAAGCTATATTAAAGGACTTATTTTTATAGAAAAAGTTGAAAAATCTAACGTTACCGGGATTAAAATCTGTTAATCGGTTTAATTATAAGCCTTTTATTAATTATATTATATTATTAAGAGGAAAAAATAGATTATCGTTAGGATTATTTTATTATTAACCTTATATAATAATGAAAATTAATTCTTAAATTATACTTTATAATTATATTATTTACTTTTCGGTAAAACCTATTATTTTTAACCGATTAAGCGGATTAATAAATTAAATAGAAATAGCTTTTTTAATAGAGGTATTTTTTACTTAATATAATAAATTTAGGTTTAATAAATTCGAATTTAATATATTAAATTTATTAAACTCGGATTCCGGTTTAATACTTAAAGCCGGAGGGGAGCATTATAATATTAACGTTAATGTAAAAGGTAAATTTAATAACTATTATAATAATAATAAACTATTTAATAAAAATAGTAATTTTACGGTAATAAGTTTTTAAGGACTTTAACCGTATTAACGTAATTTATACCTACCTAATTTCAATAAGGTTAATAACGATTTATATAATAGTTATAATAATAATAAAGCGTCTTTATAATGAATTATATTAAAACATTAAAGGATTTAAAATCCAATTTTTAAAAATTAAATTAAAAGAAGAAATATTAGGTTTTATAACTTTAAAAGATTTTAATTGAAGTAATCTATTTACGGTAAATATAGTTTTTAAATTACTTAATCGCTAATTATTCTTAATTATTTAAGTGATTCTTTCCGAAATTAAGTATATAATTACCGTAACTATTAAGTTACCGGATTTTAATAAAGCGTTTAATTAATATATTAAAATAGTAATATTAAAATCCGGTAATACTTAAAAGGTTTATAATATATATATTTTCTCTATAATATTATTTTTAATCTTTTTTTAAAGGTATTTAAAAGCGAATTAAAAGCGGTATTTTAAAGGATACGAGGCTGGTACCTTTAATACCGTTATAGGGGAAGTATCCGCTATAATTAGTGAATTAATACTTCAGTTCGTATTAACGGATCTTACGATATACGTTAATATAATGTTAATGTCAGGGTATTAAAGTAGGTAGGTCCTAGTAATGAATGAATAATAGCTATGAAGGTAGCTATAATACAGGTGGTGCATATAAGTAAGGTGTGTGCGCTAAGACCCCCCGGGAGCTAGTCCTTATGGGGCAAGTAGGCCGAGCATGGGAGTAAGGCCACTTGGAACCATAATACGATCCCCCCCTTCACGACGGTGAGCTTTTATAAGCCACTTACCACGTCCACTATCATTAATATTATCTCCGGGGTAAGATATTATTTAAATAAAGCCCCGTATATATCGTAATTATTATAATTAAGTATAATTATTAAATATTAAAGACCGCTTAAGATATATATTAAAAAAAATCGAGAAAAAATTAATAAAAACTAAGTCGATTAACGTAATCTCCGATGAATAGCCGGGTTATATACTTTTTAACCGAAAAAAAGCATAATATAAAGCAAGTGGCTATTATCGTTATTATTGTAGTTTTTTATTAAAGAATTAAATACCCTTAAAGTAGGCTTACTTATTAACGGGCTTTTTAAGTATTATCTTAATTTTAAGCATTTAAGAACTTCTTAACTTTATTATATAAGAATAATACGGAGTTATTATAAAGTGCTTCTTCGCTATTTAACTTAATTAATTGATTAATTGATTTATACTACGGATCTAACTAAGCTAATTCCGGCATTCCTTAATACTCGGCTATTTAGCCTTACTAATAACCGTAAAAAACCTGATATCTATAACGTTAAGAATAAAAACCGGTATTTACCTAGCCTTTATTTACGTCTTAAGGGTTAAGAGTATTTACGGCCATTTAAAAAGTAAGAATTTATTTATATACCTTTTTTAAGAAAACCTATAATATTATAATTAAATTTATTTAAGGGTTACCTTTAAACTTATTGCTTTTCCGTTACTTTATGGGTTTATTTAATATTAAAATTTTAAAATTCCGATTATATTATTAAATATCCTTATCGATATATATATTATTGCTATTTTATTTATACGACTTTATTAACCAATATAGTATTATTTCCTATACCGCCCCGGTATTTATAGCCCCTTTAACCCCTTATTAAGTATAGTTTTTCCGCCGCTGCTTTTTACCCCCGGGTTAATAGTAAGGTTTTTTAATTAAGTTTTTAACCACTTTTTCTATTTCTTTAATTAAGTTAAATTATAATAATAAGCCTATAATTATTATAAATTTGGCGGCCGCCTTAATACTTTTTTTATTAATAAGTATTTAACGATAATTATTGGTCCTTACCCTTTTAATTAATCCCGGTCTAAGCTCCTTAAATAATAAATAAAAGATTAATACGTATATAGCGTCCTACTTTTATTATCTATACTTATAATTAACGTTAATTTAATTACCGATATATATAATAAAGAGGAAATAAATTAGGCTATTTTTATTTATCCGGAGTTGGATTATTAATACGTTATTATTTTTCCTTATAATTTTATAACGTTAAAAATACTTTTTAATAATCTTTTTATTATCCAGCGCTGGGTATTATCGCCCTAAAAAATTAATTCTTTATATTTATATTAACGTTTTATTTATTTTCTTATAGTCTATAGGATAATCGCCGTTAACTTCGCCTTTATAGTTTTCTTCTCCTTTATTATTTTTGGTTTAAGTAAAAATTTATATATTCTTACGTTAACTTTTTAAATATAAATTAAATCGACCTCTTTTTTAGCTTACTCCAGTTTAACCTCTATAGGGGGGGTAGGTACCTCCTTTTTACGCTTTTTTATTTAAGGCCTTTTATAGTTCTAACGAATACGTTCGTTTCCTATTAACGTAATTAAGTTCATACCCCTTTTAAGCCTTATTTAAGCGATTATTTAATTTAAGACCAGCTTTATTAATAATATAAAGACCTTGGATTCTAGTACTGGGATGGGAATCGTTTTATATGCTTTATTTATTATTCTTAAATATCGGTTTTAAACCTTTTATAATTACCAGACGGGCTCTTTCTTATATTTAAACGTACTTTCGGGTATATATTAAATAGCTATTAGCTATTATATACGTTATTATAGGCTTTATAACCGTTTAATAAATAGTTCTAGCCTTTCATAAGGTAGCTCCTTACGTCGACACCGTAAAGTAAATAAAGCCCCTTTCTTATGAAATTATCTTCTTTTAAACCTTTCTTATATAATCCTTTTAATCCAGTTTCTTATTAATTTATAGGCTAAATACCTTAATGCTGGCTTCCGGTTTTACCGTTATATTACTTAAGTTTATTATAGCTATTATATTATATAACTTTAAATTTTTTATTATATAAATAAGCTTATATTTATATAAAATGAATTAAATTTTATATATTTTTACTTATCGTAAATAGACTTTATAGGTTTATTATAGCTTTAAATAATTTATATAAATAAATATATTATAAGTTAAAAAGTAAATATTATTAATAAAGCCCTTTACTTAAACCTTCTATTTTAACTTTATTAAGTCTTTAATAAATAAGCCGTTAAAGAATAAAAATAAAATTAAAGAAATAAATAATCCTTAAAGAATCCTTATTATTACGGGCTTTATCGTATTTATTTTTTATCTTAGGCTAATTAACGTTACTTAATTATTTAAGAAACTTTTTATTTAACTTATAAAAAAAGGTAAAACCTCTTTATTCCGTAAATTATATAATAACCTTTGATAGTTTATTTTATTAAACGCCTTTATAATATTTAAGGAAAAAAAGACTTATAATATATTTTTTCTTATAACTTTATATTATATATATATTATTAATTAAGCCTTTAAGAGCCGTTTTTATTAATTATCCTTTTTTTATTTTTATTTATTGGTTAAAAAGTAACTTATATTTTTTTACGTAATTACTTAAAATCTTTATAATTACCGTTTTTAAAGCCTTTTTTAACGTATAAAGGAATATTATAAATTTATATAACTTTATTTCCGAATAATCTGACTTAATTAACTTCTTAAGGATAATTATCTTAACCTCCTTAAATTTATAAGGATAATATCTTATATTAAAATAAGCTTAAAATAAAGAAATAAAAACCTCTTTAAATAACGACGTTATTATAAATAAAAATTTATTGAATATACCGTTAAGTCCGGGGGCTTTATCCTTCTTTAATTTATTAATTACCTTAATTATTATCTCTTAAGTTATTACCTTATTTATTATTATTAATTTAAAATATATTATATTATCGATATTTATTAAGTTAACTTCCGGTAATAAAAGAAAGAACGTTTTTTTAAAAGCCTTAATTTTACCGTTAAAGGTATTTATTATTATATTATCTGGTTTTTTTAGGGGTAAAAACTTAAAAATAAATTTAAGTTTTTTACTTTATTCTTTACCGTATTTTATTAGCTTTTAAATATTATAAAGGGAAACCGTTAAATTATATATTATAGCCCGGAAGTATATTTATTTAACCTTTTAAATAATTCTTTCTTTTTCCTTTTAAGCTTTTTTTAACCGTTAAAGCGTCTTTTAATTCTTATATTTAATAATTTATTTTATAAGCGTTTTTACCTTTATAATCGTTTTTATATATTCCTTATTTTAATAAGTTTTAACTCTTTAAGACGGTTTTATTATTAAGATTATAACGTTAATTATTTTATTTAAAACCTTTATTATCCGTTTTATAAAACGGTTAATTTATTCCTTATTATTAAATTAAAGGAACTTTATTAATTAGGATATTATTTTTATTACCTTTATAAATATTTTAATTTCCTTAATTATCTTTTACGTTTATTTAAACGGTAAAAGCGGAATTATATTAACGGATTAATTTAAGGTTATTTATATTAAAACGTAATCTGAACCGTATTTTAGATCTTTTCGGGGTCCATATATTATAATTGAGTTAATAATATTTTCTGAGTTAAATATTAAATTAATTATAATATTAAGTTTACGGCTTTTTTATATAATAGTTTTTTTTAATATTAATAATATAAAATTAAACTATATAATAATTATTAATAGCTCCTTAAATTTAATATAATTAATTATATAATTATCTTTATTCTATTAAACATAATAAAAATTAAAGTTTTTTATTAAAAAATACTTATTAAATATAATTATAATATCCTTAAATAACGGGATTATAAAGGGTTTTTTCCTATTAATTAAGAACGGATTATACGTATTATAAATATTTAAATTATTTTTAATATCCTTTTTTTATATAATCCGGAATATATATAGGTTCCCTCCGTAATAAATAACGTTTTAATTATTTATATTTAGCCTTTTATTAATAAAGAAATACGTTTATGTTATTTTATTACTTTTAAAAATTAAATAAAAATTATTTCCTAGGTTAATTAAAAAGTAAATATACGGATTATATAATAACTTTTATATCACTATAATATTAATATCCTTTATTTCTTTAAATTTAAATATTGGTATTACGGCTTTAATTATTTCCTTACGTACGTTATATTATATTACCCTTAAAAACGTAAATATATTAAATATTAACGTTTATTAAGCTTTTTTTATTAACTTTTATTTATATAAATAATCTTTTTTTAAAGTTAAACGTTATTTATTTTAATTTTCTTATTATAATAATAATCTTAATCGGGCAGTTAACCTTAAAGGTTAATATCGTTATAAATTTCTTTTTTTTTACGTTATTAATTATTACGTTTTATTTTTCTTTATTTAATAAGTTTTATTTACGTTTTAAGATCGTTTTTAATTATTTTATCGGTTTAAGTTTATATAAGTTATAACGTTAAACCTTAACCGTTATCTTAATCTTTTTATATTAAGTCTTTTTTATTCTTACCGTATATTATAAGTCTTATATTAAGTAGTTATTATTATTATATACCGCGTATTTTAACGCGTTCTTTATTAGGCTTTTTATTATTAAGCTAACGTATTTATATATATTATATCCTTCGGTATATATTGCGTACTTTATACTATTAAGGTACCTCATAGTAATATATTTATACCTTTAATATTTAAAGTATTAATAAATATCTATTACCCAATTTTAAGGTCTTATTAATTTAAAGGATTTATCCTTTATTACCCCTTTATTAAGGATATCGTTATATATTTTTATTAATATTATATTTAAGATAACCGTAAAATATTTCTTTATACGATTAAAGGTATTTAGTTTCTTTATTATAAAAAGAAAACTATAATTAATAATCTTTACTTTAAAGTAAAAACTATATTCTCCTTCTTTATCCGCTTTAAAGTAATTTCCCCTTCCTCCCCGTAAATTTTGCCTTCCTCCCCCGTAAATTTTATTAAATATATCCCGTTTATTGCGATAATAAAAGATTACCTTAATACCTTTACCGTTTTATACCTTTTTTTACCGGCTTATTCCTTCGATTTCTTTAATTTTTCCCTCGCCTTTAATAAGGTTATATTAAAAAGGATATCTCCGTTTTATAGTTTACGTACCGTAATAATTTATTTTATTAATAACTCTCTTATTACCTTAAACGCCTTTATTAATTATAACGGGTTTATTTTTACCGTTATATTCTTTTCCTTTTTACCCGATAATTATATAATTATTATCCTCGTTTTCTTTAACGCCGCCGTTTTCTTTTCCGTTTTTACCTTTTTTACCGTTAACGTTAATACTATTTTTATGGCTTTTATTATTTAATTTATTCCCGCTTTTTTCTTTAGAGTTTCTTCCGTTATTTTTTTACTTTATACGTATACTTTCTATTTCTTTTTATCTCCGTTTACCGGCGCTTTTATTATTACCTTTTAAGCTCCGTATAACTTCTTTAATTCCTTTAAATTTCTTTTTATATTTACGTAAAAGTTTTTTACTTTTTATAGCCCGATTTATAATATTAATTAAATCTTTAACGTAATATTTTTCTATATAATTATAAAAAGGTTTTTTAATGCCTTTATTGTTTTTTCTTTTTTTATTTTTCCTCCGTATATTTAATAATTATTTTTTTTTATAGTTTATTCTTATTTATTTAATATCTCTTTATTTTTACTTAATTTTCTTTTAATTTATATATACTTAATAAGGCCTTTTATGCCTCCGTTTACCCTTTATCTATCCCTATATACCGTTTTCGTCCCTTCCGCCCTTTATTTATTACTTTTTATAATAATATTTTTACGCGTTATACGCGTTTTTTTATATGTATTTTATTAATTATAGCTTCCTATTTAATTTAAAGCCTTTTTATTTCGTATTTATCGCGTTATTTATATGATTTATTACCGTTCTTATTAACTTAAGCCGCTTACCTTTCCTCCCCTTTTATTTTTACTATTATTCCGCTTTTACTTATCGTATTTAAAATATTATCCTTACTATTACTTAAGCTATATACGCGTATATCGTTTCTGACCTCTGGGGTCCCGTTGTTCGTCGCCATTCGTCCATAGTATAAATCTATATAACTTTACTTTTAAGTAATTTAACTTAACCGGCTTCTTAAAAATAATCGTTTTAATTTCCTTAAATCTATAGGAATAATATTCTATATTAAAATAAGCTTAAAATAAATAAATAAAGACCTTTTTGAATAATAACGTTACTATAGATAGGAACCTATTTAATATACCGTTAAGTCCGGGGGCCTTATCCTTCTTTAACTTATTAATTACCTTAATTACTATCTCCTGGGTTATTATCTTATTTATTATTATTAATTTAAGATATACCGTACTATTGATATTTATTAGGTTAACTTTTAATAATAAAGGAAAAAACGCCCCTTTAAGAGCCTTAATTTTACCGTTAAAGGTATTCATTATTATACCATCTGGTCTTTTTAAGGGTAAAAACTTAAAGATAAATTTAGGTTTCTTATTTTATTTTTTACTATATTTTATTAGCTTTTAAATATTATAAGGGGAAACCATTAAATTATATATTACAACCCGGAAATATATTTATTTAGCCTTCCGGATAATTTTTTCCTTTTCTTCTTAAACTTTTTTTAACCGTTAAAGTATCTTTTAATTCCTATATTTAATAATTTACTTTATAAGCGCTTTTACCTTTATAATTACCTTTATATATTCCTTATTTTAATAAATTTTAACTTTTTAAAATAACTTTATTATTAAAATTATAATATTAATTATTTTATTTAAAGCCTTTATTATTTACTTTATAAAACAGTCGATTTATTCTTTATTATTAAATTAAAGGAGCTCCGTTAACTAGGATATTACCTTTATTACCTTTATAAATACCTTAACTTCCTTAGCCGTCTTTTACGTTTATTTAAACGGTAAAAACGGAATTACGTTAACGGACTAATTTAAAGTTATTTATATCGGGATGTAATTTAAACTATATTTTAAGTCCTCTTAAAGTTTATATATTATAACCGAGTTAATAATATTTTTTAAATTAAATATTAAATTAATTATAATTTTAAGTTTACGGCTTTTTTATATAATAACTTTTTTTAATATTAATAATATAAAATTAAATTATATAATAGTTATTAATAATTCCTTAAATTTAATATATTTAATTTTATAATTATTTTTATTTTATTAAATATAATAAAAATTAAAGTCTTTTATTAAAAGGTATTTATTAAATACGGTTATAATATCCTTAAGTAATAAGATCGTAAAGGGTTTTTTCTTATTAACCGGCGGTAGATTATACGTATTATGAATATTTAAATTACTTTTAATATCCCCTTTTTATATAATCCGGAATATATATAGGTTCCTTCCGTAATAAGTAACGTTTTAACTATTTATATTTAACCTTTTATTAATAAAGAAATATATTTATATTATTTTATTACCCTTAAAAGTTAAATAAAAATTATTTTCCGGGTTAATTAAAAAGTAAATATACGGATTATATGGTAACTTTTATATCGTTATAATATTAATATTCTTTATTTTTTTTAAATTTAAATATTAATATTATAACTTTAATTATTTCTTTATATATATTATATTATATTATCCTTAAAAGTATAAATATATTAAATATTAATATTTATTAAGCTTTTTTTATTAACTTTTATTTATATAAATAGTTTTTTTTAAGGTTAAGTATTATTTATTTTAATCTTTTTATTATAATAATAATCCCGGTTAAGCGGCCGGCTTTAAAAATTAATATTATTATAAGCTTTTTCTTTTTTATATTATTAATTATTATATTTTATTTTTCCCCGTTTAATAAACTTTATTTATATCTTAAGACCGTTTTTAATTATTTTACCGGTTTAAATTTATATAAGTTATAACGTTAAACCTTAATTATTATCCTAGTTTTTTTACGTTAAGTTTTTTTTCGTTTTTACTATATATTATAAGTTTTATATTAAATAATTATTATTACTATACGTTACCTATTTTAACGCATTTTTTATTAAGCTTTTTATTATTAAATTAACGTATTTATACGTATTATACTTTTCGATATATATTATGTATTTTATATTATTAAGGTACCTCGTAATAATATACTTATACCTTTAATATTTAAAGTATTAATAAATATCCGCTATTTAATTTTAAGGTCTTATTAATTTAAGGGATTTACCCTTTATTACCTTTTTATTAAAGATATCGTTATATATCCTTATTAACGTTATATTTAAAATAATTATAGAATATTTCTTTATATAATTAAAAATATTTAACCTCTTTATTATAAAAAGAAAACTATAATTAATAATCTTTAACCTAGGGTAAAAAATTATATTCTCCTTCTTTATCCGCCTTAAAGTAACTTCCTTTTCCTTTTTTATAAATTTTATTAAATATATCCCGTTTATTATAATAATAAAAAATTATTTTAATATTTTTATTATTTTATACTTTTTTTTACCGGTTTATCCCTTTAATTTCTTTAACTTTTCTTTTATTTTTAATAAGATTATATTAAGGAAAATATCTTTATTTTATAGTTTATATACCGTAATAATTTATTTTATTAATAACTTTCTTATTACCTTAAATATTTTTATTAATTATAATAAGTTCGCTTTTACCGTTATATTTTTTTCTTTTTCATCCGATAATCGTATAATTATTATTTTTATTTTCCTTAATATTATTACTTTCTTTTCCGCCTTTATTTTTTTTATTATTAATATTAGCGCCGTTTTTACGGTTCTTATTACCCAGCTTATCCCCGCTCCCTTTTTTAAAACCTCCCTTATTACTCCCTTACTTTATATATATTCTTTCTGTTTTTTTTTTACTTCCGTCCGCTGGCGTTTTTATTATTATTTTTTAAGCTCCGTATAGCCTTTTTAATTCCCTTAAACTTCTCTTTATATTTACGTAAAAGTTTTTTACTTTCCGTAATTTAATTTATAATATTAATTAAATTTTTAATATAATATCCTTTTATATAATTATAAAGAAGTTTTTTAACGTTTTTATTATTTCTTTTTTTTTTATTTTTCCTTTACGTATTTAATAATTATCTTTTTTTATAATTTATTCTTATTTACTTAATATTTCTTTATTTTTATTTAACTTTCTCTTAATTTATATATATTTAATAAGGCCTTTTACGTCTCCGCTTATCCCCTATCCGTCCCCGTATACCGTCTTTATCCTTTTTACTTTTTATTTACCGCCCTTTATAATAATACCTTTACGTATTATACGCGTTCCTTTACGTATATCTTATTAATTATAAATTCTTTATTTAATTTAAAACCTTTTTATCTCGTATTTATTACGTTATTTATATAATTTATTACCGTTTTTATTAACCTAAACCGTTTGCCCTTTTTTCCTTTTTATTTTTATTATTATTCCGCTTCCGCTTATCGTATTTAAAATACTATCCTTACTATTACTTAAGCTATATACGTATGCCTCGTTTCTGACCTCTGGGGTCCCGTTGTTCGTTGCCATTTTTCTCATATTAATTATTTTAATAAAGCTATAGAAGCTAATAATCTTTAATAATAATTATAATTAATATATTTTTTATAAAAAAAGATTTTTTTAAGGGGAATTAAAACTTTATTAATTTTTATCCTTAAGATTCGGATTAATAAGAATAAGTTATATAAAAAGTATAAGTATTATTTATATAATATATAGGATAAATAATAAGCCCGTTAAAATAAAATTTATAAATATAATATATTTTCCGGTAAACTTAATTAATTTTATATTTAAAACGTAACTTTTAAATTATAAAACTTAACTTAAGATAACGTAAATGGTTTAAACGGTAATATATAATTAAAAAAAACTTATTTATAATAAATAAAACGGCTTAATTATAATTAATTTATAAAAACTTACCCTTATTATAACGGTATTTAACGTATTTTCAGCTATACTTACTTAATATATATATATAGGTTATTTTAAAGCTTAAAAATTATTTTAATTAATAAATATATTAATTAAAATAGATCTTAAACGTAAACGCCGTAATAATAATAAGGTTAAAAACGTTTATTATACGCATTATATTACCGGATAATTATATTTTTAATTATATAAGGGATACTTTAAATTTATAGAAAATCCGTTAAAGCTTATTTATACGGACTTTTTAAAGATAATTAATTCTTAAAAATATAACCGAATAACGTATTATATAACCTTCTGTAATAATAAAATTATAATATTAAGAATTTATTTATTAATATATAAATCGGACGTAATTTAACGGTTTAAAAAGTTTAAAGTTAAGTATAAACGACCCCCGGATTAAAAAATTAAACGTTTTCAGGCTAACGGCGGAAGTAAATATACGTTTAAAGCCTTCTTAAATTACTTAAAATAATATAGGATTATCTTTAAGGTAATAATATATAAAAGCCTTAAATAAAATTTAATTTAATAAAAAAATTAATTAAAAGATTAATAAAAAGATTATAGTTATATAGATAATAAGGGGCATATTTAAAAGCTTTTAATTAAAGTTAATTTAAATAATAAACTATATAATTATATAAATATTATATATACGGCTTAAAAAGGTAATATTATATTAAATTTAATATAATAAAAAACCAGACGTATCTTATATACGGACCTTAAGGTTAATCGTATACGTAAAAACTATAGGTTATTGGATTAAGCTTAATAATAAGTTAAAACCGTATATCTTAGTAAGTTTTAATAAAAAGATTAATAAATACTTTAAGGTAATTAATTTACGGATAAAACGGTTTAACTTTATAATAAAAAACGTATATAACATATATATTAAGGAAAGACGGGTAATACCGTTAAATAACTCGGATTATAAGGAGTTTATTAGTTAAATTTAAAAGCTTAAAAAAATAAGAAAACCTTAATAAGACCTTAATTTAAAGGAGAAATTCGGGAATTACGATTTAATTAAGACGGATATTATTAATATAAACTTTATTCTTACCGAACGATTTATACGTTTAATTATAATCCTTACTTAATAAATAACTTTATTAAATCCCTTAAATTTAATAATTAAAGACCTGAAGATTAATTGTAATTAAAGGTAAAGGTAATAAATTAAGAATTTAATTAAAAATAACCCCGGCCTTATATTTCCGGATAAACCGTATAATATATTATTAAATTACTCTTTTTTTAGCTTTATTAACCCGTAATAAGGATAAATTATTATATTTTTTAACTTTAATATCCTTTAAAATAACCCCGGAACTTATTAAGCTTAAAACTTATAAAGAAGCTATACTAAATAAGTATACCCGGATAAACTAAGAATTAATAAAAGGTAATAAATATAGTTCTTTTAAAGAGAACAATATTTAAATCTTAATTATATGGAGTTAAATCCCCGTTAACGTAATAATATTACGAGGATAATAGGTTTATACCCTTAAATATAAACCTAATAACAATATAATTTATTATAAGGCCCGGTAAGTAATACGTAATTTTAAATAACGTAAAAGTATCGACTATAATAAAACGTTTACCTTAATAATAAAACCTATAAATTATAAAATTCTTTTTATTTTTATAATAGTTAATAATTAGGATTTAAAGCAGATAAACGTTAAAATAACGTTTCTTTACGGTCTTATTAAGGAAGAAATATACGTAAAATAATTAAAAGGATAAGAAAAGACCGGTAAGGACGATAAAAAACTTTATTATAAGCTTAAAAAAAGTCTATATAAATTAAAGTAATTATTACGGCTATAATATAATCGTTTTTAAGAGTTTATAACTATATAGGGTTTTAAAACTATTTATATAAACTATTATATATTTTTTTACTTTAAAACCGGTATAATTATAACCGTATATATAAATAACGTCTTAATAATTAGTCTGTTTAAATAAGGGATTCGGGACTTAAAAGCCGTATTTAACTAGGAATTCCGTATATTTAACCTGGGTTTAATAAGCTATTACTTAAATATTATTATTATATAGGATTAATAAAACCGAACGATCCGTCTTAATTAAAAAATTTATATTAAAAAGGTAATACGAGATTACGGCTAATAAAAGGTTTACCCGACGTATATACTTATATGAGTTAATTTTAGGCCGGAACCGTTATTTAAGGGCTATTAAGGGAAGCCGGAATTCAGATAGTAATATTAATTGGCCGTAAGTTTATTAATATATATTATAGCTTATATAATAATAGTTATTAACCGGTATTTTATAAATCCGTTTTATTAATATTAACTATATATAAAATAAATTATACGTTATTTACGGATTATTATATACTTTTAATTAATATATAAGGGTAAACTTAAAGCTCTTAATAGGTATACCGATTCCGATTTTACGGCCGACTCCACCCGTAGGTTAACTTTAAGCTATTTCTTTAACGTAAGGAATATACTGATTTATTAGTCTTTAAAAAGGTAACTGACTATAACGTTATTTACTTATAAAGCCGAGTATACGGGATAAACGTAGGTTATTAAGGAAGCTATTTGGTTAAAGAACCTATTAAGGTAAATATAACCCGATAAATCTGGATATATATTTATTACTACGATTTATAATAATAATTAAGGGGCTATTATATTAATTAAAAACCCGGTATATTACGTAAAGATAAAGTATATAAGCATTTAACTATATTAACTACGGGAATAACTTAAGGTTAATACTATTAATCTCGAGTATATCTATATTATAAAGCAGGTAATTAACGGGTTAATAAAGGCCCTATTTATTAAGACTTTTATATAATTTAAACGGGCGTTAAGCCTTAAGGAGCCATTATATCGATAGTTTAAGGACCGTATACTTATTAACGGTGGACCTAATAATAAGCCGGGTAATAAATAATAAGTAGGTAGTAATTATATAGGGGAGCTAATTACTCAATAACCAGGGGAGCTACTTAATAAATACGGTGATTAAATTCTTATATAAAAGGATATAACGTTAAAGCTATAAAGGAGCTATTTAATAAGTGAGATTTACAGGCTATATATAAAGTTCGAAAAGGAATATTAAATATATAGGATCGCTACTTAAAAGATTACGTAAAGCGGATTAGATTAAATAAGGCGGACGTGCTAGACCTAAGTGGGATAACGGCATATAGCCTTATATATAGTCTCACTTTATATATAGTAATAATCAAGCAACTTACACCTTTTAACTTCAACATTAAGCCTCGGGTATATCCCGACCCTATTAATTTTATTATTAAATATATAGGATCGCCACTTAAGAAATTACGTAACGTAGATTACCTAAATTAAATAAGGCGGACGTATTAAACCTAAGTAAAATAGCGGTATATAACCTTATATATAGTTTTATTTTATATATAATAATAATTAATTAATGTATATTTCTTAATTTTAATAGGTTATAAGCCCGGATTACGTATATAAGTACTTAAATAACGTCTTTTTAATATTTAATTTAACTTATAAATAATAATAAACTTATAATATAAAATGTATTTATAAATAATCCTTAAATATAAACTATATTATTAAAAATCAATTTAATTAAGCGTATAATATTATAATTATAAATAGAAAAGCTTACTTAATTGTCTATATTCTTAAATTAAAAAAGGAGGACGTTTTATTAATAAAAATATATAAATTATTATTTTTTTATTTTATTAAGGGCCGTAAATACTTATATATTAAAGAAGTTAAGCCGGCGCCGAACTAACAAAGCCGAAACGTAAAGCCCTTAAGGCTAATATATATATATAAAACCTTAATTAAGGTTTAAATAAGACATTTAAAACGTTAAATAAATATTAAATATACTATAAAACTTTACTAAATTTAAAGTTTTAAAAACCGTATTAAAATTTAATTTTTTTAACATTAAATAAAAATAGATAATTTAGATTTAAGTGTATTATAACTTAAAATTATTTATTTTAACTTAACTTTAAAGAATAAATATAAAACGGAATAAATAATTAATAATTAAACCTCTTAAAGTAAGGATTAATCTTTAAGAAAAGGGGGGTTAAGAACTAGCTATAGAGTTCTTTAATAAATAATTAAATTTAAAATAAGCCTATTTATTATAAATGGTAAAAATTAAAGTTTTTAAATTAAAGTAAAATAATTAAAATAAGTTTAAACGCTTTAATTATAAAAATTAAGGGCCTTTAAATAGAAAAAGGCAATAATCTTAAAAGTATATATATAGTATTATAATACGTTATAAAGTTTTATTCTAAGTTTAATCGGAATAAAGAATATTTTAATTAATAAGGCTTTATATTATTTATTACCTTAAACTATATAATAATCCCGTATAAAGTATATTATTTAAACCTTATTATTTAATAATATCGTTATATATAAAGTACCCTTTTTCCCTTTATACTTAAAGACTTAAGGAAAGAAGACCGTTTTAATTTAATTAATAAAAATTAAATTAAAATAAAAATTATTTATTATTATAAACATTAAAATTATATAATAGCTTTAATTTAAAAGCATCAGAAGAACCTTTAAATAACCTATTAAATACTATTATTTTTTAGCTAAATATAAACGTTAAAAATTGGATATTATCGTTTAATGTAAGTTATTTATTATTTTTAAATAGTAAGTCTTTAATATATTAAACGTTGTTAAACTTAAACTTAAATTTAAATATTATTAATATTATCTTCCGTATAATTTATTAATAATAACGATTAAGAAAAACTCTATTATAAGGGGTTTTCCTTTAAATTTAATCCTTTTATTAATAAATTAATAGTAATAGATATCGTAAAGTTAATTAATTAAGGACTAAATAACGATTAATAACCTTTAAAAGTTAAAAAAGAGAAATACCCTTAAGGTATATATAGCCTTAAAAAACCGTTATAGTATTAATATTAAGTATTTAATTAATATTATAAAAAGCCCGGATATAATTTAAAAAAAACTTAAGGATTAATATAAGCCTTAAAAATTTAAATTATATATAAAGTTTACTTAAAAACTTATAAGTTTATAAAAGACCCCGGATATAATAATTAATAAGTATAATAGCCGTTATTAAAAAGGTTATATTAAAATTAAAACGATTAATAATTCTTTAATTATCCCGGATTATTTTATTATTTAGATATTTTTAAATAAACTTAAGGAATTATAGTAAACGTAATATATTATCTAAATATTCTTAAATAAACTTAAGGAATTATAGTAAACGTAATACTTAATATTTATGTAAACGGCTATATAATAAGGCCCGGATACCCTTAAATTTCACGATATTATATAAAAAGCCCGTAATAAGGAAGTTCGGGCAACTATTCAGTAATTAAACGTTTTAATATAAGCTTTTAAGGATACGTTAAAAAGGAATAATAAAAAAATCTTTAATAAGACCCAAAAAAGATTTATTTATTAATAATATTATATTAAAAAAAGCATAATAATAAATATATTAAGGATAAATATTAAAATTTTTACCCCGAAAAAAAGCCTATAAAATTCCGTATTAAAAAGCTTAAGATTATTAAGGAAATTATTATATTTATAAATTTTTTAATAATAGACTTTTACTTATTAATATATATATAATAATTAATAACGATAATATTTATTACTTTAATAAATTTATAAAAACTAATAATCCTTAATAATAACTATAATTAATATATCTTTTATAAAAAAAGATTCTTTTAAGGGGAGTTAAGACTTTATTAATTTACGTTTTTAAGCCTTAAGTTAATAAGAATAAGTTATATAAAGGATATAAATACTATTTATATCATATATAGGGTAAAGGAAAAGCCGGTTAAGGTAAAATTCACGGATACGGTATATTCCCCGGTAAATTTAATTAATTTTATATTTAAAATGTAACTTCTAGATTATAAAACTTAACTCAATATAATACGGACGGTCCGGACGGTAATATATAATTAAAAAAAGCTTACTTATAATAAATAAAACGGTTTATTTATTCTAATCGGTTTATAAGAATTTACCCTTATTATAACGGCGTTTAATATATTTTTAATTATACTTACTTAATATATATATTTAAGCCATTTTAAAGCTCAGAAACTATTTTAAATAACGGATATGTTTACCGGAATAGGCCTTAAATATAAATACCGTAATAATAATAAAGTTAAAGACGCTTATTATACGTATTATATTATCCGCCGGTTATACTCTTAATTATATAAAAGATATTTTAAATTTAAAAAGAATTTATTAAAGTTTATCTATACGGACCTTTTAAGGATCATTAATCCCCGGGAATATAATAAAATAATATACTATATAACCTTCCGTAATAATAAAATTATAATATTAAAGGTTTACCCCTTAATATATAAATCGGACGTAATTTAACGATTTAAGGAGTTTAAAGCTAAGTATAAATAACCTTTAAATTGAAAAATTAAATACCTTTAGGTTAACGGCGGGGGTAAATATATGTCAAAAGCCTTTTTAAATTACTTAAAATAATATAAGATTGTTTTTAAAGTAATAATACGTAAGAGTTTTAAATAAAATCCAATTAATAAAAGGATTAACTAAGAGATTAATAAGAAGATTAAGGTTATATTAAATATGCAGGATCGCTACTTGGGAGATTATGTGACGCGGATCAGATTAAATAAGGCAGATATATTAAACTTAAGTAAGATAACGGTATATAATTATATATATAGTTTTACTTTATATATAATAATAATTAAGCAACTTATATTTTTTAATTTTAATAAATTATTAGCCCGGATTATGTATTTAAGTACTTAAATAATATCTTCTTAATATTTAATTTAACTTATAAATAGTAATAAACTTATAATATAAAATATACCCGTAAACGATACCTATATATAAGCTATATTATTAAAAATTGACTTAATTAAACGTATAATATTATAATTATAAGTAAAGAAGCTTACTTAATTACTTATATTCTTAAATTAAAAAAGAAGGATATTTTATTAACGAGAATATATAGACCGTTATTTTTTAGCCCTATTAAGGGCCGTAAACGCTTATATACCGGAAAAGTTAAGCCGGTATTAAGTTAACGGAGCTAAAACGTAAAGCCTTTAAAGCTAATATATATACGTAAAGCCTTAACCGGGGTTTAAGTAAGAAATTTAAAACGTTAAATAAATATTAAAGGCGAGCGCGGCGAAATGGCATTTTTACATACAGAAAACAAATTACAGAATAATCGAACATTTTAAGGGTAAAGGACGATTTCAATAAGAGCCCCTAAACTTTATCCGGTAAATTACGTAATTAATATAAATAAAATAATAATAAATATCTGACGATTTACCGGTACCCGTAATTAACCCTAAATAAACCTAGTTATTACGTAAGGCCGGTAAAAAGGGGTTATGAGGATTTAACGTTAAAAAATTAAAATTAAAATTAAATAAGGTTAATCCGAAAAGTTATATAATAAAATACTTAAGGTAAAGTCTTAACGTTAAGAGAAATAAAGTTATATAATCGGGGCCGTTTTCCCCCGATTAAGCTTAATATTATTATTAAATTTTTATTACGGATTATAACGTTAAAAAGTAAAAAATTCTTAAAAAAATAATAAATTAAAGATTTAAAGTAATTATTAATCTTAATCGGGTTAACGTAAAGACTTAATTATAATATTAAGGTAAGTAATTACGGAAGAAAGGTTTTTATTTAGATCGGGTTAACGTTTAAGGTAAGTTAAGGTTAAATTAACCGATTATAATTTCCTTTTTTTTAAAAAAATTAAAGCGATAAATTTAAAATAAATATAAATATTAAAATAACCGTAACTTAGCCACCAGCATTATAGAACGCTGAAATTAACTTAAAGTAGCTAGACTCGTAAATAAACAAATCAATTAATCAATTAAATAAATATTAAATATACTATAAAACTTTATTGAATTTAAAGCTTTAAAGACCGTATTAAAATTAAATTTTTTTAAGATTAATTAAAAATAAATTACTTAAATTTAAATATATTATAGCTTAAAATTACTCGCTTTAATTTAATTTTAAAAAAGAAATACGGGACAGAATAAATAATTAACGGTTAAACCTCTTAAAATAAAGATTAATCTTTAAGAAAAAGGGGTTAAAAATTAATTATAGAATTCTTTAATAAATAATTAAACTGAAAATAAGCCTACTTATTACGGATCGTAGAAATTAAAGCCTTTAAATTAAAGTAAAATAATTAAGATAAACTTAAACGTTTTAATTATAGAAATTAAGGATCTTTAAGTAAAAAAAAATAATAATCTTAAGGGTATATATATAATATTATATTATATTATAAAATTTCGTTTTAAACTTAACCGGAATAAAAAATACTTTAATTAATAAAACTTTATATTATTTATTACTTTAAATTACTTAATAATATTATTATATATAAAGTACCCTTTTTCCCTTTATACTTAAAAACTTAAGGAAGGAAGACCGTCTTAATTTAATTAATAAAAATCAAATTGAAAATAAAGATTACTTATTATTATAAACGTTAAAGTTATATAATAGTTTTAGCTTAAAAACCTTTAAAGAACCCTTAAATAACCTATTAAATATTATTATCTTTAAGCTATATATAAACGTTGAAAATTGGATATTATTATTTAACGTAAATTACTTATTACCTACCTTTAAATAATGAGTCTTTAACGTATTAAACGTTATTAAACTTAAACTTAAATATTATTAATAATTATAATATAATTAATATCTTATTAATATTATTTTCCGTATACTTTATTAATAATAATAATTAAAAAAAAAACTTTACTATAAAGGGTTTTCCCTTAAGCTTAATCCCTTTATTAATAGATTAACGGTAATAAATATTATAAAGTTAATAAATAAAGGATTAAGTAATAATTAATAACCTTTAAAAACCAAAAAAAGAAGATATCCTTAAGGTATATATAACCTTAAAAAACCGTTATAAGATTAATATTAAGTATTTAATCGATATTATAAAAAGCCCGGATACGATTTAAAAAAGATTTAATGATTAATATAAGCCTTAAAGGTCCGGATTATATATAAAGCTTATTTAAAAACTTATAAATTTATGAAAGATCCCGGATATAATAATCGATAAGTATAATAGCCGTTATTAGAAAGTTTATATTAAGATTAAAACGATTAATAATTCCTTAATTATCCCGGATTATTTTATTATTTAAATATTCTTAAATAAACTTGAGGAGTTATAGTAAATATAATACTTAATGCTTACTTAAATAACTATATAATAAGGCTTAAATACCCTTAAATTTTACGATATTATATAAAGGGCCTATAATAAGGAAATTCGGGCGGTTATTTAATCTTATGAAAATACGTTAAAGGGGAATAATAAAAAAACCTTTAATAAAACCCGGGAGAGATTTATTTATTAATATTATATTACTTTAAAAAGAAACCTATAAAGTTCCGTGTTAAGAAGCCTAAGATTATTAAAAAAATTATTACGCCCGTAAAACTTTTAATAATAGACTTTTATTTATTAATATATATATAATAATTAATAATAATAATATTTATTACCTTAGTAAACTTATAAAAATCAATAATCCTTAATAATAATTATAATTAATATATTTTCTATAAAAGGAGATTCTTTTAAAGGGAGTTAAAACCTTATTAATTTACGTTTTTAAGCTTTAAATTAATAAAAATAAATTATATAAAAAATATAAATATTATTTATATAAGATATAAAGTAAATAATAAGCCAATTAAGGTAAAATTATAAATACGGTATATTTCCCGGCGAACTTAATTAATTTTATATTTAAAATATAACTTCTAGATTATAAGGCTTAACTTAGTACGATATAAACGGTCCGGACGGTAATATATGGTCAGAAAAAGCTTACTTATAGCAAGTAAATCGGCCTATTTATAATCGATTTATAAGAATTTACCCTTATTATAATAGCGTTTACCGTACTTTTAACTATATTCACTTAATATATACGTATAAGTTACCTTAAAGCTTAAAAATTATTCTAATTAACGGATATATTTACCGGAATAAATTTTAAACGTAAACGTTATGATAATAATAAGGCTAAAAATACTTATTATATATATAATATTATTAACCGGTTATACTCTTAATTATATAAGGGATATTTTAAGTTTATAAAGAACCTATTAAAGCTTATTTATATAGACCTTTTAAAGATAATTAATCCTTAAGGGTATAATAAAATAACGTATTATATAACCTTTTATAATAATAAAATTATAATATTAAAGGTCCACCTTTTAATATATAAATTAAACGTAATTTAACGGTTTAAGGAGTTTAAAGTTAAGTATAAACGACCCCCGGATTAAAAATTAAACGTTTTCAGGCTAACGGTAAAGGTAAATATACGTTTAAGGCCTTCTTAAACTATTTAAAATAATATAGGATTATTTTTAAGGTAATAATACGTAAAAGCTTTAAATAAAATCTAATTAATAAAAAAAATTAACCGGGAGATTAAGGAGAAGACCAGGGCTATGTAAGTAATAGGGTAGATACTTAAAAACTTTTGGCCGGAACTAATTTAAACGGTAAATTATATAATTATATAGATATTATATATATAGCTTAAAGGGGTAATATTATTGATTAATTGATTAATTTATTTATATACGAGTCTAGCTATTTTTTAAGCTAATTTCGGCGTTCCATAATGCTAATAACTAGGCTACGGTTATCTTAATATTTATACTTATTTTAAACTTATCGCTTCAATTTAAAAAGGAAGAGGAAACCGTAATCGGCTAACTTAACCTTAACTTACCTTAAATACTAACCCGATTTAAATAAAAACCTCTCTTTTATAATTATTTACCTTAATATTATAACCGAGTTTTTACGTTAATTTAATTAAGATTAATAATTATCTTAAATCCTTAATTTATTATTTTTTACTTTTTAACGTTATAATCCGCGGTAAGGATTTAATAATAATATTAAATATAATCGGAAAGAAACGGCCTTAATTATATAATTTTACTTTTTTTAATATTAAGTTTTTATTTTAAGTATTTTATTATATAGCTTTTTGGATTAACCTAACCTTATTTAATCTTAACTTTAACCTTTTAACGTTAAGTCTTTATAACCTTTTTTTACCGGCCTTATATAGTAATTAAGCTTATTTAAGGTTAATTACGGGTACCGGTAGATCATCGGATATTTATTATTGTTTTATTTATATTAAGTATATAATTTACCGGATAAAATTTAAGGGCTCTTAGTGAAATTATCCTCCACCCTTAAATGATTCAACTATTCTATAGTTTATTTTCTATACGTAAAAATGCCATTTCGCCGCGCTCGCCCCTGGGGTAATATTATATTAAATTTAATATAATTAAAAATCGGATATATCCTAATAGGTTATTAAATTAAGCTCGATAATAGATCGGAACCGTATATCCTAATAGGTTTTAATAAAGGAATTAATAAAGACTTTAAAGTAATTAATTTACGGATAAAACGGTTCGATCTTATAATAAAGAACGTATATAACGTACCTATATATCGAAGAAAGACGGGTAATACCGTTAAATAACTTAGATCGTAAAAAGCTTATTAATTAAATTTAAAAGCTTAAGAAGGCGAGAAGGTTATAATAGGACCTTAATTTAAGGGAAAGGTTTAAGAATTACGGTTTAATTAAAACGGATATTACGAATATGGGCTTTATTTTTACCGATTAGCCTATACGTCCGGCTATAATTAACCTTATTCTTACCAATTAACCTATATATTTAATAATAATATTTACTTAATAAACGGCTTTACCGGACCTTTTAAGCTTAACGACCGAAAACCTAAAATTAATTATAATTAAGGGTAAAGGTAATAACTTAAGAACTTAATTAAAGATAACCCTAGCCTTATATTTCCTAGTAAACCGCGTAATATATTATTAAATCTACTCTTTCTCTTGGCGTTATTAATCCGTAATAAGGATAAACCGTTATACCCTTTAACTTTAATATCCCTTAAAATAGCCCCGGAACTTATTAAGCTTAATACCTATAAAAAAACTATAATAAATAAATATATCTTAAAAGTTAACGGAAAGAATAAATACGGTTCCCTTAAAAAGAATAATATTTAAATCTTAATTACGCGGAGTTAAATCCCCGCCGGCATAACGATATTATAAGGACGGTAGGTTTATATCCTTTAACGTAAAGTTAATAATAATATAATTCATTATAAAGCCCGGTAAGTAATACGTGGTTTTAAATAACGTAAAAGTATCGATTATAATAAAACGTTTACCTTAATAGTAAAACTTATAAACTATAAGTTTCTCCCTTATAACGGTTAATAACTGGGATTTAAAATAAATAAACGTTAAAATAGCGTTCCTTTACGGTTTTATTAAAAAAGAAATATACGTAAAACAGCCAAATAAATGGGAAAAAACCAGTAAAGACGGTAAAAAGCTTTATTATAAGCTTAAGAAAAACCTATATAAATTAAAGTAATTATTATAATTATAATATAATTAATTTTAAGAGTTTATAGTTATATAAGGCTTTAAACTTATTTATACGGACTATTACGTATTCCTTTACCTTAAAACCGGTATAATCGTAACTATCTATATAAATAACGTATTAATAATTAATCCGTTTAAATAAAGGATTTCAGACTTAAAAACCGTATTTAATAAGGAATTCCGTATATTTAATTTAAGATTAATAAGTTATTATTTAAATATTACTATTATTTGGGATCGATAAAATTAAACGATCCGTCTTAGTTAAAAAGTTTATATTAAAAAGGTAATCCGAGATTATAATTAATAAAAAGCTTATTTAATATATATATTTATATAAGTTAATTTCAGGCTAGAACCGTTACTTAAAAATTACCAGGTAAAACCGGAGTTTAGATAATAATATTAATCGGCCGTAAGCTTATTAATATATATTATACTTAATATATAACCAGATATAACTTATATAATTATTAATTAATATTCCGTAAATCCGTCTTATTAATATTAATTATATATAAGGTAAATTATACGTTATTTACGGATTATTATATATTTTTAATTAATATATAAGGGTAAGCTTAAGGCTTTTAATAAATATATTGATTCCGATTTTACGGCCGACTTTACCCGTAAGTTAACCTTAAGTTACCTTTTTAATATAAGGAATATTCCGATTTATTAATCTTTAAAAAAGTAATTAATTTTAACGTTATTTACTTATAAAGCCGAATATACGGGATAAACGTAACTTATTAAGGAAGCTATTTAGTTAAAAGACTTATTAAGGTAAATATAACCCGATAAATCTGGATATATATTTATTATTACGATTTATAATGATAATTAAGGGCTTATCGTATTGGTTAAAAACCCGGTATATTATATAAGGATAAAGTATATAGGTATTTAATTATATTAACTACGGGAACAATTTAAGGCTAATATACGGAGTAAGTTATTAACGGGTTAATAAAGGCTTTATTTATTAAAACCTTTATATAATTTAAACGGGCTTTAAACCTTAAAAAGCCATTATATCGATAGTTTAAAGACCGCATACTTATTAACGGCGGATTTAATAATAAACCGGGTAATAAATAATAAAGGGATTATATATACGTACACCCCCGCGATATACATATACGCCCCCAAATCCCCTACATGTACACCCCCAAATTCCCTGCATATATACCCTTTTTTTAGCGGGTATATTTAGTAATTCCGGTAGTATTTCTTAGCATTACGGAAGACTTTTTTTTTTTTTAGTAAAGTTTAAATAACGCGTCTTTCAGTCCGGCAGGCCTATTACTTACTATTACTATAGACTTTACACCCCTATTTAATAGCACTCGCCGTAAGCGAAACGGATAATAAGGTTAAATAAGCAAATTAATAACCTTACGTAATAAAGTTATTAACGGAATAATTTTAAGGCTTGTTATTATAGCTTTAAGTTGCTTATAATAAGGAGGACGTCGTAATTAAGGTTTAAAAAACGAGTTTATAAGAATAAAGTAAAGTTGACTTTATTAAAACGTAAATAAAGGGTAATGGATTATTAAGTTAACCACCCCGTCGTCCAAGAGTTAGCCGTTAAAAGTAAATTATTATTAATAAGCTTAAACTTAAAAGGGAAAGAGTAACTATTTAATAAAAGGCCTAGAAATTATTGTAATCGAGCCCTTTTAACTCGGTTTACTTATAATATAAGTAAAGTGGTAAGGGTAAGTAAATCTATATAAATAACCTTAGTATATACCTATTTCTTAATAATTGAACGTCCTTTTATTCTTATCGCGGTCTTCGGCGTATTATTTATCTACGTATTATTACCGGAATTACCCATAATATTTAATTAATGTACCTATTGTTACCGTGGTAATATACGTGATAATATACGTAAATTCCCTTTAATATATTGTAAAATGCTCTTAAGTACTTTAGTAATACTGAGAAATACTACCGGAATTACTGAATATACCCGCTAAAAAAAGGGTATATATATAGGGAATTTAGGGGTGTATATACAGGGGAACTAGGGGCGTATATGTATATCCTGGGGGTGTACGTGTATATAATCCCATAATAAAAGGTAAAAAGTAACAATATAAGGGAGCTAGCTACTTAATAATTAGGGGAGCTACGTAATAAATACGGTAATTAAACTCTTATATAAAAGGATATAACGTTAAGGCTATAAAGGAGTTATTTAATAAATAAGAATTATAGGCTATATACGAAGTTCAAAAAGGAATATTAAATATATAGGATCGTTATTTGGGAAATTACGTAACGCGGATTAAATTAAATAAAACGGATATACTAAACTTAAGTAGGATAGCGGTATACAGCCTTTATATAGTCTTACTTTATATATATTAATAATTAAGCAACTTACACCTCTCAATTTCAACAGGTTATATAAATAGCGGAAAGTATATTTAAAAGTTTTTAGCCGGAGTTAATTTAAACGGTAAATTATATAATTATACGGATATTATATATATAGCTTAAAGGGATAATATTATATTAAGCTTAATATAATAAGAAACCGGACGTATCCTATATACGGACCCTAAGGTTGATTATATACGTAAGAATTATAGGTTACCGGGCCAAGCTTAATAATAGATTAGAACCATATATTTTAATGGGTTTTAATAAAGGGATTAATAAATACTTTAAGTTAATTAATCTACGGGTAAAACGGTTTAATTTTATAATAAAGAACGTATACAATACGGGTAATACCGTTAAATACCTCGGATTATAAGGAGCCTATTAAACGAATTTAAAAGCTTAAGAAGGTAAAAAGGCTTTAATAAGACCTTAATTCAAGGGAGAAGTTTAGGAATTATAATTTAATTAAAATGGATATTATAAGTATAAGCTTTACCTTTATTAAGCAATTTATATATCCGGCTATAATCCTTACTTAATAAATAGCTTTACCGGACCCCTTAAACCTAACGGCCGAAGACTTAAAGATTAATTATAATTAAGGATAAAGATAATAAATTAAAAGCTTAATTAAAAATAACCTAGGTTTTATATTTCCGGATAAACCGTGTAATATATTATTAAATCTATTCTTTTTCTTAGCTTTATTAACCCGTAATAAAAATAAATTATTATACCCTTTAACTTTAATATCCCTTAAAATAATCCCAGAACTTAATAAACTTAAAACCTATAAAAAAAACCATAATAAATAAATATATCCGGATAAATTAAGAATTAATAGAAAATAATAAATATAATTCTTTTAAAGAGAACAATATTTAAGTCTTAATTATACGGAGTTAAATCCTTATTAATATAACGATATTATTAATTAATTAATTAATTTATACTACGGGTCTAGTTAAGCTAATTCCGGCGTTCCTTAATACGCGGCCTTTTAGCCTTATTAATAACCGTAAAAACCTGATACTTATAATATTAAGGTAAAAACCGGCGTCTACCAGGCCTCCACCCTCTATCTTTTAAGGTAAAAAATATTAACGGCCGTTTAAAGAGTGGTAATTTATTCATATACTCTTTATATTTTAACTCCCTTAAGAAAATCTAGAATATTACGACTATGTTTTTATAAAAGTTATCCTTAAATTCGTTATTTTTCCGTTTTTTTATATATCTATATTGCCTTAACCTTATATAATATTTCTGAATATCCTGATTAATACTTACGTATTTAATATATATCCCTTTTATATTATTATCGTTATTAATTCTTTTAAAGACTTTTAATAAGTATTTATTATTATATCCTTATAACTATAAAAGATACTTTTTAATTTATATAATTAATATAACCGGTTTCCGTTTTTCTTTTTCTTCCTTAACCGGTAACGGGCCTTTTCTATAAGGTTTTTGGTAACCTTATTTATCTTTATAATAAGGTTAAATTATAATAATAATCCGGTAAATATTATAAACTTAATAACCGCCCAAATACTTCGCTTTATAAATAATATTTAATAATAATTATAAATATTAACTTTTATAATAAGTTTTAATTTAATTTCCGTAAATAAAGGATAAGAAATAAAGACGTATATAGCGTTTTACTTCCTTTATCCGTATTTATATCCGGCGTTTATCCGACCTTTAATATATGTAGTAAATAAGAAGTAAATTAAACCATTTTTATCCATCCGGAGTTAAATCGTTAATACGTTATTACCCTTTTTTATAATATTATAACGGCGGAGATACTTATTAATAATCTTTTTATTATTAAAAGCTAAATAATAATAACCTTAAGGTATAAAATCTTTATATTTCCGTTAATACTTAATTTACTTTATTATAGTTTATAAAGTAATCGTTATAGTTTTCGTTCTTTAGATCCTTTTAATCTTAATCTCTTTTACGTCTGGCGGGAATTTATACCCGCTTAAGTTAACCTTTATGATATTAATAAAGTTAATTTCCTTTTTAACTTATTCCTACTTTATCTTAATAAAAAAGGAAATAAATATCTTTAATCTATTTTTTTTAATTTAAAACTTATTAAGACTCTGGCGGATCCGTTTATTTCTTATTATTATAACTAAATATACACCTTTCTTTAATTTTACTTAAGTAATTATTTAATCCAATAAAATTTCAATTAACGGTATAAAGACCTTAAACTTTAATACCGGAATAAAGGTTGCTTTATAAGTTTTATTAATTATTTTTAAATATTAATTCTGGACTTTCTATAATATCTAGATAAGTTCTTTCTTATATCCCGGAGTACCTTTAAGTATATATTAAATAGCTATAACGTATATTATAATTAACTTTATTATAACTTAATAAATAGTCCGGGCCTTTTATAATATAGCTCCCTATATTAATATAGCGAAATAAATAAGGTTTTTTTCCTATAAAGTTATTTTCTTTTAAACCTTTCTTATATAATCCTTTTAATTAAACTTTTTATTTATTTAAAGGTTAAGGACTTTAATACTGGTATCCGGCTTTACTGTAACTCTATTTAAGTTTATTATAATTATTATATTATATAACTTTAAGCTTTTAATTATATAGATAAGCTTATACTTATATAGTATAAATTAAGCCTTATAAATTCTTATTTATTAAAGATAAACTTTATAAGCCTATTTTAATTCTAAATAATTTATACGTATAAAAATATTATAAATTAAAAAATAAATATTATTAATAAAGTTTTTAATTTAAACCTTTTATTTTAACTTAATAAGCTTTTTAATTAATAAACCGTCAAAGAATAAAAATAATATAAAAGAAATAAACAATTTTTAAGGAATCCTTATTATAGCGGGCTTTATTAAGCTTATTTTTTATCTTAGGTTAATTAATATAGCTCGGTCGTTTAAAAAACTTTTCATTTACTTAATTAAGAAGGGTAATATCCTTTTTTTCCTTAAATTATATAATAAATTTTAATAATTTATTTTATTAAAAACATTTATAATATTGAAAAAAAGAAAGCTTATAATATACTTCTTTTTATAACCTTATATTATATATATACCGTTAATTAATCCTTTAAGGGCTATTTTTATTAACCGATTTCTTTTTATTTTTATTTATTAATCGGGAAAAAGTCCGTAATTCTTTATATAGTCGTTAAGGATCTTTATTATTACCGTCTTTAAGGCCTTTTTTAACGTATATAAGAGTATAATAAGTCTATAAAACTTTATTTTAAAGTAATTTAAGTTAATAAGTTTTTTAAGGATAATTATCTTTATTTCCTTAAACTTACGTAAATACCTTACCGGTCTTTACTTAAATTCCAAGATCGTCTTATGTCTTACAACCGTCTTAAGACGGTCTTATATTCAAGACCGTCACCCCCTTAATATAGTCTTTAACCTAAGACCGTCTTATTAAAAAGACCATCTTGATTTAAAGACCGTCTTAAGACCGTCTTAAGACCGTCTTTAACTTAAGACGATCTTGCAATTTAAGGGTAAATGCCCCTGTACCGGGACCCGCAGGGATTAATTAAAGGGGCTAGTAGGGGGCTTACTAGGGGCTGCTTGGGGGGCTACTTGGGTTACTGCTCCGGGGGCTGCTTAAGGGGCTGCTCCGGGGGCTGCTTCGGGGGCTGCTCCGGGGGCTGCTTAAGGGGCTGCTCCTGGGGCTCCTTTCGGGGCTGCTTTGGGGGGCTGTTCTGGGGGCTTACCCTGGGGACCCTGCACCGCGCACCTTATACCGCACTACACCGCGTACTGCACCGCATCGTACTACACCGTACTATACCGTATACCCTACACTATATTGCGTCCTATACTTATATTATGATGTAAATTTCGTTATTACTATAAGAGTTATCTTACGTCTTATTTATTAAGCTAAAATTAAAACCTAAGTATTAATAAAAATTGAGGATCCGGCTTAAAAAAGGTAAAGAATTAATAATTAAAGTACTGCTTACGGAAATTAAATAATCGCCGTTAATAAATTAAAAACGGTAAACGTATTAAAAGCATATTAAATAAATCGAATAAATAAAGTATATTATATAAAGTAAGTCAAAGGAGGGTATTAAATTAAATAATACGTCCGTTTTAAATAATACGTTACCTATAAACTTATTAAATAATTAATCGAAATAATAATAAATTTAATTTATCTTAATACGGCTTAATTAAAGCTCCGCTAGCGAATAAACGCTAAGTCTCCGCCTTTATCCTTATCGGCGCCCTTAATTAACTTATATATATAATATACTTCCTTAATACCTAAGTCGGTAAATACTATAATTAAATAAATAAAGTATCTTAACGTTTCGGCGTTAAATCTTAACTTTATCTTATTATTATTTTATTTTATTATATTAATATTATACTATTATCCCGGGAATAATATTTCGATTTATTATTATTAACCGAATATAAACGGTAATATAATATTTATAGTTTTTAATAATTACGATATTATACTATTTTTCAGCGTTTACTCCTCCGCTTACTCCTTTATATAACGGACTACTTATAAGAGAAATTCTTAATATAGTATATATATATATATTTAAATAATAAATTAAGTATAACCTTAAATATACTCGAAGTCTTTAAAGTATATATATAATTATCTTGTTTTTTAATATACTTAATTATTTACTTATCCGTATAGTAATCTATATAGTACCGATAATAATATCTTTTAATAGGTATTTTCAGATTTATAAGGGAATAAAATTCTTATAAGTTACTGAAGTTATAACGGCTATTATTAAAGTCTTAATCATTATATTTTAATATAAGTCCGGTTATTTATTTTCTTATTTTTACTTTTAAGTTTTAATCTCCTTATTATTATACGCTTTACCGTACTATATACGATAATTATACTTTGCTTTTTTCATATTTATTATTTTTAAATACGTAATAAACTATTATTCTACGTATTTTAAATCTTTACTTATTTAACTTCTTTAATTAATAATTAATATATTTACGGTCGTATATGGTATAAGATTTTAATTATTAAAATCGGCATTTAATTAATAAGATATCTTAACTTTATTATCTTAATCTTTTATCGGCCTTTTATTAGTAAAATGTTAACCTTATTATTTTAAGTTGCTATCGGCTACGTAATATTAAGGGTGTTAATTGAACCACTTACGCTTAGTTAATTTTTATTCAAGTATTTTATACGTTAATTTATAGGTTAATCTATAGGATTTATAGGGGTTATACTTTTCCCGCTATAAGATTTACTTTTACTACCGTAAGGTTTATTATATTAAGCTAGTACTTCGGCGACCCATTAAAGATAAGACGGCGTATCCTCGGTTTTAATAAAATACCTCCTCGGCGCCCCTTAAAGGTTCCTTTCTTATCTTATAACGCCATTTTTAAGTTTAAAAGTACCGACCTTAATTCCTTATAAAGGCTCCGGGGAGCCCTTATAAGGGATTCCTTTAATCTTAATAAACCTTTATTAATACGTTACTGAATCGCTTCGGTATTCTTATAGGATATTTACCTTATTCCTTAAAATACTAATAACTACTCTTATATTCTACTTTATAATTAAAAAATCTTAATATAAAAGATCTATTTTTAACCTTATAAATTAATTTATAAATCCTATCTTATTTTTATAAAACGGTAATATATAGGTATAAATTTATACCCTTAAGTAATTACTTTTCTATCCATTATTTACCATCTTTTATCCCTTATCCCGTATCTTTACCGTTAATAACTATATTACTTATTGTAATACTTTTAAAGAATTAAATTAATAAAGTAAAAGAAGATAAATTTTTTAATATTAAAAAATAAAAAATCGTACGGTACGTATAAAAGATTTTATTATAAAAGGTTTTATCGTAGTGAAATACCGTTAAAATAAATATTATTACTTTTTATTAATTATTTATTATCCGTTATCTTACTCATCGTAATACTTTTAAGTTATTAAATCGATAAAATAAAAGAAGACGAATTTTTTAACATTAAAAAAAGAAAAATCGTACGGTACGTATAAAAGATTTTATTATAGGAGATTTATCGTAATAAAATACCGTTAAAATTGGAAATACTATTATCCTTTATTAACCATTTATTATTAATTATTTATTATATTATTTATCGTAATATATTTAAGGCATAAAATAAATAAAGTAAAATTAAACGAATTTTTTAATATTAAAAAATGAAAAATCATACGGTATATATAGGAGGTTTTATTATAATAAATAAAGAAATCCTCCTTATTAAAATAATAATCTATAAAAGTTAATTTTTATATTTATTATTATTATCGTAATACCTTTTAAAGCTATATTTGGTTTTATAAAATAAGATATTTATTTTACTATAAAAAATAAGAAAAACGAACGGTATAATTTAAAGTTTTAATGGATTTTATAGAAAAAAATAAAAATTAAATCTTTACCAGAATAAAAATCTATAAAAGCTAATTTTAATACTTAATACGTTTATCGCAATACTTTTTAAAGCTGCATCCGGTTCCGTTAAATAAAACATTTTTTTATTATAAAAACCAAGAAAAATAAACGGTATAAATTAAAGTTCTAATCCTTTTTAAGGGGGCAGGCTTTATTAAAATAAAAATCTATAAAGGTTAATTATAATATTTATAACGCTATTTTTCAATAATAAAATTTTCTTAAGGTTTTATCTTAAGGTAAAGCTTTTAACTTATATAAATAATAATAGTCTAATAATTAAAAGTAAAAAATTAAACGGCGTTTAATTAATAAATATAATAATAATAGATTTACCCGTAAATTATAAGGAAAAAAGAGGTAATAAAAAGAATAAAAAAGATTAAGGGAGTCTTAGAGTATTTAAGAAATAATTATAAGGCATAAAATAATAATAAAGAAAAATATAAGGAAAAGGGTAAATAAGTAAGTATATTAATAATACTATTATTATAAATAAATAAACCGAACTATTATTACTTAAATATAAAAAGGCAAAAAAGAAATAAGTATAATATTACTTAATATATTTAGATACTTATCGTAAATAATTATTATTTTAAAAAGATTAATACCGGTATCACGATTTTTTTCTGGGTAATAAATCCGGAAATTAATATATAAATTTTATAACGGCGAAAATAATAATTACTAGAAAGAAAATTTTTATTAAAAGAAAAGGGAGTATAAATAGTTAAGCATCGTAATTAAATATTTTAAGATTAAGATATTTATAAGTTTAAGGGAGTAATATAAGCGGTTAAATAAAATAAATATATTATAACTATAATTAACAATAAGCTTATAAGTTTACTTATCCTATAGTTAGTAATTCCTAAATAACGGGAAAAGAAGACTTTAATTTTAAAAACCTAAGAAAGGAACTACTTATAAAAATAAATAATTTTAAAGGTTGAAATCCTTGAAAATCGAAAATCTTAAAAACGATTAAACGAATATTTTACGATTTATATAAATCTATAGATTTAAATTCTATATTTTAAACCTAAAGTTCTCTATATAATTATTAGTTTAATTACTTTAATAATTATTAGAATAGGAAAGGATAAATATATTAAGTTACTAATTATAATTAAAAAAGGATTTTAAGATTCTTAATATCCCTATTATTCTTTTTATATATAAGTTTATATAGTATTAGCTTTTAATAGTTATTAATAAAGTTTTTTATTATTAATAAGCGTAAGCATAAATTACTTAATATATAATAATTAACGTTTATATATTTTTTAAAGTAAGATCCCGGATTTTTAATTTATATTTTTACCCGTTATCTTTACTTTAAGATTTCAATAAGTACTCCGATAAAACTTAAAAGATTATAAGTATATAAAGGATTAAATAAGGAAAATCTGAAAGTTATATAAAATAAATATAAAATAATATAAATAATATAATAATATAATTATATAGTATAATTAATAAAAATTGGTTTACGTTTATACGGCTATAATACGTGAAGTTTTTACGTATAAATAAATAATATACCCTTATAATAATTATATTCTTTATATTTTTAACTAAATTCTTTATAAGGGTCTTTAATATATCTATTCTTATATTTATAATTATACGTATTTATTTATAGGTCGGGGTATTAAAAAGAAATATACTTTAATATTTATCCTATAAAAACTTTAAAATCCAATATAATAATTATTACTTTAACTTCCTATTTATACTTTTATTTATTTAACGTTAAGTTTAATTAAAGGTACTTATTTTAATACCTTAAAAATCCAAGTATAAATTATTTAAGTTTATTGCTTATATATAGTTTACTTTCCGTCCTTATTTAAATACCTTTGGAATTTCTTTTAATTTATAAATAACTTATTTCTTATAATTATAGTTTTTAATTATATAATTATAATACCTATAGCCTTTAACCTTTTTTTAAAGTTTAATCTTATTGAAATATATATACCGTAACCGTTATTAAAGTACTTATTAAATATCGTAAACTATATTATATAAATTAAATATTATATTTTTAATATATTAATAAATCCTCCTTATTTCTTATTAATTATAAAGTTTTATTTTATTAATAATTCAGAAATATATAAATAATATAATATTTAAAAAACAGAATAACGGGTAGCTTAATTATTATCTTATTTTTTAATAAAAGCATAAAAGGCATATTTGATTGATTGATTGATTGATTTATACTACGGATCTAGCTAAACTAATTCCGGCGTTCCCTAATACTCGGCCATTTAGCCTTACTAATAACCGCAAAAAACCCGATATCCATAACGTTAGGAATAAAAACCGGTGTCCACCCAGCCTCCACTCACGTCTTAAGGGCTGAGAGCATCCACGGCCGTCTAGAGAGTGGGAATTTATTCGTACGCCTTTTCCAAGAAAACCTATAATACCACGACCGAATCCACTTAAGGGTTGCCCTTGGACCTGTTGCTCTTCCGTCACCCCACGGGTCTGTCCAATGCTAAAATTTCAGAATTCCGATTGCACCACTGAAAAGGCATATTTAAAACCTTATTTATTAAGGTATTTATAGTCGGTATACGGTTTAAAAGCTTTATATAAGTAAATAAGTGAATTTCTCCTATAGAAAGTTTATAGAGAAAGATTTTTTTAAGTTAAATATATTATTAATTCCGGATATATATGAAATCTTTTATCTGAAAAATAATCTGGGTTTTAAACGATTTAAGTATTTATAAATATATTAATAAATTATTAATTAACTTAAGTAATAAAGTAAAAATCTAAAAAAAATAAAAATACTTTAAAGCTTTAAATTATTATAATAATATATTATACTTACGGGTCGGTAAAGGCCACTTTTTAATATTATTGGATTTTTTTTCGCGCCGTTAATATTATATTTTATTATCCGTAATTAATTATATATATTTATTTAATTATATAATAAAAAGGATCTAAAAATCTAAAACGGCCAGGATATATAAAAAATATAAGAATATAGAATATATATATTAAGTTTAAATGGTTTAAATTTATAGTTTATTAATAAAATAGGTTTAAAATAATTAATATTTTAATCTCGTTTATTATATTTACTTAATCGGATTTTTTAAAATATAATAATAAATTATTAAATAAGGTTAAATATATAATATAAATATCTTTTATTATTACGGAAAGTTCCGGTTTATAATTATTTTAAACGTTTATTAAAAGAAAACGGGGAGATTAATTAAATTATTCTTTATATAATAAGATATTTATTATATTTTAATAATTAATATATTAAACGTTACGCTTAAAACCCCTAAAATCAGAATTAAATAAAATAACTCCGTATTAATAATAATTTTATTTATATTTATCTTTACCTAAAAATATAATATAGTTATTAAATATTACGAATTCTACCGTAACCTCCGTATAATAAAGGCCAATATATATATTTAGTCGATTACGAATATTCCGATAATTAACGGTTTTCTTAAATTGTTTATTTCCAATTAAAAAGGTCTCCCCAAGTACTTTAAAGCTTTCCCAATTAATTTACTATAGATTATTATCTATAAATATATTATTATCCTCGTTATCTATAACGGTAAGTAAAGCATTTTTATTAAAGATTAACTTAATACCCTTTTTAAAGCTATTCGTTAATGTTAATATAACGTACTTATAAAGCTTTTAAAATGCGATATAATATTCTAATAAATTATTTTATAAATTATTACGTTATTTACGTAATATTAAGATTAATATAATAATAAAGTTATTCCTTATTATTATTATAAAAGTTATAATAATATAGTTTTTATTCTAAAGGCCTTTATTATTTATTATAATAAATTAAATAGCCCTTAAATAAAGTAATTAAATATAACTTAATTTAAGTTATATACATAAAATTAATAAATAAATAATAGAAAGTCTTATATACTTCTATATACGGTAAGAATTAAGATAATAGATTAATTATAATCTCCTTTACTTAAGCGGAAAAGGGAAAATATATAATTAAGCGCTATATAAATCCTTTATTATTAATATAAATATCGCCTTAAAAAGTACTTATTACGCCTGCTTTATAATATTAGTGAATTCGGAGTATATTACGTTACTTAACCTTAACCGGATAATATTAAACGATAAGGAAATATTAATTAAAGCGGTTTAATTAAATAATATATTCAGATTAATAAAATCCTTAATCCTATTACGTAAATTTAAAGCTTTCCGCCGCGTTATTATTATGTTATAATATAATCAATTAAAACGATAAATATTAAAGATAAAATTATATCGTTTAATCTTTTTAATTAAGTATTTTATATATTTATATATTATTATTATTAATTTAAATTTAAAGCTTTTTATTTATTACTTTATATCGCCAGTATAAGTAAAAGTAAAAATATTTATTTAAGTTAATACTTTTTTAATATCGATAATTATATTATAATCCAATTATATTAAAAATGGTTAAAGGATTTTAATAATAGCAATAAACGTAACTCCGTATAATCTTAATATTAATAATAAGATATTTACTTTTCTCTTTTGTTTTTTTTACGATAATTTTATAATAATTATATAAATATTTAATAAAATGCGATATATATTACGATATAAATTAAACCCATTAATAAAGGTTAATACCGGTATATATAAAGACCCCGGAACGCGAAATCCTAATAAATATAAATAAGTATATTCTTTTAATTTTAATTTATTATAAATTAACGGATAAAAAAGTAACGGATTAAAAATCTTAAACTAAGAATTAAAAATATATTTAATTATAAATTCTTAATAATAAGTAATATTTAAAGATTGTATATTTTAAAATCGATAATCGTAATATATATTAATTTTAATCCCAATAATATCGTTAAGTATAATACGATATTCTTTATATATTAATAAGAAAACTTCCGTTATAGTTAAACCGCGTAATAACGGGAATTCAGAAGCAGACCTTTTTATAAGGAGGTTACTTAAGAATAATAACGGGTAAATCACGTATTTAACCCGATCATTAAAAACCGCATTATTATAGAAATTTCATTTAACCATAAATACCTTTCTTTAATAATAATTAATTAAGTTTTTTACAGAATAAATATAGCGTTAATACCGATAATAATAATATATAATATTAAATAAAAAAACTATATTTCTATTTAAAAGATAAATAAAATCGTTAAAATATACCTTAATAAAAAATAACCATATTATAAATTAATAAATCTTTAATAATTTATTTATAAAATAACTTATATTAATATAAAATTTAATATAATAAGATAATAAAAAAAGTGCCATCTTAAATAAATTAATAAGATTAAAAAAAACCAGCTTCTTTACGCCTTCTTTAATCTTTTTTTTATTTTTTTATTTTAATTTTTTAATCGGTTACTTTAAAATTATAACGGGTATTTATACTTAATAAAGGTTAATAACGGGTAATTATTTATAAATATATTTCTTAACGGTAAAGATAATACGCAATAATTCTTATAATTACTTTAAATCTTTTAATATATTAAAAACCTTTAAAAGATTAATATAATAATCGTAATTTAAAATTATTATTTAATATTAAAGGGCGAATATTATATAAAAACGCGACGTTATTAACCTGGCTTAAGTATAAAAGATCTTAATTGACTTATTAAGTATAAATAAACGTTACGTTAACGGAAATATAAATGAATTAATATTAAGCGTGGTAAAAGTTAAAGGCTATTTTATTATATTATTTACTTTAAAGTTATTATTAAATTCATTAATTTATAGGTCCTTTTTTTTAGTTTTATTTTCTTTTATTTTATTAATAAATAAGTTATTTTTTTTATTATTTTTTTTAATAATTATATTATTAACCTTTATACCAGGCTCGTTTTCAGTATATTTAAAGATATCGTTTATAATTTTAATTATATTTTATATTTACTTAATTTAAAAATACTTTAATTTATACGATTTAAATTATTAATTTATTTTTTATTACTATTTAATTATTACCTTTATTAAAATTAACCGCGGTATTTCTAAATAATTATTGTTATCCGGTATATTTTAATCGGCAGGAAAAAAAGGCTTATATTCTACGTTGTTTTCCTTTATTTAAAAATTTTATAATATAAAGCGTACCGCTTAATTATCCAACTTTACTTAAGATACTTACCCGGGCTAAATTAATCTTAATTAAAATACTTACTTAAACTTAATTAATCTTAACTTTTTATTTTTAATTTAAAATAAAGAATTATACTATCTTATAATGTTAAAAGCCTTAAACGTTCGCTTTAATACCTTTTAAATTTAATTAATAAGTCTTTAAGTTATAAGGTTAAGAACTTTCTATTGGAATATTTTTATAATAAATTAAGTTATATAATTAAAACGTTTAAGTTATATAATTAAAGCGCTTAAAAAGACTACTTTAAGGGACCTTAGGAAACTAATAGGTGATCACGGGATCCAGGAGGTAAATATAGATATAAGAAGGGTAAAAATAAAGAGATAATATTAAGTATAAAAGCTATTTATATAAGCGATATAAAAAGGAGTAAATAAATAAATAAAAATAAAATAAAACTTAAAAAAAGCTAACAGAAAGCTATTAATAATGTTTATAAAATAATTAACTTTAATTTTAAAGCTATAAAAATTAAGGTTATTATATTAATATTTTACGATAAAATAAATCCGCAAGAATTACAAGATGAGAAATTTGGAGTAACGATTCCGCGATATCATAGATAACCAAAAATATTATTTAAAGATGGGTGGGGGGGGGGGGGGGCCGCTTTACGGGAGCTTAATAATTGGGTATAATATTGGGATAAGTATATTCGTAAAAATAAGGGAGCCAAATAGCGCTTTAAGGAGGTAATAAGTCGCTAAAAAAGTAAATACTTTAATTATATACGCTTTATTATATAAAGATCTCGTAAATCTAAAGGTATTTAAGCTATTTACTTAAGTAAAAAAAAGGGTTATTATGAAAAAAAATATTAATAAAGTTACAATATTTACGGAACTTAGGAATTAAATTTTAAGTTTATATAATATTTCGGATTTATTTTTACGAGGATAATAAATAGAAATGCTTATTATATATTATTTATTTAATCCTGAATATTATAATCGCGTATTTAAGGGATTCCCGCGGAATTAAATCGTAAAGCTTAAGGTTAAGGATAAAAAGTTAATTATAAAAGTTTTAATTACCTATTATTATTTAATAATTAATTTTAATATAAAATAAGCGATATATTACCCTTAATATTCTTAAAATAATAATAATATCGCTATTAATTAAGTAAAATTAAATATTTACGATTAATATTAGGATTCTTTAAAAGAATTTTAAATTTTATATATTAATAATAGCTTATATTTACGTTTATTAATATATTCTATAACTCTAAATATAAACGTATATAAAAATAAAGATTATTTTATTATTATATAAGCTTAATTAAATAATATAATAAATATATCTTATCGTAATAGTTTTAATTAGTTAATTAAATTTATTATTATTAAGTTCGCGATTTATAATACGCAGATCCCCGTATTTTTAGCCTTACGGGAATCCGCGTTAATAACTATTATTTATATTTAATAACTTACCGCCTTTATTTTCTTCAAATTATTTACTTTATTATAATTAACGTATATAATATATATACCTTTTTATTTATTTATATATTTCCTTTATTTCTTTTATTTTATAGTATTTTATTTTAATAATACCGAAGAAAAACCTTAAAAAATAAGTTTTAACATTATAAGTAATTACGATAGCCTCTTTAAATTAACCTTTATTAAATTAAAAATAAAAGTCATTTTTATAAGTTAATATAATAAACTCTTTTATATAACGTTTATATTAACTTTTAAATTATTTAATAAAGTTAATAGAAATTAAACTTAATAAAAAAATATAATTACGGAAATAATAGAAGAGATATTATATTTATAACTTAAAGGAATACTTTATTTAATATTTAAGCCTCCGTTTCTTTTATAAAAGTCCGCGTTAAATCGTAAATAACCCAAGAAGTTAAAGCCGTTAAGTAAACGGCCTAATTTTTAAATATAAGAGGAGGATATTTCCCCGGACGAACTATTATTATATAGTTCGGTAAAGATATCCCGTCTAATTAAGCGGCTTAAGACGTAAAGCGTTACGCGTAAGGACTCGTTAATAACTATAAGTTTAACGGAATAGTTAACCCAATAATTAACCCAATAATTAACCCAGCAGTTAACCTAGCAGCCAACTTAATAGTTAACCCAGCAGTTAACTTAGTAGCCAACCTAGTAGCCAACCCAACGGTTACTTAAGCAGCCAATTAAAAAGCTTAATTCGGATTTAAGTACTAAAAACGATACGTAAGCTTATTAGCCCTTGGGCTTGTTTAGTATTAAAAAAGATAATTTAAAATTACTTTAATATAATAATAATATTTTCGCCGAAATTTAAAATAAAAATAAACTTACGCGTAAGAAACAGAAAAAAACAAAAAAGGTATAACGGTTAATAAAGGTATTTAAAGAGGATAATTTAAATAAAGATAAATATTTATAATTAAAAAATTTACTTAATTAAAGTTATATATTTTATTTAAGATATTATTATCTTAAATATAAATAACTTTTAACTCTGGTATTCGGAAAAAGATATTTATTAATATCCCCGGTTATTAAATTAATAAAATAACAAATAATATCCAATATAGGTAATTAGAAAATAAGTATAAAGTTAAAAATATTAATATATATTAAATAATATTATATATTTTAATATTAATAACGCTTTTAACTATATATTAAGGAAATCCTTAAGAATAACATAAATGGTACCATTAAAAAATACGGCAACTTTAAAAACTTAACCATATTATTCTTTAAGTATTTTTCTATTTCCGTATTTAAGGTTATATTTAACTTTATATTTAAAGTTATTTTTATTAATTAAATATATTAAAGAAGCAATAAGTTATTTTATTTCTTTTAACGTAAGAAAGAATTCGTAATTAATATAAATTTAAGATTAACATTTTTATAGAAATATATTATACTTTAATAGTTAAAATTAAATTAAATAAAAATTTCAAAAAAAATAATTAAATACTCCATAATAATATAAAAGATAACGAGTACCTTAATGTTTAAATTCCGTAAATATTTATAGCGTAGAGGTATAATTATCTTTTATTAGTTAATTTTATAAAGACGTTAACCTATAAGAAGAAGTTCTTATTAAAAATTAAAATATATTTTCTAAATAATAATATAGAGTATATATAGCTTAATATAAAGTTTAAACCGGCAGATTTTAATATTATTAAGAATAGGATTATTATTGATTGATTGATTGATTTATACTACGGATCTAGCTAAGCTAATTCCGGCGTTCCTTAATACTCGGCTATTTGGCCTTATTAATAACCGTAAAAAACCTAATATCTATAACGTTAAGAATAAAAACCGGTATCCACCTAGCCTTTACTTACGTTTTAAGGGCTAAGAGTATTTACGGCCGTTTAAAGAGTAAGAATTTATTTATACGTTTTTTTTAAGAAAACCCATAATATTATAACTGAATCCACTTAAGGGTTACCTTTAAACCTATTATTCTTCTGTTACTTTATAGGTTTATTTAATATTAAAATTTCAGAATTCTGATTATACTATTAAATATCCTTATCGATACGTATATTATTATTACCTTATTTATACGACTTTACCGACCGATATAGTATCGTTTCTTACGCCGCCTTAATATTTATAGCCCTTTTAACCTTTTATTAAATATAGTTTTCCCGCTATTACTTTTTACCCTTAAGTTAACGGTAAAATTTCTTAATTAAATCTTTGATTATTTCTTTTATTTTTTTAATTAAGTTGAATTATAATAATAAGCCCGTAATTATTATAAATTTAACGGCCGTTTTAATACCCTTTTTATTAATAAGTATTTAACGATAATTATTAATCCTTACCTTTTTAATTAATCCCGGTTTAAGTTCCTTAAATAATAAATAGGAGATTAATACATATATAGTATTTTATTTTCATTATTTATATTTATAGTTAATATTAATCCGGTTACCGGTATATATAATAAAAAAGAAGTAAATTAAGCCGTTCTTATTTATTTAAAGTTAAATTATTAATACGTTATCGTTTTTCTTTATAATCCCGTAATGCCGGAAATACTTATTAATAACCTCGTTATTATTTAACGCTAGGTACCGTTATCCTTAAAGGATTAATTCTTTATATTTACGTTAATACTTTATTTATTTCTTTATAATTTATAGGGTAATCGCCGTTAATTTTACTTTTATAACCTTTTTCTTTTTTACCGTTTTTACTTTAAATAAGAATTTATATACTTTTATATTAACTTTTTAAATATAAGTTAAGTCGACCTCTTTTTTAGTTTATTTTAATTTGATTTCCGTAAGGGGGATAAGTACCGTTTTTCTACGTTTTCTTATTTAAAGCCTTTTATAATTTTAATAAATACGTTCGTTTCCTATTAACGTAATTAAATTTATACCTTTTTTAAGTTTCACTTAAATAATTATTTAATTTAAGGTTAATTTTATTAATAATATAAAAACTTCGGATTCCAATATTAAGATAAGAATCGCTTTATATATTTTATTTATTATTCTTAAGTATCGGTTTTAAATTTTTTATAATTACCGGACGGGTTTTTTCTTATATTTAAATATACCTTTAAATATATATTAGATAATTATTACGTACGTTATTATAAACTTTATAACCGCTTAATAAATGGTTTTAACCTTCTATAAGGTAGCTTTTTACGTTGATGCCGTAAAATAAATAAAACTTTTTTTTTTTATAAAACTATCTTCTTTTAAACCTTTTTTATATAATCTTTTTAATTTAATTTCTTATTAACCTATAAACCGAATACCTTAATATTAACTTCTGGTTTTACCGTTATATTGCTTAAATCTATTATAACTATTATATTATATAGTTTTAAACTTTTTATTATATAAATAAACTTATACTTATACGGGGCGAATTAAACCTTATATATCCTTACCCATTATAAATAAACTTTATAAGCTTATTTTAACTTTAAATAATTTATATAAATAAATATATTATAAGTTAAAAGATAAATATCGTTAATAAAACCTTTTATTTAAACCTTCTATTTTAATTTTACTAAGTTTTTAATAAGTAAACCGTTAAAAAATAGGAATAAAATTAAAAAGATAAATAACCTTTAAAGAATCCCTATTATCGCGGGTTTTATTATATTTATCTTTTATTTTAGGTTAATTAATATCGTTTAATTACTTAAAAAACTCTTTATTTAATTTATAAAGAAAAGTAAGACTTTTTTTTTCCCGTAAATTATATAATAATATTTAATAATTTATTTTATTAAACGCTTTTATAATATTTAAGGAAAGAAAACTTATAACGTATTTTTTCTTATAACTTTATATTATATATACGTTATCGATTAAGCTTTTAAGAATTATTTCCGTTAATTATCCTTTTTTTATTTTTATTTATTAATCGGGGAATAACTTATACCCTTTTATATAATTACTTAAGATCTTTATAATTACCGTTTTTAAAGTTTTTTTTAACGTATAAAGGAATATTATAAGTTTATACGACTTTATTTTTAAGTAATTTAACTTAATTAACTTCTTAAGGATAATCGTTTTAGTTTCTTTAAATCTATAAAGGTAATATCTTATATTAAAATAAATTTAAAATAAATAAGTAAAGACCTCTTTAAATAATAATATTATTATAAATAAAAATTTATTTAATATATTATTAAGTCCGGGGGCTTTATTTTTCTTCGGTTTATTAATCGTTTTAATTATTATTTCTTAGGTTATTATTTTACTTATTATTATTAATTTAGGATATACCGTACCGTTAATATTTATTAAGTTAACTTCCGGTAATAAAGGAAAAAACGCCTTTCTAAGAACCTTAATTTTACCGTTAAAAATATTTATTACCGTATTATCTGGTTTTTTTAAGGATAAAAATTTAAGAATAAATTTAAATTTCTTATTTTATTCTTTACTATATTTTATTAGCTTTTAAACGTTATAAAAGGAAACCGTTAAGTTATATATTATAGCCCGGAAGTATATTTATTTAATTTTCCGGATAATTCTTTTCTTTTTTTTTTAAACTTTTTTAACCATTAAAGCGTCTCCTGGTTTTTATATTTAATAACTTATTTTATAAACGCTTTTACCTTTATAATCGCCTTTATATATTTTTTATTTTAATAGGTTTTAACTTTTTAAAACGGCTTTATTATTAAGATTATAATATTAATTATTTTATTTAAAGCTTTTATTATCCACTTTATAAAATAATTAATTTATTCTTTATTATTAAGTTAAGGACGCTTTATTAATTGGGATATTATTTTTATTATTTTTATTAATATTTTGGTTTCTTTAACCGTTTTTTATATTTATTTAAATAATAAAAACGGAGTTATATTAATAAACCAGTTTAAAGTTATTTATATTAAAACGTAATCCGAATTATATTTTAAGTCTTTTTAAGGTCTATATATTATAATTAAGTTAATAATACCTTCCGAGCTGAATATTAAGTTAATTATAGTTTTAAGTTTATAACTTTCTTATATAATAGCCTTTTTTAACGTTAATAATATAAAATTAAATTATATAATAATTATTAATAGCTTTTTAAATTTAATATAATTAATCATATAATTATTTTTGTTTTATTAAATATAATAAAAATTAAAATCCTTTATTAAAAGGTACTTATTAAATATAATTATAATATTTTTAAGTAATAAGATTATAAAAGATCCTTTTTTATTAACCGGTAACGGATTATATATATTATAAATATTTAAGGTACCTTTAATATCCTTTTCTTATATAATCCGGAGTATATATAAATTCCCTCCGTAATAAATAATATCTTAATTATTTATATTTAACCTTTTATTAATAAAGAAATATATCTACGTTATTTCGTTACTTTTAAAGGTTAAATAGAAATTATTTCCCGGGTTAATTAAAGAATAAATATACGGATTATATAATAACTTTTATATCGCTATAATATTAATATTTTTTATTTCCTTAAATCTGAATATTAATATTATAATTTTAATTATTTCTTTATATACGTTATATTATATTACCTTTAAAAGCGTAAATATATTAAATATTAATGTCCGTTAAGCTTCTTTTATTAATTTTTATTTATATAAATAATTTCTTTTTAAAATTAAATATTATTTATCTTAATTTTTTTATTATAATAATAATCCTGGTTAAACGGTTAACCTTAAAGGTTAATATCGTTATAAGTTTCCTTTTCTTTACGTTATTAATTATTATATTTTACCCTTCTTTATTTAATAGGCTCCGTTTATATTTTAAGACCGTTTTTAATTACTTTATTAATTTAAATTTATATAAATTATAACGTTAAATTTTAATTATTATTTTAATTTCTTTACGTTAAATTTCTTTTACTTTTATTATATACCGTAAGTCTTATATTGAATAACTATTATTATTATACGTTACGTATTTTAACGTGTTCTTTATTAAGCCCTTTATTATTAAGTTAACGTATTTATACGTATTATACCCTTCGGTATATATTATGTATTTTATATTATTAAGGTACCTCATAATAATATACCTATATTCTTAATATTTAAAGTATTAATAAATATCTATTACTTAATTTTAAGGTCTTATTAACTTAAAAGATTTACCCTTTATTACCCTTTTATTGAAGATATTATTATATATCCTTATTAACGTTACGCTTAAGATAACCGTAGAATATTTCTTTATATAATTAAAAGCGTTTAGCCTTTTTATTATAACGGGGAGGCTATAATTAACGATCTTTAACCTAGGGTAAAGGACCATATTCTCCTTTTTTATCCGTTTTAGGGTAATTTCCCTTTTTTTTCCCGTAAATTTTATTAAGTATATCCCGTTTACCGTAATAACGAAGGATTACCTTAATACCTTTACTATCTTATATCCCTTTTTACCGGTTTATCTCTTTAATTTCTTTAACCCTTTTTTCGCTTTTAATAAAATTATATTAAGGAAGATATCCTTACTTTATAGCTTACGTATTATAATAATTTATTTTATTAATGGTTTTTCCGTTATCTTAAATATTTTTATTAATTATAACGGGTTCGTTTTCGCCATTATATTCTTTTCTTCCTCGTTTAATAATTATATAATTATTATTTTTACCTTTTTTAACGTTATTATTTTCTTTTTTACCCTTATTTCCTTTATTATTAACGCCGGCGCCGCCCTTATAGCCCTTATTACCCAGTTTATCCCTGCTCTTTTCCTTAAAGTTTCCCCCGTTACTCTTTTACTTTATACGTATCCTTTTTATTTCTTTTTACCTCTATTTATTAACGTTTTTATTATTACCCTTTAAGCTCCGCATAGCCTTTTTAATTCCTTTAAATTTCTCCCCGCTTTTACGTAAAAGTCTTTTATTCTTTATAGCCCGATTTATAGTATCGGCTAGGTTTTTAACGTAATATCCTTCTATATAATTATAAAGAGGCCTTTTAATACCCTTACCGCTTTTTCCTTTTTTACTTCTTTCCTACGTATCTGGTAATTTTTTTTTTTTATAGTTTATTCTTATTTACCTGGTATCTTCCTGTTTTTATTTAATTTTCTTTTAATTTATATATACTTAATAAAGCCTTTTACGCCTCCGCTTACCCTTTATCCGTCCCCACGTACCGTCCTTATCCCCTCTGCCCTTTATTTATTATTCTTTATAATAATATTTTTACGCGTTATACGCGTCCCTTTACGCGTATTTTATTAATTATAAACTCCCTATTTAATTTAAGGCCTTTTTATCTCGTATTTATTACGTCGTTTATACGACTTATCACCGTTCCTATTAATTTAGGCCGCTTACCCTTCCTTTTTTTTTTACCCTTACCATTCCGTTTCCGCTTATCGCATTTAAGGTACTATCCTTACTGTTACTTAAGCTATATACGCGTGCATCGTTTCTGACCTCTGGGGTCCCGTTATTCGTCGCCATCATAGGATTATTATATTATCATTAATATTACGTTTATTAAAGCCTTTTTTAACTTAGTATTTAAATAAAATACTTAATACTTAAATAACGCCGTATAGAATATAAATAATATAAAGAATATAAGGGCGTTAATCGCCTTAAAGATTGAATTTATATTTAGTATATTTAATATATTTAATACGATATATATAATATATTTATTATAATTAATTACGACCGAGATAATAAATACTTATTAATTATAATATAAAAGATTCGCTTATAAATTATAATATAAAGGTTAATATTAAAATAATATTTATACTTTTATAATATTTTATAAAGTTTTTATTCTAATATAAAGCAAAAAGTTTTCCTTTTTATTTAATTATTTTTTAAATTAATTTTTAATTAAAGAGTTTATATAATTCTTTTCCGTAATATTATATAAATTAAGCGTTAATTAATAATAAATAAATACGTAAAGTTATAAGTTAAATATATCTTTATAAGGATTTACTTAAATATATCTTTAAGTTTATTTAATTAATATTTAAATAGCAATTATAAGAATCAATCGGTAAATATTTTAAATAATTTTTTTAGAAGATACTTTATATTTTATTAATATTATATTACGTAATACTTTCTATTTATTCATTTTAAGACGTTTTAGTTCCTTTAAAATAATTTTATTATGATAATAATATTAATCTCGTAAGTCCTTATTATATTAATTATATCCGCGATATTTTACGAGCCTAATCGTTAATTAATATAATCTTAAAGGTAACTACCTATTTTAAGGGTAAATAACGATTATATATTTTTATCAATCCTTTTTTTCTTATATTTATTAATATTATAATTACGTTTCTCTTATAATTTTATAAACTTTTTAATCCGAAACTTGTCTAAATACTTAAATCCTATTTATAGATCTTAATTATATTATTAACGCGATTAAGAATAATATTAATAATATTTATATAATCGATTTTTTAATATATTTTAACTATTAATATAGTTATATTAATAGTTAAGCTTCGGACTTTTTACCTTTTTATTCTTTAAAGCGAGACTATTATTATAATTATATATTAATATTACTTAATAAAAAGTCTACGGAGTATATTTAAGTATAAAAATACCTTAAATACTTTATATATATATAAAAGCGCGTTATCCTAATTATAAGGACTAAAGGATTACCGTTAACTTTATAATAATATTATAAAAAAATATAATTAATAAATAATTAATATTTTTAAATAATAATCTATTATATTAACTTAAAGTATAATTAATACGTATAATTTTTATAAGTTACCCATAAGATATAAATAAGGCATCTTTAAGAATTTATATTTTAACTTCAAGATAAGTTACCCTTAAAGTTATCCCCGGAACTCCTTTTAAATCTATATATTTATTATAATATTTATTATAATATTTATTATAAAATTTATAAATATTATCTTTATCCTTATTGCTTTTATAAAATTATTAAATAATATTATTATTATTATTATTTTTATAAAATTTATAAATACCGTTATTATTATTAATTATAATTATAACCCGCGCCTTAATTTAATATTTTATTATTTTTAAATTTAACCCTAAATCCGCCCCGGAGCCTCCCCTTTGAATTTATACCCGGGGGCTTATTTATCGTAATATTTATTATAATATCTATTATAATATTTATACTTAAATATTATCCTTGCCTTTATTGCTTTTATAAAATTAATGGATAATATTATTGCCGTTATTATTTTTATAATATCTATAACTACCATTATTACTATTAATTATTATTCTTATGGTAATAACCCGTATTTTAATTTAATATTTTACCCTCCCTAAATATATCCTGGGATCCACTTTAAAAGTTACCCTTAAAGCTATTACTTAAGCTATATTTATCCCAATATTTATTATAATTATCGTAATATTTATTATAATATATATTACGATTTCTCGAACCAGTACTTTTATACCGTTATTGCCGTTATTGCCTTTATAAAATTTATATATATAATTATTTAATTATTATTATTATCGTAATAATTTAATTTAACATTTCACCCTTAAAGGCTCCCCTCGGAATCTACCCTTAAGTACCTATTTATCGCAATATTTATTATAATATTTATCGTAATATTTTATTGTATAATTTATTATATAAATTATAAATATTATCCTTAATATTATTATTTTTATAAATTTAATAAATAATATTATTATTATCTTTTATATAAAATTTATAAATACTATTTTTATTACTAATTATTATCGTTATAATAATAGCCTTAATTTAATATTTTACCCCCGGAACGGCCCCTTAAATTCAGTTTAGGATCTATCTTTAAAGCGATATTTATCGTAATATTTATTATGATATTTATCATAATATTTATTATAATATTTTAAGTTAATATAATTATAAATATATTATTACCGTTTTATTAATTATATATTTTATGTTATTATACTATATTATTATAGCTTAATAGCCTTATAATCTTATTATTAATCGTAAAAGGTATTAGGGGTTTATACGGACGTAATAAGGCCGCCATGAATATTATTATTAAAACTTAATATATTAAATTTAATACCCGTAGCCTATAAAACCGATATTAAAAAATAATACTTATATTTTCTCTTTTATTTTTATTTACTTTATTTTTATCTTTATTTTCTTTATTTCCTTTTCCTTTATTTCTTTTATCCGAAATTATATAAATAATAAAACTTTATTTAAAATTTATAACCACTTATAAGGAAATAGAGATATTCTATAGTTATAAGAGTATATTTATTATTTTATTACCTTTTAACGTTATAATTATTAATAAATATATTTAATCCTTATATCTTATAGACTTAGGTTTTAAGGCCTGGTATAAATTAAATTATTAACTTATTTATAATATTATTTAAGTCTATAATATTTTAAATTATCCTTTATTCTTTTATAACGCCGTTCTAAAGAGCTCCGTTAAAATACTTATAATTATAATTTATTTCCGAAGAGCTTTAATATTTAATTTTTAAAGTTTTATAATTTATTAAAGAAATCTATAAAGAATTCCGTTAAAATACTTATAATTATAATTCGTTTTTAAAGAGCTATAAAGTATAAGTTAATTAAAAAAATAATTAAATAAATATTATAATTATTAATAAAGATTAAGCCTTAAAGGCTATAACTTTATTTAATTTAAATAATTTTAATAATATATTAAAGAATAATAATTAAAATTCTTATAATTTATACGTTTTTTACGTTAATAAAACTGGTTTAATATTAAAATATCCTATAAACGTTAAAAGAATTTATATAGATAAGGATTACGTTTCTTAAATTAATTAATCCGACGATAAAAATATACTTAATTAATTATAATAAATATAGATTTAAAGTAATAGACCTTAACAAGAGACTATAATCGTAATATAAAGGAGTTAAAAAAGATTATAATCGTTAAAGATTAATTTATAAATAAATCTTTTCTTATTAAAGGTATAAATAAAATTAAAATATTAAGAAATAACGATATTTATATTAAATATCCCTTAAAAATTAATCTATTTAAGTCTATAATAAACGTTTAAAGCTATAAGGTATTATTATATAAAAAGTATATATATAAGGGTTATTTTGGCCAGTTAATTACCCATAAGAAAGGAAACATAAAGTTTAAAGGAACTATATATTAACGTTTAAGTCCCTTAAGATATAAAGGGGACTTATTTCGTAATTTTATTATTTAAGACGTTCCGCTTATTTTAAAATAATATAATTAACTCCGCTTAATCCGAGTAAATAATATTACGTCTTTACCTCTTTAAAGACTGGCTTTATTAAGGTCCTTTTACGTAAGTATAAGGAAGTTTATTCTTTAACTTTATTTAAAACCTCTCCGTCGTTAAGACCAATTTATAAGTAAATTTTCTCTTATTAAAAGTATTTATCGACTTTACCTGGAAACCCTTTTTATTTATTTATTTCCTTTAATATAGAAAGGATATTATTACCTTAGATCCTAAAAGGATATCATTACCTTAAAGGATACTATTACTTTAAATCTTAACTTAAGCGAATATTAACGTTTATAATTTACCAACCTCCTTTTAAGAAGTTATTTTAATATATTTAAATATAGCTTTTAATTAAGGCCCCGTAATACTTATAGAATGTCCGGCCGTCTTAATTAATCCTTAGCCGATAAAACGTAAATAATTCTATAATATCTTTATACCGTTTAAAAGGCAGCCTTATTATATATATTAACTTAAATCCGATCAATCTTATTAAATTATAACGGATCTCGTATAGGTAATAAATCCCGTATAGGTAATAAGTGAATACTTAATGGTGGATATAGTAAAGTCAAGGATGCAGGGCAGGTAGTAATGGATATAACGCAGTCTTAATGGTGTAGCGCAGTCTTAGTGGTGTAGCGCAGTCTTAGTGGTATAGCGCAGTCTTGGTGGTGCAGCGCAGTCTTGGTGGTATAGTGCAGTCTTGGTGGTATAGCGCAGTCTTGGTGGTGCAGCGCAGTCTTAATGGTGCAGCGTAGTCTTGCAGCGTAGTCTTAATGGTAGATATAGGTAATCTATTTTTAAGCACCTATGCTAAGAATTACTTATTTAGACAAAAGATTACTCTACTGCTTAAATAGTATTAGCTTGAACAATAAGCTTAATAATCAGAACCCTCTTAAAAGCCAAGACGATCTTGAGTCCAAGACCGTCTTAAGACGATCTTAAGACGGTCTTAAATATAAGACGGTTATAAGACCGTCCCAAGACGATCTTAAAAGTTTAAGGGAACCCCTTAAGGTAATAACCAATATCGAAATATACTTAAAAGAAATAAATAAAAACCTTTTTAAATAATAAGGCTATTATTATTAAGAATCTATTAAAAATCCTATTTAATCTTAAGGCTTTATTTTTCTTTAATTTATTAATTATTTTAATTATTATATCTTAAGTTATTATCTTATTTATTAATACGGGGTTAAGGTATATAATACTATTAATATCGTCCAGATTAGTTTTTAACGGAAAAGGGAAAAATACTTTTTTAAGGGCCTTGATTTTACCGTTAAAGGTATTAATTAATATATTATCGGATTTCTTAAGGGGTAAAAATTTAAAGATAAATTTTAGTTTTTTATTTTATTCTTTATTATATTTTATTAACTTTTCAATATTACGAGGTAAAACCGTTAAATTATATATTATAAACTAAAAGTATATTTACTTAACCTTCTTAATAATCTTTTCTTTTTTTTCTTAAGTAACCCTTAGTTAATTAAGTATCTTTTAATTCTTATACTTAAAAGCTTATTTAATTAACCTTTTCGCCTTTATAGTTACGGTTATATATCCTTTATTTTAATAAATTTTAACTTTTTAAAAGGGTTTTATTATCGGGATAATTTTATTAATTATTTTACTTAATGCTTTTATTATTTATTCTATAAAAAGGTCAATCCGGTTTTTATTATTTAATTAAGGAAGGTTTATAAACTATATTATTATTTCTTCTGCTTTTATATAAATCTTTACTTTCTTAACCGTTTTTTACGCCCTCCTTACTGGTAATAATAAGGTTATATTAATGATTTAATTTAAAGTTATTTATATTAATATATAATTCGAATTATATTTTAAGTCTTTTTATGGCCTATATATTATAACCGCGTTAATAACCTTTTCCGTATTAAAGGTTAAATTAATCGTTATTTTAAATTTACGATTCTTTTACGTAATAGTCCTTTATAATATTAATAATAAAAAATTAACTTAAATAATAACTATTAATAGGTTATCTGATTTAATATAATTTATTATACGCCCTTTTTCGTTTTATATATAATAATATAAGTTAAAGTCTTTAAATAATATATATTCACTTAAAGTAATTAAGACCTCCTTAAGTAATAATATTATAAAAGGTTTTTCCTTATTGGCCGGCGGCGGGTTATATACGTTATAAATATTAAGGTCGCCCTTTAAGTCTTTTTTTTTATAATACGGAATATATAAAAATTTCTATTATAATAAGTAATATCTTAATTATTTATATTAAGCCGTTTATTTATAAAGAAATATATTCTGGTTATTTTATCCCTTTTAAAGGCTAAATAAAACCTTTCTTTTAAATTAATAAACGAATATATATATAAGCTATATAGTAATTCCTATATTATTATAACGTTAACGTTTTTAACTTTTTTAAATTTAAATATCGGTATTATTACGTTAATTTTTTTATTATGGACGTTATATTATATTATTTTTAAAAATATTAATATATTATATATTAATCTTTATAAGGGCTCCCTTTTTTATACCCGTTTAAGTTACGGACTTCCTATTAAAGTTAAGTGTTTTCTATTTTAATATTTTCCTGGCTATTATTAAAGACGTAAGATAACCGGCTTTTAAGGTCGGGATTATAAGGAGCTTTTTCTTCTTTATTGTTATTTACCTTTTATTATTTAATTAATTAAGTTTACGTTTTAAAATTATTTTTAATTAATTTATTAAATTAGTTTTATACGCGTTATACCGTTAAATTTTTACGGTTATCCGGGTCTCCTTACGTTTAATCTCCTTAACTTTTATTATATATTTAGAATCCTATATTAAGTATCCTTTTTTATTATACGTAATATATTTAAACGTACCCTTTATAAGCCTTTTAATTATTAACTTTATATACTTATAAATATTATAACCCTTAACGTAAACTATATACTTTATAATATTAAAATATTTTATAATAATATATTTATAGCTTTAATATTTAAAATACTAATAAATATTAACCGTTTTATTTTATAATTCAATTATCTTAAGAAATCCCCCTTTAATAATCTTTTTATTTAAGATATTATTATATATTTTTATTAATATTACGCTTAATATAACAATAAAATATTTCTTTATACGTTTTAAGGAATTAAGTCTTTTATTACCGGTAAAAGCCTATAGTTAATAATCTTAAGCCTTAAATAAAAACTATATTTTCCTTTTTTATATTTTTTAACGTAATTTTTCTTTCGGCTTTCTTAAAACGTAATAAGTATATCTTATTTATTATAATAATAAACGATTACCTTAAAACCTTAACCGACTTATATTTTCCCTTATTAATTTAAGCTTTAAACCTTTTTAAGTTTTTTTTCGTTTTTAAAAACGCTATATTAAGGAAAATATCCTTACTTTATAGCTTATATACCGTAATAATTTATTTTATTTACGGTTCCGTCGTTACCTTAAAAACCTTTATTAATTATAATGGGTTTATTTTTACCATTATATTTTTCTTTTTATTATTAAATAAACGGATTATTATTATTTTCATTTTCTTTAACGTGGCCGTTTTCTCTTCCGTTATCCTTTTATCCTCTGCTACGGGTACCCTTTTCATTATTTTCGTCGTTTAATTCTCTTTTATTTAAAAGGCTACCGTTTTTATATTTTCGCCTTATATATTTAACTTTAAGCCGCCGTTTTTACCTTTTATTAACGCCTTTATTACCGCTTTTTAAGAGCCTTATAATTACGCTATTTTCCCCAGCTTTACCCCTATTTTTATATAAAAGTCCCTTACGTTTTTTAATTTAATCCGTAGTATTAATTAGGTTTTTAACGTAATATCTTTTTACTTTACCGTAAAGAGTCCTTTTAAGGCTTTTATTACTTCCTTTACCGCCCTTTTACCCTTATTTACCGGGCGATATACCGTTTCCGCCTTTTACCTTTAATTTTTTAAGGTCTTATCCTTTTTATTAACTTTATTTCCCCTTCCTTAATAATATTTTTACCGTACCTTTTCCTTCCGCTTATACCCCTTACCGTTAATATTATACCGGCCTTTTTACCCCCTTATTTACCTATTATTTCCGCATTATTATTACGTATTTTATACGTTTTAATACGCGTATTTTATTAACCTTAATTCCTTTATTTATTTTAAACGTTATTCGGCTTATTATTATTATATTACCCGTACGCGTTATCGCCGTTTCTATTAATATAAATTACTTGCCCGTTTATTATTTTATTCTTAATTATTACGTTACTTTTACTTATCGTACTTAATATACTTCTCTTATTATCGCTAGAATTATACGTATACGTATCGTTTTAGACCTTTAAGGTCCCTTTATTCGTCGCCATCCTAATTCCACGTTTATATATAACGATATTATAAGGACGATAAATTTATATATTTAAACGTAGAATTAATAATAATTTAATTTACTATAAGGCCCGATAGGTAATACGTAATTTTGAATAACGTAAAAGTATCGATTATAATAAGACGTTTACCTCGGTAATAAAACCTATAAGTTATAAGGTCCTTTTTACTTTTATAACGGTTAATAATTAAGATTTAAAGTAAATAAACATTAAAATAATATTCCTTTATAGTTTTATTAAGGAAGAAATATACGTAGAATAATTAAAAGGATAAAAAAAGACCGGTTAAAACGGTAAAAAGCGTTATTATAAGCTTAAAATAAACTTATATAAATTAAAGTAATTATTACGGTTATAATATAATCGTTTCTAGGAATTTATAATTATATAAAGCTTTAAATTTATCTCTATATAGATTATTACGTATTCCTTTATTTTAAAATCAGTATAATCGTAACCGTATATATAGATAACGTCCTAATAATAAATCCGTTTAAATAAAAAATTCGGGACTTAAAAGTTATACTTAATTAAGAATTCCGTATATTTAACTTAAGTTTAATAAGCTATTATTTAAATATTATTATTATTTAAAACCAATAAAACCGAATGATCCGTTTTAATTAAAAAGCTTATATTAAAAAAGTAATACGAGATTACGGTTAATAAAAAGCTTACCCGATATATATACCTATATAAATTAATTTTAAACCGGAACCGTTACTTAAAAGTTATTAAGTAAAGCCGGAGTTTAAATAATAATATTAATTAATTGTAAGTTTATTAATATATATTATACTTAATATATAACCGGATATAATTTATACGGTGGTAATTATCAGCCGGAATTCTATAAATCCGTTTTATTAATACTGGTTATATATAAAATAAATTATATATTATTTATAAATTATTATATACTTTTAATCAATATATAAGGGCAAGCTTAGGGCTTTTAATAAATATATTAACTTTAATTTTACGGGCGACTTTATCCGTAAGTTAACTTTAGGTTATCTTTTTAACGTAAAAAGTATACCGATTTATTAATCTTTAAAAAAATAACCGACGGTAACGTTATTTATTTATAAAGCCGAATATACGGGATAAATATAGGTTATTAAGGAAGTTATCTGGTTAAAAAACCTATTAAAATAAATATAACCCGATAAATCTAGATATATACCTATTATTATAATCTATAATAATAATTAAAGGGCTATCGTATTAATTAAAAACCCGGTATATTATATAAGGATAAATTATATAAGTATTTAATTATATTAATTACGGGAATAACTTAAAGTTAATACCGTTAATCTTAAATATATTTATACCATACCACGGAATAAATAATTAACGGATTAATAAAGGCCTTATTTATTAAAACCTTTATATAGTTTAGACTGGCGTTAAGCTTTAAGGAACTATTATATATTGAAATGGTAGGGTATAACTTGCTTAGTTGAGTACTATATAAGGTGCTAAGCGATATCTATCTATAAGAAGTCCAGGAAGTAGGCTAATCCCCTTTTAATAATAGTTAAAGTCTTTGCCTTCTGTACTTCTGATACTCCCACTTGATCAATAGTTTTATAATATTATAATACCGTATTATCCATTAAATAAGGAGTAAAAGCTCTTACTGAACCGTATTACCACAATAATAGGTATATCCATCTTAACTTTAATAATAAAAGGTAAAGTATATCTTAAACTTTAATAATATAATTATTTTAGTTTTAAATGATTTCTGAATTTTTGAAAAGCGTCCCTTAATAACGGCTTTATTAAGCTATCCGTTACCATATTACCGGTAGGATAATATACGAGTTCTACTTATTTATTAACCATATACTCCCGGAGGAAGTAATACTTAATATATATATACTTCGTCTTTAAGTAGTTCATAAGGTCCTTCATTAATATAATCGTTCCCTAATTATTATAAAAGATTACCATAATAAGGGTAAAAGCCCCGGTATCGTACTTAAACCAAATAAGAAAGGCATAATCTTATATAATATCTTTATCCTTAAGGGCCGGTAATATTATTGGATTCAGGGTGACTTTAATAAGCTAGGCTAATAACCGTTTAAACCAGATCGCCTCTTTAATAACATTATATTATCCTATATACTTAACTTTATAGGTAAATAGGGTTATAATTAATTAACGTTTTAAAAACCAGTTAATAGTTATATTTCCCAGGTTAAAGGTATACCCGGAGGTAGACTCTTGAAATATAAGGTATAAGTTACTTAATTATTTTTTAAGTATAAAAGTGCGATTAAGTACTTTTACATCCCAGCTATCTTAATCGGGTCTAGCTTCGGATTATATTTAATCTACCCGACTGCCGGGTAACTAATATGAGTACTTTTAACACTCCCCTTTGAGCTTTAATATATTTATTACCTTATATTTATTACTTACTTATAATACTTTATTTAAGCTTTAATCTTTATATGACGTATACCTTATTTGTGTAATATTTTCCATAAGTTATTGGAGCTCCCCTATAGTGGTAGTCTTTGCTCCCCTATAGCGGTGGTCCTTCGCGGTAAAATACCTTGGAAGATTATACTTATAGCCTTAACTATATAGCATTTACTCCTTTAAATTGAAGCCGGCGTAACGACGGCAAGCTCCCTTATATCGTAAATTATCCTTTAATAACCCCCGGCGTACGTGATTTCGTCCAGGTATACTCCGGGATAAGTATCGTTTTTTGCGATTTACCCCCCTTTTAAAATTTTTTTTTAACTTTCTTATTTTACATATTAAATTTATATTAAAACGTACCCTTAAGCTCCTTAGGATTAATAACGGCCTCCCTATAAGTAATTTAAAGCTTATTTTATAAGTGGCTTAAAGCTTACCTTATAAGTAGCTTAAAGCTTACCCTATAAATAACTTAAAGTTAAAGCTATAAGGCTATTAATATTATTAACGAGGCTTCAGTCAATATAAGGATATTCCGAGGGTACTTTTAGGCTAAATATTTTACGGAACCTTTTAAAAGGCTAATATAATAAAGGTTTTATTAAGCCGTTAATAACTTACTCGTACGTCGGAATATACTCTAGATCCACTCGTTTATCCCTTATAACCTCTTAAAGCCAATATTATTAAATTCTTATATATTTAATCCGGGTATAGAATACGGGGTTTTTAATGAAAGTTATAACGTTTTAATTATCTTTATAAATAATAATAACGGGAAGGTTTCCGGCTTAATACGGCTTAATTTTACTTAAAAGTTACTTAAGCTATAAGGCCTTTTTAATTATTTATATTTATCCTATATATTCCACTTTATAAATAAAGAAGATAATTATAGCTTAATACTTAAATTATTAATGAATCGTAATACTTCTTATATTAAATACGTAGCCTATAGTAGACCTCCGGGTTAAATTTACGGTAAAGTCGGAGTTAATATAATTATTAAAAGCTTTTAATTTACCCCGGTATATTAATTAAAAAATAATAATAATACGGAAATAATATAAAATTCTTCTTATTAACTTTTAATAATATTTAATAAGATTTAAAATATATCGGTTAATTATTAAGACGGAATAAATAATATTTAAGTAAATTTTAAATATTAAATATATTAAAAAGCTTACGGCCGATTAATATTTTTTCCGGAAAATCGGGTTGGCCTTATAGCCTTTAAGTATAGGTTCCGGTTTATATTTTAACTTTATAAAAATATATATAAAAATAATATCCTATTATTTATATTCCTTAATAATTCTTTTAATATAGGTTTTTTAATTAAGTTAAAGCGTTTTATTTTAACGGTCTTTTATAATTATTATACTTAAGTAATAATACATTAACCTTAACTTAAATGTACGGAATTTAATTATTAAATATTTTCTTTAAATTTATAATGCTTTACTTAAACGGGTTAATAATTAAAACGTTATTTATATAAAGAATTATAATTATCTTATTTTTAAAATATATAAATATATAATAATCCGTAAATATCGGCTTAAACCTTTACTTTTCTATAAAGGTAAAGAAGTAATAATATTATAATTAAAAGGATTATTTTAATCCGTAAAGGGCCTTATTAAGCTTATAGTATATATCGGTACCCTTTATTTAATTATAAAGTTATTTTATATAGACCTTTTTTTTAATTAAGTTATAAAAAAAGGCCGTTTTTACGTTTATTTACTTTAAGTTTTAATTATTAACCGTTATTAATATAAAAAGCACCTTATATATTAAAAGTACAGAAGGCAGAGACCTCGGCTATTACCAAAAGGGAACTAGCGTACTTCCACTTCTTATAGATAAATATCGCTTAGCACCTTATATAGTACTTAATCAAGCAAGTTATACCCTATTATTTTAATAGGTTATAAGCCCGGCTTATATACTTATTATTACGTTTATTAATTTAGTAAATTTTAACTACGTTATATAGCTTAAATATTTTAAGAGCCGTCGCTCCGTTATTATAAGCATTATAATAATTCTTATAATTATTATAATTACGTAATTACCCAGCAATCCTATCGATTTAATCTTTAACCATCTAAAAAATAAGGAGACTAAAACGAAAAATAAGAAGGCTAGGACGCTCCCAGCTTAAATTATTATTTATACGTAAAATCATAAGGTATAGTAGCCCTATATACCGATTTACGCGTACGTTATAAGGGTATAATAATATTTATAAAGCCGTTAGATCGGCGGATCCCTAGTAAACGTATTAATACCTTTAAAGAATAGGGGGAAACGTTCATTTATTATTAAAACGATTAAAGCGGTTTATAAAGCTTATTATTATATATACTTAGTTTTTTGATTAAGTTAATTATTTAACTTAAGCTATTATTATTCCAGCCTTATATTAAAGTTTACCTTAACCACCATATTAAAGTTTAAGTATAAAAAGAAGTAAAATATTTATTTTTAGGGCTTTTTCCTTTTTATTAAAATTATTAAGGTTTAAATTAATTATAGCTTTATTTCTAAGGACTTTTTATTAAGACTATTAAGAATATATTAATTATTCTAATTTATACGTTCTATTACTTTAATTAATAATTAAATTATTTATCCTTAAATAACGTTCCCTTACCCGGCGTATTATATATACTTTATAAGCTTTACGTTTTAAACGGTCCGTTAAAATTAAGAAGCTTTATTACTTATTAACCTTTAAAGTATGGTTCTTATTAAATAAAAAGAAACTCCGGGCCCGTTACCGTTTACTTTATAGGATATTTCGGTTTATATATACCTTATTTAGGAAGGCTATAGTCTTTAAGGATAACGATCCAAAATACTATTTATTATTATTACTATTTAAGTTATCCTTATTTAAGGGCTTAATATTATTAATTATAATCCTATTGCCTCTTAACGATATAGATTTTTTTAACCTTTAAATTAAATTATTATTATTATTATTATTATTATTATTATTATTATTATTATTATTATTATTATTATTATTATTATTATTACTATTATTATTATTATTATTATATCCGACCCCTTTAAGATTATTAGTATTTTTAATAAGGTTATTAAGCTTAAGGATAACCTTAAGTATATTATATAGGAACGTAAAATAAATAAAAGGCTTAAGTTTACCCGGCTTAACTATTAGATTATAAATTTTAAATTATATTTTATTAAGACCGAAGTTCTTAAGGGTAATAAGTTTATAAAGGCCTAAAATATTTACGATTAAGGGCATTCTATAATTTATACCGTAATCCGTATAAAAATTAAGGGGACCAATTAATACGTTATTAACAATATTAAGAATACTAAAGTAATATAAAACACCCTTTATACTCAGTATTAGCCTAAGGGCTCAGGTTACCTCGCGTTAACCCTTAAACGTTTCACTTCCTTTACCCTTAGTTAATATTTAGATCCAAATAAGTATTATAATAAATATTAAGACTTTTTCAATAAATTATAAAACTTTTAAAGTATAATTATTATTAATAATAATATACTTATTTAATAATTTTATAAAAGCCTTAACCCGGAATATAAAGTTTATATTAATTAATATAACGATAAATATAAGTTATTTTAAACGGCCGATAATAATATTAACGTTTTAAAATATATATTTACTTATATTATTAATCGGTTTCTTCAATATAAAGCCTTAAATAAGACGTTTACGTTTAATACTTTAGCTTTTACGGTTATTATTATTAATTTACGCTTCCGGGATAATATCCGTCTTAATAACTTTATTCCGCTCCGTATTCCTCCGTAATTTAATATCCGTTAAAGTTATTACGTTAAAATTTTACAAAAGAAACGTTTTTATATTATTACCGGTTATTACTTACCCTACGGGCATAATAAATCGACCTATAGTAATAATAATAGGTACCATAATAATAATAATAATAGCAATACCGGTACCGGTAATAATTAAAAACGCCGGCGCCGCGGTAACGGTAATAATAACGGTAATAAAGGTAATAATAAAAATAATAATAAGCCCAAGGATAAGGAATATAAAGTCCCTTTAGGGATTAAGGCTTTAGTAAACCTGGCCTTTATATACGTTACCGTTATTATACCGGCTTTATCGCCCGTTATTTACCGGGACTATTAAGCATATTTAATTATAAATATATTTATTCTTATTACCTATATCTTTAATACCGGTTATATAAATTATATCGTTAATAATAATTATATATTTATCCGTAAGGAGCTCCTCCCCAAATTAATTCTTATTAAAGGCTTTTCCGGGGGAAAAAGTATTATTTATATTAAAGTCGTTAAAATCCTATATTAATTTAATAAGGGCGTCCGTAATTTAATCGTTTATAACGTCCTTTTTATCCTTAATAATACCTTTAATCTTATTAACCCCGGATAACTATAGTGAACCGGCTATCCCCTTAAGTAAAATAACGACCCGGAGGATTTAAGTATATTTATTAACCGTAATAATATCTTTATAAAACTCTTACCGGCGGCCTTTTACTTTTTTAAAGTCGATACCAAAGTTATTAATAATTTAATACTTATAACCCTATATGCTATTACTATAAATTAAAATATTGAATGTGCAGGATCACCACTTGGGAGATCACGTGACGCGGATCAGATTAGATAAGGCGGACGTATTAGACTTAAGTAGGATAGCGGCATATAGCCTTATATATAGTCTTACCTTATATATAGTAATAATTAAGTAATTTATACCTCTTAACTTTAATAGGTTATAAGCCCGGACTACGCGTCTAGGTATTTAAATAACGTCTTCTTAATATTTAATTTAGCCTATAAACGGTAATGAACTTATAGTATAAGATATACTTATAAACGATACTTATATATAGGCTATATTATTAAAAATCGACTTAACCAGGCATATAATATTACGGCTATAAATAGAAAAGCCTACTTAATTACTTATATTCTTAAATTAAAAAGGGAGGACGTTTTATTAATAAGAATATATAAACCGTTATTTCCCAGCCCTATTAAGGGCTATAAATGCCTATACGCCGGAGAGTTAAGCCGGCGTTAAATTAATAAAGCCGAAACGTAAAGCCCTTAAGGCTAATATATATGCATAAAGCCTTAATTAAGGTTTAAGTAAAAAATTTAGGACGTTAAATAAATATTAAATATATTATAGAACTTTACTAAGTTTAAAGCCTTAAAGACCGTATTAAAATCAAATTTTTTTAAGATTAATCAGAGATAGATTACTTAGATTTAAACGTATTACGGCCTAAAATTATTCGCTTTAACCTGATTTTAAAGAATAAATACGGGACGGAATAGGTAATTAACGGTTAAACCTTTTAAAGTAAAAATTAATCCCTAAAAAAAAAGGGTTAAAAACTAGTTATAGAATTTTTTAATAAACAATTAAACTTAGAACGAACCTATTTATCGTAGATCATAAAGATTAAAGTCCCTAAATTAAAGTAAGATAATTAAAATAAGTTTAAATACTTTAATTATAAAGATTAAAGGCCTTTAAATAAAAAAGGATAATAATCTTAAGGGTATATATATAACGTTATAATATATTATAAAGTTTCGTTCTAGTCTTAATTAAAATAGAAAATACTTTAATTAATAAGGTTTTATATTATTTATTATCCTAAATTATATAATAATCCCGTATAAAGTATAGCACTTAAACCTTATTATTCAGTAATATCGTCGTATATAAAATACCCTTTTTCTTTTTATACTTAAAAACTTAAGAAAGGAAGACCGTCTTAATCTAGTTAATAAAGATTAAGTCGAAGACCAGGACTACTTATTATTATAAACGCCGAAGTCATACGATAGCTTCAGTTTAAAAGTATTTAAAGAACCTTTAATTGACCTATTAAATATTATTATCTTTAAACTAAGTATAAATATTAAGAATTGGATACCGTTATTTAACGTAAGCCACCCTTTACCCTTAAACAATAAGTCTTCAGTATATTAGACATCGTTAAACTTAAATACTATTAGTAATTATAGTGTGATTAATATCTTATTAATATTATCTTTTATATACTTTATTAAGGATAATAACTAAAAAAAAACTCTATTATAAAGGGGTTTCCCTTAAGCTTAATCCCTTTATTAATAGATTAACGGTAATAGATATTATAGAATTAATAGATAAAAAATTAAATAATAATTAATAACCTTTAAAAACTAAAGGAAAAAGATACCTTTAAGGTATATATAACCTTAAAGAATTATTATAATATTAATATTAAGTATTTAATTAATATTATAGAAAGCCCGGATATAATCTAAAAAAGACTTAAGGATTAATATAAACCTTAAGGGTCCGGTTTATATATAGAGTTTATTTAAGAACTTATAGGTTTATAAAAAACCCCAAATATAATAATTAATAAGTATAATAATTATTATTAGAAAGTCTATACCGAGATTAAGGCAATTAATAACTCCTTAATTATCCCGGATTATTTCATTATTTAAATATTCTTAAATAAATTAAAGGAGTTATAATAAACGTAATACTCGGTACTTACTTAAACGGCTATATAGTAAGGCCCGGGTACCCTTAAATTTCACGATATTATATAAAGGGCCCGTAATAAAAAGGCTCGGGCGGCCATTTAATAGTTAAACGTCTCAATATAGGCTTATAAGGATATATTAAAGGATAATAATAAAAGGACTTTTAATAAAACCCGGGAAAAACCTATCTATTAATATTATACTTAAAAGGGGCGTAACAATAAATATATTAAAGATAAATACTAAGACCTTTATCTTAAAAAGAAGTTTATAAAGTTCCGTATTAAAAAAATTAAAATTATTAAGGAGATTATTACGCTTATAAACCTCTTAATAATAAACTTTTATTTATTAACGTATATATAATAATTAATAATGATAATATTAATTACCTTAATAAACCTATAAAAGTTAATAATCTTTAATAATAATTATAATTAATATATTTTTTATAAGAAAAGATTCTTTTAAAGTAAGTTAAAACCTTATTAATCCTTATCTTTAAGGCCCGGATTAATAAGAATAAATTATATAGGGGGTATAAATATTATTTATATAATATATAGGGTAGATAATAAACCGGTTAAAGTAAAATTTATAAATATAATATATTTCCCAATAAACTTAATTAATCTTATATTTAAGACGTAACTTTTAAACTATAAAGCTTAACTTAATATAATGCGGATGGTTTAAACGGTAGTATATGGTTAAAAAAAATTCACTTATAATAAATAAAATAGCCTATTTATAATTAATTTATAAGAACTTTCCATTATTATAACGGTATTTAACGTATTTTTAACTACTTTTATTTAATCTAATACGTATAAGCCACCTTAGAACTCAGAAATTATTTTAATTAATAAATATATTGACCGGGATAGATTTTAAACGTAAACGCCGTAATAATAATAAAGCTAAAAATATTTATTATATATATTATATTATTAAACGGTTATATTCTTAATTATATAAGGGATATTTTAAATTTATAAAAAACCCGTTAAAACTTATTTATACGGACCTTTTAAGGATAATTAACCCTTAAGGATATAACGGAATAATATATTATATAACCTTCCGTAATAATAAAATTATAATATTAAAGGTTTACCCGTTAATATATAAATCAGACGTAATTTAACGGTTTAAAAAATTTAAAGCTAGGTATAAATAACCCCCGGATTAAAAGATTAAACGCCTTTAAACCGATAATAAGGGTAAGTATATATTTAAGGTTTTTTTGGACTATTTAAAATAATATAAGATTATTTTTAAGGTAATAATATAAGAAAATCTTAAATAAAATTTAATTAATAAGAAAATTAACCAAAAAATTAATAAGAAAATTAAGGTTATACGGATAATAAAGGGTATACTTAAAAGCTTTTAACCAGAATTAATCCAAATAATAAACTATATAATTATACGGATATTATATATATAGCTTAAAAGGTAATATTATATTAAGCTTAATATAATAAAAAACTAAATATATCCTATATACGGACTTTAAGGTTAATTATATACGTAAGAATAATAGGATATTATATTAAGTTCAATAATAAATTAAAACCATATATCTTAATAGATTTTAATAAAGGAATTAATAAATATTTTAAAGTAATTAATTTACGGATAAAACGGTTTAATCTTATAATAAAGAATATATATAATATATATATTAAGGAAAGACGGGTAATACCGTTAAATAACTCGGATTATAATAAATTAATTAACCGGATTTAGGAGCTTAAAAAAGTAAAAAGGCCTTAATAAAACCTTAATTTAAGGGAGAAGTTTAAAAATTATAGTTTAATTAAAACGGACATTATAAGTATAGGCTTTACTGTTACCGAGCGATTTATACGTCCGGTTATAGTCTTTACTTAATAAATAGCTTTATTGGACCTTTTAAGCTTAATAGCTAAAGACCTAAAGATTAATTATGGTTAAGGATAAAGGTAATAAATTAAGAATTTAATTAAAGATAACCCCGGCTTTATATTTCTTAATAAACCGTATAATATATTATTAAATTTACTCTTTTTCTCGGCTTTATTAACCCGTAATAAGGATAAATTATTATACTTTTTAACCTTAATATCCTTTAAAACGGTTCCGAAGTTAATTAAGCTTAAAACTTATAAAAAAGCTATAATAAATAAGTATACCCGGATAAATTAGGAGTTAACGGAAAATAATAAATATAATTCCTTTAAAGAGAATAATATTTAAATTTTAATTACGCGGAGTTAGATCCCTACCGGTATAACGATACTATAAGGACGGTAGGTTTATACCCTTAAACGTACAGTTAATGGCAATATAATTTATTATAAGGCCCGGTAAATAATACGTAATTTCGAATAATAAAAAAGTATCGATTATAATAAAATATTTATTTCGGTAATAAAATTTATAAACTATAAGGTTCTCTTTACCCTTATAGCAATTAATAACTGGGATTTAAAGTAAATAAACGTTAAAATAGCGTTTTTTTACGGTCTTATTGAAGAAAAAGTATATATAAAATAGTTAAAAGGATAAGAAAAAACCGATAAAAACGGTAAGAAGCTCTATTATAAGCTTAAGAAGGGCCTATATAAACTGAAGTAATCATTACGATTATAATATAACCGGTTTTAAGAGTTTATAACTATATAGGGCTTTAAACTTATTTATACGGATTATTATATATTCCTTTACCTTAAAACCGGTACGATCGTAACTATTTATATAAATAATATCCTGGTAACCGGCCCGTTTAAGTAAGGGATTTAGGACTTAAAGGCTATATTTAATAAGGAATTCTGTATATCTGATTTAAGTTAAATAAGCTATTACCTGAATATTATTATTATTTAGGATCAATAAAACTAAATAATTTATCTTAATTAAGAAGCTTATATTAAGAAAGTAATATAAAATCACGGTTAATAAAAAGCTTACCCGACGTATATACTTATATAAGTCGATTTTAAGCCGGAATTATTATTTAAAGGCTATTAAGTAAAACCGGAATTCAGATAATAATATTAATCGGCCGTAAGTTTATTAATATATATTATACTTAATATATAACCGGATATAACCTATATAATAATAATTATTAACCGGTATTCTATAAATCCGTTTTATTAATATTAACTATATATAAAATAAATTATACGTTATTTACGGATTATTATATATACTTTTAATTAATATATAAAAGTAAATTTAAGGCTCTTAATAGGTATATTGATTCCGATTTTACGGCTAACTTTATTTATAAGTTAATTTTAAACTATTTCTTTAATATTAAGAATATACTAATTTATTAATCTTTAAAAAAATAACCAACTATAACGTTATTTATCTATAAAACCAAGTATACGGGATAAATATAAATTATTAAGGAAGCTATTTAATTAAAAAACTTATTAAGGTAAATATAATCCGATAAAACTAGATATATACTTATTATCACGATCTATAATAATAATTAAGGGGCTATCGTATTAATTAAAAACCCGGTATATTACGTAAGGATAAAGTATATAAATATTTAACTACATTAATTACGGGAATAACTTAAGGCTAATACCGTAAATCTCGAGTATATTTATATTACGGAGCAGGTTATTAACGGGTTAATAAAGGCTTTATTTACCAAAACCTTTATATAATTTAGACGGGCTTTAAGCCTTAAGGAACTATTATATCGATAATCCAGGGACCATATACTTACCGATGGCGGACTTAATAATAAGCCGGGTAATAGGTAATAAGTGGTAACTATATAAGGGAGCAAACTACTCTATAACCAGGGGAGTTAGCCACTTAACAACCAGGGAAGCTACGTAGTAAATACGGTGACTAGACTTTCATATAAAAGGACATAACGTTAAAGCTATAAAGGAGTTATTCAGTAACTGAGATTTATTAGCTATATACGAAGTTTGAAGGGGAGTATTAAATATCCAGGATCATTACTTAGGAGATTACATAACGCGGATCAGATTAGATAAAACGGACGTGCTAAACCTAAGTAGGATAGCGGCATATAACCTTGCATATAGTCTCACCTTATACATAGTAATAATCAAGTAACTTATACCTCTCAACTTCAACATAAAAAGCCTTAAAATACTAGTATAAAGTAACGGGGTATATAGGGGAGCAAAATATTAAGCTCTTACCGGAAACGGTAACCGGTATCGACCTCTCCAATTTACCGGATTTATTAAAGGACTATAAGTACGTTGTTTATACGGAGATACGAATAAAGCTTAAGCCGAGTAAGGGTTATATTAAGCTTAATACCTATTAAAACGAGCTTATTTATTCCGACTTAATTGGCCCTATTAATAATATAAAAGCCGATTATAAATAAGTCGTTATTTTTATTAAAGACGTTATTAAAATCGTTTATATAGCTTTACTGCCAGATTCCTCGTATAAAACGGTTTTTGAGGCCTTTTAAGGTTATATAAAGAGGATTTATTATCCAGACCGCCCTATCCGCCATTTATATATTAACGATAATAATATATATAGCGGCTTTTAATTCAATAATTAACGGTACGTTAAAGGCATTTAATAAAAGTCTATAATACCCTATAACCCTTAATAAAACGGTATTTTTAAACGAATAGGTTAAACCTTTATTACCCGGGCTTATATAATGCTATTAAATAATAACTTACCGCGTATTTTTATTACTGAACTTATTACTATAATGGCCTTTATATATAATATAATATTTATAAGTACTTACGATATACCGAATTAAGCTATAGATTTCAGAAAACCTGATTAAACTTTTATTAAAAGGATTAAATAACGTAGTATATATTAAAAACGTAAGTTTCCGGGTATAAACTGGATAAAATTCCAAATTAAGACCGTTAAAAAACGCCTTATTAACTTTAAGGGTTATTACGTCTATAAAATGCTTATATTAAATAGTTAAGTCCAACGTTATAATTATATTAAGTAATTAAAGGATAAAGTTATTTAGCTTAAACGTAAGGCCGATAACCTTTTACCGGTTTATTACTTAGTACCGAGATAGGGGGAGATAATTACCGTAGATTTCCAATTATCGTTAAAACGGATATATCTTAGTAATAATAAAAATATGGATAATAAACCGGTTATTATTATTATATAAAGCCCTTATATTATAAACATTATAAATAAAATTAATAATATTATTATTAAGGATATAACCGAACTTATATCCGATAAGTAACTTAAGCCCTATATAACCTTAAAACCTATAATTATTAAGGAAAATATTAATAAAAATAACTTATTTATATTATCCTTATTTACCCTTAATAGTAATATTATAAAAGAATTTCCGGATATATATATCTTTATAGACTTAAACTTAAGCTTACTTAATCTTTATAATTTAATCTTATATTATTATTCGTCTTTAAGAGAATTTACTAAATTTTTAAACCCGCTTATTTAAGCTTACGTAATTAAAATATAACCCTTAAATTATTTACGTTATTAAGACTTTAATTATTAAGCCGCCGGCTTTTAATTAATACTTATATATTTTATAATTATAATTCTTACGGACTATATTAAGTTTATAACTTATATATAAGTTATAAAGAATATATACCGTAAGATAGAATAAACGCTTACTATAGAAAATAAAGTTAAGTCCCTGGAGAAGAATAAAACCTGGGTTTTAATAAATTTACCTCCCAGTATTAACGTACTAAATAACAAGTGGGTCTATAAGTATAAACGTAAATTAAACGGTAATATCATCCGGTATAAGGCCCGGTGGGTGGTCCGTAGCTTTTAATAAAAGGAAGGCTTAGACTTCTTCGATACTTTTATAACGGTAATTAAGCCTATAAGCTATAAGGCCCTTTTTATTATAGCGGTTATATATAACCTAAAGATTAAGTAAATAGACGTTAAAATAGCATTCCTTTATAATAATATCCTTAAAAAAATCTATATTTATTAATTAATAAACTTTAATAATAACTTAAAACGTATTTACCTGCTAAATAAAGCTCTATATAAACTTAAATAATTATTCCAGATTTAATATTAATATTTCTCTATATTCCTTAAGAAGCTATTGAAATTGAGAAATATAAGTTACTTTATTATTACTATATATAAAGTAAGACTATATACAAAGCTATATGCCGTTATCCCACTTAAATTTAACACGTCCGCTTTATTTAATCTAATCCGCATTACGTAATCTCTTAAGTGGCGATCCTATATATTTAATACTCCTTTTTAAACTTTATATATAGTCTGTAAATCTCATTTATTAAATAGCTCCTTTATAGTTTTAACGTTATATCCTTTTATATAAGAGTTTAATTACCGTATTTATTAAGTCGCTCCCCTAATTATTAAGTAACTAACTCCCCTAATTATTAAGTAACTAGCTCCCCTATATAATTATTATTTACCCATTATTTATTACCCGGCTTATTATTAAATTTACCGTTAATAAGTATACGGTCCTTAAACTATCGATATAATAACTTTTTAAGGTTTAACGTCCGTTTAAACTACATAAAAATCTTAATAAATAGGGCCTTTATTAACCCGTTAATTATTTACTCCGTAATATAAATATACTTAAGATTAACAATATTAACCTTAAGTTATTCCCGTAGTTAATATAGTTAAATGCATATATGCTTTATCCTTATATAATATACCGGGTTTTTAATTAATATGATAACCCTTTAATTATTATTATAGATCGTAATAATAAATATATATCCAGATTTATCGGGTTATATTTACTTTAATAAATCCTTTAATTAAATAACTTCTTTAATAACCTGTATTTATCCCATATACTTAACTTTATAAATAAATAACGTTATAATCAGTTATTTTTTTAAGGATTAATAAATCGGTATATTCCTTACGTTAAAGAAATAACTTAAAGTTAATTTACGGGTAAAGTTAACCGTAAAATTAAAGTTAATATATTTATTAAAAGCTTTAAGTTTACCCTTATATATTAATTAAAAGTATATAATAATCCGTAAATAATATATAATTTACTTTATATATAATTAATATTAATAAGACGGATTTACGGAATACCGGTTAATAATTATTACCGTATAAATTATATCCGGTTATATATTAAGTATAATATATATTAATAAACTTACGGCCGATTAATATTATTATTTAAATTCCGGCTTTATTCAATAGCCCTTAAGTAACGGTTCCGGCTTAAAATTAACTTATATAAATATATACGTCGGGTAAGCCTTTTATTAATCGTAATTTTATATTACCTTTTTAATATAGGCTTTTTAACTAAGATAAATCGTTCGGTTTTATTAATCTTATATAATAATAATACTTAAATAATAGCTTATTAAACTTAAGTTAAATATACGGAATTTTTAATTAAGTACGGTTTTTAAGTCTTGAATCCCTTATTTAAACGGATTAATTATTAAAACGTTATTTATATATATAATTATAATTATACCGGTTTTAAGGTAAAGGAATACGTAATAGTCCGTATAAATAAGTTTAAAACCTTATATAATTATAAATTCCCAGAAACGATTATATTATAATTATAAAAATTACTTTAATCTATATAGGTTCTTTTTAAGCTTATAATAAAGCTTCTTATTATCCTTACCGGTCTTTTTTTATTTTTTTAATTATTTTACGTATACTTCTTCCTTAATAAAACCGTAAAAAAACGTTATTTTAACGTTTATTTACTTTAAATCTTAATTATTAACCGTTATAAGGGTAAAGAGAACCTTATAGCTTATAGGTTTTATTATTAAGGTAAATATTTTATTATAGTTAATACCCTTACGTTATTTAAAACCACGTATTACTTACCGGGCTTTATAGTAAATTATATTATTATTAATTTTACGTTTAAGGGTATAAATTTACCGTTTTTATAATATTATTATATTAATAAGGATTTAACTCCGCGTAATTAAGATTTAAATATCGTTTTCTTTAAGGGAACCGTATTTATTACCTTTTATTAATTCTTAATTTATCCGGGTATACTTATTTATTATAGTTCCTTTATAGGTTTTAAACTTAATAAGTTCCGGGATCGTTTTAAGGAATATTAAAATTAAAGGGTATAACGGTTTATTTTTATTATAAATTAATAAAACCGAAAAAAAGAATAAATCTAATAATATATTAAGTAATTTATTTAGAAATATAAAATTAAGATTATTTTTAATTAAGTTCTCGATTTATTATTTTTATTTTTAACCATAATTAATCTTTAGGTTTTTAGCCGTTAAATTTAAGGGTTTAATAAAATTATTCATTAAGTAAGGATTATAGCCGGACGTATAAATTATTCAGTAAAGGTAAAACCTATACTGGTAATATCCATTTTAATTAAACCGTAATTCCCGAACTTCTTTTTTAAATTAAAGTCTTATTAAGGCCTTTTTACCTTTTTAAGCTCTTAAATTTAATTAATAAACTCCTTATAATCCGAGTTATCCAATGGTATTATCCGTCTTTCTTCAATATATACGTTATATACGTTTTTTACTATAAGGTTAAACCGTTTTATTTATAAATTAATTACTTTAAAGTATTTATTAATTTTTTTATTAAAACTTATTAAGATATATGGTTTTAACCTATTATTAAGTTTAACCCAGTAACCTATGATTCTTACGTATACGATTAACCTTAAGGTCCGTATATAGGATATATCCGGTTTCTTATTATATTAAACTTAATATAATATTATTTTTTTAAGCTATATATATAATATCTATATAATTATATAATTTACCGTTTAAATTAACTTTAATTAAAAGCTTTTAAGTATACCCCTTATTATCCGTATAACCTTAATCTTTTTATTAATTTTCCGGTTAATTTTCTTATTAATTAAATTTTATTTAAAGTTTTTACGTATTATTATTTTAAAGATAATCTTATATTATTTTAAATAGTTTAAGAAAACCTTAAATATATACTTACCCCCGTTATTAGCTTAAAGGCGTTTAATTTTTTAATCCGGGGGTTATTTATATTTAACTTTAAACTCTTTAAATTATTAAATTATATTTGATTTATATATTAATAAGTAAACCTTTAATAATATAATTTTATTATTACGGAAGGTTATATAATATATTATTCCGTTATACTTTTAAGGATTAATTATTTTTAAAAGGTCCGTATAAATAAACTTTAATAAATTTTTTATAAATTTAAAATATCCCTTATATAATTAAAAATATAATTATCCGGTAATATAATATATATAATAAACGTCTTTAACCTTATTATTATTACGGCGTTTACGTTTAAGATTTATTTTAATTAATATATTTATTAATTGGAATAATTTTTAAGTTCTAAAATAACTTATACGTATATATTAGGTAAATATAGTTAAAAGTACGTTAAACGCCGTTATAATAAGGGTAAATTCTTATAAATTAATTATAAATAGGCCGTTTTATTTACTATAAGTAAGCTTTTTTTAACCATACGTTATTATCCGGATTATTTACGTTATATTAAGTTAAACTTTATAATTTAAAAGTTATATTTTAAATAAAAGATTAATTAAGTTTATTAAAGAATATATTATATCCGTAAATTTTACTTTAACGGGCTTATTATCCACCCTATATATTATATAAATAATACTTATACTTTTTATATAATTTATTTTTATTAATTTAAATTTTAAAGATAAATTAATAAAGTCTTAACTTTTTTTAAAAGAATTTTTTCTTATAAAAATATATTAATTATAATTATTATTAAGGATTATTAATATTTATAGCTTTATTAAGGTAGCCAATATTATTATTATTAATTATTATATATATATTAATAAATAAGAATCGGTTATTAAAAGGTTTATAAGCGTAATAATTTCCTTAATAATTTTAAGCTTCTTAATATAGAACTTTATAGGCTTCTTTTTTAAAATAAAGGTTTTAATATTTATTTTTAATATATTTATTATTACGCTTCTTTTAAGTATAATATTAATAAATAGGCTTTTCCCGGGTTTTATTAAAGGTTTTTTTATTATAATCCTTTAATATATCCTTATAAATTTATATCAAGATATTTAATTATTAAATGGTTGCCCGAGCTTCCTTATTACGGGCCCTTTATATAATATCGTAAAATTTAAAGGTACCCGGGCCTTATTATACCGCCGTTTAAATAAATATTAAGTATTATATTTATTATGACTTTTTTAATTTATTTAAAAATATTTAAATAATAAAATAATCCGGGATAATTAAAAAGCTATTAATTACTTTAATCTTAATATAGATTTTCTAATAACGGTTATTATATTTATTGATTATTATATCCGGGGTCTTTTATAAGTTTATAAGCTTTTATATAAGCTCCGTATATAGTTTAGACCCTTATAATTTATATTAATCTTTAAGTTATTTTTAAATTATATCCGGGCTTTCTATAATATCGATTAAATATTTAATATTAATACCGTAATAGTTCTTTAAGGCTATATATACCTTAAGGGTATTTTTCTTCTTTAACTTTTAAAGGTTATTAATTATTATCCAGTCCTTTATCTATTAATTCTACGATATCCACTATTATTAATCTATTAATAAAGGGATTAAACTTAAAGGAAAACCCTTTATAATAAAGTCTTTTTTAATTATTATTATTAATAAAATATACGGAAGATAATATTAATAAAATATTAATTATATTATAATTATTAATAATATTTAAGTTTAAGTTTAATAACGTTTAATACGTTAAAAACTTATTATTTAAGGATAATAAGTAACTTATATTAAATAATAATGTTTAATTCTTAATATTTATATTTAATTTAAAGATAATAATATTTAATAGATTATTTAAGGGTTCCTTAAACGCTTTTAAGCTGAAGCTATTATACGACTTTAACGTTTATAATAATAAGTAATTCCTATTTTTAACTTAATTTTTATTAACTGGATTAAAACGGTCTTCCTTCCTTAAGTCTTTAAATATAAAGGGAAAAAGGGTACTTTATATATAACGATATTATTAAATAATAAGGTTTAAGTATTATACTTTATACGGGATTATTATATAATTTAAGGTAATAAATAATATAAAGCTTTATTAATTAAAGTATTCTTTATTCTAATTAAGCCCAGAATAAAACTTTATAATATATTATAGTACTATATATATACCCTTAAGATTACTATTTTTTTCTACTTAAAGGCTTTTAATCTTTATAATTAAAACGTTTAAACTCATCCTGATTACTTTATTTTAACTTAAAGGCTTTAATCTCTATAATCCGTAATAAATAAGTTTATCTTAAGTTTAATTATTTATTAAAGAATTCTATAATTAATTCTTAACCTTTTTTTTTAAGGATTAATCCTTACTTTAAGAGATTTAAGTATTAACTATTTATTCCGTCCCGTATTTACTTTTTAAAATTAAGTTAAAATAAATAATTTTAGGCCGTAATACGTTTAAATCCAAGTAATTTATCTTTAATTAATCTTAAAAAAACTCGATTTTAATATAATTTTTAAGGCTTTAAACTCGGTAAAGTTTTATAATATATTTAATATTTATTTAACGTCTTAAATTTCCTACTTAAACCCCGGTTAAGGCTTTATATATATATATTAACCTTAAGGGTTTTACGTTTCGGCTCCGTTGGCTTAACGTTAACTTAACTTTTCCGGCGTATAAGCGTATACGGCCCTTAATAGGGCTGGGAAATAATAGTTTATATATTCTTATTAATAAAACGTCCTCCTTTTAATTTAGGAATATAAGTAATTAAGTAAGCTTCTTTATTTATAACCGTAATATTATACGCCTGGCCAGGTCGATTTTTTGGTAATATAGCCTGTATATAAATGTCGTTTACGGGTATATCTTATATTATAAGTTTATTACCGTTTATAAGCCAATTTAAATATTAAGAAGATGTTATTTAAGTACTTAAACGCGTAGTCCGGGCTTATAACCTATTAAAATTAAGAAATATAAATTATTTTATTATTACTATATATAAAGTAAAATTATATGTAAAATTATATACCGCTATCCTACTTAAGTTTAATACGTCCGCCTTATTTAATCTGATTTACGTCACGTAATCTCCCAAGTGGCGATCCTGCACATTCAACAGAAGCTCGGTTACCGTTATATTAATAAGGATTATAGGGTATTCTTAAACCCGGATATTAATATTATCGTTATTATATATATTGATAATATCCTAATAATAAGAATTAATAAACGGGTTATTATTAACCTAAAGGCTTAATTAAATAAGAAATTCAAGATATCCGATCTAGGCCTATATAGTTAATACTTAAATATAAATATTATTTATAATTGATAAAATCAAATTTTAATTCTTAATTAAGAAAGCTATATTAAATAAATCTTTACTTAATTTAATATATATAATAATCCTCTCTTTAAGGGCAACGGTATAATTATCCTTATGGACGTAAATATCCGTTTTAAGTTAACGGATAAAAAATATATTACTTTAAAATAATTCCGGCTTAAATATTAATCCGTTATCGGTTTACTTATATACGTTATAATAAGTATTAGGTTTAATGTAGCTTATACGGTATTAATGGTATTACGTTACGTATTTAACCTTAATAAAAGGCATTAAATAGCTATTAAGAAAATCTTTTATTACTTTCGTAGTATAGCCTCCTTAAAGCTCGTCTTTCGAGGCTTTCTGAAGCCCCTTAATAGCTATACGGACTTAAATTACGCCGGCGACCTGTAAATACGTCGGTTTACCTCCGGATATATTTTTAACCTTGGAAATATAGTTATTAACTAATTTTTAAAACGTTAATTAATTATAGCCTTATTTACCTATAAAGCTAAATACGTAGGATAATATAATGCTATTAAAGAAGCAATCTAACTTAAACGGTTACTGACTTAGCTTACTAAAATCACCCCAAATCTAACGGTATTACCGGCCCTTAAGGATAAGGATGTCGTATAAGACCACGCTTTTCTTACTTAGCCTAAATACGATACCGGGGCTTTTACCCTTATTACGGTAATCTTTTATAATAATTAAAGAGCGATTATATTAATTAAAAACCCTATAAATTACTTAAAAATAAAGTATATATATATTAAATACTACTTCCTCCGCGAATATATAGTTAATAAATAGGTAAAGCTTATATATTATCCTACTGGGGATATAATAATTAACGGCTTTATAAAGCCGTTACTAAGGGACGGCTTTCTTAAATTCAGGAATTATTTAAGATTAAAGTAAATATACCTTTAGAGTTTAAGATAAATATACCTTTTATTATTGGAGTTGGGATGGATATATCCGTTATTACGGTAATACGGTTTAATAGGAGCTATTTACTCCTTACTTAATAAATAATACGGTATTATAATATTATAAAATTACTAATTAAATAGGAGTATTAAAAATGCAGAAGGCAGAGACCTTAACTATTACTAAAAGGGAACTAGCGTACTTCCACTTCTCATAAATAGATATCGCTTAGCACCTTATATAGTATTCAACCAAGCAAGTTACACCCTATTATTTTAACATTATAACTTATAGATTTAATTATTAAAGTAAAAGTTTTATTATAGTCGATATTTTCCCGTTATTTATAACCGCGGATTACGTAACGGGCCTTATATTAAATAATTAAACCGTTAACGCCTTTCTTAAGAATATAAACTTATTATCCTTTTAGAATAATTATACCCGGGGGTATTATATACTTAAGAACGAATATTTAAGTATTATTTTTAATATAAAAATTATATTTAATTTTTTCCGTTAATTATTAATTTATTTTATAATAAATATTTTTTATAATTTTTTAATAGCTTTTTAACTTAAATAGTTCCGGCTTATTCTTAAATAATATTAACGTTAAATAATAAATATCCTTTTCTTTATTTAAAATAATTATATTAATAAAAGTAAATAACGGGTTTAAGGATATATCCCGGAATTCTAAATACTTAAGAATCTTAAGCTTAAAATTACCTTAGAAAATAATTTTAATTTCTTTCTATAATTTATTAAATTATTACTTATTTTAATTATATTAAGTTTAAGGATAATCTCCTTATTCCTTAACCGGAAATATATTATTTATAAGTATATCGTTTAAGATATTATTAATAAAAACGTTATTATAAATTTAATTCTTATAATTCTCCTTTAAAATAAGGACCTATTAAGGCTATATATTCTTTTTTAAATATTAAATCTTTTCCGCCGGAATATTCTTATCAAAGTATAAAGAATTATTTTACTTTCTTATTAAAAATTTTTACCCAGAAATTAAAGACCCGGTATATTTTAATAATTTTATTATCGTAATTTAATAAAATAAATAAATTGGCCCTTTTATTTAAAGAGATTTAATACTTTATAATCTTAATTTATATTAATAACTTAATAATTTATAAATATAATAAATCCGGTTTTTAATTATATTATACTTAATAAAAAATAATCTTCTTTTTTAAGCTAGACGTAGGTTTTTTTATAATAAAATAATTAATAATTATTATAATTTCCGGTTATAAATTTTTAAGTAAACTTATATTATAAATTATTATATGGGTCCGGTTTTTAATTTCCTGGTTAAATCTTTTATTTACGGGGTTTTATTTAAAATTATTTTATACCGTTAATTTATAAATAATATTATAATCTTTAAGGTAATTTTAAAAGTTTTTTAATATATATTCGCCCCCGTTATTTACCCGTAAATACCTGATTTTCCGGTTAATAATCTTATATTTAACTTGAAATTACTTAAATTTACGGATTACGTCCGATTTATAAATTATTAAATAAACTTTTAATATATAAATAAAGTTATCCCGGAAAATAATAAAATATTTAATTATATTAAAGCTTATTAATTTAATAAGCCTTATAACGTTTAAATAAATAAGCTTTAATAAAGTTATCTTTAACTTAAAATATCTTTTATAAGGTTAAGAAGTTATTTTATTAAAAATATAATATATATATATGACTTTTTTTAAAAGCTTTTCTTATTCTTTTTATTTATATTTAAGGGATATCCCTATTAATATTGTAGTTAATTTAACGATAAACTAAAAGCTAAAATACCCTGTTTTTATACATTAAGTTAATATATCGTTTAATACGTTAAATACCGCTATTATTAAGTAAGGTAATACTTAAAGATTTAATATAAAAAGCTATTTTTATCAGGAGTATATAAACTTACTAGGTCCTTTAATTATTATCCGTTTAACCCGGAAAATTATTATTTCTACTTTATTATTTAAGAGTTAAGTTTCTAAAAAAAGGTTTACTTTATTATTAAGGGAATAAATAGAATTTAAAAACTTAATTATTACCTTTTTTTCGTTGATATTATAAATTACCTAAGCGGTATTAATACCGCTTATATAATTAATTCACATTAAACCTAGCCTTAAAGATATTATTTAATAAGGCAGGAAATCGTTATTAAAAAATTCCCTTTAATAAAAAAGGTGTTATGGCAGTACCTACCTTGGAGCAAGGGCTCCGGGGTAGGGCCTACCCCTGGGGGTGATCCCCCGGGTAGACTACCTTCTCATATATGGTAATAGCGGCTTACCCCTAAGCGCTATTACCTACCCCGGATAGCTACTTTTACCTTAGTGGCCGAGTGGTTATTACCCTGATAAAAGGTATTTATTATAATTATTATTTAAAATTATTAACTTTTATAAATTATTTAAGTTAATAAATATTATTATATATTTAAACCCAACGTATACGTTTATTATATTATAAATTTCCCCTGGAATTAATAGGTTTACCGGTATAATTATCGTAATAACTTCCTTAATCTTCGGTTTCTTTAACCCCCGGTATAACGTCTTAATCCTTTTCTTAAGGTAAAGGACTTAATAATTATTTTCCGGGTATTTATTATTACGGTTTTTTACGATATAGTAATTATATTTTTAATTATTATATTTAATAAAAAATTGCTTATTATTAATTTTTAGAATTATTAAATAAAATTATAAAGTAATATTAACGCGGATTATATTAATTTATAAGAATTATCGTGAAACGAGGGAAATTTTGAATGGCGATGAATAAAGGGACCCCAGAGGTTTAAAACGATGCATATATATATAACTCTAATGACAGTAAGGGAAGTATATTAAGTGCGATAAGCGGAAGTAACGTAATAATTGAGAATAAGGTGGTAAACGGGCAAGTAACTTATATTAATAAAAACGGCGATAATGCGTACGGGCAATATAATAATAATAAACCGGATAACGTTTAAAGTAAATAAGGGAATTAAGGTTAATAAAATACGTATATTAAAGCGCGTAAAACACGTAATAATAATACGGAAATAATAAGTAAATAAGGGGGTAAAAAGGCCGGTACGGTATTAATAATAAAGGATATAAGTAAAAAGAAAGGGCGGGAAGATTACGGTAAAAGTATTATTAAGGGTATATAAAAGGGAAATAAAGCTAATAAGGAAAATAAGACCTTAAAAGATTAAAAGTAAAGGACGGAGACAATATATTACCCAATAAATAAGGGCGAAAGGGCAATAAAAGAGGCGGTAAAGGCTTTAAAAAGACTTTTTACGGTAAAATAAAAGGATATTACGTTAAAGATTTAACCGATACTATAGATTGGATTAAAAAGCGTAAAGGACTTTTATATAAAAATAAAAATAAAATTAAAGGAAGCGGAATATTTATAGGGCTTTTAAGGGGCGAAAGCGAGGGCGTTAATAAAGGGTAAAGACGGCGGTTTAAAATTAAGGGTACGAAATAAAAGTATAAAAGTAATAACCCCTTAAGCGAAAAAAAGCTAAGTAATAAGGGTAATAAAGGGGGTACTTATAATAAAAAATAAAAGGATAATAAAGAAGAAAGTAGCCGTATTAAGGAAGGTAAAAATAATAACGGTCCGCCTATTTAATAATAAAAAAAAGAATATAACTACGGAAGTAAACCCGTTATAGTTACTAAAAGCTTTTAAAATAACGATAAAACCATTAATAGAATAAATTATCGTAATATATAAATTATAAAGTAAAAATATCCCTTTAGTATAATATTATTAAAGGTAAAAAAAAGCTTAAAGAAATCTAAAACGTAAACTAATAAAAAAGAATATAAGTTAATTAAGGTTTTAAGGCAATTATTTACCGTCATAGTAAATAGGATATACTTATTACGTTTTATAAAAGCCGAAAAAGAGGCTACGTGTTAAGCCAGACGTATATTTAAAGCTTGAGGGTAGTATAGTAATATGAAATGTATATATAGCCTTAATAAATGGTATATTTGGTAAGTAAACTAATTATTAAAGAAGTAGAAGGAAAAGTAGGAAGGATAAATATTAAGTATTCTTATAGCCCAGTTACGTTAAAATTATAAGGTAAGTATTAACCCCTATATTATTTTTTATTATAATAATACCTTTTTTCCTTAATATTTTATCCTTAAAGCTATAGCTTTTAACTATAACCTTAAAGTAGCTTATTAAAAACCTTTTAAAAAACCCAGTAAAAAAAAAAGAAAAGAGTCTATAGGCCTTACGGTACGGATATATAGCGTATTCGCTTAATTCTTAACGTTAATAATATTAATATTATCCGGTAAAAGTCTTTATATTTATTAATAAAAATACTTTAAACTTATAATAATATATATACTTTCTTAAACGCGTATTTTACTTTTCTTACCGTATAATAATATTTAAGTTATAACCGACTTACGTTTAAGTCGTATAATTATATTAAAATTATTTATTAATAATTTCTTTTAATCCGCTTAATTTCTGGTTAAGTTACCCTTATAATTATTAAATAAATTACTTATAAAATCTACTTATATTATATAAATAACGTTTAATAAAAAGTATTATTTACGATCTACTTATTATCTTTATAAGCCTTTATATAAATTATATAATATTAAGGTTAATAAAAAAGGATTAAGATTAATAAAGTATTCCCGTTATTTAATTAAAAAAACGTTATATAAAACTATATACCTCTGATTTTATTATTTTTATATAACGTAACCGTTATATAAATTAAACGTATATTTAAATTTTACTTAAATTAAATACTTAAATAAATTATATATTTTTATATTACCGTTAACTTACTTTAATATTTAAGGAAAACAAAAAGTAATATAAGAATATATAAATAAACTTTATTAAATATTATATAAAGTTTTTACGTTTCTTAATTATTATAAAACTAAAGCTTTTTTAATAAAGTATTATTAAAATATCGATATTAATTAAATATAAATATAATATAATTAAAAAATATCAGTCGTATGATTCTTATATTTAAGTAATTAATTAACTTAAATTGCTTTATCGTAAGCGTACCTTTATTATAATTTATATATTATTAATTATATTATAATTTAAGTTTAATTTACTTTAATTTCCGGATCTTAATATAAAGTTTAAGTAATTAATATATAAGAATTCCTTTTTTAAATATAATTTATCCACTATAAATACCGGCGGATTACCCGTATAACGTATTTTTATTTTATTAATACCTTATCCGTTTTTAATGTCTATTTTATAAATCCTACGTTTATTAATTAACTTTAAGTTTTCTTTAATATCTTCCGTTATTCCTCCGGTAAACTTATTATAGCCCGATTTCTTTATATTACGTTAAACCTTTTATAGCCCCTTAATAGGTTATAAACGTTCGTACTTAAAAGTACCGACGAGCCTTTAATTATAAGTTATTTCGTAAAATAATAACTTCTTAAGTATACTTACTTTACGTTATATAATATTGTAAGTTACTTAATTAATTAAGGTACGTTTTTACCGTAAAGAAATTATAAGTTTAAATACTGGTTCTCATATAGGGTTTAAACAGGTAATAAATAAATTATAATAAAAAAGTATAGAGGATAATAAGTTTAAATGATTACGAGTTAATAATACTTAATATACATATATAAATAATAATACTTTTATATTTATATTAGGGTTTATCCTTATAATAAAATTGAATATTTTATATTTAAGCTATATATCTTATACTTTATATTATAATTATTTATACTTTTTATTAAATATATTTTATAACTTTTTTACATATTTTAAATTCTTTATTAAAATTTACTTATTATAAATAATTAAAAAAAATATTTATTTAATCTTATAATATTGATTGATTGATTGATTTATATTACGGATCTAGCTAAGCTAATTCCGGCGTTCCCTAATATTCGGCTATTTAATTTTATTAATAACCGCAAAAAACCTGATATCTATAACGTTAAGAATAAAAACCGGTATCTACTTAGCCTTTATTTACGTCCTAAAAGCTAAGAGTATTTACGGCCGTTTAAAGAGTAAGAATTTATTTATACGCCTTTTTTAAGAAAACCTATAATATTACGATTAAATTTACTTAAAGGTTACCTTTAAACTTATTGCTTTTCCGTTACCTTATAGGTTTATCCAATATTAAAATTTTAGAATTCCGATTATATTATTAAATATTCTTATTAATATATATATTATTATTACTTTATTTATACGACTCTGCCGACCGATATAGTATTACCTTTTACGCCGCCCCGGTATTTATAGCCCCTTTAGCCCCTTATTAAGTGTAGTTTTTCCGCCGCTGTTTTTTGCCCTTAAATTAACGGCAAGGTTTCTTAATTAAGTTTTCGACCACTTTTTTTATTTCCTTAGTTAAGTTAAACTATAATAATAAGCCCGTAATTATTATGAATTTAACGGCCGTTTTAATACCCTTTTTATTAATAAGTATTTAACGATAATCATTAATTCCTACCTTTTTAATTAGTCCCGGTCTAAGCTCCTTAAATAGTAAATAGGAGATTAATATATATACGGTATTTTGCTTTCATTATTTATACTCGTAGCTAACGTTAATCCGGCTACCGGTATATACGATAAAGAGGAAGTAAATTAAACCGTTCTTATTTATCCGGAGTTAAATTATTAACGCGTTATCGCCTTTCCTTATAATCTTATAACGCCGGAGATACTTATTAATAACCTTATTATTATTTAACGCCAGGTATTATCGCCCTTAAAGGATTAATTCTTTATATTTACGTTAACGCTCTATTTACCTCCCTATAATCTATAGGGTAATCGCCGTTAACTTTACCTTCATAACCTTCTTTTTTTCTATTACTTTCGTTTTAAGTAAGAGTTTATATATTCTTACGTTAACTTCTTAAACGTAAATTAAATTAACCTTTTTTAACTTACTTTAATTTAACTTCCGTGGGGGGGATAAATATTATTTCTTTACGCTTTCTTATTTAAAGCTTTTTATAATTTTAATAAATACGTTTATTTCTTATTAACGTAATTAAGTTTATACCTTTTTTAAGCTTCGTTTAAGTAACTATTTAATTTAAAGTTAGCTTTATTAATAATATAAAGACTTCGGATTCTAATACCGGGACGGGAGTCGCTTTATATATTTTACTTATTATTCTTAAATATCGGTTTTAGATTTTTTATAATTGCCGGACGGGCTCTTTTTTATATTTAAGTGTGCCTTTAGGTATATATTAAATGGCTATTACGTACGTTATTATAGGCTTTATAACCGCTTAATAAACGGTTCTAACTTTCTATAAAGTAGCTCCTTACGTTAACGCCGTAAGGTAAATAAGGCCTTTCTTTTATAAAATTATCTTCTTTTAAACCTTTTTATATAGTCCTTTTAATTTAATTTCTTATTGACCTATAGGTTAAGTACCTTAATATTAACTTTTAGTTTTACCGTTATATTACTTAAGTTTATTATAATTATTATATTATATAGCTTTAAGCTCTTTATTATATAGATAAGCTTATATTTATACGGGGTAAATTAAGCTTTATATATCTTTATTTATTATAAGTAAACTTTATAAGCTTATTTTAGCTTTAAATAGTTTATACGAGTAAACGTACTATAAGCTAAGAGGTAAATATCGTTAATAAAGTTTTTTATTTAAACCTTTTATTTTAACTTCGTTAAGTCCTCGATAAGCGGGCCGTTAAAGAATAGGAATAAGATTAAGGAGATAAGTAATCCCTAAGGAATCCTTATTATTACGGGCTTTATTGTATTTATCTTTTATCTTAGGTTAATTAACGTCGCTCGGTTACTTAAGAAACTCTCTATTTAATTTACGAAAAAAGGTAAAACCCCCTTTTTCCGTAAATTATATAATAATTTTTAATAATTTATTTTATTAAATGCCTTTATAATATTTAAGGAAAGAAGACTCGCGACGTATTTCTTCTTATAGCCCTATATTATATATATGCTATTAACTAAGCCTTTAAGAGCCGTCTCCATTAACCGTCCTTTTTTTATCCCTATTTATTAATCGGGGAGCAACTTATACCCTTTTATATAATTATTTAAAATCTTCATAACCACCGTCTTTAAAGTCTTCCTTAATATATAAAGGAGTATTATAGATCTATATAATTTTACCTTTAAGTAATTTAACTTAACCAACTTCTTAAAGATAATTATCTTAACCTTCTTAAATCTATAAGGGTAATATCCTATATTAAGGTAGGCTTAAAATAGGTAAATAAAGACCTCTTTAAATAGTAACGTTATTATGGATAAAAACCTATTTAATATACCGTTAAGTCCGGGGGTTTTATCCTTCTTCGGTTTATTAATTGCCTTAATTATTATTTTTTAAGTTATTACTTTATTTATTATTATTAATTCAGGATATATTATACCGTCAATATTTATTAAGTTAACTTCCGGTAACGGGGGAAAGAACGTTTTTTTAAGAGCCTTAATTTTGCCGTTAAAGGTATTTATTATCGTACCGTTTGGTCTTTTTAAGGGTAAAAACTTAAAAATAGGTTTAGGTTTTTTACTCTATTCCTTACCGTATTTTATTAACTTCCAAATATTATAAGGGGAAACCGTTAAGTTATATATTATAGCCCGGAAGTATATTTATTTAATCTTCCGGATAATTTTCTTTTTTTTTTCTTAAGCTTCCTTTAACCATTAAAGTATCTCCCGGTTTTTATATTTAATAGTTTATTTTATAAGCGCTTTTATTTCTGCAGTTGCCTTTATATATTTTTCATTTTAATAAATTTTAACTTTTTAAAACGGTTTTATTATTAAGACTATAATATTAATTATTTTATTTAAAGCCTTTATTATCCGCTTTATGAAATAATCGATCTATTCTTTATTATTAAGCCGGGGACGCTCCGTTAATTAAGATATTATCTTTACCGTCTTTATTAATACCTTGGCTTCCTTAATTGTTTTTTATATTCATTTAAACGGTAAAAGCGGAATCGCGTTAATAAACTAATTTAAGATTATTTATATCGGGACGTGGTTTAAACCGTATTTTAAGTCTTCTTAAGGTTTATATATTATAATTAAGTTAATAATACCTTTTAAGTTAAATATTAAGTTAATCGTAGTCCTAAGTTTATAGCTTTCTTATATAATAGCCCCTTTTAGCGTTAATAATATAAAGTTAAATTATATAGTAACTATTAATAACTTTTTAAATTTAATATAATTAATTATATAACCGTCCTCGTTCTATTAAACGTAATAAAGATTAAAGTCCTTTATTAAGAAATACTTACCGGGTATAATTATAATATCCTTAAGTAACGGGATCGTAAAAGGTCCCTTCTTATTAACCGGTAACGGATTATACGTATTATAAATATTTAAAGTACCCTTAATATCCCCCTTTTATATAATCCGGAGTATATATAGGTTCCCTCCGTAATAAGTAACGTTTTAACTATTTATATTTAACTTTTTATTAATAAAGAAATATATTCGCGTTATTTTATTACTTTTAAAGGCTAAATAAAAATCATTTTCCGGGTTAATTAAAAAGTAAATATACGGACTATATAGCGGCTTTTATATCGCTATAATATCGATATCCTTTACTTTTTTAGATCCGAATATTAATATTATAACTTTAATTACTTCTTTATATACGTTATATTATATTACCTTTAAAAACGTAAATATATTAAATATTAATGTCCGTTAAGTTTTCTTTATTAATTTTTATTTATATAAATAATCTTTCTTTAAAGTTAAGCGTTATTTATTTTAATCTTTTTATTATAATAATAATCCCGGTCGGGCGGCCGGCCTTAAAAGTTAATATTATTATAAGCTTCTTTTTCTTTATATTATTAATTACCGTACTTTATCCTTCCCCGTTTAATAAGCTCCGTTTATATCTTAAAACCGTCTTTAATTACTTTATTAATTTAAATTCGTACGAATTATAACGTTAAACTTTAACCGTTATCCTAATCTCTTTACGTTAAGTTTCCTTCGCTCTTACCGTATACCGTAAGTTTTACGTTAAGTAGCTATTATTACCATATACCGTATATTTCGGCGCGTTCTTCGTTAAGCTTTTTACTATTAAGTTAATATATTTATATATATTATACCCTTCGGTATATATTGCGTACTTCGTATTATTAAGGTATTTCGTAATAATATATTTATACCCTTAATATTTAAAATATTAATAAATATCCGCTGCCTAATCTTAAGGTCTCGTTAATTTAAGGGACTTATCCTTTATTACCCCTTTATTGAAAATATCGTCGTATATCCTTATTAACGTTATACTTAAAATAACCGTAAAGTATCTCTTTATACGACTAAAAGCATTTAACCTTTTTATTATAATAAAAAAACTATAATTAACGATTTTCAGTTTAAGGTAAAGGACCGTATTCTCCTTTTTTATCCGCCTTAAAGTAGTTTCCTCTTCCTCCCCATAAACCTTATTAAGTATATCCCGTTTACCGTAATAGCGAAGGATTACCTTAATACCTTTACCGTCTTATACTTCCCTTTACCGGTTTATCTCTTTAATTTCTTTAACCTTTCTTTCGCCTTTAATAAGGTTATATTAAAGAAGATATTCCCGTTTTATAGCTTACGTATTATAATAATTTACTTTATTAATAGTTCTTCTATTACTTTAAACGTTTTTATTAATTATAACGGGTTCGTTTTCGCCATTATATTTTTCTTTTTTTTACCCGATAATCATATAATTATTATTTTTATTTTCCTTAACGCCGCCGCTTTCTCTTTTATTTTTACTTCCTTTACCGTTAACGTTAATACTATTTTCATAGCTTTCGCTATTTAACTTATTCCCGCTCCCTTTTTTAAAGCTTCCCTTATTATTCCTTTATTTTATACGTATCCTTTCTATTTCCCTTTGCCTCCGTCTGCCGGCGCCCTTATTACCGCCCCTTAAGCTCCGCGTAATTTCTTTAACTCCCTTAAACTTCTCCCCGCTTTTACGTAAAAGTTTCTTACTTTCCGTAACCCGATTTATAATATCGGTTAGGTTTTTAACGTAATATCCTTCTATATAGTTATAAGGAAGCCTTTTAACGCCCTTACCGTTTCCTCCTTTTTTATTTCTTCCCTACGTATCCGGTAATTATTTCTTTTTATAGTTTATTCTTATTTATTTAATATTTCTTTATCTTTACTTAGTTCTTTCCTAGTTTATATATACTTAATAAGGCTTTTTATGCCTTCGTTTACCCCCTATCCGTCCCCGCGTACCGTCCTTATCCCTTCCGCTTTTTATTTACCACCTTTTATAATAATACCTTCACGCGTTATACGCGTCCCTTTACGCGTATTTTATTAATTATAAGCTCCCTGTTTAATTTAAGGCCTTTCTTTCTCGTGTTTATCGCGTTATTCGTGCGATTTATTACCGTTCCTATTAATCTGGGCCGCTTGCCCTTCCTCCCCTTTTACCCTTACCATTCCGCTTCCGCTTATCGCATTTAAGGTACTGTCCTCACTATTACTTAAGCTATGCACACGTGCATCGTTTCTGACCTCTGGGGTCCCGTTGTTCGTCGCCATTTTCAACCTGCCCTTCTAATCATAGGCTTCACGTTTTTTTTTACTCTTTATCTTATAATATAATTCCTTATTAATTTCGTTATGGTTAAATAATTTTTCGATTTCTTATTTTAATTTATTATTAATAAGATCCGGTAATAAATAATTATTTTTAACCTTAAATTACTTCTTATACGGTTTAAGTAAAAATACGTAAAACATATTATATATCTTATAAATAAATAATAAAATTAAACGGTATACTTAATATCCGATTAACTTAAAAATTATAAACGGATTAATAAATTTATATAAAAGTTTTTTATTTAATTATTTTTACTTAATATTTTTTATAGATAATATAATTATATTTTTAATTTTATACTTTTAAGTTTTATACTTATAATTATAAAACTTTATTTCCGTTTCCTTAATATATTATTAATATTTTATTATATCGTTTTAAACCATTAATAGCTTTTTAACTTTTTTAATTATAGCAGGGACTTTTATTTTATTTAACTTATTATTAACCTACTTTTAAAACGTTAAAAAATACTTTATTAAGGCTTCCGATAAAGGTTTATTAATTATAATATTATTATTTATAAAATAAATAAAGTCTATAATCTTTAATATTAAAGCTTAATCGTTTTAATTCTTATAATAATATATTTTAAAATAGTATTTAAAAATTTAATTCTGCCGTTTTATTTAATTATTTATTTAAGGATAAAAAAAAGTATTTAATTTACGGAGCATATATACTGCGTTATATACCTCGGATTAATAAGAATTCGTAAAAAGTAAACCTTAATTAATTACGATACCCTTAAGAGCCCCATATTCTTAAAATATATATTAAAAGAGAAGTTTAATTAACTTAAAAGCAATAATCTTTTTAATTATAAAAAATAATTTTAATTTCTTAATTAAATAATTAATTATAATTAAAATTATATTATATATATAACCTTATTATTTATTAAATAATAAATCTATAATAAAATCTATAATAATTTCTTAAAAAGGATATAATAGTATTAATAAATTACTTAATTTACTATAAGGCTTATATTTAAAAGTTTTAACTCTTTAATAGATATTATATAAATTAACGTATAATTTAATATTTATATTTATATTTTCTTAAATATAAAATTTATTAAAGACTTCTTTAATATAATTATTTTTAAAGTATCCCAAAATAAAATCGTTATAATATCGTTTTAATAACTTTTCTTATATGGCCTTTTTAATAGGGATATATAAATACTTATTATATTTTAAAAGACCGGTTAAGTTAAATATTTATTTATTAATTCTCTTAAGTATTTTATTTATAAACTTAACGTTTTTATAATTTAAAATAAAGGTATTTTTAACTTAAAACGCTTTAATAAGTTTTATTATGGATTTAATCTTAAAATTATATATTATTTTATACGTTATTATAACTTAAATAATAGTACGTAAAATAAACTATTTATAATTAATAGTCTTAATAATAGGGTTAAGTTATTCTTTAGTTATATTATAAATATATATAGTTTATATGCCCATAATATTATTCTTTTTAGAGTTTAAGGGTTTTTACGTTTTATATAATATATTAATCTTAAGTATATTTTTTAAATAACGTTAATTATTAAATTCTGAATCGTTTCCTTTGAAAAAGGAATAATTATTAATGGCTTATATACGTTATTTTTACGTTTTTATACCGCTTTATTTTAATTAATTAAAGCTTATTTATAGATTTTTAAAATCTTTTAGAATATAAGGTTAATTAAATCCTTTATAATCGTTAGCTTTTCCTATAACGTAAATAATAACTTTAATATTAATATATTAATAAATATGTAATTAAGTCGTTAATTAAGCGTATTTACCGGGTTAGAAATACCCGATTAATACTTAATAATAAAGTTAAATAAAATTAACTTTATTATTTATCGTATTTATTTACCGTTTAAAATAATAATCCTTATAAAATTTCTTAAATTATTATAATTAATTAATACCTTAATTATATAAAAATTACCCTTAAAATAATAACGTTATTACTTAAAAGTTATAATAATTATTAATAATTCCTAATTATAAATTTTATAATTACATTTTATATCCGTTATTTTACGGGATTAAAAAGCGATAAATTATTATTATTTATTTTAATATAATTAAAATAAAATATTTATAAAGTTAAAGTTAAACGTATTTATTTTAACCTTAATTTAAAATTCAGGTTAAAATAACGTAAAATCGGGATATCGAGGAATACCTTATATAGTTTTTTAAACGCCCGTTTTACCATTGGAAGTCACGTAAACGGGCCTTACTTTTATACCCTTTATACTAACTTTTAATAACTTTATTAAAGGAGCCGTTTTCACGGAGTAATAATAAATAAAACGCTTAAAACGCTTAAAAAAGTTAATAAAACCCAGGAAAACCTATACGTTATAAAAGGACTTAAGCTTAAGCTATAATATAATTATATTTACTTTACTTTTATTTATTATTATGCTTATAATTAATATTATAAATCCCAGAAATTTTACTTTAATAATAAAAAACTTATATTTCTTAAAACTTATAAAAAATTTAAACTTTTAAAGCCGCTTTAAAACCTATTTTATATATATTAAATACTTATCTTTAATACGTAAAAAGATTAAAATATTATTTAAATATATAATATAGAATTTATTAATAATATTAATTAATAACTTATTAATATAAGCCTAAAAAGTTATTAATATATTTATTAATTTAAATAATATAATTATATATTTAAAGTAATTATAACGTATCCGGAATATAATTTTCTATTTATTACTTACTTTAATCTATATATAATAATAAGTATCCTTAAGATTAAACTTTATAAACCTTTTTATTCCGTAGAATTAATTTAAAGTTTTATTAATTAAGGGTAAAAGGTAATGATTCTTAAAATTTATTTTATTTAGCCCTTAATAATCCACGTAAAGGCGTAAACCCCCATCCTTCTTAAGTATGAAAAGGATCGGTAAACCCGTAGGATTAATAAAATACCGTATCCATTTTTTGATTAATACTTCGTTTAAGTAAATTTAAAAAGCCGCCAACTCCGTATTGGATAAATTATATAAAGGTCCGTACTGTAATTCAGCGGTAATTTTAATTATATAATTATATCCTATATACGCGGGGAACTTATTAACTTTTTCTATTAAAAAAATATCCGTATATTCGGATAATTTAATTAATAGGGACGGTCCCTTTATGGTTAAGTTATAACCCGTATAGCTTTCGATTGCTCTTAAGGTGGCTTAATTCCCAGGTAATAAGTTTATAATTATTAAGGTATATACTACCGGTTTTTTTTTTAACGTTACCATAAAAATATATAGCTTATTAATTTAAAAAGTTTATTTATTAATTTTAAAACGTTATTTCTTTTCTTTAAGGTTTAGTTTAATCCTTAAATTAATTAAACCTAATATCTTTAAGGTTATTAATAAACTTTATTTATTTATTACGTATATAATAATTTTTATTATTCCCGGTTGCCTTTAATTATTACGTATATAAAGCTTTAATAAATAAATATTATAATAAAATATATTATTATTATTTATTTAAGTAAGTTTTAATAAAATTACGTTTTAAATACGAAATAAATCCTTTTTTATTATAAAGTTTTAATTAATTATATTAATCTTTATTTCCATATTAAAATAGATTTTTATATTCCTTTTTTCGGTATTATTAAGGAATATTTAACTTTTATTAATAATAATCTTTTCCGAGATTAATAATTACGGTTTTCGCGTCTTAACGGAGTTTTTATTGCGGGGTTAACGTTTCTTAAATTATTTTTTCTTTTTACGTATAAAGCGGATCTGATAGCCTTCCGTTTTTTCTTAAATAACGGATAACTTAATTTCTTATACCCCTTTATTTAATAGTAATAATACGTTATATCGGAAAAGTCTATTCGTTAACTTTATGAAAAGCTTTAATTTAACGGCCGATTTATAAAGGGTTTAAATTCTTTCCTTAAAGACTTACTTTTAATAGTTTTTTCCTTATTTTTTTTTATAAAGAATAAATAATTATATTATTAAATTTAAAACGACTTATATACGTAATAATTTTATTACGTATAAAGGGAACCTTATTTAACGTTTATATTATTATATAATGTAATTATTTTTTAAGCTTATAAAATAGATAAATAATTTACTATTCTTTTATATACTTTAAAAGTTAACTTTTTAAGGATATTATTTATACGTTAAAATTATAAATTAATTATTTTTTACTTTATTTTAAACTTATATATTAAAGTTAAACTTCTATTTTTTTATTAATAAGGTTTAATATTAAGGAACTTAAAAATTTAATGAATTTTTTTTAAGTTAATATAAAATTAAATTTAAATTTACGCTTATAATATATTTATAAGTTTTTAATCTTATTTCTTAAGGAGAATAAAGTTTATGTAATACGGACGTAATCCGTATTATAATTGGAGTTTAAAAAAAAAGTTATAAAGGTATCTTTAGCTTAATCTTAAAGCTCCTTAATACTTTTGCCTTTATACTTAAGGAGTATAAGGACCTTAATATAATTATAGGATTTTTTTTTGGACTTTTAATTTAAGCTTTATTTACGGTTTACTTATAAATATCCGGCGATATAGACTTACGATCAGTAATAATCGGACGAAGCGTTCTAGTCCGTATTATACGGTTTAATAACGATTTATACGTATTTTAAAAGTTTACAGAATAAGCCTTTAATATTCATTTATTTAAATAAATAAGTTATTTATAAAGCTTTACTTTATAAAGTTCGGCCTAATAAATTATCTCGTTTAACTCCTTTTCGTTTTATACGATAATAATATGAAGGCTTTATTCTTCCTTATTATAATATATATTTATAAAGGATATTTATTTTAAAGGAGGAAGGTTTTACTTTAAAGGAATAAACGCGATAGATTTGGATCGTTATTTTTAACGTTCTTATTTTTAAAGAAGGTTTAATATAAACTTAAACCGTATTTATTTTTATTTACGAAGAAAAAATATAACGGACTTAAATCGGGATCTTTAACGTTAACCTTTACCGTTAACGGTTACGGACTCCGATTTAAATGAGGACCTAAAAAAGATTTCTTAAATTTAAGGAATAAAAAATATAATATCTTCCTTTTTAGGTTAAGTTCTCTGGCGTAAAGTATTAAAATCTATTATATTAATAAATATAGCTTAAGTACGGAAAATATACGGTTTTCTCCCCTTTTAATTATGTACGCAATTTAATATTTCAGATTATTACCCTTTAAAAAGGTTAATAGTAATTAAAATATTAAGTTAAACGTATATTTAAAGCTTAAGGGTAATATAATAATATAAAATATATATATAGTTTTAATAAATAATATATTTAATAAGTAAATTAATTATTAAAGAAATAAAAGGAAAAATAAGAAGGATAAATATTAAGTATTCCTGTGGCCCAGCTACGCTAGGGTCATAAGGTAAGTATTAACCCCTATGTTGTTTCCTACCATAACACTACGTTAAAAAATATAAAAAAGGAAAATACGGTTCTTTACTTAAGGCTTAAAATCGTTAACTATAGGCTTCCTCCGGTAATGAAAAAACTTAATTCCTTAAGACGCGTAAAAAGGTATTTTACCGTTATATTAAATATAATATTAATAAAAATATATAATAACGTCTTAAATAAAAAGATTATTAAAAAGGGATCGCTTAAAATAATTTAACTATAAAATAAAGCGGCGGATATTTATTAATATTTTAAATATTAAGGTTATAAATATATTATTATAAAATACTTTAATATTATAAAATATACGGTTTACGTTAAGGGTTACGATAATTATAAATATATAGAATTAATAATTAAGGGGCTTATAAAGGGTACGTTTAAATATATTATATATAATAAAGAAGGATACTTAATATAGGATTTTAAATATATAATAAGAGTTAAGGAAATTAAACGTAAGAAGACCCGGATAGCCGTAAAATCCAACGGTATAATATATACGGAATTAATTTAATAAATTAATTAAAAACAGCTTTAAGACGTAAATTTAATTAATTAAATAATAAAAGGTAAATAACGGTAATAAATAAAATAAAGAAAAGGAAGCTTTTTATAATTTTAACCTTAAAAGCCGGCCGTTTTACGTTTTTAATAATAATTAAAAAAAATATTAAATTAAAAAACGTTTAACTTTAATAAAAAGTCCGTAACTTAAACGGGTATAAATAAGGGAGCCTTTATAAAGATTAATATATAATATATTAACGTTTTTAAGAGTAATATAATATAACGTCCGTAATAAAAGAATTAAAGTAATAATACTGATATTTAAGTTTAAAGAAGTTAAAAACGTTAATATTATAATAATATAAAAATTATTATATAACCCGTATATATATTTACTTATTAACCCGGGGGAGGGGTTTTACTTAGCCTTTAAGGGGGATAAGATAATTAAAATATATTTCTTTATAAATAAGCGGCTTAATATAAATAATTAAGATATTATTTATTATAGTAAAAACCTTTATATATTTTATATTATAAAAAAAAAAGATTTAAAAAGCGACCTTAATATTTATACCGTATATAACCCGCTACCGGTTAATAAAGAAAGATTATTTATGATACCGTTATTTAAAAAAATCTTAATTATTTTAAGTAAATATATATTATTTAAAAACTTTAATTTATATTATTATATATAGAATAAAAAAAAGTATATAATAAATTACGTTAAATCGGACGACCTATTAATAGTTATCGCTTAAGTTAATTTCTTATTATTAATATTATAAGGGATTATTACGTAAAAGAATCGTAAATTTAAAATAACGATTAATTTAATTTTTAATATAAAAAAGGTTATTAGCGTAATTATAATATATAAATTATAAAAAGACTTAAAATATAAATCGGATTATATACCGATATAAATAACCTTAGATTAAACCGTTAATATAACCTTATTATTACCGGTAAAAAAAGCGTAAAAAATAATTAAAATAATTAAAATTTATAAAAAAACGAAGGAAATAATAATATAATTTACGGACCTCCTTTAATTAAATAATAAAAACCGGATTGACCTTTTTATAAAGCGAATAATAAAAGTATTAAATAAAGTAATTAATAAAATAATCTTAATAATAAAGCTTTTTTAAAAAGTTAAAACCTATTAAAATAAAAGATATATAACCGCAATTATAAAAGTAAAAAAACTAATAAAATAAACTTTTAAATATAAAAATTAAAAGATACTTAATTAATTAAAAATTACTTAAGAAAAAAAGAAGAAAATTATTAAAAAAGTTAAATAAATATACTTTCGGTTTACGGTATATAACTTAACGGTTTTACTTTATAATATTTAAAAGTTAACGAAATATAATAAAGAATAAAGTAAGAAATTAAAGTTTATCCTTAAATTTTTACTTCTTAAAAGACCCGATAATATATTAATTAATATTTTTAACGGTAAAATTAAGGCCCTTAAAAGAATATTTTTCCCCTTTCCGTTAAAGGCTAATTTAAATAATATTAACAACGTTATATACTTTAACCCCGTATTAATAAATAAAGTAATAATATAAGGTATAATGATTAAGGCGATTAATAAATTAAAGAAAAATAAAGCCCCGGGATTAAATAAAATCCTTAATAGATTCTTATTAATAATAATATTACCGTTTAAAAGGGTCTTTACCTATTTTTTTTAAGTATATTTTGACGTTGGTTATTACTTACGTAAGTTTAAGGAAATAAAGATAATTATCCTTAAGAAGTTTATTAAGCCGGATTATTTTAAAGTAAAGTCTTATAAATTTATTAGACTCCTTTATACGTTAAAGAAAACCTTAAAACGGTAATAATAAAGATCCTTAACGACTATATAAAGAATTATGGACTTTTCCCCAATTAATAAATAAAAATAAAAAAAAGGTTAATTAATAAAAATAGTTTTTAAAGGATTAATTAATAACGTATATATAATATAAAATTACGGAAAAAAATATATTATAAGTTTTCTTTTTTTTAATATTATAAATATTTTTAATAAAGTAAACTATTAAAGATTATTATATAACTTAAGGAAAAAAAGGATATTATCTTTTTTACTTAAGTAAATAAAAAGTTTCTTAAGCGATTAAGTTACATTAATTAACTTAAGATAAAAGATAAGCCCGATAAAGCCTATTATAACGGGGATTTTTCAAGGATCGCCTATTTCTTTTATATTATTTTTATTCTTTAACGATTTATTAATCGAAAAACTCATTAAATTAAAATAAAAAGTCCAAGTTAAAGGCTTTATTAATAACGTTTACCTTTTAGTTTATAATACTTTTATATATATAAATTATTTAAAATTAAAATAAATTTATAAAGTTTATTTTTAATAAATAAGAACTTATAAAGCTTAATTCGCGCCGTATAAGTATAAACTTATCTATATAATTAAGAACCCGAAGCTATATAATATAATAATTATAATAAACTTAAGTAAAATTATAATAAAGCCGGATATTAATATTAAAGTCCTTAATCTTTAAGTAAATAAAAAGCTTAATTAAAAAGATTATATAAGAAAGGTTTAAAAGAAGATAACTTCATAGGAAAAAGGTTTTACTTATTTCGTTATATCGATATAAAAAGTTACGTTATAAAAAGCCCAGACTATTTATTAAGCCGTAATAAAGTTAACTATAATATACGTTATAGTTATTTAATATATACTTAAGGGTACTCCGGGACATAAAAAGGAGCTTATTTAAATATTATAAAAAGTCTAGAATTAATATTTAAGAGTAATTAATAATATTTATAAAATAATCGTTATCCCGGTATTAAAGTTTAAGGTTTTTATACCGTTAATTAAGGTTTCGTTAAATTAAATAATTACTTAAATAAAGTTAAAAAGATATATATATTTAATTACGATAATAAGAAACGGACGGATCCGTTAAAATCTTAATAAGCCTTAAGTTAAAAAAAGTAAATTAAAAATATTTATTCCTTTTCCTATTAAAATAAAGTAAGAATAAATTTAAAAAAAAGTTAATTTTATTAGTATCCCGGAGATTAATTTAAATATATATAAACTTCCGTTAAGTATAAAAAAGGTTAAAATTAAAAGGATTTAAAATGCGAAGGTTATAACGATTACCTTATAGGTTACGATAAAGTAAATTAAGCGTTAATAAAGGTATAAAAACTTTATATTTTAAGGTTATTATTATTTAATTCTTAATAATAAAAAAATCATTAATAAGTATTTTTACCGTTATAATATTATAAAGGAAAGTAATAGCGTATTAACGATTTAACTTTAAACGGATAAAAACGGTTTAATTTACTTCCTATTTACTATATATACCGGAATTCAGATAAATGCCGGATATAAGTATAAATAAAGAAAGTAAAATATTATATATATCCTTATCTTTTATCCTTTATTTATAGAAATTAAGTTAAAATTTATCGTAAAAGCTAATATTTATAATTACCGTTAAATATTATTTATAAAGTAAAGTATTTAAATAGTTATTAAGTTTATAATATTTACCGGATTATTATTATAATTTAACCTTATTATAAAGATAAATAAGGTTATTAAAGATTTTATGGAAAAAACTTATTACCGGTTAAGGAAGAAAAAAGAAGCGGAAACCGGTTATATTAATTATATAAACCGGAAAGTATTTTTTATAGCCGTAAAGATATAATAATAAATATTTATTAAAAGTTTTTAAAAAAGTTAATAACGATAATAATATAAGAAAAATATATATTAAGCGCGTAAATATTAATAAAAATATTTAAAGGCATTACGTAAAATTAAGATAATATAAATATATAAAGGAGTAAAAAAGTAATAATCTTAAGGGTAACCCTTATAAGAATACGGTCGTAATATTATGGATTTTCTTAAGGGAGTTAAAATATAAAAAGTATATAAATAAATTATTATTCTTTAAACGGTTATTAATATCCTTTACCTTAAGGGATAGAGGGTAAAGGCCTGGTAAACGCCGGTTTTTACTTTAACGTTATAAGTATTAGGTTTTTACGGTTATTAATAAGGTTAAAAGGCCGCGTATTAAAGAACGCCGGAATTGGCTTAGCTAAATCCGTAGTATAAATCAATCAATCAATTAATTAATATTAATTTATAATTCTTTATTAATAGCTTTTAATATAATTTCGTTAAAATTAAAAGAATTTTTACTTAATATAATTTGGTTTTAAGTTAAATTAATATAAAAATATTATTAACCGTTACTAAGATTAAGTAAAAAAAACTAAATAATTATTAAGTTAAGGACCTTATATAATTTATCGATAATTAATATTTTAATGATATATTTACGGAATTTACGGGTAAATTAATTAATTATTTTATTTTAAACTCCCGGGTTAACTTAATATATAAGCTTAAACCTTAAGGTTTAAAATTAATAATAAAAGTAATTCAGATTTCTTCGGTTATATTTAATTTATTTATAAAATAACGTATATTATCCTTATAGCGAGTTTTAATAATTATAATAGCCTTAAATTTATCTTTAATAATTATAGGCTTATAAAGGTTATTAAGGAACTTGCCGGTATTATAATATTTATTAACGTTATATATTATCCTTATAGCGAGTTTTAATAATTATAATAACCTTAAATTTATCTTTAATAATTATAGGCTTATAAAGGTTATTAAGGATTAATTAATCCTTAACTTGCCGGTATTATAATATTTATTAACGTTATTTAATTAATAATAGAATTATACCAAGGGAGAAACTCCCGGAAATAAAGTCTTTAATCTTAAAAATTATCTTTGGCGAAAAAATAAAAACTTAAGATCCTTAAACTTATACTTATACGCGAAGAAATACTAATTACTTAATTAAATTTAAACTTAAAGTTAAGATTAAATAAAGAGTTTAATAAGTTTTCTAACTTTAATAATTTTAATTTTAATTAATATTTAATTAATAAGTCGTTTAAAAATAAAGGGTGTTCCGTATTAAATAACGGAATTTATGTTAAATATGCAGGATCGCCACTTGGGAGATTACGTGACGCGGATCAGATTAAATAAGGCAGACGTATTAAACTTAAGTGGGATAGTAGTATATAACCTTATATATAGTCTCCCTTTATATATAATAATAATTAAATAACTTATATTTCTTAATTTTAATAGGTTATAAGCTTAAACTACGTATTTAAATACTTAAATAACGTTTTCTTAATATTTAAATTGGCCTATAAACGGTAATAAACTTATAATATAAAATATACCTATAAACGACACCTATATACAGGCTATATTACCAAAAAATCGATTTAGTTAAGCGTATAATACCACGGTTATAAATAGAGAAGCCTACTTAATTATTTATATTCCTGAATTAAAAAAGGAGGACGTTTTATTAATAAAAATATATAGACCGTTATTTCCCAGCCCTATTAAAGGCCATAAACGTTTATATACCGGAAAATTTAAATTAGCGCCAAGCTAACGGAGCCGAAACGTAAGGCCCTTAAGGTTAATATATATACATAAAGCCTTAATTAAGGTTTAAGTAAAAAATTCGAGACGTTAAATAAATATTAAATATATTATAGAATTCTATTAAGTTTAAAGCCTTAAAAACCGTATTAAAATCGAATTTTTTCGAAATTAATTAAAAATAGATTATTTAAATTTAAGCGTATTACGGCTTAAAATTATTTGTTTTAACTTAATTTTAAAGAGTAAATACGGGACGGAATAAATGGTTGACGGTTAAACCTCCTAAAGTAAAAATTAATCCTTAAGAAAAAAGGGCTAAGAATTAATTATAGAATTCTTTAATAAGTAATTAAACTTAAGATAAACCTACTTATTACGGATCGTAAAAATTAAAGCCTTTAAGTTAGGGTAAAATAATTAAAATAAGCTTAAATACTTTAATTATAGAAATTAAGGGCCCTTAAGTAGAAAAAAATAGTAATCTTAAGGGTATATATATAATATTATAGTACGTTATAAAGTTTCATTTTAAGCTTAACCAGAATAAAGAATACTTTAATTAATAAAACCTTATATTACTTATTACCTTAAACTATATAATAATCCCGTATAAAGTATAATACTTAAACTTTATTATTTAATAATATCGTTATATATAAAGTACTTTTTTTCCCTTTATACTTAAAGATTTAAAGAAAGAAAACCGTTTTAATCTAATTAATAAAGATTAAGTTAAAGATAAGAATTACTTATTATTATAAACGTTGAAGTTATATAATAGTTTCAGCTTAAAAGCGTTTAAGGAACCCTTAAACGACCCATTAAATATTATTATTTTTAAATTAAATATAAACGTTAAGAATTGGATATTATCGTTTAACGTAAGTTACTTATTACTTTTAAATAATAAGTCTTTAGCGTATTAAACGTTATTAAACTTAAACTTAAGTATTATTAATAATTATAATATAATTAATATTTTATTAATATTATCTTCCGTATACTTTATTAATAATAACGATTAAGAAAAACTCTATTATAAGGGGTTTTCCCTTAAGTTTAATTCCTTTATTAATAAATTAACGGTAGTAAATATCGTAAAGTTAATAAATAAAGGATTAAATAACGATTAATAACCTTTAAAAGTTAAAGGAAAAAGATATCCTTAAGGTATATATAGTTTTAAAGAATTATTATAATATTAATATTAAATATTTAATTAATATTATAGAAAGCCTGGATATAATCTAAAAACGACTTAAAAATTAATATAAGCTATAAAGGTCCAAACTATATATAAAGTTTATATAGGAGTTTATAAACTTATAAAAGACCTTAAATATAATAATTAATAAATATAATAATTACTATTAAAAAGTCTATGTTAAAATTAAAATAATTAATAGTGCTTTAATTATCCCGGATTATTTTATTATTTAAATATTCTTAAATAAATTAAAGGAATTATAATAAACGTAATACTTGGTACTTATTTAAACGGCGGTATAATAAAACCCGGGTACCCTTAAATTTTACGATATTATATAAAAAGCCCGTAATAAGGAAGCTCGGGCGGTTATTTAATAATTAAATATTTTAATATAAGCTTATAAAGATACGTTAAAGGGTTATAATAAAAGGATTTTTAATAAGACCCGGGAAAAGCTTATTTATTAATATTATACTTAAAAAAGGCGTAATAATAAATATATTAAGAATAAATACTAAGATTTTTACTTTAAAAAAAAGCTTATAAAGTTCTATATTAAGAAGTTTAAGATTATTAAAGAGATTATTACGTTTATAAATTTCTTAATAATAAACTTTTACTTATTAACGTATATATAATAGTTAACGATAATAATATTAATTACCTTAATAAATTTATAGAAATTAATAATCTTTAATAATAATTATAATTAATATATTTTTTATAAAAGGAAATTTTTTTAAAGGGAGTTAAAACTTTATTAATCCTCGTTTTTAAGGCCCGGATTAATAAGAATAAATTATATAAGGGATATAAGTATTACCTATATAATATATAGGGTAGATAATAAGCCCGTTAAAGTAAAATTCACGGATATAATATATTCTCCGGTAAACTTAATTAATTTTATATTTAAAACGTAACTTTTAAACTATAAAGCTTAACTTAATATAATACGGATAATCCGGACGGTAATATATATTTAAAAAAGCTTACTTATAATAAATAAAACGGCTTATTTATAATTACTTTATAAGAATTTACCCTTATTATAACGGCGTTTAACGTATTTTTAACTATATTTATATAATATATATATATAAGTTACTTTAAAGCTTAAAAATTATTTAAATTAATAAACGTATTAATTAAGATAGATCTTAAACGTAAATACTATAATAATAATAAAACTGAAAACGCTTATTATACGTATTATATTACCAGACGGTTATACTTTTAACTATATAAAGGATACCTTAAACCTATAGAAAACCTATTAAAGTTTATTTACATAAACCTTTTAAGGACAATTAATCCTTAAGGGTATAACGGAATAATATGTTATATAACCTTTTATAATAATAAGATTATAATATTAAAAGTCTATTTATTAATATATAAATCGGACGTAATTTAACGGTTTAAGGAGTTTAAAGTTAAATATAAATAAATCTTAAATTAAAAAATTAAACGCCTTTAGGCCGATAACGGGGGTAAATATATATTTAAAACCTTCTTAAATTATTTAAAATAATATAGGATTATCTTTAAAATAATAATACGTAAGAACTTTAAATAAAATTTAATTAATAAGAAAATTAACCGGAAAATTAATAAGAAGATTAAGGTTATATAAATAATAAAGGGCATAATTAAAAGTTTTTGATTAAAATTAATCTAAACGGTAAATTATATAATTATACGGATACCATATATATAACTTAAAAAAATAATATTATATTAAATTTAATATAATAAGAAACCGGATATATCTTATATACGGACTTTAAAGTCGATCGTATACGTAAAAACTATAGATTACCGGGTTAAGTTCAATAATAAATTGGAATTATATATCCTAATAGATTTTAATAAAAAGATTAATAAATACTTTAAAATAATTAATTTATAGGTAAAACGGTTTAACCTTATAATAAAAAACGTATATAACGTATATATTAAAAAAAGACGGATAATACCGTTGGATAACTTAAATCGTAAGGAGTTTATTAACTGAATTTAAAAGCTTAAAAAAATAAGAAAACCTTAATAAAACTTTAATTTAAAGAAAAAGTTCAGGAATTATAATTTAGTTAAAACGGATATTATTAATATAAGCTTTATTTTTATTAAGCGACCTATATATCCGGCTATAATCCTTACTTAATAAATAATTTTACCGGACCCTTTAAGCTTAATAATTAAAAACTTAAAGATTAATTATAATTAAGGGTAAAGGTAATAAATTAAAAACTTAATTAAAGATAATTTTAATTTTATATTTCCGGATAAACCGCATAATATATTATTAAATTCACTTTTTTTCTCGGCTTTATTAGCCCGTAATAAAAATAAACTATTATATCCTTTAACTTTAATATTTTTTAAAATAACCTTAAAACTTATTAAGCTTAAAACCTATAAAGAAGTTATAATAAATAAGTATATCCGGATAAATTAAAAGTTAACGGAAGGTAATAAATATAATTCCCTTAAAGAAAATAATACTTGGATTCTAATTACGTAAAACTAGATCCCCGTTAACGTAACGATACTATAAAAACGGTAAGTTTATACCCTTAAACGTAAAGTTAATAATAATATAATTCGCTATAAAACTTAATAAATAATATATAGCTTTAAATAACGTAAAGGTATCGATTATAATAAAACGTTTACCTTAATAATAAAACTTATAAGTTATAAGGTTCTTTTTATTTTTATAGCGGTTAATAATTAGGATTTAAAGTAAATAAACGTTAAAATAACGTTCCTTTACGGTTTTATTAAGGAAGAAATATACATAAAATAATTAAAAGGATAAAAAAAGACCGGTAAAAACGGTAAAAAGCTTTATTATAAGCTTAAAAAGGGCCTATATAAATTAAAGTAATTATTATAGTTATAATATAATCGTTTCTAAGAGTTTATAATTATATAAGGTTTTAAATTTATCTATACGGACTATTACGTATTCCTTTATTTACAAACCGGTATAATTATAACCGTATATATAGATAATGTTTTAATAATTAATCCGTTTAAATAAAAGATTTAGAACTTAAAAGCTATATTTAATTAAGAATTCCGTATATTTAATTTAAATTTAATAAATTATTACTTAAATATTATTATTATTTAAGACCGATAAAACTAAACGATCCGTTTTAATTAAAAAGTTTATATTAAAAGGGTAATATAAAATTATAATTAATAAAAAGTTTACTTAACGTATATATTTATATAAGTTAATTTCAGGCCGGAACTATTATTTAAGGGCTATTAAATAAAGCTAAAGTTTAAATAATAATATTAATCGGCCGTAAGTTTATTAATATATATTATACTTAATATATAATTAAATATAATTTATACGGTAATAATTATTAACCAGTATTCCGTAAATCCGTCTTATTAATATTGGCTATATATAAGGTAAATTATACGTTATTTATAGATTATTATATACTTTTAATTAATATATAAGGATAAACTTAAAGCTTTTAATAAATATATTAACTTTAATTTTACGGCCGATTCTACCTATAGATTAATTTTAAGTTACCTTTTTAACGTAAAGAATATACCGATTTATTAATCCTTAAAAAAATAATTAATTATAACGTTATTTATTTATAAAACCGAATATATAAGATAAACGTAGGTTATTAAGGAAGCTATTTAGTTAAAAAATTTATTAAGGTAAATATAACCCGATAAATCTGGATATATACTTATTATTACGATTTATGGTAATAATTAAAAGGCTATCGCATTGGTTAAAAACCCGGTATATTACGTAAAGATAAAGTATATAGGTATTTAACTATATTAACTACGGGATTAACTTAAGGCTAATACCGTTAATCTTAAGTATATTTATATTACGGAGTAGGTAATTAACGGGTTAATAAAGGCCTTACTTATTAAAACCTTTATATAATTTAAACGGGCGTTAAACCTTAAAGAGTCATTATATTAATAGTTTAAGGACCGTATACTTACCGACGGCGGATTTAATAATAAGCTAAATAATAAATAATAAATAAATAATAGCTATATAGGGGAGCTAACTACTTAATAATTAAAGGAGTTAGCCACTTAATAACCAGGGGAGTTACTTAATAAATACGGTAACTGGGTTCTTATATAAAAGGATATAACGTCAGGGTTATAAAGGAGCTATTTAATAAGTGAGATTTACGGGTTATATACGAAGTTTAAAGGGGAATATTAAATATATAGGATCGCCACTTAAGAGATTACGTAACGCGGATCAGATTAAATAAAGCAGACGTACTAAACCCAAGTAAAATAGCGGCATATAGCCTTGCATATAGTCTCCCTTTGTACATAGTAATAATCAAGCAACTTACACCTCTCAATTTCAACAATTTAGCTTTTTATTTTTAAACGGAAATTAAAGATTAACTTATTAAGCGGTAATATTAAAGGTTCTTTAAATACTTTCAAGTTAAAGTTATTATAAGACTTTAGCGTAAACGGGGGTAAATACTCCTTACTTACGTTTTCGGCTATCTTTTAAAAGGTTTTTCAGTTTTCCTTCTGAAGGTTTTTAAAGTAAAAACGGAAGAATTTACTCTTAACCTAACGGTAAAATATAATAAAAGGATTTCCGTATTAATAAAGCGGAGTAATAATATACTTAAAGGTTTTAATAATAAAGCCTGAATTCTAAATAAAGTTTAATTTATTTTAATTAATAATAAACTAAAACTTTGCGGATATTTAGGTTATTTTTATGCCCCTTTAAAATTACTTACCCCCCTTACGTTTAATATAATATGGAAAACTAATTTCTATAATTAATTGTTGCTTTCTGCTTTAAAGGCTATAATTTTTACTCATAATTATTTTACCCTTAATTTTCCGGACGTTAATTAAATTAAATAGCTTTCCGGGTTAATTAGGATATAAAGGATTTAATAATTAATTCTTAACCTCCCCTTTTAAAACGTCCATAAAATCTTAATTTAAATAAGTAAACTTCTTTCTCCTTGGATTTAATCCTTAAAGATAGTTTTAATTAAGTGATTTTAAAAATAAAACCGAGTTATATCCTTTTTTTATAATTAAAGTTACCATCTTAAAGATAAGATCTTTCGTTATAAAAAGTAAAAGTTTAAAGTTTTTTAACTTTATAACGTTCTATAATTTTTATAAAAGGTCTTAATTAAGTAATTTTAACGGCGGAATAAAATTAAAAATCCTTTAAGTTATAAAGAAAGTTTAAATCGGGTAAAGATTTTTCGTTATAATTATAAGATTTAAGGGTTTAAACTTTAGAAAGTTTAATTAAAGTCAAAATTTCTTAATTAAGACCTTTATTAAGGTTCTGCTTAACGCTTTATATTATAAAGCTGAAGCCCTTATATATAATTAGTTTCCGGCGTATAAATACCGGCGTATAGTTAATTTATAAGGCTAAGAAATAAGTATTTATACTTTTTAATTAATAAATACGTATACCCTAGTAATAATAAGTTTAAGGTATCTTATCTTTATAAATTTTAGATTATTAAATTATTAATTAACTTTATAGCTTAAAGATCGTAATTTAATAATATTCTTAAGTAGAATACTTCTATCTTTTAAGTGTATTTTATACGGTAAAATCTCCATATTATAATTATAAGATTAAATAAGGAAAAAGTATCTTTATAGGGTATCGCCATCGTAAGGCCGGGCTTATAACCTCTTAAAATATAAGGTATAAGTTCTTGAAATGTGAGGTGTAAGTTGCTTGATTATTTCCTAAGTACAAAAGTCTAACTAAGTACTTCTGCATCCCAGCTATCCCAATCGGGTCTAGCTTCAGATCATATTTAATCTACCCGAATGCCGGGTAATTAATATAAGTACTTTTAATACTCCCCTTCGAGCTTTAGTACATTTATCACCTTATATTTACTACCTACTTATAATACCCCATTTGAGTTTCAATCTTTATATAACGTATACCTTATTTATGTGATATTTTCCACAAGTTGTTGGAGCTCCCCTATAGTAATAATCTTTACTCCCCTGCAATAGTGGTTTTTACTCTTTTATAGCGGTGGTCCTTCGCGGTAAAATACCTTAAAAGATTATACTTATAGCCTCATTTATTCCCTTGGATTGAAGCCGGCGTAACGACGGCGAGTTCCTTTATATCGTAAATTATCCTTTAATAACCCCTTGGGGTACGTAATTTCGTCCAGATATATTCCGGGGTAAATATCGTTTTTTACGATTTATTTTCCTTTTAAAATATTTTTTCAATTTTTTTATTTTATATATTAAATTTATATTAAAACGTACCCTTAAGCTTTTTAAAATTAATAACGGCCTCCCTATAAGTAACTTAAAGTTTACCCTATAAGTAACTTAAAGCTTACCCTATAAGTGGCTTAAAGTTTACCTTATAAGTAGCTTAAAGTTAAAGTTATAAGGCCGTTAATATTATTAACGAGGCTTCAGTCGGTATAAGGACGTTCCGGGGGTACTTTTAGGCTAAGTGTTTTGCGGAACCCCTTAAAAAGTTAATATAATAAGGGCTTTATTAGGCCGTTAATAACTTGTTTATACGTCGGGATATACTTTAGATTTACTTAACTATCTTTTATAACCTTTTAAAGTTAATATTATTAAATTCCTATATACTTAATCCGGGTATAGAATACGGGGTTCTTAGTGAAAGCTATAATACTTTAATTATTTCCGTAAATAATAACGGTAGGGAAGTTTCCGGCTTAATATAGTTTAATTTTATTTAAAAGCTATTTAAATTATAAAGTTTCTTTAATTATTTATATTTATCCTATATATTCCGCTTTATAAGTAAAGAGGGTAACCGTGGCTTAACGCTTGGATTATTAGTTAATTACGGTATTTCCTATATTAAATATATAGCCTATAATAGACCTCCGGGTTAAATTTATGGTAAAGTCGGAATTAATATAGCCACTAAGGGCTTTTAATTTACCCCGGTATACCAGCTAGAAAGTAACGGTAATACGGAGGTAATATAAAATTCTTCTTATTAACTTTTAATAATATTTAATGGGATTTAAAATATATTAATTAATTATTAAGATAAAGTAAACAATATTTAAATAAGTTTTTATTGAATATACAGGATCGCCACTTGGGAGATCACGTGACGCGGATCAGATTAGATAAGGCGGACGTGCTAGACCCGAGTAGGATAGCGGTATATAGTTTTATATATAGTCTTACTTTATATATAATAATAATTAAGTAATTTATACCTTTTAATTTCAACAGGTTATAAGCCCGGACTGCGCGTTTAAGTACTCAGATAACGTTTTCTTAGTGTTTAATTTAACCCATAAATGGTGGTAAACTCATAGTATAAGATATACCCGCAAACGATACCTATACGTAGGCTGTATTATTAAAAATCGACCTAGCCAGGCGTGCAATATTACGGCTATAAATAGAGAAGCCTACCTGATTACTTATATTCCTGAATTAAGAGGGGAGGACGTTTTATTAACGAGAATGTATAAACCGTTATTTCCCAGCCCTATTAAAGGCCGCAGACGCCTATACGCCGGAGAATTAAGCCGGCATTAAGTTAATAAAGCCGAGACGTAAGGCCCTTAAAGCTAATATATATGCGTAAAGCCTTAACCGGGGTTTAAGTAAGAAATTTGGGACGTTAAATAAATATTAAATATATTATAGAACTCTACCGAGTTTAAAGCCTTAAAGACCGTATTAAAATCAAATTTTTTTAAGATTAATTAAAAATAGATCACTTGGATTCAAGCGTATTACGGTTTAAAATCACTTATTTTAACCTAATTTCAGAGAATAAATACGGGACGGAATAGGTAATTAACGGTTAGATTTCTTAAAGTAAAGATTAATCCCTAAAAAAGGGGGGTTAAAAACCAGCCATAGAATTCTTTAATAAATAATTAAACTTAAAACGAGCCTATTTATTACGGATTATAAAGATTAAAATCCTTAAGTTAGGATAAAATAATTAAGATAAACTTAAACGTTTTAATTATAAAGATTAAAAACCCTTAAGTAAAAAAAGGTAGTAATCTTAAGGGTATATATATAATACTATGGTATATTATAAAGTTTCATTTTAATTTTAATTAAAATAGAGAATACTTTAATTAATAAAACTTTATATTACCTATTACCCCAGATTATATAATAATCCCGTATAAAATATGGTACTTAAACCTTATAATTTAGTGGTATTATCGTATATAAAGTACCCTTTTTCCCTTCATACTTAAAGACTTAAGAAAGGAAGATTATTTTAATTTAACTAATAAAGATTAAGTTAAAGACCGGGATTATTTATTATTATAAACGCCGAAATCATACGATAACTTTAACTTAAAAGCGTTTAAAGAATCCTTAATTAACCTATTAAATACTATTATTTTTGGGCTAAATATAAATATTAAGAATTAAATACCGTCGTTTAACGTAAGCTACTTTTTATCCTTAAATAATAAGTCTTTAATATATTAAACGTTATTAAATTTAGATATTATTAATAATTATAGTATAATTAATATCTTATTAATATTATTTTCCGTATACTTTATTAAGGATAACAATTAAGAAAGACTTTATTATAGGGGGGTTTCCCTTAAATTTAATCCCTTTATTAATAAATTAATAATAATAAATATCGTAAAGTTAATAAATAAAAAATTAAATAACGATTAATAACCTTTAAAAATTAAAAAAGAGAAATACTTTTAAAATATATATAGCCTTAAAGAATCGTTACGGTATTAATATTAAATATCTAATTAATATTATAGAAAACCCGGATATAATCTAGGAAAGACTTAAGGATTAATATAAATTTTAAGGGTCTAATTTATATACGGAGTTTACTTAAAAGCTTATAAGTTTATAAAAGACTTTAAATATAATAATCGATAAATATAATAACCGTTATTAAAAAGTTTATATTGAGATTAAAGTGATTAATAGCTTTTTAATTATCCCGGATTATTTCGTTATTTAAATATTCTTAAATAAATTAAAGAAGTTATAATAAACGTAATACTTAATATTTACTTAAATAGCAATATAATAAAGCCCGGGTATTTTTAAATTTTACGATATTATATAAAAAGCCCGTAATAAAGAAGCTCGGGCGGCTATTTAATAATTAAACGTCTCGATATAAACTTATAAGGATACGTTAAAGGGTTATAATAAAAGGACTTTTAATAAAATCCGGGAAAAGTTTATTTATTAATATTATACTTAAAAGGGGCGTAATAATAAATATATTAAGGATAAATATTAAGATTTTTACCTTAAAAAAAAGCTTATAAAGTTCCGCATTAAGAAGCCCAAGATTATTAAGGAAACTACCACGTTTATAAACCTTTTAATAATAAACTTTTACTTATTAACGTATATATAATAATTAATAACGATAATATCGGTTATCTTAATAGATCTATAAAAGCTAATAATCCTTAATAATAATTATAATTAATATATTTTTTATAAGAAAAGATTCTTTTAAGGGGAGTTAAAACCTTATTAATCCTCGTCTTTAAGGCCTAAATTAATAAGAACGAATTATATAAGGAATATAAATATTACTTATATAATATATAGGGTGGATAATAAGCCCGTCGAAATGAAATTTACGGATATAATATACTCCCTAATAAATTTAATTAATTTTATATTTAAAATATAACTTCTGGATTATAAGGTTTAACTTAATATAACGTAAACGGTCCGGACGGTAACGTATAGTTAGAAAAAGTTTACTTATAATAAATAAAACGGTTTATTTATAATCGACCTATAAGAACTTACTTTTATTATAACGGTATTTAACGTATCTTCGGTTATATTTACTTAATATATACGTATAAGTTACCTTGGAGTTCAGAAATTATTTTAACTGGCGGATATATTAATTAAGATAAATCTTAAACGTAAACGCCGTAATAATAATAAGGCCGAAAACGCTTATTATACGTATTATATTACCGGACGGTTATATTTTTAATTATATAAGGGATACTTTAAATTTATAGAAAACCCATTAAAACTTATTTATATAAACCTTTTAAAGATAATTAATCTTTAAAGGTATAATAGAATAATATATTATATAACCTTCCGTAATAATAAAATTATAATATTAAAGGTTTATCCGTTAATATATAAATCGGACGTAATTTAATGGTTTAAAGAGTTTAAAGCTAGGTATAAACGACCCCGGATTAAAAGATTAAACGCCTTCGGGTTAACGGCGGGGGTAAATATATATTTAAAGTTTTTTTAAACTATTTAAAATAATATAAAATTATCTTTAAGGTAATAATATATAAAAGCCTTAAATAAAATTTAATTAATAAAAGGATTAACCGGAAAATTAATAAGAAGATTAAGGTTATATAAGTAGCGGAGGGTATACTTAAAAATTTTTAACCGGAATTAATTTAAACGGTAAACTATATAATTATATGGATATTATATATACGGCTTAAAAAGGTAATATTATATTAAGTTTAATATAATAAAAAACCGGACGTATCCTATATACGGACTTTAAGGTTAATCGTATACGTAAGAACTATAAGTTACCGGGTTAAACTTAATAATAGGTCGGAACCATATATCTTAATAGGTTTTAATAAAGGGATTAATAAATATTTTAAGGTAATTAATTTACGGGTAAAACGGTTTAACCTTATAATAAAGAACATATATAATATATATATCGAAGAAAAATGGATAATACCGTTGGATAATTCGGATTATAAAAAGTTTATTAACCGAATCCAGGAGCTTAAGAAAATAAGAAAACCTTAATAAGATCTTAATTTAAAAAAAAAGTTTAAGAATTATAGTTTAATTAAAACGGATATTATTAGTATAGGCTTTATCTTTATTAAGCGATTTATACGTCCGATTATAATCCTTATTTAACGGATAGCTTTATTAAACCCTTTAAGTTTAATAATTAAAGACTTAAAGATTAATTATAATTAAGGGTAAAAGTAATAAATTAAGAACTTAATTAAAAATAACCTTAATTTTATATTTCCGGATAAATTACGTAATATATTATTAAATCTACTCTTTTTCTTAACTTTATTAACCCGTAATAAAGATAAATTATTATACCCTTTAACTTTAATATCCCTTAAAACGACCCTGGAACTTATTAAGCTTAAAATTTATAAAGAAGCTATAATAAATAAATATATCCGGATAAATTAAAAGTTAACGGAAGGTAATAAATACGGTTCTTTTAAAGAGAATAATACTTAAGTCTTAATTATATAGAGTTAGATCCCCGCCGCCATAATAATATTATAAAAACGGTAAGTTTATACCCTTAAACGTAAAGTTAATAATAATATAATTTACTATAAGGCCCGGTAAGTAATACGTGGCTTTAAATAATATAAAGGTATCGACTATAATAAGACGTTTACCTTAATAGTAAAACTTATAAGCTATAAGGTTCTTTTTACTTTTATAGCGGTTAATAATTAGGATTTAAAGCAAATAAACGTTAAAATAACGTTCTTTTATAGTTTTATTAAGGAAAAAGTATACGTAAAATAATTAAAAAGATAAGAAAAAACCGGTAAAGACGGTAAGAAGCTTTATTATAAGCTTAGGAAAAGCCTATATAGACTAAAGTAATTATTACGGTTATAATATAATCGTTTTTAGGAATTTATAACTATATAGGGTTTTAAATTTATCCATATGGATTACTACGTATTCCTTTACCCCAAAACCGGTACGATTATAGCTATATATATAAATAATATCCTAATAATTAATCCGTTTAAATAAAGGATTTAAGACTTAAAAACCATATTTAATTAGGAATTCTATATATTTAATTTAGGTTTAATAAGCTATTACTTAAATATTATTATTATTTAAGATTAATAAAATTAAATAATCCGTTTTAATTAAAAAGTTTATATTAAAAGGATAATATAAGATTACGGTTAATAAGAAGTTTACCCGACGTATATACTTATATAAATCGATTTTAAGCCAGAACCGTTATTTAAGGGTTATTAAGCGAAACCGGAGTTTAAATAATAATATTAATTGGCTATAAGTTTATTAATATATATTATATTTAATATATAATTAAATATAGCTTATACGGTAATAGTTATTAATTAGTATTCTGTAAATCCGTTTTATTAATATTAATTATATATAAGGTAAATTATACGTTATTTACGGATTACTATATATTTCTAGTTAATATATAAGGGTAAGCTTAGGGCTCTTAGTGGGTATATTGACTCCGATTTTATGGCCGACTTTACCCGTAGATTAACTTTAAGCTATTTTTTTAACGTAAGGAGTATACCGATTTATTAATCCTTAAAAAGGCAACCGACTATAACGTTATTTACCTATAAAGTTGAATATATAGGATAAACGTAAGTTACCAAGGAAGCTATCTAGTTAAAGGACTTATTAGGGTAAATATAATCCGATAAATTTAAATATATACTTACCATTACAATTTATAATGATAATTAAGGGGCTATTATATTGGTTAAAAACCCGGTATATTACGTAAGGACAAAGTATATAAGCATTTAACTATACTGGCTACGGGAATAACTTAAGGCTAATACCGTTAATCTTAAATATATCCATACCACGGAGTAGGTAGCTAACGGGTTAATAAAGGCCCTACCTACCAAGATTTTTATGCAGTTTAGACGGGCGTTAAACCTTAAGGAGCTATTATATCGACAGTTTAAAGACCGTATATTTACCGACGGCGGACCTAATAATAAGCCGGGTAATAAGTGATAGGTAAATAATAACCATGTAGGGGAGTTAGCCACTTAATAACCAGGGGAGCTAGCTATATAATAACCAGGGGAGTTACTCAGTAAACACGGTAACTAAACTCTCATATAAAAGGACATAACGTCAGGGCTATAAAGGAGCTGTTCAGTAAGTGAAATTTACGGGCTATATACGAAGTTTAAAGGGGAGTATTGAATATGCAGGATCGCCACTTGGGAGATTACATGACGCGGATCAGATTAGATAAAGCGGACGTGCTAAACCCGAGTGGGATAGCGGCATATGGCCTTACACATAGTCTCACTTTGTACATAGTAATAATTAAATAACTTATACTCTTGAAATGTGAGGTGTAAGTTACTTGATTATTTCCTAAGTATAAAAGTGCGACTAAGTACTCCTGCATCCCAGCTATCCCAATCGGGTTTAGCTTCGGATTATATCTAATTTACCTGACTGCCGGGTAACGAATATAAGTACTTTCAACACTCCCCTTCGAGCTTTAGTATATTTATTACCTTATATTTATTATTTATTTATAATACTCTATTTAAGCTTCAATCTTTATATAACGTATACCCTATTTATATAATATTTTCCACAAGTTGTTAAAGCTCCCCTATAATAGTGGTTTTTGCTCCCCTATAATAATGGTTTTTCGCGGTGAAATATTTTGGAAGATTATACTTATAGCCTTAACTATATAGTACTTACTTTTTTAAATTAAAGTTAACGTAGCGATGGCGAGCTCCCCTATATCGTAAATTATCCTTTATTAATCCCCCGGGGTATATAATTTCATTTAGATATACTTCGGGGTAAATGCCGTTTTTTACGATTTACCCCCCTTTTAAAATATTTTTTTAACCTTTTTACCTTATACATTAAATTTATATTAAAACGTGCCTTTAAACTCCTTAAGATTAATAACGGCCTCCCTATAAGTAACTTAAAGCTTACTTTATAAGTGGCTTAAAGCTTACCTTATAAGTGGCTTAAAGTTAAAGCTATAAGGCCGTTAATATTATTAGCGAGGCTTTAATCGATATAAGGACGTTCCGGGGGTACTTTTAAATTAAATATTTTACGGAACCCCTTAAAGGGCTAATATAATAAGGGCTTTATTAGGCCGTTAGCGACTTACTTATACGTCGGGATATATTTTAGATTTATTCGGTTATCCTTTATAACCTTTTAAAGTTAATATTATTAGATTCCTATATACTTAATCCGGGCATAGAATACGGGGTTCTTAGCGAGAGTTATAACGTCCTAGTTATCTCCGTAAATAATAATAATAAAGAGGTTTCCGGCTTAATACGGCTTAATTTTACTTAAAAGCTATTTAAATTATAGGGCCTTTTTAGCTGCCTATATTTATCCTATATATTCTGCTTTATAAGTAAAGAGGGTAACCGTGGCTTAACGTTTAGATTATTAATTAATCACAGTACTTCTTATGTTAAATACGTAGTCCGTAATGGACCTCCGGGTCGAATCTGCGGTAAAATTAGAGTTAATATAACTATTAAAAGCTTTTAATTTACCCCGGTATATTAATTGGAAGGTAACGATAATACGGAGGTAACGTAAAATTCTTTTTATTAACTTCTAATGGTATTCGGTAGGATTTGAAATATATCGGTTAATTATTAAGACGGAATAAACGATATTTAAACGAGTTTTAAGCATTATATATATTAAAAAGCCTATAACTGATTAATATTTCTTCCGGAAAATCAGGTCGGCCTTATAACCTTTAAGTATAGGCTCCGGCTTATACTTCGGCTTTATAAGGATATATATAAGGGTAATATCTTATTACTTATAATCTTTAATGATTTTTTCTATATAAACCTTTTAATTAAGTTAGAACGTTCTATTTTAACGGTTTCTTATAATGGTTATACTTAAGTAATAATAGATTAACCTTAGGTTAAATATGCAGAATTAATTATTAAGTACCTTTTTTAGGGTTATAATGCCTTCCTTAAATAAATTAATAATTAAAACATCGTTTATATAAAGAACTATAATCGTTTTATCTCTAGGGTATATAAATACGTAATAGTCTATAAGTATCGGCTTGAATTTTTGTTTCTCTATAAAGGTAAAGAAGTAATAATATTATAATTAAAAGGATTATTTTAGTTTATAGAGGGCCTTATTAAGTTTATAATATATATCGGTATCCTTCTCTTAACCATAAGGTTATTTTATATAGACTTTTTCCTCGATTAAATTATAAAGAAAGGCCGTTTTTATATTTATTTACTTTAAGTTTTAATCGTTAGTCGCCGTTAATATAAAAAGCACCTTATAACTTATAAATTTAACTATAGAAGTAAAAGTTTTATTATAATTGATGCCTTCCTATTATTCATAGCCGTAAATCACCCAGTGGGCCTTATACCGAATAATTAAATCGTTAACGCCTCTCTTAAGAATATAGACTTATCGTCTTTTTAAAATGATTATACCCGGGGGTATTATATATTTAAGTATAAGTATTTAGGTATTATTTTCAATATAAAAGCCGTATTCGTCTTTTTCCGTTAATTATTAATTTATTTTATAATAAATATTTTTTATAACTTCTTAATAGGTTTTTAACTTAAATAATTCCGGCTTATTCTTAAATAATATTAATGTTAAATAATAAATATCCTTTTCTTTATCCGAAATGGTTATATTAATAAAGGCAGATAATAAGTTTAAGGATATATCCCGGAACTTTAAATACTTAAGGATTTTAAGCTTAAGGTTACCTCAGAAAATAATTTTAATTTCCTTCCGCGATCTATTAAACTACTATTTATCTTAATTATATTAAGTTTAAAAGTGATTTCCTTATTCCTTAACCGGGGTTATATTATTTATAAGTATATCGTTTAGGATATTATTAATAAAAACGTTATTATAAATTTAATTTTTATAATTCTCCCTTAAAGTAGGGACTTATTAAGGCTATATATCCTTTTTTAAACGTTAAATCTTCTCCGTTAAAATGTTTTTATCGGAGTTATTTAACGGAATAATCTTCCGTTCCTTAATATAAACGTTATAAAATCGTTTTATTTTCTTATTGAAAGTTTATACTTAAGGGTCGAAGACCCGGTATATTTTGATAATCTTATTATCGTAGCCCAATAGAATAAATAAATTAGCCCTTTTATTTATAAAGGTCCGGTACTTTATAATCTTAACCTATATTAATAACTTAATTACTTATAAGTATAATAAATCCGGTTCTTAATTATATTACGCTTAATATAAAATGATTTTCTTTTCTAAACTAAATATAAGTTCTTTTATAATAAGGTAATTAATAGTTATAACGATTTCTGGTTATAAATTCTTGGGTAAGTTTATATTATAAATTATTATACGGGTCCGTTCTTTAATTTCTTAATTAAATTTTTTACTTATAGGGTTCTATTTAAGGCTGCTTTATACCGTTAATTTATAGATAATATTATAATCTTTAAAATAGTCTTAAAAGTCCTTTAATATATATTTATCCCTGTTATTTACCCGTAAGCGCCTAATTTTCCGGTTAACAGTTTTATATTTAACTTAAAACTACTTAAATTTACGGGCTACGTCTGACTTATAGATTACCGGGTAAACTTTTAATATATAGGTAAAGTTATCCCGGAAAGTAATAAAATATTTAACTATATTAAAGCTTACCGGCTTAATAAGCCCCATAACGTCCGAATAAATAAGCTCCAACGGAGTAATCCTTAACTTAAGATATCTTTTATAAGGCCGAGAAGTTATTTTATTAAAAACGTAATATATATACGTTACCTCCTTTAAAGGCTTTTCTTACTCCTTTTATTTACGTTTAAGGGATATTTTTATTAATACCGTAGCCAACTTAACGATAAATTAAAAGCCGAGATACCTTATCCTTATATATTAAGTTAATATATCGTTTAATACGTTAAATACTATTATTATTAACTGGGATAATACTTAAAGATCTAATATAAAAAGCTATCCTTACCGGGAATATATAAATTTACCGGGTCCTTTAATTATTATCCGTTTAACCTAGGAAGTTATTATTTCTGCTTTATTATTTAAAAATTAAATTTCCGAAAGGAGGTTCACTTTATTATCAGAAGAGTAAATAAAGTTTAAAAACTTAATTATTATTTTTCTCCCGTTAACATTATAAATTACTTAAGCGGTATTAATACCGCCTATATAATTAATTCGCGTTAAACCTAACTTTAAGGATATTATTTAATAAAGCCGGAAATTATTACCAAAGAATTCTTTCTGGTAAAAAAAGTACTTATTATAATTACTATCCAGGATTATTAGCTTTTATAAATTAACTAGGTTAACGGATATTATTATATATTTAAGCTTAACGTTTACATTTATTATACTATAAACCTCCCCTAAAACCAATAGATTTACCAGTATAGTAATAATAATAACTTCCTTAGTCTTTAGCTTCTTCGACCCCCGGTATAACGTCTTAATCCTTTTCTTAAGGTAAAAAACTTAATAATTGCTTTCCGGGTGTTTATTATTACGGCCTTTTACGGTATAATAATTATACTTTTAACTATTATATTCAGTAAAAAACCGCTTATTATTGGCCTTCAGAGCTACCGGATAGGACCATAAAGTGGTATTAACGTAGGCTATATTAACCTGTAATTCTTTATTAATAATTCTTAATATAACCTTGTTAAAATTAAGAGAATTTTAACTTAGGATAGTCTGGTTTTGGGCCAAGTTAATATGAAAATATTACCAGCCGTTACCAAAACCGAGTAAGAAAAATTAAATGGCTATTAAGTTAAAGACCTTATATAACTTATTAATAACCAATATTTCGGTAATATATTTACGGAATTTATAAATAAATTGGTCGACCGTTTCGTTTAAACCTTTTATTATTATTTTAAACTCCCGGGTTAACTTAATATATAGGCTTAAATTTTAAGGTTTAAAATGGGTAATAAGAGTAATCTAGATTTCCTTAATTATATCCAATTTATTTATAAGGTAACGTATATTATCCTTATAGTGAATTTTAATGGCTATAATAGCCCTAAGTTTATTCTTAGTAGTTATAGGTTTATAAAGGTTATTAAGGATTAATTAGTCTTTAACTTGCCGGTATTATAATATTTATTAACGCTACTTAATTAATAACAGAATTATGTTAAAAGAGAAACTCCTAAAAGCCGAATCTTTAATCTTAAAGGTTATCTTCGGCGAGAAAATAAAAACTTAAGGTCCTTAAATTAATATTTATATATAAAGAAATATTAATTACTTAATTAGATTTAAACTTAAAATTAAGATTAAATAAGAAGTCCGATAGGTTTTCTGACTTTAACGATTTTAATTTTAATTAATACTTAATTAACGAGTCGTTTAAAAATAAAGGATATTCCGTATTAAATAACGGGATCTAGCCTTTTGCCCTTAAACGGAACTTAAAGATTAACTCGTTAAGCGGTGATATTAAAGACTCTTTAAATGCCTTTAAGCCGAAGTTATTATAAGACTTCGGCGTAAACGGGGGTAAATACTCTTTATTTACGTTTTTAATTACTTCTTAAGTAGTCTTTCGGTTTTTTTTTTGAAGGTTTTTTAAATAAAAGCGGAAGAATTTACTTTTAATTTAACAGTAAAAGGTAATAAAAGGATTTCTATATTAATAAAGCGGAATAATAATATGCTTAAGGGTTTTAATAATAAAACTTAAATTCTAAATAAAGTTTAATCTATCTTAATTAATAATAAATTGAAACTTCGCGGATATTTAAGCTATCTTTATACCCCTTTAAAATTATTCATTTTTCTTACGCTTAGTATAATACGGAGAGCTAATTTCTATAATTAATTGCCGCTTTTTACTTTAAGGGCTATAATCTTTACTTATAATTACCTTACCCTTAATCTTCCGGGCGTTAATTAAATTAAATGGCCTTCCGGGCTAATCAGGATATAAAAGATTCAGTAGTTAATTCTTAACCTCCTTTTTTGAAACGTAGAATCTCAGTTTAAGTAAATAAATTTCTTTCTCCTGGGATTTAATCCTTAAAGATAGTCTTAATTGGGTAATTCTAGGGGTAAAACCAAGTCGTATCCTTACTATATAATTAAAGTTACCGTTTTAAAGATAAGATTTTTTATTATAAAAAGTGAAAGTTTGAAGTTTTTTAACTCTATAATATTCCATAATCCTTATAAAAGGTCTTAATTAAATAATCCCAGCAGCGGAATAAAGTTAAAAATCCTTTAAGTTATAAAAAAAGTTTAAATCGGGTAGAGATTTCTCGTTATAACTGTGAAATTTAAGGGTTTAAATTCTAAAGAGTTTAATTAAGGTTGAAATTTCTTAGTTAAGACCTTTATTAAGGCTCCGTTTAACGCTTTATATTATAGAGTTAAGGTCCCTATATATAGCCGGTTTCCGGCATATAGGTACCGGCGTATAGCTAGCTTATAAAGCTGGGAAATAAGTATTTATGCTTTTGGATCAGTAAATACGTATACCCCCGTAATGGTAAAATTAGGGTATCTTATTTTTATAGAATTTTAGATTATTAAGTTATTAACTGGCTTTATAGCTTAAAGATCGTAATTTAATAATATTCTTAAGTAAAATACTTCCATCTTTTAGGTGTATTTTACACGGTAAGATCTCTATATTATAGTTACGGAATTAAATAAGGAAAAAGTGTTCCTACAGGGCATCGCTATCGCGAGGCCGGGCTTATAACCTTTTAAAATATAAGGTATAAGTTACTTAATTATTTCCTAAGTATAAAAGTACGACTAAGTACTCCTACATCCCAGCTATCCCAATCGGGTTTAGCTTCGGATCATATCTAATCTACCCGACTGCCGGGTAACGAATATGAGTACTTTCAATATATACCTCTCAACTTCAACAGTTTTAATTATAATATATATTAAAAAGCTTATAGTTAATTAATATTTTTTCCGGAAAATCGGGTTAATTTTATAGCCTTTAAGTATAAGCTCCAGCTTATACTTTAACTTTATAAGGATATATATAAAAATAATATCTTATTAATTATATTCTTTAATAACTTTTTCTATATAGGTTTTTTAATTAAATTAAAGCATTTTATTTTAACGGTCTTTTATAATAATTATACTTAAGTAATAATAAATTAACCTTAAATTAAATATACGGAATTAATTATTAAGTATTTTCTTTAGGTTTATAATGCCTTCCTTAAATAAGTTAATAATTAAAATATTATTTACGTAAAGAGTTATAATTATTTTATCTTTAAGGTATATTAATACGTAATAGTCCATAAGTATCGGCTTAAACCTTTACTTTTTTATAAAGGTAAAGAAGTAATAATATTATAATTAAGGGAATTACTTTAATCCGTAAAAGGCTTTATTAAGTTTATAATATATATCAGTGCCCTTCTTTTAATTATAAGGTTACTTTATATAGACTTTTTCCTTAATTAAATTATAAAAAAAGGTTGTTTTTACGTTTATTTACTTTAAGTTTTAATCGTTAACCGCCGTTAATATAAAAAGTATTTTATAATTTATAAATTTAATTATAAAAACGAAAGTTTTATTATAATTAATACCTTCCCATTATTTATAGCCGCGGACCACTTAATAAGCCTTATATTGAATAATTAAACCGTTAACGTTTCTCTTAAGAGTATAGACTTATTATCCCTTTAGAATAATTATACTTAAGGGTATTATATACTTAAGAATGAGTATTTAAATGCTATTTTTAATATAAAAGCCGTATTTATCCTTTTCCGTTAATTATTAATCCATTTTATAATAAGCATTTTTTATAGTTTCTTAATAGCTTTTTAACTTAAATAATTCCGGCTTATTCTTAAACAATATTAACGTTAAGTAACAGATATTTTTTTCTTTATTTGAAATAATTATATTAATAAAAGTAAATAGCGGGTTTAATAATATATTCCGAAGCTCCGAGTACTTAAGAATCTTAAGTTTAAGGTTACCTTAAAGAATAATTTTAATTTCCTCCTGCGATTTATTAAATTATTATTTATTTTAATTATATTAAGTTTAAGGGTAATCTCTTTATTCCTTAACCGGGGGTATATTACTTATAAGTATATCGTTTAGGATATTATTAATAAAAGCGTTATTATAGATTTAATTTTTATAATTTTTTTTTAAAGTAAAAACTTATTAAAACTATATATCCTTTTTTAAATATTAAATCTTCTCCGCTAGGGTATTCTTATCGGAGTTATCTAGTGGAGTAATCTTCCGTTCCTTAATATAAACGTTAAAAAATTATTTTACTTTCTTATTAAAAGTTCCTGCCTAGGGGTTAAAGACCCGGTATATTTTAATAATTTTATTATCATAGCTTAATAGAATAAATAAATCGGCCCTTTTATTTAAAGAGGTCCGGTACTTTATAATTTTAATTTATATTAATAACTTAATAACTTATAAATATAATAAATCTGGTTCTTAATTATATTACGTTTAATAAAGGGTAATTTTCTTTTTTAAGCTGGACGTAAATTCTTTTATAATAAAATAATTAATAATTATTATAATTTCCGGCTATAAATTCTTAAATAAATTTATACTATAAATTATCGTACGGATCCGTTCTTTAATTTCCCGGTTAAATTTTTCGCTTACGGGGTTTTATTTAAGGCTATTTTATATTATTAGTTTATAAATAATATTATAGTCTTTAAGGTAATCTTAAAAGTCCTTTAATATATATTTATCCTTATTATTTATCCGTAAGCGTCTGATTTTCCGGTTAATAATTTTATATTTAATTTAAAACTATTTAAATTTACGGGTTACGTCCGATTTATAAATTACCGGGTAAACTTTTAATATATAAATAAAGTCGTCCCGGAAAGTAATAAAATATTTAATTATATTAAAGTTTACCGGCTTAATAAGCCTTATAACGTTTGAATAAATAAGCTTTAATAAAGCCGTCTTTAACTTAAAATGTCTTTTATAAGGCTGAAAAGTTATCTTATTAAAAGTATAATACGTATATACGACCTTTTTAAGGGCTTTTTTTACTCCCCTTATTTACGTTTAAGGGATATCCCTATCGATACCGTAGTTAACTTAACGATAAATTAAAGGCTAAGATGCCCCGTTTTTATATACCAAATTAATATATCGTTTAATACGTTAAATACCATTATTATTAGCTAGGATAATATTTAGAAATTTAATATAAAGAGCTATCCTTACCGGGAGTATATAAATTTACCGGGTCCCTTAATTATTATCCGTTTAACCCAGGAAATTATTATTTCTACTTTATTATTTAAAAGCTAAGTCTCCAAAAGGAGATTTACTTTATTATCGGGGGAGTAAATAAAGTTTAAAAACTTAATTATTATTTTTTTCCTATTAATATTATAAGTTACTTAAACGGTATTAATACCGCCCGTATAGTTAATTTACGTTAAACCTGGCCTTAAGGATATTATTTAATAAGGCCGGAGGTTATTACCGAAAAATTCCCTTTAATAAAAGAAATACTTATTATAATTATTATTTAAGATTATTAACTTTTATAAATTAACTAGGTTAACGGATATTATTATATATTTAAGTTTAACGTTTACGTTTATTATACTATAGACCTCCCTTAAAATTAATAGATTTATTAATATAATAATAGTAATAGCTTCCTTAATCTTCGGTTTCTTTAACCCCCGGTATAACGTTTTAATCCTTTTCTTAAGGTAAAGGACTTAATAATTATTCTCTGAGTACTTATTATTACGGTTTTTTATGGTATAATAATTATACTTTTAATTATTATATTCGGTAAAAGACCGTTTATTATTAACTTTTAGAGCTGCCGGATAAAACCATAAAGTGGTATTAATACGGATTATATTAACCTATAATTCTTTATTAATAACTCTTAATATAATTTTATTAAAATTAAAAGAATTTTAGCTTAAAATAGTCTGATTTTAGGCTAAATTAATATAAAACTATTATTAACCGTTACTGAAACCGAATAAGAAAAATTAAATAATTATTAAATTAAAAACCTTATATAACTTATCGATAGTTAATATTTTAATAATATATTTACGGAATTTACGGGTAAATTAATCAATTGTTTTATTTAAACCTTTTATTATTATTTTAAACTTTTAAGTTAACTTAATATATAAACTTAAACCTTAAGGTTTAAAATAAGTAATAAGAGTAATCTAGATTTCTTTGGTCGTATTTAATTTATCTATAAAATAACGTATATTATCCTTATAATGAGTTTTAATAATTATAATAACCTTAAATTTATCCTTAATAATTATGGGTTTATAAAGGTTATTAAGGACCAATCAGTCCTTAACTTGCCGGTATTATAATATCCATTGGCGTTACTCGATTAATAACGGAATTATACTGAAGAAGAAATTCTTAAAGGCTGAATTCTTAATTTTAAAAGTTATTTTCGGCGAGAAAATAGGAACTTAAGGTCTTTAAATTAATATTTACGTACGAAGAAATATTAATTACTTAATTAAATTTAAACTTAAGGTTAAAATTAAATAAGAAGTCCGATAAGTTTTTTAACTTTAAAGATTTTAATTCTAATTAATACTTAATTAATAAGTTATTTAAAAATAAGGGATATTCCGTATTAAATAACGGGATTTAGCTTTTTACTTTTAAACGGAGCTTAAAAATTAATTTATTAAGCGGTAATATTAAAGATTCTTTAAATGCCTTTAAGCCGAAGCTATCGTAAAACTTCGGCGTAAATAGGGGTAAATACTCTTTATTTATATCTTTAATTACCTTTTAAGTAGTTTTTCAGTTTTCTTTCTGAAGGTTTTTTAAGTAAAAACGGAAGAATTTATTTTTAATTTAATAATAAAAAACAATAAAAGGATTTCTATATTAATAAAACGGAATAATAATATATTCGGGGGTTTTAATAATAAAGCTTAAATTTTAAATAAAGTTTAATTTATTTTAATTAATAATAAACCGAAACTTTACGGATATTTAAGTTATTTTTATACCTTTTCAAAATTATTTACCTTTTTTACGTTTAATATAATACGGAAAACTAATTTCTATAATTAATTATTACTCTTTATTTTAAAGGTTATAATCTTTATTTATAATTATTTTACCCTTAGTCTTTTAGGCGTTAATTAAATTAAGTGGTTTTCCGGGCTAATTAAAATATAAAGGATTTAATAATTAATTCCTAACCTTTTCTTTTAAAACGTAAAATCTCGGTTTAAGTAAATAAACTTCTTTCTCCTTAAATTTAATTCTTAAAGATAATTTTAATTAAGTAATTTTAAGGGTAAAACTGAATTATATCCTTATTATATAATTAAAATTACCGTTTTAAAAATAAGATTTTTTATTATAAAAAGTAAAAGTTTAAAGTTTTTTAACTTTATAACGTTCCGTAATCCTTATAAAAGGTTTTAATTAAATAATCTTAATAACGGAATAAAGTTAAAAATCCTTTAAATTATAAAAAAAGTTTAAATTAGGTAGAGATTTTTTATTATAATTATAAGATTTAAGGGTTTAAACTTTAAAGAGTTTAATTAAAGTTGAAATTTCTTAATTAAAACCTTTATTAAGGCTTTACTTAATGCTTTATATTATAAAGCCGAGGCCCCTATATATAGCCGGTTTCCGGCGTATAAATACCGGTATATAACTAACTTATAAAGTTAAAAAATAAGTATTTATATTTTTAAATTAATAAATACGTATACCCCGGTAATAATAAAGTTAAGGCATTTTATCCTTATAGAATTTTAGATTATTAAGTTATTAATTAATTTTATAACTTAAAGATCGTAATTTAATAATATTCTTAAGTAGAATATTTCTATTTTTTAAGTATATTTTATACGGTAAGATCTCTATATTATAGTTACGGAATTAAATAAGAAAAAAGTGTCTTTATAGGGTATCGTTATCGCGAGGCCGGGCTTATAACCTCTTGAAATATAAGGTATAAGTTACTTAATTATTTCTTAAGTATAAAAGTACGACTAAGTACTCCTATATCCCAGCTATCCTAATCGGGTCTAGCTTTAGATTATATCTAATCTACCCGACTGCCGGGTAACTAATGTGAGTACTTTCAATATAAGTTGTTTAATTATTTCTTAAGTATAAAAATATAATTAAGTATTCTTATATCCTAGTTATTTCAATCGGGTCTAGCTTCGGATCATATCTAATCTACCCGACTGCCGGGTAACTAATGTGAGTACTTTCAAAATAGACCAATATATCTACGGGTCGCCGGCGTAATTTAAGTCCGTATAGCCATTAAGGGGCTTTAAAGGGCCTCGAAAAACGAACTTTAAGGAGGTTATATTGCGGAGGTAATAAAAGATCTTCTTAACGGCTATTTAATGTCTTTTATTAAGGTTAAATACGTAACGTAATATTACCGATAATGTATAGGCTATATTAAGCCTAATATCCATTATAATATATATAAATAAGCCGATAGCGGACTAATATTTAAGCCGGAATTACTTTAAGGCGGTATATTCCTTATTAACCGGCTTAAAACGGGTATTTACGTTTATAAAAATAATTATATTATTACCTTTAAAGAAAGGATTATTATATATATTAAATCAAATAAAAACTTATTTAACGTAACTTTCTTAATTAAGAATTAAAGTTTAATTTTATCGATTACGGGTAATAATTATACTTAAATATTATTTATATAAGCCTAAATCGGATATCTTAAACTTCTTATTCAGTTAAGCTTTTAAGTCGGTAATAATCCGTTTATTAATTTTTATTATTAAGATATTATTAATATATATAATAACGATAATATTGGTATCCGGGTTTAAGAATACGTTATAATTTTTATTAATATAACGGTAATTAAGTTTCTTAAGGAATATAAAAAAATATTAATATTAAATCCGGGATAATTATTTAAGCTTATAAAGAGTTTTATTTAATAAATAAATATAACTTAAGTTATTATTAAAGCCCGTTAATTAATAAATATAAATCTTTTTAAGGACGTTATTATAAAAGAATATTAATTTAATATTAATTTACTTAATTTCCAGGTTATATATAACCGTTATAATAAAGAGGGCCTTATAATTTATAAGCTTAGTAACCGTTATAAAAATATTCAAAAAGTCTAAATTTTCCTTTTATTGAAATCCACGGATTACTTATTTAACCTTATACCGGGTAATATTACCGTTTAATTTACGTCTATACTTATAAACTTACTTATTATTTAATACGTTAATACTAGGAGGTAAATCTACCAGGATCCAGGTTTTATTCTTTTTTAAGGACTTGACTTTATTTTCTATAGTAAACTCCCACTTTATCTTACGGTATACGTTCTTTACGGCTTATATATAAATTATAAACTCGGTATAATCCGTAGGGATCGCGGTTATAAAATATATAAGTACTAGCTGAAAGCCGGCGGCTTAATAATTAAAGTCCCGGTTACGCCGGTGGCTTAAAGGTTATATTTTAACCATATAAACTGTCAGGGTTCAGGGGCGTTGGTAGCTCAGGAGTAGGCCCTACCGGGCCTATCCCGGGCCAAGCCCGGGGTTAATCTGGCAAGCAGGAGTATTACCGACTGGGTATATTAGGGCCTTCGGCCCCTTTACTCTTATATTTCTGTACTTTAATATCTTTAATTATACGTAATATACCCTTTGCCTTTTAATTACTTTAAAGGGGCTTATACTTTAACATTATATTAAAGTTAACCTATCTACGCCCTCGTAAGGAGTAACGAAGTAAAATAAAGGCTCTTATTAATAATACTTACTAACAGCGGACGGTAAGCCGATAATTATTAACGGTATTAAATAGGCGGTAATTACGGTTAAAACGTACGGCGATTAATATCCGGACGGGCTATAAGAAAATATCAATAATTAAAACGGGAGGTTACGATAGCTTTAAATAGGTAGATATTAATTTTACTAAGCTATATAAAGAATCAATCCAAAAGGTTAAACCTTAATAAGGCGATTTAAAGGTTATAAATAAAGTAAACCTTAAAAATATTATAAATTCAATTAAAAATAAACCTATAAAAACTTATAGAATTTTTACTTATTATTTACCTTTTTACTCCTTAGAACCTTTAATTAAAATATCTAGTTTTATACTTACTTTATAATATAAGGTATTTAATACCCGGAAGAAAAAATACTTTAAGGAGTACTCTATAATGTAGGGGAGCAATATTAAACCTTATTATAATATAAACTTTATTGTTTTACCCTATAATATTACCCTTATAATATAGGATCCGCTTAACGGAAAAATTAAGAAATTTATCTTTTTCTTTTTTTTTTACTTACCTTTATTCCTTTTTAACCTTAATTTACCTTTTACTTACCTTTTATTTATTGAAACTATAAATAATAAATTTTAATAATCCTTTCTATTAAAGGCTTTTACGTTAAAATATAATTTACAAAACGGTTTTTAAGGGGACCCCGATTAATTAATATTATTTATCGAGGATAAGGCCTTTTCCCGGTAAAGTAAAAAAGATAAAAACCCGATAAATTACTTAATTATTAAGAACCCGGTTTCCGATAATAATTACGGGGGATATATAAATTATATTGCCCGCCGGCGTTATTATAAATTAAAAAGTATTACCTTAAAGGAATTAATTAAACGTACTTTATATTTTATAAAGATTTACGTTTATTTTATATTATTTAAAAGATTTAAGGAATTATTAAAGTAATTAAACCTTTTATATTAAGAACGTAACGTTAATATATAATACTATAAGGACATAAACGATAAGGTATAAGTCCTTTAAATAGAATTAAACGATATTAAGAAAGACCTATAATTAAAGACGAACCGAATTATTTATTTATAATAGTAAAATTATAATAGCTTCCCTCCCCCGGAAGAGCTAAACCGTTTTAAGGCGTTAAAAATCTGTAACCGTAAATTGGAAAATTAGAACGTAAACATTACTATTAAGCTTAAAAATCTTTAACGGAATAATTTAACCTTTTTACCTTACCGATTTATGGTATCCGTTACCCTTTATAAGAAACTTAAGTTAATTAAAATTAAGGATCCTAAACCCTTTATAGGGGAGGATTATAGTTAATACCGTTTCTTTAAATATTACGTTATTATTAAGCTCCGGATAAATAAGGATTAATATCCGATTATATAGGCTTAAGTCGATTATATTTTAATATTATTAAGTCTTAAAGTCTTCGAATAATTAAAAACGGAATATAACGATAATATTTTATTAAGCTTCTGAACCTTTAAGGAATTCTATCTTGAAATGTGAGGTGTAAGTTACTTTATTATTCTCTATATACAGAAGTGCGACTAAGTACTCCTGAATCCCGGCTACCCCAATTGGGTCTAGCTTCGGATTATATTTAATCTACCCGAGTACCGGGTAATTAATGTAAATACTTTTAACACTCCCCTTCGAGCTTTAATATATATTACTTATATCATTATCCATTTATAATACCATATTTTATTACTACTTTAAGTTTTAATTTTTATATAACGTATACCCCATTTAAGTGATGTTTTCTACAAGCTATTAAAGCTCCCCTATAGCGGTGGTCTTTACTCCCCTGTAGCGGTGGTCTTTACTCCCCTATAGCGGTAATCTTTTGCTTCCTTATACTGTAGCGGTGGTCCTTTCGCGGTGAAATACCTTTGGAAGATTATACTTATAGCCCTAAATATATGCCACTTACTCCCCTGAGTTATAAAGCCGGCGCAGCGACGGTAAGCTCCCCCTATATCTCAAATTATCCTTTAGTAACCCCCGGGGTGCGTGATTTCGTCCGGGTATACTCCGGGGTAAGTATTGTTTTTTACGATTTACCCCCCTTTTAAAATTACCTTATATATTAAATTTATATTAAAATATACTTTGAAGTAATTAATTTACGGATAAAACGGTCTAGTCTTATAATAAAAAACGTATATACTACATATATTAAAGAAAAACGGATAATATTATTCAATAATTTATAAAGGGCTTATTAATTAAATTTAAAAGCCTAAGAATTTAAAAAAAACCTTAATAAAATTTTATTTTAAAAAGGAAGTTTAAGACTTATAATTTAATTAAAACGGATATTGTAAATATAAACTTTGTTTTTATTAAAAATTTTATCTTTATTAAACGAATTATACATCCAATTATAATCCTTATTTAAAATATCCTGTTTTTCTTATTATAATATATAGTTATGAAAATGGCGACGAATAACGGGACCACAGAGGTCAGAAACGATGCACGCGTATATAACTTAAGTAATAGTGAGGATAATACCTTAAATACGATAAGCGGAAGCGGAATAATAATAAAAATAAAGGGGGAAGAAAAGTAAACGGCCTAGGTTAATAGGAACGGTAATAAGTCATATAAATAACGCGATAAATATAAGATAAAAAAACCTTAAATCGAATAAAGAGTTTATGGTTAATAAGATATACGTAAAGGAACGTATATAAGGTATAAAAATATTATTATAAAAAATAATAAATAAAAAGCGGAGGGGATAAGGACGGTACGCGGGGACGGATAAAGGGTAAACGGAGGTATAAAAGGCTTTATTAAGTATATATAAATTGGGAGAAAGCTAAGTAAAGATAAAGAAATATTAAGTAAATAAAAATAAGCTATAAAAAGAAATAATTATTAAATATATAAAGGAAAAATAAAAGGGAAAGAAATAATAAAGGCATTAAAAGGTTTCCTTATAATTATATAAAAAAATATTACGTTAAAAACCTGGCCGATATTATAAATTAAGTTACGGGGAATAAAAGACTTTTACGTAAATATAAGGAAAAATTTAAAAGAATTAAAAAAATTATATAGAGCTTAAAAAGGGGTAATAAAAGTGCTAGCGAATAAAGGTAAAAAGAAATAAAAAGAATATATACGAAGTAAAGGAGCGACGGGGAAGACTTTAAGGAAAGGAGCGGGGATAAGCTGGGTAGTAAGGGTTATAAGGGCGGTACCGGTATTAATAATAAAGGAAATAAGGATAAAAAAAAAGGCAATAATATTAAAAAAAACGAGGATAATAATTATATAATTATTGGGCGAGGAGGAAAGGAGTATAATGGTAAAGGAGAATTTATTATAATTAATAAAGGCGTTTAAAGTAACGGGAAAGCCATTAATAAAATAGATTATTACGGTATATAAGCTATAAAATAGGGATATTTTCCTTAATATAACCTTATTAAAAATGAGGGAGGGGCTAAAGAAATTAAAGGGATAAACCGGTAAAAAAGGGTATAAAACGGTAAAGATATTAAGGTAATCCTTCGTTATTATAGTAAATAAGATATATTTAATAAGGTTTATAAAGGAGGAAGGAAAAATTACTTTAAAACGGATAAAGAAGGAGAATACGGTTTTTTATTTTAACTTAAAAATTATTAATTATAGTCTCCTTTTTATAATAAAGAAATTAAACGCCTTTAATTATATAAAGAGATATTCTATAGTTATTTTAAGCGTAATATTAATAAGGATATATAACGATATCCTTAATAAAAAGGTAATAAAGGGTAAGTCCCTTAAATTAATAAGACCTTAAAATTAAATAACGGATATTTATTAATGCTTTAAATATTAAAGGTACGGGTATATTATTACGAGGTACCTTAATAGTATAAAATACGCGGTATATATTAAAGGATATAATACGTATAAATACGTTAACTTAATAATAAAAAGCTTAATAAAAAATATATTAAAATACGCGGCGTATAATAATAATAACTATTTAACGTAAGACTTATAATATACGGTAAAAGTGAAAAAAACTTAATATAAGGAAACTAGAATAATAATTAAAATTTAACGTTATAATTTATATAAATTTAGACCGGTAAAATAACCAAAAATAATCTTAAAATATAAACGGAGCCTATTAAACGGGGAAAAATAAAACGTAATAACCAATAACGTAAAAAAAAGGAAACTTATAATAATATTAATCTTTAAAACCGGCCGTCCGATTAAGATTATAATTATAATAAAAAGATTAAAATAAATAACGTTTAACTTTAAAAAAAAAAAACTATTTATATAAATAAAAGTTAATAAAAAAAGCTTAACGAACGTTAATATCTAATATATTTACGCTTTTAAAAGTAATATAATATAATATACATAAAGAAATAATTAAAGTTATAATATTAATATTTAAATTTAAAAAGGTAAAGGATATCGATATTATAACGATATAAAAATTATTATATAGTCTATATATTTACTCTTTAATTAACTTAAAAGATAATTTTTACTTAACCTTTAAGAATAATAAAATAACGCGGATATACTTCTTTATTAATAAAAGGCTAAATGTAAATAGTTAAAACGTTACTTATTACAGAGGGAACCTATATATATTCCGGATTATATAAGAGAAGGATATTAAGGGTATTTTAAATATTTATAATACATATAATCCGTTACCGGTTAATAAAAAAAAACTTTTTACGATTCTATTACTTAAGGATATTATAATTATACTTAATAAATACCTTTTAATAAAGGATTTTAATCTTTATTATATTTAATAAAATAAGGATAATTATACAATTAATTATATTGAATTTAAGGAACTATTAATAGTTATTATCTAATTTAACCTTATATTATTAACGTTAAAAAAGGTTATTATATAAGAAAACCGTAAACTTAGAATTATAATTAATTCAATATTTAACTCGGAAAATATTATTAACTCAATTATAATATACGGACCTTAAAAGGACCTAAAATACGGTTTAAATTATATCCTAATAAAAATAACCTTAAATTAATTTATTAATATAACTTTGTTTTTACCGTTTAAACGAATATAAAAAATAATTAAGATATTAAAATATTAATAAAAACGGTAAAAATAATATTTTAATTAATGAAACTTCCTTAACTCGATAATAAAAAATAAATTAACCGTTTTATAAAACGGATAATAAAGGCTTTAAATAAAGTAATTAACGTTATAATCTTAATAATAAAATTATTTTAAAGAGTTAAAATTTATTAAAATAAAAAATATATAAAAGCGATTATAAAAATAAAAACGCTTATAAAATAAGTTATTAAATATAGGAATTAAAAGATGCTTTAATAATTAAAAGAAACTTTAAAAGAAAAAAAGAAAATTATCCGGAAAATTAAATAAATATATTTCCGGGTTATAATATATAATTTAGTGGTTTCCTTTTATAATATTTAAAAGTTAATAAAATATAATAAAAAACAGAATAAGAAATTTAAATTTATCTTTAAGTTTTTACCTTTAAAAAGACCAAACGGTACGGTAATAAATACTTTTAACGGTAAAATTAAGGCTTTTAAAAAGGCGTTTTTTCCCCCGTTACCGGAAGTTAACTTAATAAATATTAATAATATAGTATATCTTAAATTAATAATAATAAGTAAAATAATAACTTAAAAAATAATAATTAAAACAATTAATAAACCGAAGAAGGATAAAGCCCCCAGACCCAACGGTATATTAAATAGGTTCCTATTTATAATAACGTTATTATTTGGAAAGGTTTTTATTTACTTATTTTAAACTTATTTTAATATAAAATATTATTTTTATAAATTTAAAAAGGGCAAAACGATCATCCTTAAAAAGCCGGTTAAGTTAGATTATTTAAAAGTAAAGTTATATAAACCTATAATATTCCTTTATACGTTAAGGAAGGCTTTAAAGACGGTAATTATAAAGATTTTAAGTAATTACGTAGAAAAATATAGGTTACTCTTTAATTAATAAATAAAAATAAAAAAAAAACGGTTAACGGAAACGGCTCTTAAAAACTTAATCAATAACGTATATATAATATAAAATTATAGGAAGAAATATATCGTAAGTTTTCTTTCCTTAAATATTATAAAGGTATTTAATAAAATAAATTATTAAAGGTTATTATATAATTTACGGAAAAAAGGGGTCCTATTTTTCCTTATAAATTAAATAGAGAATTTCTTAAATAATTAAGTAACGTTAATTAACTTAAAATAAAAAATAAATATAATAAAGCCCGTAATAATAAGGATTCTTTAAGGATTATTTATTTCTTTAATTTTATTTCTGTTCTTTAATAGCCCGCTTATTAAAGACTTAATAAAGCTAAAATAAAAGATTTAAATAAAAAGCTTTATTAATAATATTTATTTTTTAGCCTATAATACGTTTATTTATATAAATTATTTAAAGTTAAAATAAACCTATAAAGTTTACCTATAATAAATAAAAATATATAAAGTTTAATTTACTTTATATAAGTATAAGTTCATTTATATAATAAAGAGTTTAAAGTTATATAATATAATAATTATAATAGACTTAAGTAATATAACGGTAAAACTGGAAATTAGTATTAAAGTATTTAATTTATAAATTGATGGGAAATTGGATTAAAAAGATTATATAAAAAAGGTTTAGAAAAAGATAATTTTATAAAAAAAAAATTTTATTTACCTTATAACGTTAACGTAAAAAACTACCTTATAGAAAATTAAAACTATTTATTAAGTAGTTATAAAGTTTACGATAACGTATACGGTAATTATTTAATACGTATTTAAAGGTACGCTTAAATATAGGAAAAAGCTTATCCGGTAATTATAGAAAATTTAAAATTAATATTTAAAAATAATAAGTAAAGTATATAAAGTAATTCCCGTTCTAATATTAAAATCCGAGGTTTTTATATTATTAATAAAGTTAACCTTAAATTAAATAATTATTTAAGTAAAACTTAAAAAGGGTATAAACTTAATTACGTTAATAGGAAACGAACGTATTTATTAAAATTATAAAAGGCCTTAAATAAGAAAACGTAAAAAAGCGGTATTTACCCCCCCCACGGAAGTTAAACTAAAGTAAATTAAAAAAGAAATTGACCTAACTTATATTTAAGAAGTTAATATAAAAGTATATAAACTTTTATTTAAAGTAAAAACGGCAGAAAAAAAGAAAACCGTAAAGGTAAAATTAATAACGATTACCCTATAAACTATAAAGAAATAAATAAAACGTTAACGTAAATATAAAGAATTAATCCTTTAAAAACGATAATATCCGGCGTTAAATAATAATAAAATTATTAATAAGCATTTCCGGTATTATAAGATTATAAAAGAAGGTAATAACGTATTAATAATTTAACTCCGGATAAGTAAAAAAGCTTGATTTACTTCCTTTTTATTATATACGTTAATAACCAGATTAATATTAATTATAAGTATAAATAATAAAAGTAAGACGTTATATACGTATTAATCTCCTATTTATTATTTAAGGAGCTTAAACCGGGATTAATTAAAAAATAAGGATTAATAATTATTATTAAATATTTATTAATAAAAAAAATATTAAAGCGGCCGTTAAATTTATAATAATTACGGGCTTATTATTATAGTTTAATTTAATTAAAGAAATAGAAAAAATAATTAAAAATTTAATTAAGAAACCTCGCCGTTAACCCGGGGATAAAAAGTAATAACGGAAAAACTATACTTAATAAAAGGCTAAAAGGGCTATAAATATTAAGGCGGTATAAAAAGTAATATTATATTAATCGGTAAAATTATATAAATAAAGTAATAATAATATACGTATCGGTAAAGACATTTAATAATATAATTAAAATTCTGAAATTTTAATATTAAATAAACCCGTAAAATAACGGAAGAATAATAAATTTAAAAATAACCCTTAAATAGATTCAGTTATAATATTATAGGTTTTCTTAAAAAAAATATATAAATAAATTTTTACTCTTTAAATAGCCGTAAATACTTTTAACCCTTAAGACGTAAATAAAGGCTGGGTAAATACCGGTTTTTATTTTTAACGTTATAGATATCGGGTTTTTTACGGTTATTAATAAGGTTAAATAGCCGAGTATTAGGGAACGCCGGAATTAGCTTAGCTAGATCCGTAATATAAATCAATCAATCAATCAATAATCCTTATTTAAAGAATAACTTTATTAGATTTTTAAAGTTTAACGGTTAAAGACTTAGAGATTAATTATAGTTCAAAATATAAATAATAAATTAAGAATTTAATTAAAAATAACCCCGGTTTTATGTATCTTAATAAACCGTATAATGTATTATTAAATCTATTCTTTTTCTTAATTTTATCAATCCGTCATAAAAATAAATCATTATACCCTTTAACTTTATTATCTTTTAAAACGATCCCGGAACTTATTAAGCTTAAAATCTATTAAAAAAATAAAAATAAATAAGTATACCCGGAAAAGTTAAGAGTTAATAGAAAATAATAAATATAATTCCCTTAAAGAAAATAATACTTAAGTCTTAATCATATAAAATTAAATCTCCGTTAATATAATAATATTATAAGGATAATAAGTTTATATACTGAAATGTAAAATTAATAATAAGATTATTTACTGTAAGGCCTAATAAGTAATACGTAATTTTAAATAATATTGATTGATTGATTGATTTATATTATGGGTCTAGTTAAGTTAATTCCGGCGTTCTTTAATACGCGGCTTTTTAACCTTACTAATAACCGTAAAAACCTGATACTTATAACGTTAAAGCAAAAACCGGCGTTTATTAAGTTTTTACCCTTTATTTTTTAAAGTAAAAGATATTAACGGCCGTTTAAAGAATAATAATTTATTTATATACTTCTTATATTTTAACTCCCTTAAAAAAATCCGTAATATTATAACCGTATCCTTATAAAGGTTATCCTTAAATTTATTACTTTTTTATACCTTTATATATTTATATTGCTTTAATCTTACGTAATACCTTTAAATATTCTTATTAATATTTACGTATTTAATATATATTTTTTTTATATTATTATTGTCGTTAACTCTTTTAAGGACTTTTAATAAACGTTTATTATTATATTTTTACGGCTATAGAAAATGCTTTCCAGTTTATATAATTAACGTAACCGGTTTCCGCTCCTTTTTTTTTTCCTTAATTAATAATAAGCCTTCTCCGTAAAATCTTTAATAATTTTATTTATCTTTATAACGAGGTTAAACTATAATAATAATCCGGTAAATATTATAAACTTAACGGTTATTTAAATATTTTACTTTATAAATAATATTTGGCGGTAATTATAAATATTAACTTTTATAATAAATTTTAACTTAATTTTTATAAATAAAGGATAAGAAATAAGGATATATATAATATCCTATTTCTTTTATTTATATTTATATTTAACGTTTATCCGACCCCCGGTATATATAATAAATAAGAAGTAAATTAAACCGTTTTTATCCGTCTGGAGTTAAATCGTTAATACGTTATTACCCTTCCTTATAATATTATAATAATAGAGATATTTATTAATAATCTTTTTATCGTTAAAAGTTAAATAATAATAACCTTAAAATATAAAGTCCTTATATTTTTATTAATGTTTAATTTACTTTATTATAATTTATAAGGTAATCGCTATAACCTTTATTCTTTAAATCCTTTTAATCTTAATTTCTTTTACGCTTAACGGGAGTTTATACTTATTTAAGTTAATTTCCAGGATATTAATAAGGTTAACTTCCTTCTTAACTTATTTTTATTTTATTTTAAAAAAAAAAATAAATATCTTTAGTTTATTCTTTTTAACTTTAAGCTTATTAAGATTTTAGCGGATCCGTCCGTTTCTTATTATTATAATTAAATATATATATCTTTTTAATTTTATTTAAGTAATTATTTAATTTAATAAAACCTTAATTAATAATATAAAAACCTTAAACTTTAATACCGGGATAAGGATTACTTTATAAGTACCATTAATTACTTTTAAATACCAATTCTGGACTTTCTATAATATTTAAATAAACTTTTTCTTATATCCCGGAGTACCCTTAAATATATATTAAATAACTATAATATATATTATAGTTAACTTTATTATAGCTTAATAAGTAATTTAAGCCTTTTATAACGTAACTTTCTATATTAATACGGCGAGATAAATTAAACCCTTTTCCTATAAAGTTATTTTCTTTTAAACTTTTTTTATATAATCCTTTTAATTAAACTTTTTATCTATTTAAAAATTAAAGACTTTAATATTAATATCCGGCTTTACCGTAATTTTATTTAAGTTTACTATAATTATTATATTATATAACTTTAAACTCTTAATTATATAGATAAGTTTATACTTATATAGTATAAATTAAACCCCGTAAATTTTCACTTATTGAAAATAGACTTTATAAGTTTATTTTAATTCTAAATAATTTATATATATAAAGGTATTATAAGTTAAAAGGTAAATATTATTAATAAAGTTTTTAACTTGGATTTTCTATCTTAACTTAATAAACTCTTTAATTAATAAACCGTTAAAGAATAAGAATAATATAAAGGAAATAGGCGATCTTTAAGGAATCCCCGTTATAATGGGCTTTATTAAGCTTATTTTTTATTCCAAGTTAATTAATATAGCTTAATCGCTTAAGAAACTCTTTATTTACTTAATTAAGAAAAGTAATATCCCCTTTTTCTTTAAGTTATATAGGAATCTTTGGTAATTTACCTTATTAAAAATACTTATAATATTAAGAAAAAGAAAACTTATAATATATTTCTTCCTATAACCTTATATTATATATATATTATTGATTAATCCTTTAAGGGTTATTTTTATTAATTAATTTTTCTTTATTCTTATTTATTAATCGGAAAGAAGTTTATAGTTCTTTATATAATTATTAAGGATCTTTATTATTATTATTTTTAAGGTTTTCCTTAATGTATATAAAAATATAATAAGTCTATAAAACTTTATTTTAAAATAATCCGGTTTAATAAGCTTCTTAAGGATAATCATTTTTATTTCCTTAAACTTATATAAGTAATAACCGACGTCGAAATATACTTAAAAGAGATAAATAAAAACCTTTTTAAATAATAAAATTATTATTACCAGGAATCTATTAAGAATCCTATTTAATTTTAAGGCTTTATTTTTCTTTAATTTATTAATCGCCTTAATTATTATATCTTATATTATTATTTTATTTATTAATACGGAATCGGGATATATAATATTATCGATATTATTTAGGTTAACTTTTAACGGAGGAAGGAAAAATGCTTTTTTAAGGGCTTTAATCTTACCGTTAAAGGTATTAATTAATATATTATCGGGTTTCTTAAAGGGCGGGAATTTAAAGATAAACTTTAATTTCTTATTTTATTTTTTATTATACTTTATTAACTTTTAAATATTATAAAATAAAATTATTAAGTTATATACCGTAAACCGAAAGTATATTTACTTAATTTTCTTAATAATCCTTTCCTTTTCTTCTTAAATAATCCTTAATTAATTAAGTATTTCCTAGTTTTTATACTTAAAAGCCTATTTAATATACCTTTTTACCTTTATAATTACGGTTATATACTTTTCGTTTTAATAGGTTTTAACTCTTTAAGAAAGTTTTATTATTAAAATAATCTTATTAATTATTTTATTTAATATTTTTATTATTCGCTTTATAAAGAAATCGATCCGGTTTTTATTATTTAATTAAAGGAAGTCCGTAAATTATATTATTATTTCCTCCGTTTTTATATAAACCTTTACTTTTTTAACCGTTTTCTACGTTTTCCTTACCGGTAATAATATAATTATATTAACGGTTTAATTTAAAGTTATTTATATCGGTATATAATCCGAGTTATTTTAAGTCTTTTTATAACTTATATATTATAATTGCGCCGGTAACCTTTTCCGTATTAAAAACTAGATTAATCATTATTTTAAACTTATAACTTTCTTATATAATAGTTTTTTATAATATTAATAATAAAAGGTTAGCTTAAGTAATAATTATTAATAAGTTATCCGATTTAACGTAATTTATCATATATCCTTTTTCATTTTATATATAGTAATATAAGTTAAAGTCTTTAAGCAATATATACTTACTTAAAGTAATTAAGATTTCTTTAAGTAATAATATTATATAAGGTCCTTTTTTATTAACCGGCGGCGGGTTATATATATTATAAATATTAAGGTTGCCCTTTAAGTCCCCTTTTCTTATAATATAGAATATATAAAGGTTTTTATTATAATAAGTAATATCTTAGTTATTTACGTTAAACCGCTTATTTATAAAAAAGTATATTCTGGTTATTTTATCCCCTTTAAAGGCTAAATAAAACCCCTTTCCCGGGTTAATGGACAAATATATATATAGGCTATACGGTAATTCCTATATTGTTATAACGTTAACGTCCTTAACTTCTTTAAACTTAAATATCGGTATATACTTAATAGGAGTTTATATATATTTAAATAGATAATATATTTTTATATGAATGGAGATGGCGACGAACAACGGGACCCTAGAGGTCAGAAACGATCCACACGTGCATAGCTTAAGTAATAGTAAGGATAATACCTTAAATACGATAAGCGGAAGCGGAAGGGTAATAAAAGTAAAGGGGGAGGAAAAGTAAGCGGTTTAAGTTAATAGGAACGGTAATAAGTCATATAAACGATATAATAAACATAAGATAAAAAGGCCTTAAATCGAATAAAAAGCTTATAATTAATAAGATACATATAAAAAGACGTATATAATACGTAAAAATATTATTATAAAAAGTAATAAATAAAAAGCGGAAAGAATAAAAACGGTATAAAGGGACGGATAAAAAATAAATGGAGGTATAAAAAACTTTATTAAGTATATATAAATTAAGAAAGAATTAAATAAAAACAAAAAGATATTAAATAAATAAAAATAAACTATAAAAAGAAATAATTATTAAATACATAAAGGAAAAAAAAAAAAAAAAAGTAATAAAAATATTAAAAAACTTCCTTATAATTATATAAAAGGATATTACGTTAAAGATTTAATTAATACTATAAATCGGATTACGAAGAATAAAAGACTTTTATATAAATATAAAGAAAAATTTAAGGAAGTTAAAGAAATTACGCGGAACTTAAAAAACAATAATAAAAACGCCGGCGGACGGAGGTAAAAAGAAATAAAAAGGATATATATAAAGTAAAAAAGCGATGGGGGAGGTTTTAAAGAAAGGAGCGGGGATAAATTAAATAATAAAAGCCGTAAAAATAGTATTAACGTTAATAATAAAGGAAATAAAAATAAAAGAAAAAATAATAACGTTAAGGAAAATAAAGATAATAACTATATAATTATTAAGTAAAAAGGAAAGGAATATAACGGTAAAAATAAATCCGTTATAATTAATAAAAGTATTTAAAGTAACAGGAAAGTTATTAATAGAATAAATTATTACGGTATATAAATTATAAAATAAAGATATCCTCCTTAATATAACCTTATTAAAGGCGAAGGAAAGGTTAAAGAAGTTAAAAAAATAAATTAATAAAAAAGGGTATAAAATGGTAAAAATATTAAGGTAATCCTTCATTATTATAATAAACGGGATATATTTAATAAGGTTTATAAAAAAAAAAAGGGAAGTTACCTTAAGGCGGATAAAAAAGGAAAATATAATCCTTTACTTTAAGTTAAAGATCGTTAATTATAATCTCCTTTTTATAATAAAGAAATTAAACGTTTTTAATTATATAAAGAGATACTTTATGGTTATTTTAAATATAATATTAATAAGGATATATAATAATATCTTTAATAAAAAAATAATAAAGGGTAAATCTTTTAAATTAACGAGACCTTAAGATTAAGTAACGGATATTTATTAATACTTTAAATATTAAAAATATAAACATATTATTATAAAATACCTTAATAATATAAAGTACATAATATATATTAAAGGGTATAATACGTATAAATACATTAACTTAATAATAAAGGGCTTAATAAAGAACGCGCTAAAATATATAACATATAATAATAATAATTACTTAACGTAAAACTTATAATATATAATAAGAGTAAAGGAGACTTAACGTAAAAAAATTAAGATAATAATTAAGATTTAATACTATAACTTATATAAATTTAAATTAATAAAATAATTAAAAACGATCTTAAGACGTAAATAAAGCCTATTAAATAAAAAAAGATAAAATACGATAATTAATAACGTAAAAAAGAAGAAATTTATAACAATATTAACCCTTAAAATTAATTATTTAACTAGGATTATTATTATAATAAAAAGATTAAAATAAATAATACTTAATTTTAAAAAAAGACCATTTATATAAATAAAAGTTAATGAAAAGAATTTAACGGACGTTAATATTTAATATATTTACGCTTTTAAGGATAATATAATATAACGTATATAAAAAAATAATTAAAGCCGTAATATTAATATTTAAATTTAAAAAAATAAAGAATATTAATATTATAGCGATATAAAAGTTATTATATAGTTTATATATTTATTTTTTAATTAATTTAAAAAATAAGTTTTATTTAACCTTTAAAAGTAATAAGATAATATAAATATATTTCTTTATTAATAAAAGGCTAAATATAAATAATTAAGACGTTATTTATTACGGAGGGAATCTATATATATTCTAGATTATATAAAAGGGGGATATTAAAGATACTTTAAATATTTATAATATATATAGTTTATTATTGGCTAATAAGAAAAAACCCTTTATAATCCCGTTACTTAAAAATATTATAATTATATTTAATAAATACCTTTTAATAAAGGACTTTAATCTTTATTACGTTTAATGGAATAAAAACGGTTATATGATTAATTATATTAAATTTAAAAAGTTATTAATAATTATTATATAATTTAATTTTACGTTATTAACGTTAAAAAAAACTATTATATAAGAAAGCCGTAAATTTAAGATTATAATTGACTTAATATTTTACTTGGAAAATATTATTAATTCAATTATAATATATAGACCCTAAAAGGATTTAAAATATAATTCGGATTACGTCTTAATATAAATAACCTTAAATTAATCTATTAATATAATTTTGCTTTTACCGTTTAAATAAATATAAAAAATAATTAAGGAAACTATAATATTAATAAAAATAATAGAAATAATATCTTAATTAATAAAGTTTTTCCGGCTTAATAATAAAGAATAAATTAACCGTTTTATAAAACGGATAATAAAAGCTTTAAATAAAATAATTAATAAGTGAAATGGAGATGGCGACGAACAACGGGATCCCAGAGGTCAGAAACGATGCACGCGTATATAGCTTAAGTAATAGTAAAAATAATATCTTAAATACGATAAGCGGAAGCAGAATAATAATAAAGGTAAAAAGGGAGGAAGGGTAAGCGGCCTAGGTTAATAGGAACGGTAATAAGTCGTATAAACAACGCAATAAATACGAGATAAAACGGCCTTAAATCGAATAAAAAGTTTATAATTAATAAGATATATGTGAAAAAACGCGTATAACGCATAAAGGTATTATTATAAGGGATAATAAATAAAAAGCGGAGGGGACGAGGACGGTAGGCGGGGACGGATAAAGGGTAAACGGAGGCGTAAAAGGTTTTATTAAGTATATATAAACTAAAAGAAAGTTAAATAAAGATAAGGAGACATTAAGTAAATAGGAATAAGTTATAAAAAAAGGTAATTATTAAACATATAAGGGAAAAGTAAAAGGGGAAGAAGCGGTAAGGGCATTAAAAGGCCTCCTTATAACTATATAAAAGGATATTACGTTAAAGATTTAATTAATATTATAAATTAAGTTATAAAGGGTAAAAGACTTTTATATAGAAACGGAGAGAGGTTTAGGGGAATTGGAAAAACTACGTAAAACTTAAGGGGTAGCAGTAAAAATGCCGGTAAACGGAGGTAAAAAGAGATAGAAAAGATATATATAAAGTAAGGGAGTAATAGGGGAAACTTTAAAAAAAAGAACAGGGATAAATTAAATAATAAAGGCTATAAGGGCGGCGCCGGTATTAATAATAAAGGAGGTAGGGATAAAGGAAAAAGCGGCAATATTAAAGAAAATAAAAATAATAATTATATAATTATTAAACGAAAAAAAAAAGAGTATAACGGTAAAGGTAAACCCGTTATAATTAATAAAGGCGTTTAAAATAACGGGAGAATTATTAATAGAATAAATTATTACGGTATATAAATTATAAAGCGGGGATATCCTCCTTAATATAGCCTTATTAAAGGTAAAAAAAGGGCTAAAGAAATTAAAGGGATAAACCGGTAAAGGGGGGTATAAAACGGTAAAAATATTAAGGTAATCCTTTATTATCGCGGTAAACGGGATATATTTAATAAGGTTTACGGGGGAGGAAAGGGAAGTTACCCTAAGGTAAATAAAGAAGGAAAATACGGTCCTTTACCCTAGGCTAAAAATTATTAATTATAGTTTCCTTATTATAATAAAAAGGCTAAACGCCTTTAATTATATAAAGAAATACTTTATGGTTATTTTAAGTATAACGTTAATAAAGATATATAACGATATCCTCGATAAAAAGATAATAAAGGGTGGGTCCCTTAAGTTAATAAGACCTTAAGACCGGGCAGCGGATATTTATTAATATTTTAAATATTAAAGATACGGATATATTACTATAAGGTACCCTAATAATATAAAGTACGTAATATATACCAAAGGGTATAATACGTATAAATACGCTAACTTAATAATAAAAGGCTTAACGAAGAACGCGTTAAAATACGCGGCGTATAATAATAATAATTATTTAACGTAAGACTTATAATATATAATAAAAGCGAAAAAAACTTAACGTAAAAAAACTAAAATAACAATTAAGGTTTAACGCTATAACTTATATAAACTTGGACCGGTAAAATAATTAAAGACGGTTTTAAAATATAAATAAAGCTTATTAAACGGAGAAGGGTAAAACGCGGTAACCAATAGTATAAAAAAGAAAAAGCTTATAGCAATATTAATCTTTAAAACCGGCCATCCGATTAAAATTATTATTATAATAAAAAGATTAAAATAAATAATACTTAACTTTAAAAAGAAACCGTTTATATAAATAAAAGTTAATAAAGAAAGCCCGATAAATATTAATATTTAATATATTTACGTTTTTAAGGGTAATATAATATAATATATACGGGGAAATAATTAAAGCCGTAATACCGATATTTAAATTTAAAAAAATAAAGGATATTAATATTATAGCGATATAGGAGCTATTATATAATCCGTATATTTATTCTTTAATTAACCTGGGAGATAGTTTTTACTTAACCTTTAAGGGTAATAAGATAACGCGGATATATTTCTTTATTAATAAGAGGTTAAATATAAACAGCTGGGACGTTATTTATTACGGAAAGAATTTATATATATTCCGGATTATATGAAAAAGGGATATTAAAGGTACCTTAAATATTTATAATATATATAATCCGTTATTAATTAATAGGAAGGGACCCTTTACGATCCCATTACTTAAGGATATTATAACTATATCCGGTAAATATTTCTTAATAAAGGACTTTAATCTTTATTACGTTTAATAGAACGAGGACGGTTATATAATCAGTTATATTAAATCTAAGGAGTTATTAATAATTATTATACGGTTTAACCTTACGTTATTAACGTTAAAAGGGACTATTATATAAAAAAGCCGTAGACTTAAGATTACGATTAACTTAATATTTAACTCAGAAAATATTATTAACTTAATTATAATATATAGACCTTAAAAGGACTTAAAATATAATTTAAATTACGTCTTAATACAAATAACCTTAAATTGGTCTATCGATATAATTCCGTTTTTATTATTTAAACGAACGTAAAAAATAATTAAGGAAGTTAAGGTATTAATAAAGGTAATAAAGGTAATATCCTAATTAACGGAGCGTCCCTAGCTTAATAGTAAGGAATAGATCGACCATTTTATAAAGCAGATAATAAAGGCTTTAAATAAAATAATTAACGTTATAATCTTAATAATAAAGCCGTCTTAAAAAGTTAAAACCTATTAAAATAAAAAATATATAAAAACGATTATAAAGATAAAAGTACTTATAAAGTAAGCTATTAAGTATAAGAACCAGGAAATACTTTAATAACTAAAAAAAGCTTAAAAGGAAAAGGAGAGAATTATCCGGAAAATTAAATAAATATACTTTTAGGCTATAATATATAACTTAGCAGTTTCTTTTTATAATATTTAAAAGTTAATAAAATACGGTAAGGAATAAAGTGGGAAACTTAAACTTATCCTTAAGTTTCTATTCTTAAAAAGACTAAACGGTACGGTAATAAATACCTTTAACGGTAAAATTAAAACTTTTTAAAAAACGTTTTTTCCTTTATTACCGGAAGCTAACCTAATAGATATCGACGGCACGATATATCCTAAATTAATAATAATAAATAAAATAATAACCCAGGAAATAATAATTAAAGTAATTAATAAACCGAAGAAGGATAAGGCCCCCGGACTTAATGGTATATTAAATAGGTTCTTATTTATAGTAATATTATTATTCGGAGAGGTTTTTACTTATCTATTTTAAGCTTATTTCGATATAAAATATTATTTTTATAAATTTAAAAAGGCTAAAACGATTATCTTTAAGAAGCCGGTTAAGTTAGATTACTTAAAAATAAAGTCATATAGACCTATAATACTCCTTTATACGCTAAAAAAGGCTTTAAAGACGGTAGTTATAAAGATCCTAAATAATTATATAGAAAAATATAAACTATTCCCCGATTAATAAATAAAAATAAGAAGAGGACGGTCGACGGAAACGGCTTTTAAAGGCTTAATTAATAGCGTATATATAATATAAAACTATAAAAAAAAGTATATTATAAGTCTTTTTTCTTTAAATATTATAAAGGTATTTAATAAGGTAAATTATTAAAGGTTATTATATAATTTACGGAAAAAAGGGGTTCTATTTTTCCTTATGAATTAAATAAAAAGTTTTTTAAATAATTAAGCAACGTTAATTAACTTAGGATAAAAGATAAGTATAATAGAGCCCGCGATAACCGGGATTCCTTAAGGGTTACTTATTTCCCCAGTCTTATTTTTATTCTTTAACGGCTTATTTATCAAAGACTTAACGAAGTTAAAATAAAAAATTTAAGTAAAAGGCTTTATTAATAATGTTTACCTTTTAACTTATAATACGTTTATTTATATAAATTATTTAAAGTTAAAATAGGCTTATAAAGTTTATTTACGATAAATAAAGATATATAAGGCTTAATTCACCCTATATAAATATAAGTTTATTTATATAATAAGGAGCTTAAAATTATACGATATAATAGTTATAATAAACTTAAATAATATAATAGTAAAACCGGAAGTTAATATTAAGGTACTTAGCTTATAAGTTAATAGGAAATTAAATTGGAAAAATTATATAAAAAAGGTTTAAAAGAAGATAATTTCATAAGAAAGGGGCCTTATTTACCTTATAACGTTAACGTAAAGAGCTATTTTATAAAAAGTTAAAACTATTTATTAAACGGTTATAAAGTTTATAATAATATATATAATAGTTATTTAATACGTATTTAAAGGTATACTTAAACATAGGAAAAAGCCCGTCCGATAATTATAGAAGATTTAAAACCGATGCTTAAGAATAATAAGTAAAATATATAAAACGACTCCCGTCCCGGTATTAAAATCCGAGGTTTTTATATTATTAATAAAGTTAACTTTAAATTAAATAATCGCTTAAGCGAGGTTTAAAAAAGGTATAAACTTAATTACATTAGTAGGAAATAAACGTATTCGTTAAAATTATAAGAAACCTTAAATAAGAAAGCATAAAAAGGCGGTATTTACCTTTTTTATAAAAGTTAAATTAAAATAAATTAAAAAAAAGGTCGATTTAATTTACGTTTAAAAAGCTAATATAAAAGTATACGAACTTTTACTTAAAGTAAGAATAACGGAAAAGAAAAAGGCTATAAAAGCGAAGTTAACGGCGATTACTTTATAAATTATAAGGAAATAAATAAAGCGTTAATATAAATATAAAGAATCAATCCCTTAAGGGCGATAACACCCGATATTAAATAGCAATAAGGTTATTAATAAGTATCTTTAGCGTTATAGGATTATAAAGAAAAATAATAACGCGTTAATAATCCAATTCCGGATAAATAAAAATAACTTAATTTATTTTCTTTTTATCGTATACGTTAATAATTAAATTAACGTTAATTACGAATATAGATAATGAAAATAAGACGCTATATACGTATTAATCTCCTATTTATTATTTAAGGAGCTTAAACCGGGATTAATTAAAAGGGTAGGGATTAACGATTATCGTTAAATACTTATTAATAAAAAAAGTATTAAAGCGGTTACCAGATTTATAATAATTACGGGCTTATTATTATAGTTTAGCCTAGTTAAGGAAATAAAGGAAGTAATTAAAGACCTAATTAAGAAACCTCGCCGTTAACCCGGGGGCAAAAAGTAACGGCAGGAAAACTATATTTAATAAAGGGTTAAAAAGGCTATAAATACCGGGGCAGCGTAAAAAATAATATTATATCGGTCGATAAAGTCGTATAAATAAGGTAATAATAATATATATATCGGTAAGGATATTTAGTGGTATAATCGGAATTCTGAAATTTTAGTATTAAATAGACTTATAGGGTAACGGAAGAGCAATAGGTTTAAGGGCAACCCTTAAGTGGATTCAGTCGTAATATTATAGGTTTTCTTAGAAAAAACATATAAATAAATTCCTACTCTCTGGATGGCCGTGGATACTCTTAGCCCTTAAAACGTAAATAGAGGCTGGGTGGATACCGGTTTTTATTCCTGACGTTATGGATATCGGGTTTTTTACGGTTATTAATAAGGCTAAATGGCCGAGTGTTAAGGAACGCCGGAATTAGCTTAGCTAGATCCGTAGTATAAATCAATTAATCAATTAATCAAAATAATTAATATTATAATCTTAATAATAAAGCCGTTTTAAAAAGTTAAAACCTATTAAAATAAAGAATATATAAAAACGATTATAAAAATAAAAACGCTTATAAAGTAAATTATTAAATATAGGGATTAAAAGATACTTTAATAATTAAAAAAAACTTAAAAAGAAAAGGAAAAAATATCCGGAAGATTAAATAAACGTATTTCCGGACTATAATATATAACTTAATAATTTCCTTTTATAATATTTAAAAGTTAATAAAATACAATAAAAAATAAAGTAAGAAATTTAAATTTATCCTTAAATTTTTACCCTTAAAAAGATTAAATGGTACGGTAATGAATATTTTTAACGGTAAAATTAAAGCTTTTAAAGAGGCGTTTTTTCCCCCGTTACCGGAAGTTAACTTAATAAATATTAATAATATAATATATCCTAAATTAATAATAATAAATAAAATAATAACTTAAAAGATAATAATTAAGGTAATTAATAAATTAAAGAAAAATAAAACCCCCGGATTTAATAATATATTAAATAGGTTCCTATTTATAATAATATTATTATTTAAAAAGGTCTTTATTTATTTATTTTAAGTTTACTTTAATATAAGATATTATCCCCATAAATTTAAGGAAGTTAAAACGATTATCCTTAAGAAGCTAATTAAATTAAATTACTTAAAAATAAAGTTATATAGACTTATAATACTCCTTTATACGTTAAAAAAGGCTTTAAAGACGGTAATTATAAAGATCTTAAATAACTATATAAAAAGGTATAAATTACTCTTTAATTAATAAATAAAAATAAGAAAAAGACGGTTAACGGAGACAGCTCTTAAAGGCTTAATCGATAACGTATATACGGTATAAAGCTATAAAAAGAAATATATCATAAATCTTCTTTTTTTAAATATTATAAAAACGTTTAATAAGGTAAATTATTAAAGGTTACTATATAATTTACGGAAAAAAAGGGTTTTACTTTTTTTTATAAATTAAATAAAGAATTTCTTAAGTAATTAAGCGACGTTAATTAACTTAAGATAAAAAATAAATACGATAAAGCCTGCGATAATAAGGATCCCTTAAAGGTTATTTATTTTCTTAATCTTATTTTTATTTTTTAATAGCCCGCTTATTAAAAACTTAATAAAGCTAAAATAAAAGGTTTAAATAAAAAGCTTTATTAACGATATTTACCTTTTAACTTATAGTACGTTTATTTATATAAATTATTTAAAGTTAAAATAAGCTTATAAAATTTACTTATAATAAATAAAGATATATAGGGCTTAATTCGCCCTATATAAGTATAAGTTCGTTTATATAATAAAAAGCCCGAAGCTATATAATATAATAGTTATAATAAACTTAAATAATATAACGGTAAAACCGGAAGTTAGTATTAAAGTACTTAACTTATAAATCGATAAGAAACTAGACTAAAAGGATTATATAAAAAAGGTCTAAAAGAAAATAATTTTATAAAAGAAGGGCCTTATTTATTTTATAGCGTTAATATAAAAAGCTATTTTATAGAAGGTTAAAATCGTTTATTAAGCGGTTATAAAGTTTATAATAACGTATATAATAATTATTTAATATATATTTAAAAATATATTTAAATATAAAAAAGAGCCCGTCCGGTAACTATAAAAGGTCTAAAATTAATACTTAAAAGTAATAAGTAAAGTATATAAAATAATTCCCGTCCTAATATTAAAATCCGAAATCTTTATATTATTAATAAAGTTAACTTTAAATTAAATAATTACTTAAGTAAAGCTTAAAAAAGGTATAAACTTAATTACGTTAATAAAAAATAAACGTATTTACTAGAATTATAAAAAACCTTAAATAAGAAAACGTAAAAAAATAGTATTTATTCCCCCACGGAAGTCAAATTAAAGTAAATTAAAAAAAAGGTCGATTTAATTTATATTTAAGAAATTAACGTAAAAATATATAAATTTTTACTTAAAATAAAAACGGTAAAAAAAAAAGAAAACTATAAGGATAAAGTTAATAACGATTACCTTATAGATTATAAAAAGGTAAATAAAACGTTAATATAAATATAAAGAATCGATCCTTTAAGGGCAATAATATTTAACGTTAAATAGCGATAAGGTTATTAATAAGTATTTCTAGCGTTACGGGATTATAAAGAAAAACAATAATACGTTAATAATTTAACTCCGGATAAATAAAAATAACTTAATTTATTTCTTCTTTATTATATATATTAATAACTGAATTAACGTTAATTATAAATATAAATAATAAAAGTAAAATATTATATACGTATTAATTTTTTATTTATTATTTAAAAAACTTAAACCGGGATTAATTAAAAGGATAAAGATTAATAATTATTATTAAATACTTATTAATAAAAAAAGTATTAAAACGGCCGTTAAATTTATAATAATTACGGGTTTATTATTATAATTTAACTTAACCAAAGAAATAAAAAAAATGGTTAAAAACTTAATTAAGAAACCTCGCTATTAATTTAAGGGTAAAAAATAGCGGCGGGAAAATTATATTTAATAAGGGATTAAAAAGGCTATAAATACCAGAACGGTATAAAAAACGATACTATATTAATTAATAAAGTTATATAAATAAGGTAATAATAATATACGTATCGGTAAAGATATTTAATAATATAATCGGAATTCTAAAATTTTAATATTAAATAAACCCGTAAGGTAACGGAAAAATAATAAATTTAAAGGTAACCCTTAAGTAAATTCAGTTATAATATTATAGGTTTTCTTGGAAAAAATATATAAATAAATTCTTATTCTTTAAATAGTTATAGATACTTTTAGCCTTTAAAACGTAAATAAAAACTAAGTAAATACCGGTTTTTATTCTTAACGTTATAGATATCGGGTTTTTTACGGTTATTAATAAGGCTAAATAACCGAGTATTAAGGAACGCCGGAATTAGCTTAGCTAGATCCGTAGTATAAATCAATCAATCAATTAATAAATATCGGTATTACGGCTTTAATTCTTTCGTTATAAACGTTATATTATATTATTCTTAAAAACGTTAATATATTATATATTAATCTTTATAAAAGCTTCCTTTTCTATATCCGTTTAGGTTACGGACTTCTTATTAAAGTTAAGCGTTTTCTAACTTAATACCTTCCTAATTATTATTAAAGATATAAGACGGCTAGCCTTTAAAATCGGGATCGTAAAAAGCTTTTTCTTCTTTACCGTTATTTACCTTTTATTAATGAATTAAGTTCGCATTTTAAGGTTATTTTTAATTAATTTATTAAATTAATCTCGTACGTATTATACCATTAGATTTTCGTGGTTATCCAGGTTTCCTTATATTTAATCTCTTTAACTTTTATTATATATTTAGAATCTTATATTAGATATCCCTCCTTATTATACGTAGCGTATTTAAGCGTATTTTTTATAAATCCTTTAATTATTAACTTTATATATTTATAAGTATTATAGCCTCTAATATAAACCGTATACTTTATAGTATTAAAATACTTTGTAATAATATATTTATAGCTTTAATACTTAAAATATTAATAAATATTAACCGTTTTATCCTATAATTAAGTTATTTTAAGAAATCCCTTTTTAATAATTCCTTTATTTAAAACGTTATTATATATTTTTATTAACGTTATACTCAATATAACGGTGAAATACCTTTTTATACGTTTTAAAGAGTTAAATCTCCTTATTACTGGCGGAAGCCTATAATTAATAATTTTAAACCTTAAATAAAAAACCGTATTCTTTTTTTTTATATTCTTTAATATAATTTCTCTTTTAACTTCTTTAAAACGTAATAAATATATTTTATTTATTACGATAATAAATAATTACCTTAAAATTTTAATTAATTTATATTTTTCCTTATTAATTTAAGTTTTAAACCTCTTTAAGTTTTCTTTCATTTTTAAAGATATTATATTAAGGAGGATATTTTTACTTTATAATTTACGTATTATAATAATTTATTTTATTAATAGTTCTATTGTTATTTTAAAAGCTTCTATTAATTATAATAAGTTTATTTTTACCGTTATATTCTTTTTTTCATTATTAGATAAACGGACCGTTATTATCTTTATTTTCCTTAATACGGCCGTTTTCTTTTCCGTTATTCTTTTATTCTTTACCGCGGGTATCCCTTTTATTATTTTCATTATTTAATTCTTTTTTATTTAAGGGGCCGCCGTTTTTATACTTTCACTTTATATATTTAACCTTAAGCCGTTATCTTTACCTTTTATTAACGCCTTTACTATTGCCCTTAAGGAGGTTTATAGCCGTTCTGTTTTTTTTAATTTTACCCCTATTTTTATATAAAAGTCCTTTACGTTTTTTAACTTAATTTATAGTATTAATTAAATCTTTAACGTAATATCCTTTTACTTTATTATAAGGAGTCCTTTTAAGGTTTTTATTGCCTCCCCTACCGCCCTTTTACCCTTATTTACCGGGCGACGTATTGTCTCCGCCCCTTACCTTTAATCCTTTAAGGTCTTATCCTTTTTATTAACCTTATTTCCTTTTTATATACCCTTAATAATATTTTTACCGCGGTCTTCCTGCTTTTTCCCCCCGTTTATACCCTTTACCGTTAATACTATATCGGCCTTTTTACCCCCTTATTTACTTATTATCTCCGTATTATTATTACGTATTTTACGCGCTTTAATATGCGTATTTTATTAATTTTAATTTCCTTATTTATTTTAAGTATTATTCGGCTTATTATTATTATATTGCCCGTATACGTCGTCGCCGTTTCTATTAATATAGGCTACTTACCCGTTTATTACCTCGTTCTTAATTACCACGTTACTTCCACTTATCGTACTTAATATACTCCCTTCACTGTTATTAAAGCTATGCATATACGTATCGTTTTGGACCTCTGGGGTCCCTTTGTTCGTCGCCATTTTTCCTGGTTATCTTTAAATAATATAAAAATAAGGTATCGATTATAATAATACGTTCGCCTTAATAATAAAACTTATAAGTTGAAAGGTCCTCTTTACTTTTATAGCGGTTAATAATTAAGATTTAAAGTAGATAAACGTTAAAATAACGTTCCTTTATGGTTTTATTAAGCAAGAAATATATATAAAATAATTAAAAATAAAAAATAGACCAGTAGGGACGGTAAAAAGCTTTATTATATAAGCTTAAAAAAACTTATATAAATTAAAATAATTATTACGGTTATAATATAAGCATTTTTAAGAATTTATAATTATATGGAGCTTTAACTTTATTTATACGGATTATTACATATTTCCTTACTTTAAAATTAATACGAGTATAACTATATATATAAACGTTTTAATAATTAATCCGTTTAAATAAAACTTATAAGACTTAAAAACCGTATTTAATAAGGAATTCCGTATATTTAATTTAATCACAGTAAATTATTATTTAAATATTATTATTACTTAAGACCAATAGAACCAAATAATTTATTTTAATTAAAATTTTTATATTAAAAGGGTAATACAAGATTACGGTTAATAAGAAGCTTATTCAACGTATATATTTATATAAATTAGTTTTAGACCGGAACCGTTATTTAAAGGTTATCAAGTAAAGTTAAAGTTCAAATAATAATATTAATTAATATTATATTTAATATATAACGGGATATAATTTATACGGTAATAATTACGGAACCGTTATTTAAAGGTTATCAAGTAAAGTTAAAGTTCAAATAATAATATTAATTAATATTATATTTAATATAGAACGGGATATAATTTATACGGTAATAATTATTAATTAATATTCCGTAAACCCGTTTTATTGATATTAATTATATATAAAGTAAATTATACTTTATTTACGGATTATTATATACTTTTATTTAATATATAAAGGTAAGCTTAAAATTCTTAATAAATATATAGACTTTAATTTTCCGGTTAACTTTACCTGTAAATTAACTTTAAGTTACCTTCTTAACGTAAAGAATATACCGATTTATTAATCTTTGAAAACGTAATTAATTATAACGTTATTTACTTATAAAGTTAAGTATACGGGATAAACGTAAATTATTAAGGAACCTATTTAATTAGAGGACCTACCTTATTAAGGTAAATATAATCCGATAAATCTAAATACCGATATGTTTATTATTATAATTTATAATAATAATTAAAAGGTTATTATATTAATTAAAAACCCGATATATTACGTAAGGATAAATATATACGTATTTAATTATATTGGTTACGGGAATAACCTAAAGTTAATACCGTTAATTCAAAAATATCTATATTACGGAGTAAGTTCTTAACGGGTTAATAGGTAAAGGCTTTATTTATTAAAACCTTTATCTAATTTAAACAGGCTTTAAGCCTTAAAGAACCCCTATATCAATAATTTAAGGACCGTATATTTACTGACGGCGGACTTAATAATAAGCCGGGCGATAAATAATAAGTGGTAAATAATAATTATATAAAGGAGCTAGCCACTTAATAACCAGGTATATAAAAGGATATAACGTTAAGGCTATAAAGGAGTCATTTAATAAGTGAGATCTATAGGTTATATACGAAGTTTAAAAGGGAGTATTAAATATACAGGATCGCCACTGAAGAGATTACGTAACGCGGATCAGATTAAATAAGGCGGACGTACTAAACCTAAATAGGATAGCGGTATAATCTCACTTCTATATACAGTGATAATTAAGTAACTTACACCTCTCAACTTCAATATAAATTATCTTTATATCCTTTTAGAATTACTCGCTTTTTTTACGGTTAATATAGGGATGATATACACGTACACCCCCGCGATATACATATACGCCCCCAAATCCCCAGCATGTACACCCTTAAATTCCCTGCATATATACCCTTTTTTTTGCGGGTATATTTAATAATTCCGGTAGTATTTCTTAGTCTTACGGAAGACTTTTTTGTTTTTTTTAGTAAAGTTTAAATAACGCGTCCCCCAGTCCGGCCGTCCTATTATTTATTATTACCAAGGACCTTATACCCCTACCTAATAATATAAGCAATACTTTTAATAACTCCTTTATCCTTACGGTATAAGATTAAGCCTTAAAGCATAATTATACTATAAGAATAATATAATCCAAAAACAATAAGAAATTAGGGATTAAGCGGAAGATTTAGCTCCGCTACGATTACGGTAATAAGGTTTTTACAACCTATAAATAAAAAAGGATATATGGAAGCTTACGATTAAATAAGTATCTATTTAATATAACGTTAATACGTATTATTACTACGTTAATAATAAATAACACCCCCCTTATTACCTACCCTTTATTAAGGGTGATTGCTATAATTAACGAGACTAAAAAACGTATTATAATTAAGTTCAAAATAAAAGCAAAGTTAATAAAGATAATAAACCGTTTATAAAACGATTTAAACGAAAAAAAAGACCTCTTTATTAGTAGAGATATCCTTAATCAAAAGTAAACTATTTATCGATAAGTATTCAACTTTAAAATACCTATATAAGTACTCTTATACTCGTTTCGAGATAGTAACTAATGGCTTTAGTTTTTAAAAGACTTAAATAATTACGTAATATATTTATTCTTCTTTAAGCCGTTTATCTATTTATTTCTTAAGGAATTCTACGTTATTTTTAAGATAAACTATATTTATAAAATTAATAAATATAAAATGCTATTGCTAGTAATTATTAATATTATAAATTTGGGTATTATTTATTATATAGGCTTCCTATTTTTAAGGTTTCAAGAGGAAGACGATTATTACTAGGCTTTAAGATAATTACGAAAGCTTTTACTTTATATTAACGTACCGGATCCAATTTATATCGTTACCGATCGTAAGCTTAACTATATCTTATAAATTAAAGGAATATTTTTAAGCAGTAAACATTTATTATATATATAATAAATTAATAAAAAAGTATTAATAAACTAACTATAAGGAGTATTTTATAAATAATAAATCTTAAGAGGCTTTTATAGTACACTGGAAGGAAATAATTTATACGTATGTTAAAGCCGACTTTAATATTAAATGGAACCATATATATAACGACTTCAGCCGTAAGATCGTAAATTACCTTAATACCTTAAGGGGTTCCCCTAAACTTTTAAGATCGTCTTGGGACGGTCTTATAACCGTCTTATATTTAAGACCGTCTTAAGATCGTTTTAAGACGGTTTTGAACTTAAAATCGTCTTGGCTTTTAGGAGGGTTCTAATTATTAAGCCTATTATTTAAGTTAATATTATTTAAGTAGTAAAGTAATCTTTTATTTAAATAAGTAATTCTCAGCATAAATACTTAAAAATAGACTACCTATATTTACCACTAAGACTACGCTATATTATTAAGATTACGTTATATTATTAAGATTGCGCTATACTATTAAGACTGCACTGTATTATTAAGATTACGCTATATTATTAAGACTGCGCTATATTATTAAGATTACGTTATATCTATTATTACCTGCCCTGCATCCTTAACTTTACTGTATCTATTACCAGGTATTTACTTATTACTTATACGGGATTTATTATTTATATGAGATCCGTTATAATTTAATAAGATCGATCGGATTTAAATTAATATATATAATAAGGCTACTTTTTAAACGGTATAAAGATATTATAAAGTTATTTACGCTTTATCGGTTAAGAATTAATTGGGACGGCCGGACGTTCTATAGGCATTATAAGTCTTTAATTAAAAGCTATATTTAAATATATTAAAATAATTTCTTAAAAGGAGGTCGGTAAATTATAAGCGTTGATATTCGCTTAAGTTAAAATCTAAAATAACGGTATCCTCCGAGGTAACGATATCCTCCTAGGATCTAAAATGGCGATATCCTTTTTATATTAAAAAAATAAATAAATAAAGAGGGTTTCTAAGTAAAGTCGACGAATACCCTTAATAAAAGAAGTTATAAGTAAAGTTAAAGAATAAGCTTCCTTATACCTACGTAAAAAAACCTTAATAAAGCCAGTTTTTAAAAAGGTAAAAACGTAATATTACTTATTTGGATTAAGCGGAGTAAATTATATTACTTTAAGATAAACAGAACGTCTTAAATAATAAAATTGCGAAGTAAGTCCTTTTTATATTTTAAGGGACTTAGGCTTAAAGGGCGCTAATATATAATTCCTTTAAACTTTATGCTTCCTTTCCTACAGGTAATTAATTAACCAAAGTAACCCTTATATATATATTTCTTATATAATAATACCTTATAACTTTAAACGTTTATTATAAACTTGAATAAATTAATTTCTAAGGGATATCTAATATAAGTATCGTTACCTTTAAGGACCTTAATTTTACTTATACCTTAATAAGAGAAAATTTATTTATAAATTAATCTTTAATAATTACGATCTTTTTTAACTCCTTTATGCTATAATCGTGGTTTCTTATTAAGGTTTATTATTTTAAATCCGTATTTATTACGATTAATTAAGTATATCCTCGTTATCCGGATTAATTAGTTTAAGAAACGTAATCTTTATCTATATAAATTCCCTTAACGTTTATAAGATATTTTAATATTAAAGTAATTTTATTAATATAAGAAATCCGCGGATTATAAGAATTTCGATTATTATTCTTTAATATATTATTAGAATCATCTGAATTAAATAAAATTACGGCCTTTAAGGCTTAATCTTTATTAATAATTATAACGTTTATTTAATTTATTTTCTTAATTAATTTATACTTTATAGTTCCTTAAAAATAAACTATAATTATAAATACTTTAACGGAATTCTTTATAGATTTCTTTAATAAATTATAAAGCTTTAAAAATAAAAGATTAAAGCTCCTCGGAAATAAGTTATAATTATAAGTGCTTTAACGGAGTTCTTCGGAATAACGTTATAAAAGAATAAAGGATAATTTAAAATATTATAAACTTAAATAATACTATAAATAAATTAATAGTCCAGCTTATATTAAGCCTTAAAACCCGAGTCCATAAAATATAAGGATTAAATATAATTATTAATAATTATAACGTTAAAAGGTAATAAAATAATAAATATACTCTTATAATTATAGAATATCTCTATTTTTTTTATAAGCAATTAGAAACTTTAAATAAAGCTTTATTATCCGTATAACCTTAAATAAAGGAAATGGAGGAAAAGGAGATAAAGAAAATAAAAATAAAAATAAAGTAAATAAAGGTAAAAAAGAAAATATAGGTATTATTTTTTGGTATTAGCTTTATAGGCTACGGGTATTAAATTTAATATATTAAGTTTTAATAATAGTATTAATAACGGCCCTATTACGTCCGTATAAGCCTTTAATACTTTTTACAACTGATAATAAGATTATAAGGTTATTAAGTTATAATAATATAATATAATAATATAGGATATATAATTAATAAAACGGTAATAACGTATTTATAATTATATTAACTTGAAATATTATAATAAATATTATAATAAATATTATAATAAATATTATAATAAATATTACGATAAATATTATTTTAAGGATAGATCCCGGGCTGAATTTAAGGGGCCGCTCCGGGAATAAAATATTAAATTAAAGTTATTATTACGACGGTAATAATTAATAGTAAAAATAATATTTATAAATTTTATATAAATAATAATAATAATATTATTTATTAAATTTATAAAAATAATAATATAAAGGATAATATTTATAACTTATATAATAAATCGTACGATAAAATATTGCGATAAATATTATAATAAATATTACGATAAATAAATATTTAAAAATAGATTCCGGGGGGAGCCTCCAGGGGTAAAATATTAAATTAAATTACTACAATAACGGTAATAATTAAATAACTATATATATAAATTTTATAAAAATAATAACGGTAATAACGGTATAAAAGTATTGGCTTGAGAAATCGTAATATATATTATAATAAATATTATAACGATTACGATAAATATTACGATAAATATAACTTAAGTAATAACTTTAAAGGTAACTTTTAAAGTGGATCCCGGAATATATTCAGGGAGGGTAAAATATTAAATTATAACGCGGGTTATTATTATAAAAGTAATAATTAATAGTAATAACGGTAATTATAAATATTATAAAGGCAATAACGGTAATAATATTATTTATTAATTTCATAAAAGCAATAAAAGTAAAAACGGTATTTAAGTATAAATATTATAATAAATATCGTAATAAATATTACGATAAATAAGCCCCCGGGTATAAATTCCGGGAAGAAATTCCGGGGCGGATTTAAGGTTAAATTTAAAGGTAATAAAATATTAAATTAAAACGTAAACTATAATTATAATTAATAATAATAACGGTATTTATAAATCTTATAAAAGCAATAATAATAATAATATTATTTAATAATTTTATAAAAGCAATAAGGGTAAAAATAATATTTATAAATTTTATAATAAATATTATAATAAATATTACGATAAATATATAAATTTAAAGGGAGTTCCGGGGATAACTTTAAGGATAATTTATCTTAAAATTAAAATATAAATTCCTAAAGGTACCCCGTTTATATTTTATAAATATTTTATAAAAATCATACGTATTAATTATACTTTAAATTAATATAATAGATTATTATCTAAAAATATTAATTGCTTATTAATTACGTTTTTTTATAATATTATTATAAAGTTAACGGTAATCCCTTAATTTTTATAATTAAGATAATACGCTTTTATATATATATAAAATACTTAAAGTATCTTTATACTTAAATATATTCTGTAAACTTCTTATTAAGTAATATTAATATACGATTATAATAATAATCTTACTTTAAAGAATAAAGAAATAAAGAGTTTAAAGCTTAACTATTAATATAATTATATTAATAATCAAAATATATTAAGAAATCAATTATATAAATATTATTAATATTATTTTTAATTATATTAATAATATAATTAAAATTTATAGATAGGATTTAAGTATTTAAATAAATTTCGGATTAAAGGGTTTATAAAATTATAAAAGAGACGTAATTATAATATCAATAAATAAAAGAAAAAAAGGATTAATAAAAACGTATAATCGTTATTTACCCTTAAAATAAATAATTATTTTTAAGATTATATTAATTAACGATTAGGCTCGTAAAATATCGCGGATATAATTAATATAATAAAAATTCGCGAAATTAATATTATTATTATAATAGAATTACCTTAAAGGAATTAAGACGTCTTAAGATAAATAAATAAAAAGTATTACGTAATATAATATTAATAAAATATAAAATATTTTTTAAAAGAATTACCTAGAATATTTACCGATTAATTCTTATAATTACTATTTAAGTATTAATTAAATAAGCTTAAAGATATACTTAAATAAATCCTTATAAAGATACGTTTAATTTATAATTTTACGTATTTATTTATTATTAATTAATGCTTAATCTATATAGCATTACGGAAAAGAATTATATAAACTTTTTAATTAAAAATTAATTTAAAAAATAATTAAATAAAAAGGAAGACTCTTTTACTTTATATTAAAGTAATAACTTTATAAAATATTATAAAAGCATAAGTATTATTTTAATATTAACCTTTATATCGTAACTTATAAGTGAATCTTCTATATTATAATTAATAAATATTTATTATTTCGGTCGTAGTTAATTATAATAAATATATCGTATATATTATATTAAATATATTAAATATATTAAATATATTAAATATAAATTCAATCTTTAAGGTGATTAACGCCCTTATATTCCTTATACCACTTATATTCTATATGATATTATTTAAGTATTAAGTATTTCGTTTAAATATTAAGTTAAAAAAGGCTTTAATAAACGTAATATTAATGATAATCTAGTAATCTTATTCTTAATAATATTAAGATTTACCGGTTTAAACTTTATATTAAGCTATACGTATTCCGTATCGTTATTTAGAAAATATACTTTAATTTTTAATAAGAGTTTCTTCTTATAGGTTAACGTTTTTATGAAATTAATTAATAAAAAATAATTATATTTTTATACTATAAATATTTACGGAATCCAGGTATTAAGGTATTCGTTATTTTTCGTATTATTATAAAGTATTTAATTATCCTTTTTAAAATCCTTATTTAATTTAATTTTAACCGTTAAAGTATAATATATTTCTATAAAGATATTAATCTTAAATTTATATTAATTACGAATTCTTTTTTACGTTGAAAGAAATAAAATAACTTATTACTTTTTTAATATATTTAATTAATAGAAATAACCTTAAACGTAAAGTTAAATACGGCTTTAAACGCGGAAATAAAAAAATACTTAAAGAATAATATAATTAAGCCTTTAAAGTTATTATATTTTTTAATAATACCGTTTACGTTATTTTTAAGGATTTCCTTAATATATAATTAAAAGCGTTATTAATACCGAGATATATAATATTATTTAATATATATTAATATTTTTAACTTTATATTTATTTTTTAATTACTTATATTGGATATTATTCGTTATTTTATTAATCTAATAACCGGGGATATTAATAAATATCCTTTTTTAAATATTAAAGTTAAAAGCTATTTATATTTAAAATAATAATATCTTAAATAAAATATATAACTTTAATTAAATAAATTTTCCAGTTATAAACGTTTATCTTTATTTAAATTATTTTCTCCGAATACCTTTATTAACCGCCGTATTTTTTTTACTTTTTTCTATTTCTTACACATAAGTTTATTTTTATTTTAAATTTCAGTGAAAATATTATTATGGTATTAAAGCGATTTTAAATTATATTCTTTAATACTAGGTGAAGTTAAGGGCTAATAAACTTACGTATTATTTTTAATATTTAAATCTAAATTAAGCTTTTTAATTAACTATTTAAGTAACCGTTAATTTAATTATTAGGTTAATTACTAGGTTAACTATTAAGTTAACTACTAAGTTAATTATTCCGTTGGACTTATAGTTATTAATAAGTCCTTATACGTAACGCCTTACGTTTTAAGCCGCTTAATTGGACGGGATATCTTTATTAAACTATATAATAATAACTCGTTTAAGGAAATATTTTCCTTTTATATTTAAAAATTGGGCCGTTTACTTAACGGCTTTAATTTCTTGGGTTATTTATAATTTAACGGGGACTTTTATGGAGGAAGCAAAAGCTTAAATATTAAGCAGGATATTCTTTTGGGTTATAAATATAATATTTCTTCCGTTATTTCCGTAATTATATTTTTTTATTAAGCTTAATTTCCATTAGCTTTATTAAATAATTTAAGAATTAATATAAACGTTATATAAAGGAATTTATCGTATTAATTTATAAAAATAACTTTTACTTTTATTTTAATAAAAACTGGGTTAAAAAGGCTATCGTAATTATTTATAATATTAAGACTTATTTCTTAAGGTCTTTCTTTAATATTATTAAAATAAAATACTATAAAATAAAAGAAATAAAGGAAATATATAAATAAATAAAAAAATATACGTATTATATACGTTAATTATAGTAAAATAGATGGTTTAAAAAAGATAAAAACGGTAAGCTATTAAATATAAATAATAATTATTAACGCGGACTCCCGTAAGGCTAAAGATACGGGGATCTATATATCGTAAATCGTAAACTTAACGATAATGAATTCAATTAATTAACCGAAACTATTACGATAAAATATACCGTCCTCCGATGGTACACGAAGTGCGCACCTTTAAGAGCCAGATGGCGCAGCTGGACCAGGCCTGCCCCTTCTGCACGGCTTCGAGAATGTCGACCGGCTCCAACGTCGACTTTGACTCGCGTGCCCTTACTGGCGAAACCGACGCTGGATTGACAGGTTTGAGACCGTTTCTTCAGATGGACGTCCCACTCACTCCGCTAGGCGTTTTTGTTAAATGGACGCTTACACCACCGTTCCAACCGACCCTCACATGCCGTAGGGGTCTGCTCTTGTCTTGTTAATCTTTTCATGAATGGCCCTCTCCCGCCGTGGGGTCGGACTTGTCTTCTTCTCTTATGATCCACATTTTGCTTTGCCTTCCAATGCGAAGCCTCTCACCATTAGTGTTGACCGTTCAGTCAAGCTATTCCGGCCTATATGCTACTGTTCACTCTTTGAGGCTCCTATAGCTGACGTCTTATGGGCTTCAGATTGCTCGCGTTAATAGGCTTGCGGAGGAGGTGAAAGATTGAATCTTGACTTAGGGCCCTGTGTTGTAGATAGGATAAATTGGCTGACTTGATTTGTCGACTGGCTCATCTGCGATGTCGACAGCTTCTCTGAATTCACAGGCTCATCTCTTAAGTATCGTGATTGAAGTTCTGCCCTTGTCGCACCCCTCTCTTGAGTGTATCTGCGACTGTCTCTCCAGTATGCGCTCTTCTTGTTGCATGTCAGCCGCGGATGGCGCGTCCCATCGAACCACCTACCTTCCTTTATAATTTGTTATTTGAAGGATCGAGAGTAAAGATGAGCCACTCACTTCACCTTTCCTTTTTCCCAAGGCCTCGTCCGATACGCTCATAGGGCCAAAAAGACCGCTTTGGCGATGAAGAACCTGAACCCTGCGCAAGACATTGATTCATGGCCCGGGCAACTGAGGCCATGCGTGCCCTCCGCATGCATGCTCCTCCCATTTTGACATGCCAAAAACAACATGATCGTCTGAGCCAGCCATTCTCAGCCCGATCTCTTCGATTGCTGGCAGCCACTCACTCCTCCACTTCTCCCGTGGCTCTAACAAACAGCATAGCCAAGATGGTATCGGTATGGAGTACCGTAGCAGGGACGTAGATTCTCCGCCCAAAAGAATGCGACCGTAGAGCAGCACCTTGTCCACCTCTTGTTGATATGCCAAATCAGTTCGGCGAAAGAGGTCGCATGACGTGCCTCGGTAAAACGATTGCTCCCCAGCCACATTTGTGGGGTACTTAACTCACGCTAGTCCAAATGAGCCAGGTTCCGGGCAACGATTTGGGATGGATGATCCTTAATTTGGTCTAGCTCCAACCAGCCTCAGAACGCAAGCCACTTTCATAACATTCTCTGGTGTCGTGATGCTTCCACTACTATCATACTTCGTCTTGCTCAATATCTACATTCAAGCCATCCAAATCGCTCTGCAGTCCCGTCATTACCCCCATAGTCTGTCGAATCTCCGTCCGGGTGTTCGCCAAGGCAGCTTCATGCTGATTCCTGATCGCTCCGGCAGCAGCGATCCCAGCATCCCAGCCTCGACGCTTCGATTCCAACCTCTCACGCGTGCGCCGTGCGCGCGTGGCTTCATCCTCTGCTTGCGCTCTGCTTTGACGCATCGCGGGGACTACGCTAGGCAGCTGATGTCGCAAAGTGGTGTACTGCTTCTCACAGGCAAGCTGCTTCTCCACTTCAAGCTCGGCTGCTGCAAGAGTGGCTGTGGCCAGATGCAAAACTTCCGAGTGATCGGTGGCCAATTTGCCGAGGACATCGGAGATGGCTTTGACCTCGTGTATGACCTTCTGATTTTCGGCTGCTGATTCGCGACAGGATTTGAGCCGGCCAAGGAGGTTATCACGGAAATTCCGAGCAAAATTGACGATCGAAGACGACGACTCAGACGGCATTGCCATGGGTGGGTTCGGCTTGACTCGGTCCAAAGTAGAGAGATTGGTCGCAGAGTCTTCTTGGATGAGAACGTCCTGTGAGGCACCGAGGAGCATGCTCTTGAGGATGGTGCGGTACAGACGACAATTCAGACTGGAGGGAATAGGTGAACCTGCCAAGACGCAAAAAGCGATAGCGATGACATGGATTCCGCAATCGAATGAGTTGCTCTGTTCCGGCCCGGGAACCCTTTTGAAAGTCCAGTTCGCAATGCCGAAGAGCTGCTGGGCAAACTTTGTAATCCGATCAGACACTTGAGCATGGTTTGGATTGATTTTGGAGTCGGGCTTGGTCACTGAGTTGTAATAGTAGATCTGCAAACCTGTCAGGTCTACCCAGGTGATTGCCCAGTGGTTCTCAAAGTGTAGCGGTATCAGGACACGGCTTGCATTCTTGACAGAAGGAACCTTCCGAGGAACCTGACGGCTAGCTCCAATCATGTCTAGGCAGGCAGAATCCAGTATCCGGGTTCCACCACTCGGACATGCGGCAATGGCCAATTCAATAGCAGTGGCGGAAAGCCATTGCCCCGGCGCCAACGTTGTCAGCGCACCTCTGAGATCGGATGAGGGGATCTTTACGCTCTTATCTGATACAGGTCCTGGGTGTTTGTCGCGCGCATCAGTAAGATCATGGCTCCCAAATTCTGCATTGCCTGGGAAAGCCTTTGCTACGCCCAAGGTATTGCTTCCCACGCCACCTGCATCTCCCTTGATGGAGGCGGCTTGCGTATCCAGTGTAGTATGCTTGTCATTGAGCCCGTCACCGCTCGTAGTGATCTTCTTCTGAATGGCAGGTTCGGCCATGTGGTTATTGGTTTCTGCTGGGGACGTCAGGCCGGTATCGCAGTCAATAGATTGCTCCAGAGAGTCGTTGGATCCTGATGAGGCAACATCCTCCCACGAGCCATCCGATGCAACCGATGCAGAGCGCTGAGAGTAAGGAGAGAGATGTTGCGCATGGGTATTTCCAAACGAATGTCGGTCTTCCTGCTTGCTCTCTGGGAAATGTACTAGTTGGAGGGTGTCACGATCAACACTGGAATCATGCTCTTGGTCTTGCTTGGTCTTCAGCCTTTTCCGACTGTGCTGGTATCCGTCCAGATCTGTGTCCAAGAAGGATGAAGGCTTGTCCAGCTTGAACGGAGCGTGACCGTCGTAGCTAGGAGGGGAGGCTTCTTGCTCGAGTTGTGCATCCATCGGGTCATCAAGGGACATTGGAAGCGACGGGGATGGACTCTGATACGTATCCGGTATATGGATGGCCCTGCCGATTTCAATACTCTTTGAAATATTAGCCGGGGCAGCCAGGTAGACGGAAAACCTCATACCACGTCGGATGCACCATCTGGGAACGATTCCTCTGCAAACTCTGCACTAGGAATCCCCTGATCCTTATCCTTTGAAGTATACTGACCGTCCACTAGGGAATTCTCTTGACCCGCTGCCACTTCTTCTTGGATTGTAGCCAGCGTTTTCTTCCGCCGCCGCCTCATGGAAACCAAGTTCGAATCAATCTCTCTCAGACTATCCACGACATCAGGAGGAGGAATGGTTTCAGCGGTCGGTCCTCCTGAGCTCTCGATCACTTTTTGGACATCTTGAGGGATCAAAAACGGCACATTGCGGTGGCCAGCTGTCTTCTCCTTCTTTTGTGTCAGACGCGTGCAGATGGTGTTTGCCAGAAGACTCATTGCTTCCTTCAGGGGTAGTTGCAGCTCCGCTAGTGTAGCCAACTTCTCCGCTAGATTGCGGGATACGCGGCCGATAGAGGATGGTGTGGACTGATGATGAGACTGATGATGAGCCTGAGCCCCAACGAGAGCTTGAACCCCGACATGAAACTGGACCTGACTTTGAACCGGAGCCTGAGTTTGAGTCTGAGTCTGCTGAGTGCGAGTCTGAGCTTGTCGATACGTGTCGTTCAAGATGTCCTGTGCAGAAACCCGCCATGCTGTTGCAATTCTCCGGTCGTAATTTGTAAGGCGCCTACTCAAAGGTGTCCCCCTCTTCAGCTGCGTGTCCAATTCTTTGGATCCAATCGCTCTGCGAATCTCCTCCCGCCAATCATGACATGATTCGGACACATTCGGAAGGCGACGCTCAAGATCCTCAACGAAAATCCAGACGGTGGCTATGGTGGTGGCGCATTGCTTCAATTGTTCATCCTTCTCTTGGACTGCCTGCAATATCAAAGACTTGCCCTCACTCAACGCTTCCAAGGGATCTGCAAGGTTATGAAGGAGCTCGGCCATTTCGCCTACCCTTCATCAATCAACAACACCAATGAAGACCATTGGCAACGGTTGATGGGCGTCCAAAGCATCATTGAGAGCTTGCTGGGTTTCTGACGGGCTTGCGAGGATAGTCCTCTAGTATTGTAGAAGGAGCAATCGAAATGGACAAAGGTAATGGAGCAAAGTGGGTACACAGATAAGTGAAGGTAGATGCCAACGAGGAGAAGCAGAGAATGAGAAGGAAGTCATACAACATATCTCATTATTGTAAGGCTGGTTGATTAGTCATCAGAAATCGTTGAGTAGGTGAGCCGAGTGGCTAGGCAGGCTTGGCAAGGCAGGAAGACTCTCTTATCATATATGTCTCTGATTTTCTGCTGAAATGATCACCCGAACCTCCAACATACCTAGAGACACAATCAGCGAGAAGGCGTCCGTTAAGTGAAATACCCCTTCAGTGGCAAATCACATTTTGACACGCGAAGCTCATCTTATCATTATCAAGCTGTCCCTGACTTTAGCATCCCCGGCTAAAGTTCAGAATATCACAAAGATGTTCTGGAAAGAGGAGGATCTTATATATCCAGAATGGACATGAGCATCATCACGAAGATCATCACTGACTTGCGCACTGTTGCGACCGTGGATGTCGTAATGGACAGCGACCCGAACGTGGGTCCCTCCTCGGACAAGATTACGCTCGAGTCCACCAAGATGCACGAAATTGTGTGCAGATACGACTCCCTCTGCATGATCGCCCACAAGTCCTGGTCCAACCGCCCGTAGCCGCCAGTGAGTAAGTGCACGCAGGTGTTCATCTGGATGATCGCCTCCAACAACCACTCCACGATCGCGTGGCCGTCCTCGACCCCTAACACGTTCGTGCACCTGTGGTCCATCCTGGACAGGATGAAGAACGTGCTCACGTGCATGGACATGAGTGCATGGACATGAGTGCATGGACATGACCTGGTTGATGGGCTCGAGGACCTGCGTGAACTACTGCACGACCACCGTCATGGACGGACCCACGGACGCACACATGTACGTGAAGGAGCACAAGAACCCGACCTCGATTCTGCTCATGAAGGGGGACAAGCAGGTTTTCAAGCACGCGACCGTGGGGAGGGACTTCGTGTCGTACATGGACTTCCAGACGAGCACGAAGCTGCCCAAGGTCGTGGAGACGCTCAACGTTTCGCAGATGTACCTCAGGTCGCATCCAGTGGGGAGTTCAGGTCCGCCAGCTTCATCCAGTTCTTCTTGTCGGTCAGCTCCGTCTTCTTCATCTCGCGCAGCATTGTGGTGACGGTCGCCAGCACGCTCATGTTCTTGAGTCTGTACCCGACGTGCTTCGTGATCGCGTTCATCTTCAAAATCGAGCACCAGACCTCCCAGTTGTTCGGGGCCACGGACACGGACGCTGCCGGGTCGATGGCGAACATCACGCTCCCGTTCCTCTCCACGACTATGGGCGTCTTCAGGGACGGGATCAGCTGTGAGATTGGATGCACCATCGCCTCCGGGGGCCATCTTCGAGGCCATGATCATGGTGGTGAGCACCGACCTGATGTCCTTCCCCTCCTGGTTCTTCTGCACGTTCATCCACGTCTCTGGGTACGAGATCGGCACGTCGTCCTTGGCCGTCCTCGAGATCATCTTCGACAAGTAGACCGTGGAGGCCCCCTTGACCTTGGGCAGTGGCTTGGACATGGACGTCTCGTAGAGCACGGGGCAGATCTTGATGTAGATCGAGGCCACCTTCGCCTCGTCGAGCATGACCACGGACGAGGGTCTCTTCATCATGTAGTACCTCATCGCGGCCACGAGCAGGGAGGCCAGTGCGGTTCCCCACCACGGATGGCCTTGTGACGTAGCCCTGGGGCGCGACCACTGAGTTGCTCTTGAACAAGCTCGCGTCCGTCGCCGAGTCGAATTGCGTGAAGGGGTTCGTGGTCTGGCTCGCGACCGTGTTCACCCGGACCGTCGGCTCACGCTCCCGTAGTCGACTCGAGCGTCTGCGCGTAGGTGTAGCCCCCGGCTGCACGCTGTCGCTCTTGGTCACGCTCTCGCCCACAGCTCCGTCCAGGGACACGTTTCCGCTCCTAATCGCGTTCATTCATGTCGTCGTCGAAGTAGTTGGAGTTCACCTTGCTCCTGCCCCTGCTCTTGCAGAACTCCGCGAACATGGGGGCGGTCTTGGCCGTGCTCGAACGCCGTACCGTACTCACTGCTGTCCTCCTCCGCGTTCATCCTGTTCATCAGGTTCGTGATCATGCTGAACTCATGTTGACGGCTATGTACACGTGCGGGCCGGCGGTCACGCTCTCGAGTGCGCTTGGGGCTAGCTTGTGACAATCAACCACGCGGTGGAGTACGACACCTTGACCTGCTCGCCCACCGCCACCCTCACGACGCCGCCCGGAGCGTATAAACGACCTCTGTCAAGTGCATGTCTCCTGCCCCACCCCAAGGCCGCTCACAGTCCCGGTCTAGTGGACGGGGTCGTGGCTTAACTCGCGCGTACAAGAACGGCGTCGGTCACGTCGAGTCCGTCACGAACGGGGTGAGGCCGAACTTCACGTACTGCCCGTCCCCTGGCTGCTGTTCGGCCTCCTCGATAGCCGACTCCCCGGCGATGACCCTGAGGATTGGCTTCGAGCACTGCTACGACTACATCACCAGCGACGAGGTCGGGGCCAGGATCGCGGTAGCCAGAAGCGTGGCCGACGTCGGGAGGATGACCGTAATCTTTTACGACATCGAGCTCAGCAAAGACGGTCAGATCGAGTAGCTATCCGCCTTCGTGGAGTCGGGTGAGAGCTTCAGCACGTATATTAGGACGTCCGTAAGAACCAATATGAGCCCGGTCCTGAGGTTTATCCCGCCGTAGGTCTATAACGTACTCGCCGTCGAGCCTAAGAACGCGATAGCATTCTTAATCGACTGGATCAACAAGATATACTCCATAAATACGGGCGGGGGCTCTAAGGCGGCGGGTGTCGTGCTCGCGGCTCACTACGTTATACCACGACCACATCCACCAATAATATGGGGCGTTACGTTACCCCGTACAGGTTCTCGGACACCCTCCCGCTCTTTAAGCTGACCGTACAGAGGAACTCGAAGGCGACCCTCGCCAGCTTTATCACCAAGTACGCGCCCTGGGTCACGTACACCCCCCACGACGCCGACAGCGACAGCGACGCGAACGCCATCAGATGCGTGATTATGACTGCGTTCCCGGAGACTAGGATGGCGTGCTTCGCCTTCAGCACCAGTTACAATAAATTCATAACGGTCACGGGCTTGGACATGTACAAGTTCCCACCTCCGCCCGACTTCCCGGCCCGGGAGCAGAGGGCGGTGACGGAGTCGACCTGGGGCGAGAGCTCGTGCGTGCTATCCTAGTGGTGGGTGTTCGTGAGCGGCTCATGTTTTCGAAAACTCGACGCGTACCAGACCCCACGTGAAGAGCTACTCGTTCTCGTCGCCGTCCGTGGCCCCGAACATCTCCCTGCACTCCATCGCGCTGGTTGTGCTCTTCACCCAGTCGGGCGCGGACGCGTGGAAGGTCTCCATCTCGCTCCCACAGGCGGACTCGATTATGTTCGACAACGCCTGCACCGTCATGTTAGCGGACCTCTCCACGGTCGTGTACTGGTGCATGAGCATGCAGATGATCGTGAAGACGTTCACGGGTTCGGCCGCGAGCTTGACCTCGTGCGCCAGGCCGTCCAGGTTCAGACCCTTGTGCACGACCTCGGGGTCGCCTAGCCCCTCGTTCACCTTGGATACGATGTCCGCCATCCCGTCCAGGCTCATGCCCACGCTCAGATCGACGCTCGCGCTCTGGGCCGGCACCACCTCCGTCGTCGTATCGAAGGGGTTGTACGGCTGGGTGCCCCCGCTGGTCTCGGGGCTCGCGCTCGGGTTGACGCTGTGCCCGCCTGCGCCTTCCTCTTGTTCGACTCGACCACCTGCCCGTACACGTAGTTCTTCATGGGCTCGCCGGTGTCCCTCCTCAGGAGCGGCGCCACGGGCTGAACCTCGTGCTCGTAGATGCCCCTGTCGCCCTCGAGCACCTAGGGCAAGGCCGCGGCTATGGCGTACGCCTCCTCCATCTTCTTCTGCATGTTCGAGCAGAATTCCGTGAACTCCTCCATGAACAGCAGCGCGTTCTTGAGCTCGTGCTCGCTCAAGGCGCCGCCCCTGGTTATGACCCTGTATACCTCCGCCTGTCTGGTCGTGACCTTGACCATGTCCGCATGCATGTCCTTATAGCCGGTCGCGTTCTCGGCCAGGGTCCTGATTATGCTGTCGAGCACGATGACGTTGTGGCTCACGGCCTTGCCCTGAGGATCGACCAGCTGCCCGAAAGAATGGGAAAGAGGAGAAATCATATAACATCAGAAATCATTACGCTAGATATCCACTGAGATCACAAAAATCCGCATTACTCACATCATCCTTAGACCCATTGATTTTGTGAGACCTCCTCTGTCACCTCAGTCAGAATCTTGCCCTCATTTTGAGCCCCGATGGATTGCTAGGGCTGCTCTGAAAATCGCTATGGTCGTTACTTGCCAGCAGAGCGGAGACAATGGAACATCCCGGACGATTTGCTTTAGGGGTGCACTCGAAATGTTTCTACCTCGGCTTATTACGGCAACAGGACCTTCCAAACAAGTCCTCTACCTGCCCCAATTCCCAATTATAATACAGGATATCAGAAAGGAGGAGGCAGGGGAGGCTGGAAATGAAAAAGCGGGGCAGACCAAAGACGAGAAAGCAATCAAGAGACGGCGCCACAATCCAAGAGCCAAGCGAGCGAAGAGTCAATCAAGCTGGATGAGCTCGGTCAGCTAGGCGGGTGCTGGCTCCTCCTGAAGCATGTGATGAGGGTTCGTTTGTGGTTTGAAGTATTGGTGATGAAGCCATCTCCAATATATCAATGTGGGACAATTTGCGTCAAAACGAGCCTTCATAGATATAGACGACGGCTCTATGGGAACAAATAAGGGCAAGGCATAATACTTGTCGGTATAATGTGCGTCTGAAATATAGATATTACCTTGGTACTGATTCGTTCAAGATGCGGTTCACGAAGGTTGGAAAGGATCAGATGTTAAATTGACTCCCAACTTGTGACTGTCCCTCTCGGATTTCTATGCCTTGACACGATAACTGTCGGTGGGCTGGCTCTTCGTCACAACTCTCCGTACTCATTGTCATCAATCATTGTTTTCTACATGACACAATCTTGTCCGAATGACCGTTCTAAAACCTTTTCCTGTGCCCTTCGTCTTTGACGGTTCACCATCGTCATCCCTTCATCAATATTCCCTCATTGCCTCCAATCCGGAACGCACCGACTCAACATGCCCGCTTCACGACACTCACGGTACCTTGGCAAGTCTCGCAGTGAACCCTACCCAACAACCAGATCAACCAGATCTCCGAGGCGAGGAGCTCCAGTCACTATGGACCCTTTTCCCTCGTCCACCACCCTCTCCGGCACAGTCATGTTCTGGACCTTCATCAGCCTCGCATCAGGCCAAGACATCGATGCCGCTGCCGCTGCCGGAGAGGTCTACTCACTGCAGGACGGAGACCAGATCTTGTTTGACTATATTCTCGTCAAGGTGAAGGAGCTGGTGGAGTGGAATCCCGTAGTGAATGGGTTTTTACACGATGGCTTGACGTCGACTGTTTCTTCCCAAAAGCTTTTCTCCTTTCTCCCTGTCCCGTTCGAGGAGCTATCGGGGCTCACCGTGAGGAGATGTTTGGCATTTCTGGAACGCGGCGAGGTTCAAGCTACCGCGTGGACGGCATCGCTCCATCTCGCGGCTTTGATCGCCATCATCAAACTTGGAAAAAAGATATGGAAGGGTCGCATCACAGGTCCATCTGGTCCCCTTGGTGGCGAAGATGATTCTGGGCTCAATCAACCTATCAGAGCTCAACTCGTCCGGCATCGAGGCCGCAACGGCCGTTTTCTCAGAGGCCCGCCCACCATACGGATGCAGAACAAGGACAGCGACAGCAAAGAGAGGACCCGCCGAAACCTCGCCGGCAATCACTGGTAAAGCAAAATAGGTGACCATGAGCATGGGATGTAGCTATAGTATGTCGCCTGCCGTTAGTCTAGATGCTGCCAGACCTCAGATTGTTTGCTGTAAAACGATACTCCAACTTGATCCAACTTGATTCCACATTGACCTCTGTTCCTCTTCCACAGCCATCATCAGAATAATCTCGTGCTCGTTACCCCCTCCTCTGAATCAACAAGGTCAATCATGGCTGTAAGAATGAAATTCTCTCTGCTATTTCCTCCCCCATGAGTCTGCTTCCCATTCTCCGTTGTCTTCATACACCGAAAAGTCTGCACACCCAGAGAAAAAGAATAAAGATCGCTAACCCAAGGGTCTACCTCCAGCCCCGCAGAAAGAAGAAACTGCCCAACCAACCCCCTTCAGATACCACCACCACCGCATCAGACATCACCACCAACACCAACAGCGGCAGAAGCAACAACCCCGATCTCCCCCCCGCCACCACCACCACCGCCGCCGCCGCCGCCGCCGCCGCCGCCGCAACAGCGCCACCCCATCCACACCGTCCCCCTCACCCTCACCCCCACAACTCACGACGACCACACGAACCACACTACCAACTCCTCCTCAGCGCAATATTCTTCATCGCCGCAGGCTGGGCACTCCCCTACTCGGTCTCGTGTTTCCTCGCCAAGACGATCCCGAAAGGTCTGTGGCTTGCCTGGGCGTTCATATTACTGGTGTTTGTACTGCTGGGGAATACGGTCGCGTTGGAGGTGTGGATGTGGGAGAGGTATGGTGGGTATGGGTGGGGGTATGAGTATGGTGGGGGGGAGGAGGGAGAGGGAGAGGGAGAGGGGGGTACGGATGGGGGATGATTGATTGAGAAGGATGTTTCCTCGTGGGCTGGGATCTTGATTCGACGGACGGAGGAGAGGAGAGAGGAGGATTCGGTTTCCAGCTTTATCCTTGATGTGGTGGTGACCATTTCGCGGAGCTGACACGTGGAGGAGTCAAAGAAAAGATGTTTCTTCTTGTCTGCAGATAGCACTGATCCAATAAAAGCGAAAGAGACCTTCGGGCGCGTCCTTAATATGAAGAGCCTGGTAAAGGGTTTTGCTTGGCTCATAAGAGCAACTGGAAGCTGCACCTAGGTGGATGGATTATAACTTATAAGTACAAGTGAGGAACACCACCGGAATCCTCTCCGGTTCATGGAATACTTGCTTAATATATAGGTTCTCCAATCCAAATTCGGTGTTTTTGGGCCTATTGCGGTGGGGGCATACGGGCATAGCGCGTCACTTCTTGCTGAAGGGGCGGGTAAAGGGCCTGGTGAAAGGGTTTGGTAGAGGTTTTGGTAAAGGGCCCGGTAAAGGGCTTGCTGACGGGCTTGCTGACGGGCCTGGTGAGGGGCTCATTTAGGTATCACGCGTATCTTCAGGTGTGGGGAGACCTTGCTCACCTCTTACGTTCCCCATCCACATCACGGTGTTTTTGGGCCTATTGCGGTAGGGGCATGCGGACATGGCGCGTCACCTCTTGCTGAAGGGTTTATTAAGGGGCCTGGTAAAGGGTTCCGGTCAGGGTGCAAATGAGGGTGCAGGTGAGGGTGCAAGTGAGGGTGCAAGTGAAAGTGCAGGTAAAAGGCCTTGCTCAGCTCTCGGGTTCTCCATGTAAATCACGGTGTTTTTGGGCTTACTGCCGCGGGGACCATACGCCTATCAGGCTTCACCTCTTGCTGAAGGGTTTGGTAAGGGGCTTGCTAAAGGACTTAGTGAAGGGTTTATTAAAGGGCTTGGTAAAGGGTGCAGGTGAGAAAGCGGTAGGTAAGGGTGCGGTAGGTGAGTGTGATAAAGGTGGTAAGGGTGGTTAGGGTAAGGGTAAGGGGCCTTGCTTCGCTTCTAGATTCTCCATCCAGATCACGGTATTTTTAAGCCTGCTGGGGTGGGGGCATATTGGGATCGGGCGTCACCTCTTGCTGAAGGGTTTATTAAAGGGCCTGGTAAAGGGTTTGCTGAAGGGTTTGCTGACGGGCCTGGTAAGGAGCTCAGGCAGGTGAGGGAGGTAAGGGAGGTGAGGTGGTAAGGGTGCAGTAGGTGCAGTAAATGTGGTAGCTGCAGGTAGGTAAGGGTGCAGTAGGTGCAGTAGGTGCAGTAGGTGCGGTAGGTAAGGTCGGTGAAGGTAGTGAGTGGTGAGGGTGTCCGAATGTCAACAAACCGGCTCAGCCCTACCACGTCGTAATCGCAATACGGCCATACAAACCACCCTTTTCGTAAGGGCATTAACTACCACTCGTTTTAATCTGAAATTTAAGAGGTCGATTACGATAATAGTGTTTTTAAACCTTTAGCCCAATGCACTTAAAATTTGGTAGTAAAAGTGGAAGCATCCAAAGTATAATTTTATTTTTGAGATTTACAGATTTTTTAATATTCGTCGCTAATTAGCGCGAGCAAGTTGCTTAAAAATCCTTGGCACTTTTTTTTACGCGTATCTACTCTGGTGGTTAATATTAACTTTATAAATAACGCGTTAAATATATAGCTATTAATTTAAATAAAATATTTATACTTTAAGGAATCTATTTGCTTTATATATTTAAATTTAATATATATTAAATGGAAATAAATAGATAAAATCTATTAAGAGATAAATTCCATTCTTAATTCTTAAACTTATAATGCGGATCCTAAGGTCACTTAATTATTATTAATCTTAAAGGGGCAGGTTGGTTTTCTTAAAAGAGGAATATATAGGTATAATGTTGAATAAGCAATCTTAATCTACTTATTTCTGAATTAATTGTTTTTAATTTAAAGGTGTTACTAGATATAAAAAAATTTAAATACTATAATAGGAAAAATTTTTTATATAATCAGAAAAGATGGGAAGGAAGGAAAGAGCAAAAGTGATAAAATAGCAGGTGGCAATGGAGTATAATTGAAGATGGGCCGCAGCCCCTATATAAATTGGTAAGGTATAGGTTATTTACTATAATAATCCGTTATCCCTTTTCCTTTTAAAGTATATATAAATTGATTCTACCCTTAATTAGCCCTTTTAATATTTCTATTCCTTTATATATTTATCTATAAGTTTAATATCTTTTATACTTTTTTTTTTCTAACTCTTTTTATAATAAGGTATTACCCTTAATATTATTATACTTTAAATTATATTATATTTATTTATATATATCTTAATTATATATATACCTTTTATAATATCCTTTTAATAATTTAAATTATTATAAATATAAAAGTTAAAGAGGTATTAATATAATATTAATTTACCTTTATTCCCTCTATAATAAATTTATCCTTTTAATATTACGTATTATTAATAAATACTTCTTATCCTTTAATATTATTTATATATATATTTATTTATTTTTCTTATAACCTTATTTTTAAATTTTACTTAATAATAATAAATAAATATATTAAAACTTAATTTTCTTAAAGGTAATTTTTTAATTTTATTATTTTAATTTATTAATAATAGTAACCTTGGTACTTTACGTCTATTTATCTTAAGGCTTAGGTTACCTATATTTATATTTTCCTTAAATATAATATATTTAATCCGTATAAAAATATAACGCGTTTTATTCCGTTTATTAAAAGATTATAAATGCCGTCCTTTATAAGGATAGGACCTTATAATCGATTATTTTTTACCTTATTTCTTTATTTATATACTTTTAATATCTTTTTTAATCCCGTTATTATTAAGTATATCTTAAGTAGGTTCATTATATAACTTTAAGTACGTCTTAAAAAAGCTTAATCATTTAAGTAGGTTTTATTTAAATTTTTTTATAAATCTTAATATCTTTCTTTATTAACGTATTTAAAATAATATTATACGTAACTATTTAATTTATATTCGTTTATTAATACTATTTCTTTATTAATTTATTATATTAATATTAAGAAAGTAATTAAAGGGTAATGGTTTATTATAATTATTATTATTTATATATTATTTCTTAAGAGGATAAAAAAAGAAGAAAAAAATAAAATAATTATTTATTAATCTTTAAATGGCTTTCTGGTTTTTATATAAACTTTTTTAACGTTTATTATTATACTTAATAATATTTATTAAAAGTATATTCCTTATTATGATTTTTAATATATACTTTTATTTACTTATATACTTTTCCTTTAATTAATTAATATATTAAGTATTTTCGGGGCTATATTTATTTATAAATAAAATATATTTTCATATTCTCTTAATAACTTATATATAATCGTTCCGATATAGGTATTTCTGGAAGGCATATTAAAAGGGGTTCCTTCTAAACGTGGTAACATTATTTATTATCTTTATGAAATTCTTTCCCAGCCGGTTCCGTTGGTAAGTAAAACGTTAAAAATAACGTTTAATTATTTACTTACTTAATAATCGTACCGCGTAACCGTTTACTTTATCCTTTTTACTTATTTATTTTTTTAATTTCTTTTTACTTTTTTAAATTTTTTTATTTTTTTAATTTTTATAATCTTTAATTCCTTTTATACTTTAATTAATTTATCTTAAATTTAACTTAATTATATACTTAATTATTAATTATCCTTTTAAGAGTATATATAAATTTATAACCTTAATATCGGTTATTTACTTTATATTTATATTAACTTCCTTATAGTTTTTTCGGATTTTTTAACTTAAATTATATTAATTAAAATTACTTTTATTATATCCTTATACTTTAAAAGGCGTACTTTAATTATTAACCTTATTAAATTAAATGGATATATCCTTACCGTTATTAAAATTTATTTAAATATTAATTAAATAATTTATTTAAAGTTATATTTATCGATCCTTCTTAATTTTAATTTATTTTAACTTTTTTACTTCTAATAGTTTCTTACGGTATATATTTAGGTTTACGTTTTTTATATATATAAAGGTATTTAGGCATATACCCGGTATTAATAAATTAATAACGGTTATTAATTTACCTTTATTAACTACCGTTATATTAAAGGTTTATTAAATAACGCTTATTTAAACTATATCTTTAAATATTAACCGGGCGATTATAGTTTTTATCCAAATATATATAAATTAATTTACTTTTTAATTAATTATTATTAATTCCTTTTTATAGATTTTTAATATCGGGATATAGTTTAAGTAAACGTTTTTTTCTTTAATACGTTATATATTATTTAATCCTAATATTAATCGTAAATTTAATATAAAAAATCGTATATACTTTATAATTAATTATAATTCATAGTTAACTTAATAGTTATAATTTTAATAAGTATTTTTTATTATATTTTCTGCTTTTAATATTTATTTATTATTATTATAATTTACTTTTAAATCTCGGTTATTTAACTCCACTATTCATTTACCTTAGTAATCCCCGCTTAATCGTTATTCATTATTTTTATCCGCTTAATTAATTTAGTTATTTATATTACCTATTTTTTACTTATTAATTCAGGTAACTTTTTTAATCCAGGTAATCTTTTTGTTAATACGTTAATCTGGCCCTACCGGAATTATAGGATTATTTTAATTATATAAGCTTGTTTAACGTAATAAAATTTATATAAAATATAATTTATCCTTTTTAAGGATTAATTCCTTAATTAAGTTTTATAAACGGTCGCTTAAGAAAAAACAATATAATTTACCCGATTTAAACTTAATTAAAAATATTTCTAATTTAGGTTTTATCGGCCTTAATTTTAATAAATTACTTTTCCTTCTTATATATAAAGTAATTACTGATTAATTCTCCGTTTAAATAATAAGCTTACCCGGGTTCCTTCGTTAACTCCCTTTCTTTTTGGGTCCGTTATTCGTACTATATGTATACGGTAGCCTTTATTTATATCTTTATAAGTATTTTTCCCTTAATAAGCTCCTTTTTTTATTTCGTCCCCGTATATATAATAGCCTTTAAAGTTTTTAACTTAAATACGATTCCTTAACCGTTTTTAACCAAAGTTATTTCTATAAATAATATAATTATACTTTAAGGAAAAGTTTACGTTTCTCTTTAATTTTATATTATTAACGTTAATAGACTTTATATTCCGGATTATTCTTAATTTTATTATATTTAATTTATATCGTTTAACTTTAACTCCGGATTAAAGTTATTAAGTATATTATTATAATCTTAATTTTAATATACGTTTTACTGAAAAAATACGTATATAGCTATTTACGGATTAAAGTTTTAATCGGTTTTTAAATTATTCTATTAGTTCCCTTAATCGTATTACCGGGCTTACCCGTCGGGTCACCTCCTTAATAACGGGTTATTTTCATTTTAAGTTACGTTTTTATATATATACCGGTCTTCCTATTCCGTTTCCTTTTCTGCTCCTAAGATGGGATAATTAATACGGTTTTATGCCCTGTAATTATCGTAATAAAGGATAATATTAAATTTAATTACTTATTTTTATAACGTAATCGGGGCTTTAATTACCCGTTATTTAGAATAGATTTTTTATATATATTAATAATATATTTTATTTATATTCTTAACGTAATATTTATAATAAGTTTAATATTTAAATTTATAATCCGTAAAAAAGGCGTTTTTTTAAATAGATTTTTTAATATATAACCTTAATACCTAATTATACTTTTATTTATATATTATTTTTAATATACTTTTTCTTTCTTTTTAAGGAAATATTTTTAATTATAAATAATTATAACTTTTTATAATTTTATTATTTTATAACTTATAATATAATAAATAAAAGACTATAAATAAAAAACTAAAAGTTTAATATCCTTTTATTTATACTTATTTCCTTGAAATCTTTATTATACTCTTATTTCCCTTCTTTTTTAATTTTTCGTTTTTAATTATATTTATTAAAATAGCTATTTATTCCTTTTTCCCCCCCCCTTTTTTTTAATTTTTAAATCCGTATTTTCTTAGGATCTTTAATATACTGATATATAAGAGTAAATAAAATAAAAATATAAAGGAAATAACGTTATATTATTCGTATATATTTTTTCCCTTTAAATCGTACCATCTATAATTATAACGGTTTTTAGAGGATTAAAATATTCTCCGTTTATACCTGCCGGATCTTAATTTTCTTTATTATTTTTAATTTTAATTTATTGGAGGGTTTAAGATACCCAGTATATAATATAAATATTTTAAGATAATCCTTATAAAATAAATTAAATATAAGAATTTTATTTATCCTTTTTAATATATATAAAGCTTTATATTCTCCTATAAAGCCCTTAATAATAAATAACCTGACTTAATAAGGCTTAAGTTTCCCAAAATTAAAGATAAAATCCCGTTATATAACCAGCTGCCCTTTTTTAATGGGTTTTAACCTTATACTCCTTTATCGTAACGTCTTTTTTATCGGTTTTTTATTACGTTTAATTTCTCTTATAACTTTTCCTTAATACTTACCCGGTCTATTATAAATCCTTAGATAACTTTATATATTACTTTTTCCGAAGGTGGTATTATTCTTTTTATAATACGTATTTTAACTTTTAACCTGATTACGTTACGTTTATATATTATATCCGGTTTAACCCTAAAAAGGATATTAATAAGGGTATATTTTAAATATTTAATATATCTTAAGTTAATACTTAATATTGTTAATTTTCCCGTTTATATTTAATTATACTTTTATTAAGTTTACGTTTTCCTTATTACGTTTTACTAAATCTAATTATTAAACTTTATTATATTTATTACTTTATACGTTATACTTAATATAAAGATAAATTGAATATTATATAACCGGAGGAAACTTCTTATCTTTTTATTTATAAATATCTTCCCGATATCTATATATATTATAGCGGGTTTTAAGTAATAATTTATATACTCTTTTAATATAATGATTACGTCCTTTACTTTAATTAATATAATATAGAATAATTATATAAATTATAAGAAATAATTTATTATATTAAAGACGTATTAAAGACCGCTTTATACTTATTTAAAAGGGTTAATAAAGTCCGTTTTAAATAGGTTAAAAAGGGCCTTTACTTTAATTAAACTTAATGGAACCATATGGCTTCCGTATGCTTATTTCATATAAACTAAGTACCCTTATACGTATTTTATAATATTTTTTATTATATCCGGTTATTAATAATAATACCGTAGTTTTTTTAATATAATTTTTAATAAAAAATATCCCGCGTTATTATAAACCTCTTTAAGTACTTATATTATCTTTTCTTTTATTAAATATATCGTTTAACGTTTCCCGTATTAATAGAGTAACTTATTAATAATTAAATTAAACCTATAGTTTATAAGCTACTTATTAAATTTAATTTATTAAATTATATTTTTTTCCTTTAATTTTATCTTTATTTTAAGATATTTAATAATATCGGTATATTAATTATTATTTTTATAATAAAGTAATTCCCTAAGTTTTAATAACTCTATAGGCTTATACTCGATTTATATATATTCTATTTTATAATTATTATTTAATTTTATATTATATATCCGTATTAATTTATTATTGATTATCCTTTATAGTTATAATTCTTTTATATCCATTTTCTTCCTTTTATTTGTGCTTTTCCTTATTAATTTTCCCTTTACGTTCTAAGTTAATTAGCCTTCTGGCTATTATATTATGATTTATATATTATTATAAACGTTAATTTTTATTTTTTTTAAATTTTTTAGAAAGCTTTTTTAATATAATATAATATCCTCCTTTATTATTCTTTTAGAATTATGTCGTATTATTTTTATTCTTTTATATTTTAAAGGCTATTTTCTTTATTATTTTATTAAGTATGTAATTTAAATTATTAAATAATGCCCTTAATAAGTTATCCGCTGTTTTTTTTTTTTTTTTTTTAATATATTCGATTTTAATATATAATCTTCTTAACTTATTTACTTATTTTATAAAGATATCCTTATAATAATTTATATTTATAAACCCTATAAGTAATTTATAATTTATATTTATAATTAAAATTTCTTTTATATTTAATATATAGAAGAACTTTTCTTTAAACGTAATAATAACCATTAATTCTCGCTTATAAATATCGTAATTACGTTCCGCCTTATTTATTATATATAAATTATAAATAAATAAAACGGTATAACCGTTTTAAACTTGGGTAATATAATATCCGGCTCCGTATCCTAAGGTATTAATATATATATAAACCGGTATCTTAAGGTTTTATTTAAATAAAGCTTTAGCCCCCGTTACTATATTTTATATAAATTAAAACAATATATCCTTTAATTCTTTTTATCTTTATTTTATATTATTAATTAAACGGATAAAAAAGTAAGTTATCTTTATAAAGTTTTTAATTTATTTCTTTATTATATTAATGGTACCTAAGAATCCTTTAACGTTTTTTATATTTTATAATACGGGCTAATTAAGTATCTTCTTATACTTTTTAAGTTTAATTTATATACGTCTTTTTACCTTATAATCTTTTTTTAATACTTTAATTTTTATTATATTAATTTTTAATTTATTAAATAATAACTTTAACTTTAATTATAAAATTTACGGAAAAAAATAATCTCTTAAGAAGGCGAATTACTTTTCTTATATCTTATATACTTTAAAGATATTATTAAAATAGAAAACTAAGTTAATAAGGTTATATTCCCCTTTAAGAATAAAAAAGAATAACTCCGGATTTAATTTAAGGATAACTTTTAATATAATATTTATAAGTTTAATAAAAATAAATAAAGACGTACGTATTCCTTAAGGTATCTTTATAGATTATAATTATTTAATATTTAATACGTTAAAAATAAAATAATATCGGTTATTAAAATATATTTTAATTATTTAATATTTATATTTTATATCCGCTTAAAAGAAAGTCTTATATGATAGAATTCTTAATAAATTATATATTCTTTTTATTAACTTTATATAAGATATAAGTAATATTTTATATATAAAGTAATAATTAAATATAAATCGTAATTTAACTTTACCTTTTTTTCTTTATAAATATAAAAAGTATATTTTATATATTTATTTATTTATCTGCTTATATATATTTTATATATATATTTAATTTAATTCCTTATTATATGATTGTTTTAAGTTATTATTCCTTATTATTTAATAGCCTTTTAATAATAACTTTATACGGTTTAATCTTTAATCTTAATATTACTTTATATAAGAATAAATCCGTTACGGGGATCTCGTATAATTCTTTTACGTTTATATCCCTATATGTTTATAATACTTAAAGTATTTTAAGTCGTATTTGATTATTTAAAATAATATCCTTTAACGTAATACCTTCTTTTTTTACTTATACTTATAGTTTTTTATATAACTTTAAAGTATTAATCTTTTTCTTATTACTTTTTTATTTATTAAGAATATAATTTATAATAACTTTATTTTAATATTTATTTTTTTATTTTATAATTTTAAAATTAATTTATCCGTTACTTTATATATATATTTTAAATAGACTTAATAAGTACCGTATTTATACTTTAATAGTCCTTAATAAATAATTAAATTACCTTTATAGAGTATACCTATTTATTCTTATTAAGTATAACTTTAAGGTTTCGTTTTAAACTTATAATTATAATATTATTAATCTTAAATCGTTTATTTTAAATTATCTTTTATATCCCTTTTCCGTTATTCTTAAGAACTTCCTTAATAATTATAATTTTTTTTATAACGTATATAGTTAAGGTTTAATACGTTTTTTATAAATTAACTTATCTTTTTTTTAAAATATAATAAAAGTTATATTAAATATATTATAAAGAATATAATATTATTAATTAATAAGATCCGTTTAACGTTTAAAATTTATTCTTTTAATAATCCGATAATTTATTAAAGTTCTTTTTTCTTCCCAGTTTTTACTTTTCCCTTCGGTTTCCCCTTTACTTATTCTTTAATTTATATAAGCTTAACTCCTTCTTTTAAATCGTTATTTTTAGTTTATCGTTACTTCACGGCTATATTTATTATTATACTTATTTCGTAACTAACGTCCTTATTAAAGGGGTATCTTTCTTTCATAATAATAACTTTATAATTAAAGCCGTTCATTGCTTTTTTATTATTAACCTCGTTAAAGACTTTTCTTTCTTTTTATATAGTTAAAGCGATAATTATTACGTTTATTAATACGTTTAATTAATCGTTAAGCGGTATAATTATAAATAATAATAATAATTAATAATCCGTATCGTAACGCCCGTTTTTACGGTCTTAATCCTTTTTTTATATATATTTCCTTTTATTAAAGCTTACGTTATTTCCGTTATATCTTTATTTATAATTTATATATTTTTCCGTTAAGAATATATTATAATACTTATAATAAATAAAATATAATTTTATATTAAATAACTTAAAGTTATTAATATAAAAGTTTTTAAATTTAATTAAATTAAATAATCTTAAGGTAAATTAATTATTTCCTTTAATATCTTAATTAATATATGAATTCTATTAATAATTTTATAATTTTTAATTCGTATTTTCCGCTTAATTATTAATATTCTATTGGGATAAATTCCAAGGTTGGTTTTAATACTTAAATTATTAAAATAGTATTACTTACGGTAATTATATAGGCGTTATTTATATTATTAAGATATTTTAAAGTTTCTCATTTATACGATTCTAGGGGTATTTGGTTTATCGCGTTCCTCTTACTTATAATATTTATATAATTCCGTCGTAATTAATATATATTAAATTTACCTTTAATATAGCTTCTTAAAGGTTTCCGTTTATACGATTTAATTAATTTATAAATATTTAAGCTTTAAAATTCACCTTTTTATCCTTTTTTTCTTTCTTAAGCTTTTATTTCTTTTTTATTTTTTCCGTAATCCGTTCTGCCTTAAAGTATACTTTATAAAGATTAAGCTTTTTATATACGTTTTTTATTAAACGTTTATAAAGCTCTATATTCGTTAAATTATTTTTAAAATGATTAATTACGTCTTTTAATATATATTTAATTATTTTATTTATTATATTCTTTAACCTTTTAAGTTTAGTATTTTTTCCGTTTAAGTTATATATAATATAAAATATATATTTATAATAATTAAAAATAGAATTAATTCCTTAAGATAATATTTTAATATTATTTACCGTTTATTTTATAAAATTATTAAGATTTAATTTTAAGAATTCTTAACTTAATAATTTCTAAAAGTTCTTTATATCTTCCTTTATAACGTTATTTATTATTTTATTTATAAATAAAGTTTTAATTTTTAACTGCTTAACTTAATACGTTATATCTCCTTTAAGTTTTATATCCATTATATTTATTTATTAATTAAAGGAAGTATTTCTTCCGATTTTTTTTTTATATATTATGGATTTATTTTTATATATTATTTAATTTATTTTCTTATTCGTTTAATTCTCTTAATTTATAAAATAATATTTTAGTCCCGGGTTATATTATTATTTTTTACTATAAAGTTTCCGATGATTTTAAGGTAAAAATTAAGATTATTAATAATATTATAAAGTCTTTTTTTATATTTAATTTTATTATTATTATTAAGGAAGATACCTAGAACTATTTAAGTATTTTTTTTACTTTATATATATTAATTAATTCCCCTTTAAATTTAAGGGATTAAGGGATTTTTAATAATATTTTATTATTTTTTAAGGGAAGGTTAATAAGGTTTATTATTAAATAATCTTCGATAATACTTATAATTATTAATAAATACGGGATGGCCCCGTAATTTATATAAATTTATCCTGATTTTCTTTATCCTTTATTTAATATAAAATAAAAAAACATATACTTTTTTTAATAAAAGAAATAAAATAATAATAAAAAGGGTAATAATACCGTAATTAATTCCTTGGTTCGTATAATAATATTTAACTTTACTTTTCCTATTTTAAGAGTATTAAAATATATATAAAATAAAATATTTTATCGTTAATATATTATTAATATTAATAAAAATATTTAAAAGAAAAAGGTTTACGGTTATTCTAAGTAACTATATTTTATTTTTATTTTTTTAATTTTTTTCTTTTAAAGAAAAGGTTAAATTAATATATAATCGTAGAACGTTAATAAGGGTCTTTTTAATCTCTTAAGTTATTATATAAGTATATATGAATTATATTTTATTATAAGTTTATATTTCTTTTTTAAATTAAAATAAGTTTTAATTATCTATTCTAATCTTCTTTATTTTTTATATAAAAAAGCCTTAAAAAGGGTACCGTTAAATTAAGTAAATTTTACGTTAATAACCATTATAGGTTATTATTAATATTCTTAATATATATACGATATAATTATTATTATAAGTATATTTATCTTTATTCCTTTTTATTAGTTTTTTTAATCGGTTTTATTATTTTTTTATTATTATTTATTCTCTTAATCTGTTTTCTGGCTTTTTAATTCCCAACAACTTAATTTATAGCTTAAAATAAAGGGTTTATTATATCCGGTTAGCGTATTATATAGCTTACGGTTATTTCCCAGGAATTTTAAAGACCGGTTTAAACCTCCGTAAATAATTTAGAACCTAATTACCGTTTAAATAGCTTTCAGCTTAATAATTTACGTTTTAATAAAAGGTATCTCTTTAAGAAATATGTATAATTATTTAAGCCTTATTAAGGAATCTTATTTTTATTATTTTTATCGTTAAAATATATGGTTTAATTTGGTTATTCCGATAATTATTAAAAAGTTTTATATATTTATTAATATTAAAGTACTTAATATTACTTACGGGTTTTAAAAGATCGTTTACCCGGTATAAAATAATCTTCAGGATTAACTTTACGTCTTTAAGGAATATATACAATACTCCAAATTAAATTAAGGAGTTTTATTTATAATAAATAAATCGATTATTCAGAATTATTCTATAAAACTTACGGTTTAATTACTTAAGATAATTTAACGAGACTTATAATTTAATTGGGTTTAATCGCTTATATTAACTTAATAAGTTTTATATTTTAATTATTATAGTTATTAATTATTAAATAATAATTTTACGTTATTTAGGGTAATTAATTTTTTTCTATTTTTTTTCTTTAATTACTTTAATTTCTTCCGTTTTAAAAAAGCGGCTTATATTAATATATAAGTCGTAATTTCCTTAATAATAATTTAGAATATCCGGTAATATATATGATTATTTCTTAATTAAGGTTTAAGCCCGTTATTAATATAAAGGGTATTATTATCTTTTTATAATTAAAGCGCTTTAAAAAAGCTATTATTTTCCTTTACTTTTTGATTTCTAATAATTAACAATTGATTAATAAATATTAATAATATTTTACCGATACGTATAAACGGGGTCCCCGTATTAATTAAGGGTGGTAATAAGAATATCTGAATAAGGGTACCTAGAAAAGGGTTATTTAAATACCCTTATTTTTCTCGATTTTAATGTTTATTTAATAGGTAAATGGTAATCGGAAATGTTCTATAAATATATATAAATCCATAACCTATTATTCTCGTTATATATATATAATATAATAATAATAAAGGTCGGTTCTTTATGGTATCTTTATAGTTTTCGTTACCGTTAATTAAGGAAAAAGCACAGTAAGTTATTTACGATTAAATCGTATAACCAGATTGAATTCCCTAATATATATAAGTAAATAAAAGCCTTCTTAAAACCGCCAAAAAAGATAAAAAGGAAAAAAAGAATAAAAGTAATAAAATAATAGGTAATAATAAAGTACAATTAAAGATAGGCCGCAGCCCCTATATAAATTGGTAAGGTATAAATTACTTGCTATAATAATCCGTTATCCCTTCTCCTTTTAAAGTATATACGAATCGATTCCACCCTTAGTTAGCCCTTTTGGTATTTCCATTCCTTCATGCACCCATCCGCAAGTTTGGTGTCTTCCATGCTCTCCCCCTTTCCATAATCCTTTTTATTTAATATACTCGTAAGCTTATTTTACTCGTTTAACGATTTTACGAGCCTCCGAGTTATTCCTATTTATATACTCGTTTTACTCGTCTTATCTGAATCCGATCCTACGAGCCGTTAATAGCCTTGCTCGCTTTTCGTCCTTGGCATTACGTTATCTCCCTCTGGCTGATAACCCGGTTTTATGCATATACAATTTAATCCTGGCACCAATCGTAATAACTTAAAATGGATTTTTTTAAATACCCTTTATTATTATATTATGGTTAAAGATATAAATAAAAGTAGGTAAAATATATATTATAACCTGAAAGAATTATTTACAACCGATAACTTAAGTATTAAAAGGGTATAAATTATATCGGTTAAAGCCATTAAACTAGGTACGCGCAAAAAAATAACGCTAAGGATTCTTAAGCAACTTGCTCGCGCTAAAAGCTTACGTAACGACGAATTCCTATCTAGGACTCTTAGCCATAGTGATTTTAAGAAGAGAAGATTGCGGTAACAATATATAAGCGAGCCACTTGAGTCGTTCTTAAAGGGTAAAGTAACTTAGCGGATATTAATATAAGGCTTTTTCAATTAATATCTATATATCTATTCTTTATAATTAATCTTTCAATTAATATATACCCGTAGTTTTCTTATAATTATGACTTTTTTTATAGGATTAATTTTTAACTCTTCCTTTATCTATATGAAATCGTAATTATTTTTTTAATAAATCCCCGGGCTTTAACGCTTATTAAAATTAATGAACTCTATAATATATATTAAGGTAAAAACTAAAAGATGACGAGTCCTTTTATTCCGTAATAATTAATTATATAAGAAACGTTATAAAAAGGCGATTAACTGGATCCTTTTTAAACAAATTGAAGGATTCAATGTTAAAACCTTAATTTAAATTTAAATCTAAATTTAAACTCTGATTACTTTACATATTAAGAAAATATACCTTTCATTTTTACCTTTATTATTCTGTATAAAATAATTGATCCTTCCGTTTAACTTTAGTTTTAAGAAGGACTTATCTTATAAGCTTTTTAATGCCTTAAAATCTAAAATTAATAATAGTTATATAAATATAAATAACGGACGTTGTTCACGAAGAATTCTTCCTTATCAATCTTTATTCTGTAATTTTATTACTTAATAACTTTACGTATAACGAAAAAGTAATAGATATTTAAAACATTATTAATAAGTATTATCTTTTTCAATTAATATAAAGTAATCTGAAGGAAATTTTACAGATACTTAACTAACTTTAAATTAAATATAATAAAAATATTAAGGTTATTAAGAAGTTATTTATATCGGTATCTTTGAACATATTATTTAAGCTAACATTTACGACTTTACATTAACAATAAAAATTCCAATGTTTCACTTAGTATTAATATTAATAATTAAGTTATGCGTATTTTTAAAGTAATCGATTTTTATAAGCCGATAATATAAAATTACTTCAATAAGTATAAATAAATATACTTATAAATAAATATACTTATCAATAAAGATAAATATATAAAGCTTATATTAAAAACAAAAAATCCTCTTATCTTTAAGGGAAAAACCAAAGAATAATATTATTTATAAAAATTAAAAGACTATGATATAAAACCGATTTAAGGGTAATTACCATTATTACCTTATAATATTGAATACTCACCCAACCGGTACGGGATTAATCCCGCGGGATAGTTACGGGACCGGTACGGAACCGGGAAATACTAAGATACCGTTTTACTATTTATAGTATATTATATATCAAAATAAATAAAAAAAAATCCAAAAATTCAATATTAAAAGTAAATATTTCTTTTAATTAAACTTAACGGCTCACTTAATATTAAAAATAATATATTTTATACTTAAAATAAAGAAATATGTTATTAATATTTTTATTACCGGGATCTTGGCATTTCCCGGTCCCATACCGCCAGGATAGGGACGGTACGGGAACGGGATATACCCTTATACCGTACCGGCCGGTATGGGCAGACCATAATCAAATCCTGTCCCATACCGTCCCGGTTGGGGGAGTATTATTAAAGTAATCTTCATATATAATAATATTAAAAATCCAATATTAAGATATGTTTATTTACGATAAATATTTACGATAAATGAGAAATATATATAAGCAAAACGAGGGCCTGTGTTACGTGCATGCAGGGCAGGCAGTACTTCTCATCATAATTTGCGGTATTAACGAGCATGGTAGCCTAACGTCTTGGTATACGTACCTATATAACTAGCAATACCGTTTATAATTGTAATCCAGACAGTTATTACTCCACCTTTAATACCTGCACTTTATCTTTTTCCCTGATAAATAATAGTAATAACTAAGTTTCGATTCTACTTATATCGTTATATATAAGAGGGACCATAGATTACCCTTATTAACCGGCAGACTGTAATACGTAGAGTACTTAGCTTTATAAATTACCGATTTCTAGGTACCCTTTAATTAACGGATTATATATTATACGCAGTATATTTATACCCGGAATAATAAACCAATGGATAATACGCTTTCCTATAGTAACTTTTTACTTTTAAAGATTTATAAATACGGGAATTAATTATCAACTTACCTCCGGAATTAATACTTATAATAAGTAATAAAGACTTTATATTCAAAGGTTAATAAGGATAAGTTAAGCATATGTCAAACGTAAGGACGCATGAGAGTGGATGATATATATATGTATTGCATCTGATCTATCTAAGAAGTATGGTGCTATCTACATGAAATACCTAGGTGGTATAAGATATACGGCCAGGTGATGATATCTATACGCGCTATAATAGTATCTTAACACCATCGTATAACGGCTCAGTAACACTCTATGTAATATTATTATTATGCCTGCACCCAGGCTGATATACCCCCTTAGGATCGTGATGTTATTATAATAATAATACAGATCCTGGATACTCTTATTGTGGTTACCTTTTAATTGCTAGTATACCGTAATTATTGTAAATAAAAGATACGGTTTAAATTTAACGTTTAAGAAATTAAAAAGTTAAGAAAAATCGGTGACCTTAAGAGCAATAATAATAATAAAACCTTTATATTTTAAGTTACTCCGGAGCTTTATATATATTTGATTAAGCTCCGGGCACCAACTTAAATAATCTTCTTAAGTAATTATTACTAAGTATACGCCGAGAAAAGTTGAAATTAATAAAATCATAAAAATAAACGAACCCGGAAAAATTATCGTATACCCGGTTTATAATCGTAATTTTTTTAAGAGCTGAATCTCTCAAAAACGACGTCTCCGGGGTTTTACCGAGTCGTATTATAATACGGGGTTTCGGGGTTTATCGTCTTTAAGATTTAGGAGTCTTATGAATTCTTTATGTTTTTATAGCAGTAAGGCTTTTATAAAGCCGTCCGCTAATATCTTTACTATAAGTATATACTTAATATTAATCGTTTTCTTCTAATATTCTTATCGTAACCAATAATAATATATATTTATATAGCGGAGTTTTATAGTAAACTAAGAATTTATCCCTTGGACTATACGGATTGTTTAAATATTATCATACTCGATCTTTAATAAGTAAGATAGGTTTAATGTAATTAACTTAAAGAAACGGTTTTATTATATTAGTTCTTTTATTATAAAAGTAAGGCTAAGGAGCTTGGCTTTAGTAAAGCTTATTATTACCGTCTTTTGCTTTATTACTTTTTAGTTAATTAAGCCTTTAAAGAGCTTAAAGATATAGCCTTATAAACTATATCGTATCTTAAGATCATTAGTAAATAACGTATCTAAGGATGCCATAAAAACGGTATGCGGATTAGTGATTTTCCCGTTATATACGATAATATAGTACTTAATATATATAAGGTATTGTAATACTTTTATGGCTGCTTTTAAGTGTTGTTTTAACGGATTTATAAAAAACTTAAATAACTTAAATATTAAGTACGTAATATCCGTCTTCGTAATAACGGCTGCGAAGTTAATAGAGCCGATAAATTATTAATATATATAAATCTCTTAAGGTAAGGTTTACCCGGTATTTTTAATAAGAAATTCAGTATTCCGTAAAGGTACTCTAAAAGTACGACCTATTATAATATTGAATTTTGCCGTAAGCTTATCGATATAACTATCCTAATATAAACGGATTGCTCGACTTAGTCGATCTCGTATTATCCTTATACTTAAGAATTATTCTATTTTACCTAAGTTTCTTATTTTATAGACCTTAAAGAATTTACTTTAAAAGTTATCCACTTTTTAACTATATTTACGATCATAAATAACGACGATATTATCCATAAAGAAGAAAACCATTATATAGTTATTAATAAAGAAATATTCGATTTCCGGGATTTACTTTAGGCCCAGGTCCGTTAAGGTTTTTAAGAGATTTTTGAATTATAAAGCCGGTAATTATTTAAGCCTATATAAAGCTTAAAGCAGGAAAAGTAAACCTTTATTCCTATACCCTTTTAATAATTTAATATATATAGGTTCATCTATCTCGCTATTTATAAACGTATTAACGGCGTCCCATTATTTTATGTCCAAATCGAATACGGCTACTATAATTATAAGTACCTTAAGAACCCTGATTATTAGGGTGGCGGCAAATATATCTTAATCGGTCTTTTGTAAATTACCCTTTATATAAAGTTTCGCTTTATACTTGGTAAGATACTTTTTATCGTTAAATTTATATTTAAATACTTAAATAATAGGTATTAATATTTTATCCGCTTTTTCCGCATACTTAAGTGGGACCTCTTCTTATATACCCTTTTCTTTAAGAGCTTTAAGCTTTACTTCAATTGCTAACTTAAAACCCGCAGCGTATAAGTATTTAAGTATATAACGATAGTATTTTAACTCAGTAAGTAGGGTATTACGGTAAAGTATATTTACTTTTAATAAAGAAAGAGATAACTTTTCGTTTTTCTTATATAGCTTATAAAATGGTAGAAACGCAATAAAGGCTATATAATATAATAGCTTTAATCCATTTATAGCTAAAGTAAGGGCTATAGTATAATTTGCTTTCTTTATATTTCTTATAGCTCTTTTTCCTTTAATAATATTGCTTATATCGAAGTCGGATTTATTATTATCTTTCTTTTTCTGCTTTAAAGTTAATAAAGCTAATAAAACTAATAATGGATCTAATGGTAAAATTAATAATTTATTATTGTTACCGTTACCGTTACCGTCTCCTTTATTTCCTCCGTCGTTATCCTTAGATACCGTATTATAGTTTATTAATACTAAAGTTAATAAGGATAAATAATCTTCTTATTATTCTTTTTCTTTTCCCTTTTATATAAAGCCAGTAATATCATTTATGAATTCTTTTTTTTCTTCGCTATTTAATAATAGCTTAATAATAATATAAGATATATCTATTTTTAGGATATTAATTAGATAAAAAAACGGTTCTTTTTTAAGTTAAGCTAAATCGATCTTATCGGTTTTATAGAACTTATTCTCTTTAAAGAAGACGTCCTTTATATAAATCACTTTCTTTTAATTAAATATCCATATATTATAGATATTAATATTATCGTAATTAATAAGGAAATTAATATATACTTTTACTACCAATTTCTCTTTCTTAAGGATCGATTTATTAAGTAAGTAAGCTTTATAACTATACTATTTAAGGTATTAAAGGTTTAACTTTATACCGGTAACTTTCTCGAATAATATAGTTTATAAATGTTTTCTTATTAATATCCGATTTATAAGGAAACCGGCCGTTTATACGATCTATAGTTATAGGAACTAAGGAAGTTTTGCTTATAACCTTATAACCCTTACTTTTATAGTTAGTAAACTATTTTTTCATTCTAAATGGCCGTTTTATACGGCAGTATATAATGCTAACGACTTAAAGGTAATATTAAGCTCGTTGATAAGGTTATTAAATTTAGATCCCAAAGATCTCTTTCCGTTTAATTGAATAAAGGTTACATTATAGTAATATCGTATTTTAATCGTTTTAATAGCCTTCCGTAGGATATCTATTGCTTTAAACTTATATTTATAAATATATATTATTTGGAAATCGTATTTAAAGTAAACGATATATAATACTTACTGATCCCGGTTTATCGTTATACTCATCTATATAAGGTTATAAGTAATTCGAAAAAAAGGCTTTATTAATATTTCTGCTTTATATAAGGATCTCGATACGATCCGGTAAGCTTTTAATAAAATATAATTCTCATAATTGCTTATATTTAAGGCTTTAATATTGTTAGTAATCTTTACTCCCTTAACTACTTACTAAAGGTACTATATTACTTCATTAACAGCGTATATAAAAAGCTGGTACCACTAACTTATAGTTACTAATTTAACGATAGGTTTACCGGTTATAAATATCGCATTGAGTTATTTAATATTATCTTTAAGTACGTAGTATTTATTAATCCTTTTAACCAATATTCTTATCTATCTATTACTATAAAGGTAATAACGTTTAATATTAAAGTGAATACCTTTATCTATAAGGATAATATTAAATACGACATTAACTATAAAGTCAGGTATATACGTAACGTTATAAAGTATAATAAAATTATCACCTTTAAGGGTATCGATATTTATTTCGATTTTTTTATAAGCAGTAACTTTAAAATTGCTATTACCAGCGATAATAATATCGTTCTTTCTATTTATCTCTTTAATAAACCGGTCTTTCATCGTTTTATTATAAATGTAAAAGCTTAAGTTATAATTTAAAATCTATAATAATTATAATATATAAGATTCTTGTCTTATACTAAATATATTAAAATTATTACTATTATTTCGACCCGGTATAAATAAACTATTTTATTTAAATTCAAAGTTTCTGGATTTCTCGAGAGCTCGATTGATTCTCTTTTTCATCTTTATATCCTTAAGCTTATTATTTACTCGTTTTCTAAATATAAAATTGAATTTAAAGTTAATAGGTCGACCAAGTCGGTTTATACGCAGGTAATCGCACTCGTTAAACCAATATTTAATGCCGTAAAAACATTCTCTTAACTTAGTACTTTTACCCTTAAATATAAGCTTATTATCTTTCTTAATATTATCTTAATTTTCGTTAACAATAAAGGCTAAGTAAAACGGAGTCGATTTCTTTGCACTATTATACCGTATATAATTTTAAAATTATTCCTCGAGATTAATAAGAGCTATTAAGAAGTCAGTTAGGTTATTTATGTTAAACTCGTAAAGCTATATTAGTATAAGAGCCTGTTTCTCAATTACGTTAATAAAATTACGATATACCCGTTTCTTATTTAGTACTTTAAGGATATTACTACTTTTAACTTTTACGAGTACTTAAGTATACTTATCGAGTTATAATTTAGCATTTTGATGAGAATTAGGTCCCGTTATAATTTTGTGGTATTTTTTCTCTACTATTAAAGAGCGAGCGGAATCTAAAGGTATAAGCTTAATTTTAAGAGTACGTAGGTAGTTTTATAGGTGGTAATTTACGTCCTTAAGGTAGACGAGGTTTGCCTTATTAACTATTAAGTATATATAATCGTTAATTTTAATAAAAGACGCGTATTACTCTTTTTATTCTTATAATTCTGGCTTTTATACCTATAAATTATTTTTATAGGTTATTAATGCCCTTAAATTAATAGTTTCGTCCGCTGTAAAAACGGATTATATTAATTTTAATGGCTTATTTAAGTTTATTGGTTTTATTATAAGAGTAGGGTTAATAAGCTCCCAGACATAATACCCAGTAACCTTACTTTTAACGACGGTAAGCCATAAGTCCCAGTCTTTCGGGGTAATAAGCTTAACTTTATATAAGCTTATCTTAAAGCTATGAAGGAATAATAAGCAATAAACTTATTATACTCTTTAATTCCTTTTCTGTTTTTAATTTATATATAATATATTAACCTTAAGGACTCAATTTAAGCTTTTCTGGATGGTTAATTACGCCTTTAAATTAATTAATAAATAAGTGGCTATAGTGGTATGCGATACCGGGCTTATAACTGTTAAACGTAAGGACGCATAAGAGTAAATAATATATATATATATTACATCTAATCTATCTAGGAAACATAATGCTATCTATATGAAATACCTGGGTGGTATAAGATATACGGCCAGGTGATAATATCTACACGCGCTATAATAGTGTTTTGGTACCGTCGTATGACGGCTCAGTGATACTCTATACAATACCACCACCATGCCTGCACCCAGGCTAACAGCATAATAAGAAGAGAAGGATACTTTACTATATACTATAAGGTTAATATAAAGACCTTATTATTATATATTATAAGGTCGGTATAAAAACCTTAAAACTTATATATTATAAGGTTAGCATAAAGACCTTATTATACCTATACACCTTACGGTTAGCATAAAGGCTATATAAAGAGTATACCTTATCGTAACGGTAATAACTAAGTTATTACCCAGTCCATATAATATTTACGGCTTAGCTAGCTAATTAATAAAAGTAAAAGTATGGATATAAATAAGGGTATAGGATATATACTTACCCGGTCAAATTACGCAGATCTCGTTTTTAAATAATTTAGCTTCAATCCAATTGCTTAAATCTACGACTATTTCCTAGGTCGCGGTACCGTTCAGTTTTTATAATTCTTATTAATATTACTATTTACCTTACCTTATTACTTATTAACTATATATTCAAATAACGTTATCTATATACTTAAGGTTTACTCTTAATTACCTTTATTATTAAATTAATTTTTGTTTATAGTATTTTATAATAAATAATTCGACGTAAACGTTGGCTTTTTCCTTTTTATAGGTATTTATTACGTATATATAGGGTAAGTAGTACTTCTTATTATAGTTTACGGTACTAACGAGTATAATAGCTTAGCGTCTTGGTATACGTATCTATATAATTAGCAATACCGTTTACAGTTGCAATGCAGGCAGTTACCACTCCACCCTCAATACCTGCACTTCGTCTTTTTCCCTGACAGCCTGCTCGGATTAAATAACGGAGAAAAGGAATTTTTTACTCAGACCGCTCGTAAGTTACGTCACTTACGAGCAAATGAAGAAAATTACGAGCGCTCTGAGCGGCCCTAGGTGATAAAAAGAAGTTAAAACATGAAAAACGTTTAAAACGGTAACACAACCATTTTTATTTATTATGATATTTTTTTACTTAAGATTACTTGGCAGCGGGTATAACCGTAACCCCCTCTCAAGCTATAGGATTCAATGTTCTTAAAAATTAATTATAGATTCAGTTTTTTTAACTAAAAATTACCTTAGGACCTAATAGTATTGAATATAAAGGGGTAATGAAAAAAAAAGCGCCAAGTTCAGATTTTTATATAAATCACGAGCATCCAAGGAACTTATAAGCATCCAAGAAACTTACAAGCATTTAAGAACTCGCGAGTGCTTAAAGGTTAAGCGGAGGCGGACGTAGAATTTTTATACTCGTTTTACTCGTTGATACTCGGAGCAGCTTAAAGGCCTTACATATTAATAATAAATTTGCGGATATAAATAACTTATATTTTTATACAAAAAATATCTTTACTTACTTAAATAAGATTTATAAAGAAGTAAATCAGTAGGGTAAATAAGGCCCATTATAAATATCGTATACTTTATTAAAATATTATTAATAGGTTTAAAAGCTTTAAAACTAATATATTTTAACTTATTAATATCCTTTAATCTAATATTAAGTAAGTGTATTAACCTATATTATTAAATAATATTAAGATTTAAGGATACGTTTAAGATGACCTTTTATATTTAGTAAAAACTATATATAACTAACTTTAATAATTAAAGAAAGATTAATTCATAAATATTTAAAAGAAAAGGAAATAACTATTTATTAATAAAATAAAGTGGAAAAAGGTAGGAAACAAAGATAATAGAAAAACGGTGAAAATGGTAAGTATAATAGAGTGCAATTGAAGATCGGCCGCAGCCCTTATATAAGTGAGTAAGGTATAGGTTGCTTGCTGGTCTATTTGGTCTTACCCTCCCTTTTTGAAGTATATACGTTTTAATTCCACCCTTAATTAGCCCTTTTAGTATTAATACCGTTATATACTTAATCGCATATTTGGTGTTCTCCGTCATCTCCCCTTTTCCATCTCCCCTTTTATAATAGTAGTAAAGTAGAAGGGTCTCAGATTAAACGTTATTTCGGACCTTTAAATAAAAAATAAAGAATTTACCTTACTATTACGGACATGCATAAAGCATATTAAGTAAGTGGGTATAATATATATAATAAGTAGCTATCTAGTTATAAAGATACGTAATATAAGTATATAATAGAAAACTACGGAATAAGGTAAGCCCGCTCCGCGTTAAAGGATCCTCCCATGGTTTATACCGTAATACTTAACTTTATAAATATACGAGTTTTAAGCTATTCCTTTATTATAATTCTTATTATATATTTTGTCCTATAATAACCATAATATTAATAATATAATACTGTATAAAAGTTTTAGTACTAATAGATACCGGATTATTTTTAATATACTTATTTAATAATAAAAGTAAATTTAGATATTTAATTCAATGCTTTTATATTTATTGTTAAATTAAGCTTTTAACATACTATTTTAAATAAACCTTATCTACAATAATTTGAGATCTATATTAATAAAAGATACTATATTTTAAGGGACGATTTCTTTAAGTCCCTTTTAATTTTTACTTGTTTTTAAATTATTTATTCCCGATAAATTATATAAATCTATATAAAAAGAATTATTAAATAAATTTCTAAAACGTATTAAGTCAATCTCTATATGGATCTTAAGTAAACTTGACTCCGTTTCCTCCTTAAAAATATTAAAAAAATTAATTAAAAAGAATAAGAATTACTTAGAACGGTTATATTATAAGAATTATTTAAAAACGTTAAAAACCTTATTAAAATCTCTAGGATCGGAGTCGTCCTATTTAATTTACTTATAAAGGATAAAGAGAATATTATATCCTTAGCTTTAATAAAGTGTTTAATTTATTGTTTAAAAAACATTAAACGATAATTAAACTATTAAGATATTTAATTGATTAAACTTAAAATAACAACCTTTAAAAATATTAAACGTAAGTTACCAGGAAAATATTACGATTCTCTTATTATAATTATATAAAAGTAATATAATTATTATTTTACCGCGATATAAATTATAAAATTAAACTTATTAATAACTTCAAGGATTTTGTTATGAAACGGCGCATACACATGTACATAGCATCACGGTCTGCGGTAGGTATGAGCATAGCGGGTAGCTCCCGGGTGGTCTTGGCGCGTACACTCACTTAAATCCATAGCTATTTACCTAGCTACTTAATAATTATATTAATTATATATTATACTTATTACGTTCTTAATAAATGGTAGCAATAGCTACGTCGGTTCTTTATATATCATTATATATATAATAACTCGATTTTATTATCTCGTTATGAATTAGAGCCTATAGTACCCAGAGGCCACTCCAAAATCTTACTCCGGTAATATACCGTTAATACCGTATAGCTTAATATTCAGCTCCCTAATATAAAGCCTCTTACAATCCTTATAATAATAAACCCCCCGCGGAATAGGAAGAAAAAGCAAAAGGCCATTAATAATAAATCTATATCCTTAAAGTATAATGCAGAAAACGAGCTCACTAATAATAATAATAGTGGTAATATACTTACCCGAATACCCTCGTAAATAACTTAAGCTTAAGCTTAAATTAAAAGCTTAAATTAAAAGCTTAAATTAAGTTTAAATAAACTTATTTTTAAACTTTATTTATAAATAAACCGTTAACTTATTAATTATAATTTAAGGATCCATTAATATAAAATTTAATTAACTTATAAAAGTCCTTAACCGTTAATAGCGTTAATTAAGCATTGAAAAACCTTATTTACCATTTATAAATCCATAGATTAATGCATTAAATCAATTAAGTCCATTAAATCTATTAAATCTATTAAATCTACCTATATTTCCACCGAATCCTTAAGTTTTTAATATTGATTGATTGATTGATTTATACTACGGATCTAGTTAAACTAATTCCGGCGTTCCTTAATATGCGGCCTTTTAACCTTATTAATAACCGTAAAAACCTGATACTTATAACGTTAAGGTAAAACCGGCGTTTATTAGGCCTTTACCCTTTATCCTTTAAAATAAAGGATATTAATAATTATTTAAAAAGTAATAATTTATTTATATATTTCTTATATTTTAATTCCTCTAAGAAAATCCATAATATTACGATTATATCCTTATAAGGGCTATTTTTAAGCTTTTTACTTTTCCGCTCCTTTATATATTTATATTATTTTAATTTTACGTAACGTTTTTAAATATCTTTATTAATATTTATACGCTTAATATATATTTTTCTTATATTATTATTACCGTTAACTTTTTTAAAGACTTTTAATAAATATTTATTATTATATCTTTACGGTTATAAAAGATACTTTCCGGTTTATATAATTAATATAACCGGTTTCCGTTTCTCTTTTTCTTCTTTAACCGGTAACGGGCCTTTTCCGTAAAGTCTTTAATAACTTTATTTATTTTTATAATAAAATTAAACTATAATAATAATCCGGTAGATATTATAAATTTAATAATTACCCGGATATTTCACTTTATAAATAATATTTAATAATAATTATAAATATTAACTTTTATAATAAATTTTAACTTAGTTTCCGTAAATAAAAGATAAAAAATAAAAACGTATACGGTATTCTATTTTCTTTATTTATATTTATATTTAGTATTTATTTAACTTTTAATATATATAATAAATAGGAAATAAATTAAACCGTTCTTACTTATCTGGAATTAAATTATTAATACGTTATTACTTTTTTTTATAATATTATAATAACAGAAATACTTATTAATAATCTTTTTATCGTTAAAAGTTAAGTAGTAATAATTTTAAGGTATAAAGTCCTTATATTTCCGTTAATACTTAATTTACTTTATTATAATTTATAAAGTAATCGTTATAACCTTTTTTCTTTAAATCCTTTTAATCTTAATCTTTTTTACGCTTAACGGGAGTTTATATACGTTTAAATTAACCTTCGGGATATTAATAAAGTTCACTTTTTTTAACTTATTTTTATTTCGCCTTAATAAGAAAGGGGATAGGTATCTTTAATTTACTCTTTTTAACTTAAGGCTTATTAAGATTCTAACGGATCCACCCGTTTCTTATTATCGTAATTAAATATATATATTTTTTTAATTTTATTTAAGTGATTATTTAATTTAATAAAATTTTAATTAACGGTATAAAGACCTTAGACTTTAATATTGAGATAAGGGTTACTTTATAAATACCGTTAATTACTTTTAAATACCGGTTTTAGATTTTTTATAATATCTAAATAAGCTCCTTTTTATGTCCCGGAATACCCTTAAGTATATATTAGATGGCTATAGTATATATTATAGTTAACTTTATTACAGCTTAATAAATAATCCGGGCTTTCTATAACGTAATTCTTTATATTAATATAACGAAATAAATAAAGTTTTTTTCCTATAAAGTTATTTTCTTTTAAACCTTTTTTATATAATCCTTTTAATCGAGCTTCTTATTTACTTAAAGGCTAAGGACTTTAATATTAATATCGGAATTAAATTAAAATTATGATGGTTTAGATGGCGACGAACAATGGGACTCCAGAGGTCTAAAACGATGCGTATATGTATAGCTTTAATGATAATAAGGGAAATATATTAAGTACGATAAGTAGAAGTAACGTAATAGTTAAGAACAAGGTGGTAAACGGGTAAATAACTTATATTAATAGAAATAGCGATAATACGTATAAGTAATATAATAATAATAAGCCGGATAACGCTTAAAATAAATAAAGGAATTAAGGTTAATAAAATATACGTATTAAAGTATATAAAACGCGTAATAATAATATGGAAATAATAAATAAATAAAAGGATAGGAAGGCCGGTACGGTATTAATAATAAAGGGTATAAACGGGGGGAAAAAGCAGAAAGATTACGGTAAAAATATTATTAAGGGTATATAAAAAAGAAATAAAATTAATAAAGAGGATAGGACTTTAAAGGATTAAAAGTAAAAGGTAAAAATAATATATCGCCCGGTAAATAAAGGCGAAAAAACGGTAAGGGAAGCGGTAAAAACTTTAAAAAAACTCTTTATAATAAAGTGGAAAGATATTACGTTAAAGACCTAATTAATATTATAAATTAAATTTAAAAACATAAAGGACTTCTATATAAAAGTAATGGTAAAACTGGGGGAAATAAAGCGCCTATAAAGCTTTTAAAGGGCGGGAATAAAGGCATTAATAAAAAGTAAAGATAACGGCTTAAGGTTAAGGGTATAAAGTAAAAGTATAAAAACGGTAACTTCTTAAGTAAAAGAAAATTAGGCAATAAAAGTAATAAAAAAAATGCCTACGATAAAAAATAAAAAGATAACGGAGAAGAAAATAACTATATTAAAAAAAGTAAAGATAATAACGGTCTACCTATGTAATAATAAGGAAAAGAACGTAATTATAGAAGTAAATCCATTATAATTAATAAAGGCCTTTAAGGTAATAACGGAATTATTAATAAAATAAATTATTATAATACGTAAATTATAAAGTAAAAATATTTTCTTTAATATAATATTATTAAAAATGAAAAAAAACTTAAAAAAGTTTAAAACTTAAATTAATAAAAGAAAATATGAATTAATTAAAATTTTAAGGTAATTATTTACCGTTATAATAAATAAAATATATTTATTATATTTTATAAAAACCGAAAAAAAAAAACTATATTAAAAAGTATAAAAAAGGAAAATATAATTCTTTATTTAAGGCTTAAAATCATTAATTATAAACTTCTTCCGGTAATAAAAAGAGTTAATTCTGTAAGACGTATAAAAAGGTATTTTATTATTATATTAAATATAATATTAATAAAAATATATAATAACGTTTTAAATAAAAAAATTATTAAAAAAGGATTTTTTAAAATAACTTAATTATAAAATAAGATAACGGATATTTATTAATATTTTAAATATTAAAATTATAAATATATTATTATAAAATATCTTAATATTATAAAATATATAATTTATATTAAAGGTTATAATACTTATAAATATATAATGTTAATAATTAAGGGGCTTATAAAAAACATATTTAAATACGTTATATATAATAAAAAAAAATATTTAATATAGGATTCTAAATATATAATAAAAGCCAGGGAGATTAAACGTAAAAAAACCCGGATAACCGTGAAAATCCAACGGTATAATACGTATAGAATTAATTTAATAAATTAATTAAAAATAGCCTTAAAACGTAAATTTAATTAATTAAATAATAAACAATAAATAATAATAACAGATAAAACAAAAAAAAGGAAACTTTTTACGATTTTAACTTTAAAAGTTAACCGTCCTATATTTTTAATAATAACCGGGAAAATATTAAATTAAAAAACGTTTGACTTTAATAAAAAGTCCGTAACTTAAATGAATATAAATAAAAGAATCTTTATAAAGGTTAATATATAATATATTAACGCTTTTAAAAATAATATAATATAATATTTATAATGAAAAAATTAAAGTAATAATATTAATATTTAAATTCAAAAAAGTTAAAAACGTTAATATTATAATAATATAAGAATTATTATATAGTTTATATATATATTTATTTATTAACCTGAAAAAAAAGTTTTATTTAATTTTTAAGGGGGATAAAATAATTAAAATATATTTCTTTATAAATAAATAGCTTAACGTAAATAACTAGGATATTATTTATTACGGTAAAAACCTTTATATATTCCGTATTATAAAAGAAAAGGACTTAAAGGGCGACCTTAATATTTATAACGTATATAACCCGCTACCGGCTAATAAAAAAAGATTATTTATAATATTATTACTTAAAAAGGTCTTAATTACTTTAAGTAAATATATATTATTTAAAAACTTTAATTTATATTATTATATATAAAATAAAAAAAGGTATATAATAAACTACGTTAAATTAAATAACTTATTAATAGTTATTACTTAAGTTAACCTTTTATTATTAATATTATAAGGGACTATTACGTAAAAAAGTTATAAATTTAAAATGACGATTAATTTAATTTTTAATACGGAAAAGGTTATTAATACGGTATGAAAGGACTTAAAATATAACTCGGATTATATACCGATATAAATAACACTAGATTAAACCGTTAATACAACCTTATTATTACCGGTAAAGAGGATATAGAAAATAATTAAAATAATAAAAATTTATAAGAAAACGGAGTAAACAATAATATAATTTACGGATTTCTTTTAGTTAAATAATAAAGATTAAATTAAACTTTTTATAAAGCGAATAATAAAAATATTAAATGAAATAATTAATAAAATAATTTTAATAATAAAGCTTTCTTAAAAAACTAAAACTTAGTAAAATAAAGGATATATAACTATAACCGTAAAAATAAAAAAATTAATAAAGTAAGCTTTTAAGTATAAAAATTAAAAGATACTTAATTAATCAAGGGCTATTTAAGAAAAAAAGAAAAAGATTATTAAGAAAATTAAATAAATATACTTTTAATTTATAATATATAACTTAACGGTTTTACTTCATAATATTTAAAAGTTAATAAAATATAATAAAGAATAAAGTAAAAAATTAAAGTTTATTTTTAAATTCCCGTCTTTTAAGAGATCCGATAATATATTAATTAATACCTTTAATAATAAAATCGAGACCCTTAAAGGAGTATTTTTCCCTTCTTTATTAGAAATTAATTTAAACGATATCGACGGCGTTATATACTTTAATTGTCCACGGTACATGACTCAGCGGTCTCACCTCGTGGTGTTTGGAAGCTGGCGAAGTATGGCAGGGAACAGAGTGGGAAACCAAAGTTTATCCCTAAATTCCCGCCCCTTAAGAGACCCGATAATATATTAATTAACACCTTTAACGGTAAGATCGAGGCCCTTAAAGGAGCATTTTTCCCCCCTCCGTTAAAGGCTAACTTAAACGATATTGACGGCGTTATATACCCCGACCCCGTATTAATAAATAAGGTAATAAAATAAGATATAGTAATTAAGGCAATTAATAAATTAAAAAAAGATAAAACCCCGTAACCGAATAAAATCCTTAATAGATTCTTATTAATAATAATATTACCGTTTAAGAAGGTCTTTACCTACCTTTTTTAAATATGTTTTAACGTCGGTTATTATTTACGTAAGTTTAAAGAAATAAAAATAATTATCTTTAAAAAGCTTATTAAGCCGGATTATTCTAAGGTAAAGTTTTATAGACTTATTATACTCCTTTATATACTAAGGAAGGCCTTAAAGATAGTAATATTAAAGATCCTTAATAACTATATAGAGAATTACGGATATCTTTTTAATTAATAAATAAAAATAAGGAAAAGTTAATTAATAAAAATAGCCCTTAAAGGATTAATTAACGGTATATATACGGTATAAGGTTATAGGAAGAGGTATATTATGAGTTTTCTTTCTTTTAATATTATAGGTACCTTTAATAAAATAAATTATTAAAGGTTATTATATAACTTAAGGAAGAAAGGGATATTACCTTTCTTAATTAAATAAATAAAAAATTTCTTAAACGACCGAGTTATATTAATTAATTTAAGATAAAAAATGAGTTTAATAAAGTTTATTCTAATAGGGATTCCTTAAAGATTATTTATTTTTTTTATATTATTTTTATTCTTTAACGGTTTATTAATTAAAAAGTTTATTAAGTTAAAATAAAAGGTTTAAATTAAAAGCTTTATTAATAACGTTTATCTTTTAATCTATAATACCTTTATATATATAAATTATTTAAAATTAAAATAAACTTATAAAGTCTATTTTCAATAAATAAAAACTTATAAGGTTTAATTTATGCCGTATAAATATAAGTTTATTTATATAATTAAGAGCTTAAAGCTATATAATATAATAATTATAATAAACTTAAGTAAAATTATAATAAAACCGGATATTAATATTAAAGTCTTTAATTTTTAAATAAATAAAAAACTTAATTAAAAAAACTATATAAGAAAAATTTAGAAGAAAATAACTTTATAGGAAAAAGGCCTTATTTTTTTCGTTATATCGATATAAAGAGTTATATTATAGAAGGCCCGGATTATTTATTAAATTATAATAAAGTTAATTATAATATATATTATAATTATTTAATATATATTTAAAAAAAACTCCGGAATATAAGAAGGAGCTTATTTAAATATTATAGAAAGTCTAAAACCGGTATTTAAAAGTAATTAACAGTACTTATAAAATAACTTTTATTTTAATATTAAGGTTTAAGGTCTTTATATTATTAATTAAGGTTTTATTAAATTAAACAATTATTTAAATAAGGCTAAAAAGATATATATATTTAATTATAATAATAAGAAATAAGTAGATCCGTTAGAATCTTAATAAGCTTTAAGTTAAAAAGAGTAAATTAAAAATATTTATCCTTCCTCTTATTAAAATAAAGTAGGAATAAATTAAAAAGGAAATTAATTTTACCGGTATCTTAAAAATTAATTTAAACGTATATAAACTCCCGTTAAATATAAGAAAGATTAAGATTAAAAGGATTTAAAAAGCAAAAATTATAATAATTACCTTATAAGCTATAATAAAGTGGATTAAACGTTAACGGAGGTATAAAGACTTTATACCTTAAGGTTATTATTATTTAATTCTTAATAATAAAAAAATTATTAATAAATATTTCCGTTATTATAATATTATAAAGAAGGGTAATAATATATTAATAATTTAACTCCGGACGGATAAAACCGGTTTAATTTACTTCTTATTTATTATATATATTAAAGGTCGGATAAATACCGGATATAAATATAAATAAAAAAAAATAAAACGCTATATACGTTTTTATTTTTTATCTTTTATTTACGGAGGTTAAATTAAAATTTATTATAAAAATTAATATTTATAATTACCGTTAAATATTATTTATAAAGTAAAATATTTAAACAGCTATTAAGTTTATAATATTTACCGGATTATTATTATAGTTTAACCTTATTATAAAAATAAACGAGGTTATTAAAAACCTTATAAAAAAGGCCCGTTACCGGTTAAAAAAGAAAAAGAGAAACGGAAACCGGTTATGTTAATTATATAAACCGGAAAGCATCTTTTATAACCGTAAGAATATAATAATAAACGCTTATTAAAAGTCCTTAAAAGAGTTAACGGCGATAATAATATAAAAAGGATATATATTAAATATATAAATATTAATAAAAATATTAAAAGGTATTATATAAAATTAAGGCAATATAAATATATAAAGAAGCAGAAAAGTAACGAGCTTAAAAGTAACCTTTATAAGGATATAATTATAATATTATGGATTTTCTTAAGGGAATTAAAATATAAGAAGTATATAAATAAATTATTACTTTCTAAATAGTTATTAATATTCTTTACCTTAAAGGATAAAGGGTAAAAGCTTGGTAAACGCCGGTTTTTGTTTTAACGTTATAAGTATCAGGTTTTTACGGTTACCAGCAAGGTTAAAAGGCTGTATATTAAGGAACGCCGGAATTAGCTTAGTTAGATCCGTAGTATAAATTAATCAATCAATTAATATTAATATCTGGCTTTATTATAATTTTACTTAGTTTTACTATAACTATTATATTATATAACTTTAAGTTTTTAATTATATAGATAAGCTCGTATTTATACGGTATAAATTAAGCCCCGTAAGTTCTTATTTATTGAAAATAGACTTTATAAGTTTATTTTAATTTTAAATAATTCATACGTATAAAGGTATTATAAGTTAAAAAATAAACGTTGTTAATAAAGCTTTTAACTTAAACCTTTTATTTTAACTTAATAAGTTTTTCGATTAATAAACCGTTAAAGAATAATAATAATAGAAAAGAAATAAGTAATCTTTAAAGAATCCTTATTATAACGGGCTTTATTAAGCTTATTTTTTATCTTAAGTTAATTAACGTAACTTAATCGCTTAAGAAACTCTTTATTTACTTAATTAAAAAAAATAATATCTTCTTCTTTTTTAAATTATATAATAACCTTTAATAATTTACTTTATTAAAGGTATTTATAATATTAAAAGAAAAAAGATTTATAATATATTTCTTCCCGTAACCTTATATTATATATATGCCGTTAATTAATCTTTTAATAACTATTTTTATTAATTAATTTCTTTTTATTTTTATTTATTAATTAAAGAGAAATCCATAATACTTTATATAATTATTAAGGATCTTTATTATTATTATCTTTAAGGTTTTTTTAACGTATAAAGGAATATAATAAGTCGATAAAATTTTATTTTAAAGTAATTTAACTTAATAAGCTTTTTAAAGATAATCGTTTTTATTTTTTTAAATTTACGTAAATAATAACCGATATTAAAATATACTTAAAAGGAGTAAATAAAAACCTTTTTAAACGGTAATATTATTATTAATAGGAATTTATTAAGGATCTTATTCAGTTCCGGGGTTTTATTTTTCTTTAATTTAATAATCGGTTTAATTATTATATCTTATATTATTATTTTATTTATTAATATAAAATTAAAGTATATAGCGTTATTAATATTATTTAAATTAATCTTTAACGCATAAAAGAAAAATGCTTTTTTAAGGGCTTCGATTTTACCGTTAAAGGTATTAATTAATATATTATTAAGTCTTTTAAAAGGCGGGAATTTAAGAATAAACTTTACTTTCCTATTTTATTCCTTATTATACTTTATTAACTTTTACATATTATAAGGTAAAACCGTTAAGTTATATATCGTAAATTAAAAATATATTTATTTAATTTTCTTAATAATCTTCTTTTTTTTTCTTTTTAAATGATTTTTAATTAATTAAGCATTTTTTAATTCTTATATTTAAAAGTTTACTTTATTAACTTTTTCGTTTTTATAATTACGGTTATATATTTTTTATTTTAATAAATTTTAGCATTTTAAGAAAACTTTATTATTAAAATTATTTTATTAATTATTTTATTTAATATTTTTATTATTTACTCTATAAAGAGGTTAATCCGGTTTTTATTATTTAATTAAAAGAGGTCCGTAAATTATATTATTATTTTTTCTGCTTTTATATAAACCTTTATTATTTTAACCGTTTTTTATGCCCTCCTTATTAATAATAATAAGGTTATATTAACGGTCCAGTTTAAAGTTATTTATATTAATATATAATTTAAGTTATATTTTAAGTTTTTTTATAACTTATATATTATAATTACGTTAATAACCTTTTCCGTATTAAAGGTTAAATTAAATATTATTTTAAATTTATAATTCTTTTACGTAATAATCCCTTATAATATTAATCATAAAAGGTTAATTTAAACGGTAATTATTAATAAATTATCCGATTTAACGTAATTTATTATACGTTTTTCCTTATTCTATATATAATAATATGAGTTAAAGTCTTTAAGTAATATATATTTACTTAAAATAATTAAGATTTCGTTAAGTAATAATATTATAAACGGTCCTTTTTTATTAACCGGCGGCGGATTATATATATTATAAATATTAAGATCGCCCTTTAAGTCCTTTTCCTTTATAATATAGAGTATATAAAAATTTTTATTATAATAAGTAATATCTTAATTATTTATATTAAACCGTTTATTTATAAAGAAGTATATTTTAATTATTTTATCCCCCTTAAAAATTAAATAAAACCTTTCCCCCGGGTTAATAAATAAATATATATATAAATTATATAATAATTCCTATATTATTATAATATTAACGTCCTTAATTTCTTTAAACTTAAATATTAATTTTATTATTTTAATTCTTTTATTATAAATATTATATTATATTATTTTTAAAAGTATTAATATTGATTGATTGATTGATTTATACTACGGATCTAGCTAAGTTAATTCCGGCGTTCCTTAATACTCGGCCATTTGGCCTTATTAATAACCGTAAAAAAACCCGATATTTATAACGTTAAGAATAAAAACCGGTATTTACCCAGCTTTTACTTACGTTTTAAGGACTAAGAGCATTTACGGCCTTTTAAAGAATAAGAATTTATTTATATACCTTTTCTAAGAAAACCTATAATATTATAATTAAATCCATTTAAAGATTACCTTTAAACCTATTGCTTTTCCGTTACCTTATGGGTTTATTTAATATTAAAATTTTAAAATTCCGATTATATTATTAAATGTCCTTATTAATATATATATTATTATTATTTTATTTATATAACTCCGTTAACCGATATAATATCGTTTTTTATATTATTCCGGTATTTATAGTCCCTTTAACCCCCTATTAAATATAATTTTCTTACCGTTGCTTTTTACCCCTGGGTTAATAGTAAGGTTTTTTAGTTAAGTTTTTAACCATTTTATTTATTTCTTTGGTTAAGTTAAATTATAATAATAAGCTTATAGTTATTATAAATTTAATAGCCGCTTTAATACCTTTTTTATTAATAAGTATTTAACGATAATCGTTAATTCCTACCCTTTTAATTAATCCCGATCTACGTTCCTTAAATAGTAAATAAAAGATTAATATATATATAACGTTTTACTTTTATTATTTATATTTATAGTTAACGTTAATCCGGCTATTAACGTATATAATAAAGAAAAAGTAAGTTAAACCGTTTTTATTTATCCGGAGTTAAATTATTAATACGTTATTACCTTTCTTTATAATCTTATAATATTAAAGATACTTATTAATAACTTTATCGTTATTTAACGTTAAGTATTATTGCCCTTAAAGGATTAATTTTTTATATTTATATTAACGCTTTATTTACTTCTTTATAGTTTATAGGATAATCGCCGTTAATTTCGCTTTTATAATTTTTTTTTTCCGTTGTTTTCGCTTTAAGTAAAAGTTTATATATTCCTACGTTAATTTTTTAAACGTAAATTAAGTTAATTTCTTTTTTAATTTACTTTAATTTAATTTCTGTAAAGGGGATAAATACCGCTTTTTTACGCTTTTTTATTTAAGGCCTTTTATAATTCTGGTAAATACGTTCGTTTTTTATTAACGTAATTAAGTTTATATCTTTTTTAAACTTCGTTTAAGCGATTATTTAATTTAAGGCCTACTTTATTAATAATATAAAGACCTTAGATTCTAATATTAGGACGGGAATCGCTTTATATATTTTATTTATTACTTTTAAGTATTAATTTTAAACTTTTTATAATTACCGGACGGGCTCTTTCCTATATTTAGGTATACTTTTGGGTACGTATTAAATAACTGCCGTATACGTTATCGTAAACTTTATAATTATTTAATAAATAGTTTTAATTTTTATAAAATAGCTCCTTACGTTAATACCGTAAGGTAAATAAGGCCTTTTTTTTTATAAAATTATTTTCTTTTAGACCTTTCTTATATAGTTTTTTTAGTCCAGTTTTTTATTAATTTATAAGTTAAGTATTTTAATATTGGCTTCCGGTTTTACCGTTATATTATTTAAGTCTATTATAATTATTATATTATATAGCTTTAAACTCCTTATTATATAAATAAACTTATACTTATATAAGGCGAATTAAGTTTTATATATTTTTACTTATCGTAAATAAACTTTATAAGCTTAATTTAACTTTAAATAATTTATATAAGTAAATATATTATAAATTAAAAAGTAAATATTATTAATAAAGCCTTTTATTTAAATTTTTTATTTTAATTTTATTAAGTCTTTAATAAACGGGCTATTAAAGAATAAGAATAAAATTAAGGAAATAAATAACCCCTGGGGAATCCCTATTATCGCGGGTTCTATTATATTTATCTTTTATCCTAAATTAATTAATATCGCTTAATTACTTAAGAAACTTTTTATTTAATTTATAAAGAAAAATAAAACCCCTTTTTCCGTAAATTATATAATAATTTTTAATAATTTATTTTATTAAACGTTTTTATAAAATTTAAAGAAAGAAAACTTATAACGTATTTTTTCCTATAGTTTTATATTATATATACGTTATTAATTAAGCCTTTAAGAGCCGTCTCTATTAACCGTCCTCTTTTTACCCTTATTTATTAATTAAAAAATAATTTATATTTTTCTACGTAATTATTTAGGATTTTCATAATTATTATCTTTAAAGTTTTCTTTAACGTATAAAGGAATATTATGGGTTTATATGATTTTACCTTTAAGTAATTTAATTTAACTAACTTCTTAAGGATAATCGTTTTAATCTTTTTAAATTTACGGAAATAATATTTTATATTAAAGTAAACTTAAAATAAATAAATAAAAACTTCTTCAAATAATAACGTTATTATAAGAAGGAATTTATTTAATATACCGTTAAGTTTAAGGGCCTTATTTTTCTTTAATTTATTAATCGTTTTAATTATTATTTCCTGGGTTATTACTTTATCTATTATTATTAATTTAGGATATATTATACCGTTAATATTTATTAAGTTAACTTTTAATAATAAGGGAAAAAACGTTTTTTTAAGAACCTAAATCTTACCGTTAAAGGTATTTATTACTATATCGTTTAGTCTTTTTAAGGGTAGAAACTTAAAGATAAATTTGGGTTTTTTATTCTATTCTTTATTATATTTTATTAGCTTTTAAATATTATAAAAGGAAACCGTTAAGTTATATATTATAGCCCGGAAGTATATTTATTTAACCTTCCGGATAATTCTTTCTTTTTCCTTTTAAGCTTCTTTTAACCGTTAAAACGTCTTCCGGTTTTTATATTTAATAATTTATTTTATAAGTACTTTTACCTTTATAATTATTTTTATATATTCTTCGTTTTAATAAGTTTTAACTTTTTAAGACGGCTTTATTATTAAAATTATAACGTTAATTACTTTATTTAAAGTTTTTATTACCCGTTTTATAAAACGGTTAATTTATTCCTTATTATTAAACCGGGGGAGTTCCGTTAATTAAGATATTATTTTTATTATCTTTATAAATATTTTAGTTTCTTTAATTATCTTTTATATTTATTTAAACGGTAAAAACAAAATCGTATTAATAAATTAATCTAAGGTTATCTATATCGGGACGTAATCTAAACCGTATTTTAAGTCTTTTCGGGGTTTATATATTATAACCGAATTAATAATACCTTCCAAGCTAAATATTAAATTAATTATAATCTTAAGTTTACGGCTTTTTTATATAATAGCCCCTTTTAACGTTAATAACGTAAGATTAAACCGTATAATAATTATTAATAATTCTTTAAATTCAGTATAATTAATCGTATGATTATCCTTATTTTATTAAACGTAATAAAGATTAAAGTCCTTTATTAAAAGGTACTTATTAAATATAATTATAATATCCTTAAGTAATAAGATTATAAAGGGTTTTTTCTTATTAATTAATAACGGATTATACGTATTATAAATATTTAAGGTACCTTTAATATCCCCTTCTCGTATAATCCGGAGTATATATAGGTTCCCTCCGTAATAAGTAACGTCCCAGTTATTTATATTTAATTTCTTATTAATAAAGAAGTATATTTATATCGTTTTATTATTTTTAAAGGTTAAATAAAAATTATCTCCCGGGTTAATTAAAAAGTAAATATATAGATTATATAACGGCTCCTATATTACTATAATATTAATTTTTTTATTTTCTTAAATTTGAATATTAATATTATAGTTTTAATTACTTCCTTATATATATTATATTATATTACCCTTAAAAGCGTAAATATATTAAATATTAATGTTTATTAAGTTTTTTTTATTAATTTCCTTTTATATAAACGGTCTCTTTTTAAGGTTAAGCGTTATTTATTTTAATTTTCTTATTATAATAATAATTCCGGTCGGACGGTTAACTTTAAAGGTTAATATTGTTATAAATTTCCTTTTCTTTATATTATTAATTACCGTATTTTACCCTTCCTTATTTAATAAGCTCCGTTTATATTTTAAGACCGTCTTTAATTACTTTATTGGTTTAAATTTATATAAATTATAACGTTAAACTTTAACCGTTATTTTAATCTTTTTACGTTAAATTTCTTTCGCTTTTATTATATATTATAAGTTTTATATTAAATAACTATTATTATTATACGCCGTATATTTTAACGTATTCCTTATTAAGCTTTTTATTATTAAGCCAGCGTATTTATATATATTATATCCTTCGGTATATATTATATACTTTATATTATTAAAATACCTTATAGTAATATATTTATACCTTTAATATTTAAAGTATTAATAAATATCCGTTACTTAATCTTAAGGTCTCGTTAATTTAAGGGATTTATCTTTTATTACCTTTTTATTAAAAATATCGTTATATATTCTTATTAATATTACGCTTAAAATAACTATAAAGTATTTCTTTATATAATTAAAAACGTTTAACCTTTTTATTATAAGGGGAAACTATAATTAATGATTTTTAGCTTAGGGTATAAAACCGTATTTTTCTTTTTATCCTCTTTAAGATAACTTCTTTTTCCTTTTTTATAAACCTTATTAAATATATCCCGTTTATTGCGATAATAAAAAATTACCTTAATACTTTTGCCGTTTTATACCCCTTTTTACCGGTTTATCCTTTTAAATTTTTTTAATCTTTTTTCATTTTTAATAAAATTATATTAAAGAAAATATTTCCACTTTATAGTTTATATACCGCAATAATTTATTCTATTAATAACTTTCCCGTTACCTTAAATGTTTTTATTAATTATACCGGTTTTATTTTTACCGTTATACTTTTTTTTTTATCCGATAATCATATAATTATTATTTTTATTTTCTTTAATACTACCGTTTTCTCCCCCGTTTTTATTTCCTTTATTATTAACGTTAACGCCGCTTTTATAGTTTTCGTTATTTAGTTTATTCCCGTTCCTTTCCTTAAAGCCTCTTTTATTATTCTTTTATTTTATATATATTCTTTTTATCTCCCTTTATTTCCGTTTACCGGCGTTTTTATTATTGCCTTTTAAGTTCTATATAGCCTTTTTAATTCTTTTAAATTTCTCCTTATATTTACGTAAAAGTCTTTTACTTTCCGTAACCTGATTTATAGTATTAATTAAGTCTTTAACGTAATATTTTTCTATATAATTATAAGGAGGCTTTTTAATATTTTTATTATTTCTTCCTTTTTTACTTTTAATTTATATATTTAATAATTATTTTTTTTCGTAACTTATTTTTATTTATTTAATATCTTCTTATTTTTACTTAATTCTTTCTTAATTTATATATACTTAATAAAGCTTTTTACGCCTCCGTTTACTTTTTATCCGTCCTTATATACCGTCTTTATTCCCTCTGCCTTTTATTTATTACTTTTTATAATAATACTTTTACGCGTTATATATATCCCTTTACGCGTATCTTATTAATTATAGGTTCTTTATTCGATTTAAGGTCTTTTTATCTCGTATTTATTGTATTATTTATATAACTTATTACCGTTCCTATTAACCTAAGCCGCTTATCCTTTTTCCCTTTTTATTTTTCCTATTATTCCGCTTCCGTTTATCATATTTAAGGTATTATCCTTACTATTAATTAAGCTATATACGCGTGTATCGTTTCTGACCTCTGGGGTCCCGTTGTTCGTCGCCATTTTCATATTTATAAATATATTAATAATCAAAGTATTAATATATTATATATTAATTTCTATAAAAACTCCTTTATTTATACTTATTTAAGTTACGGACTTTTTATTAAAGTTGAACATTTTTTAATTTAATACTTTTTTAATTATTATTAAAAACGTAAAATAACCGGCGCTTAAAGTTAAAATCGTAAAAATTTTTTTTTTTTTTACTTTATTTATTATTATTATTTAATTTTTATTATTTCATTAATTAAGTTTACGTTTTAAGGCTACTTTTAATTAATTTATTAAATTCATTTTATACGTATTATACTATTAGATTTTTATAATTATCCGGGTCTTTTTACGTTTAATTTCTTTAACTTTTATTATATATTTAAAATCCTATATTAAGTATCCTTTTTTATTATATATAGTATGTTTAAGTACGTTTTTTATAAGCCTTTTAATTATTAACTTTATATATTTATAAATATTATAATTTTTAATATAAATTATATATTTTATAATATTAAAATTTTTTATAATAATATATTTATAGTTTTAATATTTAAAATATTAATAAATATCCGTTATTTTATTTTATAATTAAGTATTTTAAAAGATTTCTTTTTAATAATCTTTTTATTTAAAATATTATTATATATCTTTATTAATATTACGTTTAATATGATAATAAAATATTTCTTTATATATCTTAAAAAGTTAAATCTTCTTATTATTAAAGGAAGTTTATAATTAATAATCTTAAGTTTTAAGTAAAAAACCGTATTTTCTTTTTTTATATTCCTTAATATAATTTCTTTTTCGGTTTTTATAAAATATAATAAATATATCTTATTTATTATAATAATAAATAATTACCTTAAAATTTTAATTAATTTATATTCTTTTTTATTAACTTAAATTTTAAATTTCTTTAAGCTTTCTTTCGCTTTTAATAATATTATATTAAAAAGAATATTTTTACTTTATAATTTATATACCGCGATAATTTATTTTATTAATAATTCCGTTATTACCTTAAAAGCCTTTATTAATTATAACGGGTTTATTTTTATAATCGTGTTTTTCTCCTTATTATTAAATAGGCGGACCGTTATTATCCTTGCTTTTTTTAATATAACTGTTTTTTCCTCCGTTATCCCCTTATTTTTTACCGTAGATATCCTTTTTATTACTTTTATTGCCTAGCTTTTTTTCGCTTAAAGAATTATTACCTTTATATTTTTACTTTATACTTTTAATTTTAAACCGCCGTTTTTATTCTTTATTAACGTTTTCATTCCCGTTCTTTAAGAGCCCTATAAACGCTCCGCTTTTTTTAACTTTACCCTTATTTTTATATAAAAGTCCCTTATGCTTTTTAATTTAATTTATAATATTAATTAAATCTTTAACGTAATATTTTTTTACTTTATTATAAGGAATCCTTTTAAAGCCTTTACCGTTTCCCTTACCGCCTTTTTACCCTTATTTACCGGGCGACGTACCGTCTCCGTTTTTTGTTTTTAATCCCTTAAGGTTTTATTTTCTTTATTAACTTTATTTCCCTTTTATATACCCTTAATAATACTTTTACTATAATCTTCCCGCTTTTTCCCCCCGTTTATACCCTTTATTATTAATATTATACCGGTTTTTTTTACCCTTTTATTTATTTATTATTTCCGTATTATTATTATGCGTTTTACGCGCTTTAATACGCGTATTTTATTAACCTTAATTCTTTTGCTTATTTTAAACGTTATCCGGCTTATTATTATTATATTACCCGTACGCGTTATCGCCGTTTCTATTAATATAGGCTATTTACCCGTTTACCACCTTATTCTTAACTATTATATTACTTTTACGAACGGTATTACCCGTTTTTCCTCGATATATACGTTATATATATTCTTTATTAGAATGGCGACGAACAACGGGACCCCAAAGGTCAGAAACGATATATGCGTGCATAGCTTAAGTAATAATAAGGACAGTACCTTAAATACGATAAGCGGAAGCGGAATGGTAAAAGTAAAAGGGGAGGAAGGGCAAGCGGCCCAAATTAATAGGAACGGTGATAAATCGCACGAATAACGCGATAAATACGAGATAAAAAGGCCTTAAATTAAACAGGGAGTTTATGGTTAATAAGATACGCGTAAAGGGATACGTATAACGCGTAAAGGTATTATTATAAAAGGTAATAAATAAAGAATAAAGGGGACGAGGACGGTACGCGGGGACGGATAAGGGGCAAGCGGAGGCGTAAAAAGCCTTATTAAGTATATATAAACTGGGAAAAAGCTAAATAAAGATAAGGAGATATTAAATGGATAAAAATAAATTATAAAAAAAATAATTACCGGATACGTAAAAGAGAAGTAAAAAAGGAGGAAGCGGTAAGGGCGTTAAAAAGCCTTTTTATAACTATATAAAAAAATATTATATTAAAGATTTAACCGATATTATAAATCGGGCTACGGGAAATAAAAGACTTTTATATAAAAGCGGGGAAAGATTTAAGGAAATTAAAAAGGCTACGTGGAGCTTAAGGGGCGGTAATAAAGGCGCCGGTAAATAAAGGCGAAAAGAGATAGAAAGGATATATATAAAGTAAGGAAATAACGGAAAAGGCTTTAAAAAAAGGAATAAAGATAAGCTAAATAATAAGGGCCGCGAAGGCGGCATTAGCATTAATAATAAAGGAAATAAAGGCAGGGGAAAAAACGGTGGTATTAAGGAAAACGAGGATAATAATTATATAATTATCGGGTAAAAAGGAAAGGAGTATAGCGGTAAAAGTAAACCCGTTATAATTAATAAAAATATTTAAAATAACGGGAAAACTATTAATAAAGTAAATTATTACGGTATATAAATTATAAAGCGGGGATATTCTCCTTAATATAACCTTATTAAAAACGAAAAAAAAGTTAAAAAAATTAAAGAGATAAACCGGTAAAAAAAGGTATAAAACGGTAAAGGTATTAAGGTAATCCTTTATTATCGCGGTAAACGGGATATATTTAATAAAGTTTACGGGGGAGGAAGGGGAAGTTACTTTAAGGTGGATAAAAAAGGAGAATATAGTTTTCTATTTTGGATTAAAGATTATCGATTATAGCCTTTTTACTATAATAAAAAGGCTAAACGCTTTTAATTATATAAAGAGATACTCTACGGTTATCTTAAGTATAACGTTAATAAAAATATATAACAATATCTTTAATAAAAGGGTAATAAAAGGTAAATCCTTTAAGTTAATAAAACCTTAAGACCGGGCAGCGGATATCTATTAATACTTTAAATATTAAAGGTATGGGTATATTATTATAAGGTACCTTAATAATACGAAGTATACGATATATATTAAAGGGTATAATACGTATAAATACGTTAACTTAATAGTAAAGGGCTTAATAAAGAATACGCCGAAATATACGGCATATAATAATAATAATTACTTAACGTAAAATTTATGGTATATAATAAAAGTAAAGGAGACCCAGTATAAAGAAACTAGGATAACGGTTAAGGTTTAATATTATAATTTATATAAATTTAAACCGGTAAAGTAATTAAAAACGGTTTTAAAACGTAAATAGAGCCTATTAAATAAAGAAGGATAAAATATAATAATTAATAACGTAAAGAAGAAGAAGCTTATAATAATATTAATTTTTAAAGTCGGCCGCTTAATTAAGATTATTATTATAATAAAAAGATTAGGATAAATAACGCTTAACCTTAAAAAGAAATTATCTATATAAATAAAAATCGATAAAGAAAGTTTAACGGATATTAATATTTAATATACTTACGTTTTTAAGGATAATATAATATAACGTACGTAAAGAAGTAGTTAAAAATGTAATATTAATATTTAAATTTAAAAAGGTAAAGGATATTAATATTATAACGATATAAGAACTATTATATAATTTATATATTTATTTTTTAATTAACCCGGGAAATAATTTTTATTTAGTTTTTAAAAGTAATAAAACGATACGGATATATTTCTTTATTAATAAAAGGTTAAATATAAATAACTAAGACGTTACTTATTATAAAGGGAATTTATATATATTCCGGATTATATAAGAAAGGGATATTAAAGGTACTTTAAATATTTATAATACGTATAATCCGCTACCGGTTAATAAGAAAAACTTTTTATAATTTTATTATTTAAGGATATTATAGCCGTATCCGGTAAGTACCTCTTAATAAAGGACTTTAATCTTTATTACGTTTAATAAAACGAAAACGGTTATATAATTAATTATATTAAATTTAAAGAATTATTAATAATTATTATATAATTTAACCTTACGCTATTAACGCTGAAAAAAACTATTATATAAGAAAGCCGTAAACTTAAAACTATAATTAACTTAATATTTAACTCGGAAAATATTATTAATTTAATTATAATATATAGACCCTAAAAGGACCTAAAATACGGTTTAAATTATATCCCGATATAAATGATTTTAAATTAGTCTATTAATATAACTCCGCTTCCACCGTTTAAATAAGCATAAAAAATAATTAAAAAAACCAAAATATTAATAAAAATAATAGAAATAATATCTTAATTAGCGGAACGTCCCCGGCTTAATAGTAAGGAATAGATTAACTATTTTATAAAGCGGGTAATAAAGGCTTTAAATAAAGTAATTAACGTTATAGTCTTAATAATAAAACCGTCTTAAAAAGCTAAAACCTATTAAAATAAAAAATATATAAAGGCGATTATAGAAGTAAAAACGCTTATAAAATAAATTACTAAATATAAAAACCAGGAAACGCTTTAACGGTTAAAGGAAGCTTAAGAAAAAAAGGAAAAAATTATCCGGAAGATTAAGTAAATATACTTCCGGGTTATAATATATAACTTAGCGGTTTCTTTTCATAATATTTAAAAATTAATAAAATACGGTAAGGAATAAAGTAAGAAATTTAAACTTATTCCCAAGTTTTTACCTTTAAAAAAATTAAACGGTATAATAATAAATACCTTTAATAATAAAATTAAAACTCTTAAAAAGGCATTCTTTCCCTTATTACCGGAAGTTAATTTAATAAATATTAACGGTACGGTATATCCTAAATTAGTAATAATAAATAAAATAATAACCCAGGAAATAATAATTAAAATAATTAATAAACCGAAAAAGGATAAGGCCCCCGGACTTAATAATATATTAAATAAGTTCTTATTTATAGTAATATTATTATTCAGAGAGGTTTTTATTTATTTATTTTAAGCTTACCTTAATATAAAATATTATTTTTATAGATTTAAGGAAATTAAGATAATTATCCTTAAGAAGCCGGTTAAGTTAAATTACTTAAAGGTAAAATTATATAGACTTATAGTATTCCTTTATACGTTAAGGAAAACTTTAAAAACGGTAATTATAAAAATCCTAAATAACTACGTAAAAAAGTATAAGTTACTCCCCGATTAATAAATAAAAATAAAAAAAGGATGGTTAACGGAAATAACTCTTAAAGGCTTAATCGATAACGTATATATAATATAAAGCTATAAAAAAAATATATTATAAATCTTCTTTCCTTAAATATTATAAAGGCGTTTAATAAAATAAATTATTAAAGGTTATTATATAATTTACGGAAAAAGGGGGTTTTACTTTTTTTTATAAATTAAATAGAAAGTTTCTTAAGTAATTAAATGATATTAATTAACCTAGGATAAAAAATAAATACAATAAAGTTTATAATAATAAGGATTCTTTAAGGGTTATTTATCTTTTTAATCTTATTTTTATTTTTTAATAGCCTGCTTATTAAAGACTTAATAAAGTTAAAATAAAAAATTTAAATAAAGGGCTTTATTAATAATATTTACCTTTTAACTTATAATACGTTTACTTATATAAATTATTTAAAGCTAAAATAAACTTATAAAGTCTACTTATAATAAGTAAAGATATATAGGGCTTAATTCGCCCCGTATAAATATAAGTTTATTTATATAATAAGGAGCCTAAAGCTATATAATATAATAGTTATAATAAACTTAAGCAATATAACGGTAAAACCGGAAGTTAATATTAAGGTACTTAACCTATAAATTAATAAGAAATTAGATTAAAAGGACTATATAAAAAAGGTCCAGAAAAAGATGGTTTTATAAGAGAAAGGCCTTATTTATTTTATAACGTCGACGTAAAAAGCTACTTTATAGAAGGTTAAAACCGTTTATTAAGTAATTATAAAGTTTACAATAATATACGTAATAGCTATCTAATACGTACCCGAAGGTACGCTTAAATATAGGAAAAAGCCCATCCGGTAATTATAAAAGGTTTAAAATTAATACTTAAAAATAATAAGTAAAATATATAAAGCGATTCCCGTCTTAATATTAAAATCTAAGGTTTTTATATTATTAATAAAGCTGGCCTTAAATTAAATAATTATTTAAGCGAGGCTTAAAAAAGGTATAAACTTAATTACGCTAGCAGGAAACGAACGTATTCATTAAAATTATAAAAAACCTTAAATAAGAAAACATAAAGAAATAATATTTATTTCTTTTATAAAAGTCAAATTAAAATAAATTAAAAAAAAGGTTAACCTAACTTATATTTAAGAAGTTAACGTAAAAGTATATAAACTTTTACTTAAAGTAAAAGCGGTATAAAAGAAAAAAACCGTAAGGGCGAAGTTAATAATAATTACCTTATAAATTATAAAAAGGTAAATAAAGCGTTAATATAAATATAGAGAATCGATTTTTTAAGGGCGACGGTACCCGGCGTTAAATAATAACGAGGTTATTAATAAGCATTTCCGGCGTTATAGGATTATAAGGAAAAGCAATAACGTATTAATAATTTAATTCCGGATAAATAAAAATAACTTAATTTATTTCCTCTTTATTATATATATTAATAGCCGGATTAACGTTAACTATAAATATAGGTAATAAAAGTAAAATACCGTATATATATTAATCTTTTATTTATTATTTAAGGAACTTAGACCGGGATTAATTAAAAGGGTAAGGACCAATAATTATCGTTAAATACTTATTAATAAAAAAGGTATTAAGGCGGCCGTTAAATTTATAATAATTATAGGCTTATTATTATAGTTCGGCTTAATTAAAGAAATAAAAAAAGTGGTCGAAAATTTAATTAAAAAACCTCGCTGCTAACTTAAGGGTAAAAAGCAGCGGCGGGAAAACTATACTTAATAAAGGGTTAAAGGGGCTATAAATACCGGGGCGGCGTAAGAAACGATATTATATCGGTTAATAAAATTATATAAATAAGGTAATAATAATATATATATCGGTAAGGATATTTAATAATATAATCGGAATTCTGAAATTTTAATATTAAATAGACTTATAAGGTAACGGAAAAATAATAAGTTTAAAAGTAACCCTTAAATAGATTTAATTATTATATTATAGGTTTTCTTAGAAAAAACGTATAAATAGATTCTTACTCTCTAAACGGCCGTAAATGCTCTTAACCCTTAAGACGTAAGTGGAGGCTGGGTGGATACCGGTTTTTATTCTTAACGTTATAAATATCAGGTTTTTTGCGGTTATTAATAAGGCTAAATGGCCGAGTATTAAGGAACGCCGGAATTAGCTTAGCTAGATCCGTAGTATAAATCAATCAATCAATTAATATTACTTTTACTTATCGTACTTAATATACTTCCCTTACTATTATTAAAGCTATACGTATACGTATCGTTTTGGACCTCTGGGGTCCCTTTGTTCGTCGCCATCCTGACGGTTCTAATAAAAAATATAAGTTTTTAATATAGGTAATACCCTTTTTATATTAAATTTACTAGCAAATTAAGTAATAATTATACTTAATATATGTTGGCGAAGTAAAAAGCTTAAGACCTATAACCCCGTACTTAATAACGTTTATATGTTTATAAATTATATCCGTTAAGTTATTAAATTAAGAGGCTATAAAATCGTTTAACTAAATATTAACTTATAATTACGTAATTTAATTAAAACATAATATAAAGTTAAATTAACGGACCTTAAGAGATCTATACTTAAGAAAGTATTAACTTTAATTAACGTTTTTATTAATACCTTTATTAAAAGGTTTAAATTAAACCTTATTAGAGCCCTCCGTAAGTTAAATATATTATATTATATACGTATAAATGCTACCGAGAAAAAAGATTTAATTATTTACTTTTATGAAATACTTAAATTACTCCGTTACTTAAATAGTTATAATATCCTTAATAAGTTAATTATAGTATTTTAATATATTAAGTATAATTTATAGTTTACCTTTTTAAAACCTATTATTAATAATATCCAGTCCTTTATTAACCAGCTTAATTCTTATACGTATATATAATATATATAGTATAAGAATTTTAATCCTTAAAAGTTTAAATGATAATAGTTATTAGTCCCTTAATCGATAACATTAATATTTACTTAATAAGCCCTTCTTTAACCTTTTCGTAAATAAGTTTTAATAAATCCTTAAAAAACGAGTTAAAGTTAACCTTATATATATTATATAGGTAAAGACTCTTATAATATATATAATATATAATACGGATAAGAAATAGATTATATATAAGAAAAACTATATTAATAAGAACCCTTAATATATATTATTAATAATAATTATAATATATTATAATATAATAACTTTATATAATCTTATAAGCTTAATAAATGAAATAATTATAAGTATTTCCTATAGATATTATTTTAATAATAACTTACTTAAGATACGATCCGGTAAAACCCCAGAAATACGTTTTTTAAGTAATTTAACTTAATTATAAATCTTAAAAACCACGATTATAAACCGGGTGGATTACGATAAATTCTCGGGTAATCTTTTTCTTAATATACGATTTTAATACCGGCCTTATACGTTATTATTATTTATTCTTTTTACTTTATTAATATTTTTAACGCTTTAAATATATTATAATTATTATTAATAAGGGCATAAATAATATTATATTAAGGGTAATAATATATAATAAGGGCGTTACTTTTTTATCTTTTAGCCGGTATATTATTATAAAACGGCGTATACGTATATATATAGCATTACGGTCTGCGGTAAGTATAAGTATAGCGGGTAGCTCCCGGGTGGTCTTGGCGCGTACACTCACTTAAATCCATAGCTACCTACCTAGCTACTCAACAATTATATTAATCATATATTATACTTATCACGTTCTTAATAGATTTATTGTAGAATTAAATATGCCTATTATTTCAACTAAGGATTTAAAAAAAGAATATATTAAGTTAAGCTTTTCTTTACTTTTTTAAATTTTTTTTAAGACATATTTATATTCAAGAAGAAATAATAGTTTACAATTTTATATAAACTATTAGAAACTTAAAATATTAATAAAAAAAAAGACCGATATTTATTATTATTATTAAAGGAAACCCTTATACGGATTACTAGTTATAAGTACCTAATTAAAATTGATATTATTATAATGTTTATGTTATTCGATGCGAGCAGGTAACTGTTTTCCTGATATTATCCCTTATTAATATGCCTATATTCTTTCATTATCCGTAAGAATGAGATCTTGGCACTCATTTCATATGAAATTTATCTATTGTGGATCGCTTAAGTTAAATATATTTAATACCAATATTAATACCAAGAATCTCCACTTATAATAACCATATGCTGACCAGAAAAAACCGAGAAGAAAAATTCGAGACCGAAACCGAGAAAGAAACCCAAAAAAAAGGGGAATAACCCGGAACTGTCCCGGAATACAGTCGTTGGACTTGACGCTTTTGAGTACGACGGTTTGAAGCGGAGTCGATTACCGTGATGTTCTTAATAACAACCGAGTCAGACTCGTACTGGCTCACTTGCGTGCTTATTGACTGACTAACGACTGAAGAATAGAATGCCTTTGAAGCAGGCTCACTTGTGTGCTCATGCTGCACAGCTTTGGAAGGATGTCGACCGGCCGGCTCATCTGCGACGTCGACGTTGGATTGACAGGACGCCCTACTCCTCCACCACTCGTTTCTTGGGATCGGAGCTGTCTTGTTGGCCTTGATCCCAGCTCGTCCTCTTAGGCAGAGTGGCCGTGGGCTTATCTTGTTGTTCTTCTCCTGTAATCCACCTTTTCTCCTCTCAACATGAAGTTTGTATTACCGGTCTTGACCATGTCTTATGGGCTCATGAGAGGCTCGTGTGTTCAAAGATGGGACGCGTAGAGGTGAGGTGAGCCCTGTGTTGCGGGCAGGGCGATGGACTGATTTGACTTGGGGAGAGCTCTCCGTCGGCTGCCAACCCGATTGCGACGGTGTTGTTTTGGTAAGGTGTACGACTGCATACGAGGCTCACAACCAACCCCGCGGTACAGAAGGATAGCTCTTATTATGTCAGCGATTCACCTCATGTCCGGGCATGGACTAGGTATGGGTAATGAGTATGATGGAATAAGAACTATGAAGGTGTCGAGGATACAGCTGGATGGGACAATATATGTCAGTGCGTGCCAAGACCATCCTGTGAGCTAGGCCCAATGGGTTTAGCATACCATTCCAAGGATTGGAGAATTGAGCATCCAACCATCACGCGGTCCTCACGGAAGCTATGTAAGCGGCACAGAAAACTATCGTCATAACCAGAACGAGCGGATTGCAGGTATTGCGCATAAAATTCACTTAATTGGCCCAATACGTCAGGGGGAAGGAAGAAGGCATAGTTAAGATAATAAGCTCGAGCAGGAATAGCAGATTGAAAGACCGGAGGGTCTATCTGCAGGTAAATCGATGACCGCAGGTAGGGTGAAGGTGTCTGCAACGGCGCTGGCGTTGCTTCCCACAACATCCCTCCTGCACGTTTTTTGCGAGATCCTTTCTCCCACAAGAGTCATCCTTACTTGGTCGGACCCATCCAGGACTCCACGTAGGCTTGACTTAATGGTGATACAGTCGATAGAAAGATAACATTTTCCCTCCGCATTCAATGCCGGACCAAAGGGGTGAGGACCGTGACTAGACCGAGAAATGTATATGCGGAATCCAACTTGGTTCGCCAATCACATCTCATGTCTTCTGTCCCGGGGGGGCGCGGAAATTGCCCCTTGCTCTGTTACGTTACCGGCATGCAGGATTCTGCTGGGCATCGATGGGTCCCGTCGACTCTTTTCGAGAGTCCCGTCGACTCTATATTGATCTAGAGATTCGAAGCTGGACGAGGTACAGCTCCCATGCCGCACAGCATGCACCTCGGCATGGTATACCGCGTGTGATGTAGACGACGCCTCCTCTTGCTGGCTCCCTTGTTTACCACGCCCTCGGCAGTAGAGGTTGTTCTCTTGAACTGAGGTTCCGGCTGCCATTCCATTATTTCCATCACCGGAGCGATGGGGCCGGTGAATGTCCGTCGTGATATTGCAGCTTCGACCGAGGACTGGATTCCAGTCGACACCCTGTTGCTTTGGATCCTGGGCAGCAAGTTCTGACAGGGAGAGCGCGAGCTTGCCAGCAAGGCCGCTACGGCAGAGGGTAATCCACATCAATCTCCCGTGGAGTAGTATGAACCCCATGTGTGGATCTGCACCGTTCTCTTTGGGGCCGAGGCACTGGCGGCAGAGGTTGGACGGATTGGTCCATGTTCGGTCGCCAGGAGGTCTTCGCCAGGAGGGTGGTCGTCTGGAGGGTGACTCTCTCACTCTCTGGACCTATGTGGTTGAGGGGGTTCTTGCGAAGAAACACTCATCCTCCTCAGCGTCTCATGGTTTTTGCCAGGTAATATTCACGACCCCAAGAAATCGTAATAATGAGAGCCTCTACTTTTGAACTTCGCCAACATTTCCTTATGGTCATCAGTCTTCCTCCTCGCGGATCCCACCGATGTCGATCCTGAAGCGAATAATCAGAAAAACCTTATTTTGCCAAACAGGGAAAATGGAATAAGAAAAGTGACGGCCTCGGGTACGGCAAAATAAATTTCAACGGACTAATTCCGGGGGGAGCGGAAGCAGCGGAGGAAGGAACGGTTCCGAGGGGTTCATTCACTTTCTTGTATTCCCTTAGCTAGATAGTCCTTTTTCAATCAATCATTCTCTACCCACCAGAATCTCGTCCCTCGTTCCTTTATGATGCAGTGGCTAATTGGGGAGCACCATCAGTAGAATTGTCTGCCAGGGGAAAAAGCACAACGCGGCATTGAATCCCTACCAGCCTCATGTCATGTTTGTCACCCAATAATATGATAGTTGACTTCCGATACATGATCCTCCTGGCTACACGCCCAATGAAATATCGACTAGATCCACCCCCGGAGGTCATCCAGCACCTCGGACCTGAGAAAAGAAGCATCACCATATGGCAATGTGCTCAGTCCTCACAGAGAAAGTGCAAACGCCCGCAACCTTCAAGCCGTTCATGACCTACCTTATACTGCTACGAGATGCTGGAGGAGTACAACCTATACTCTCAGATCTGTCATTGTCTCGGGAAAAGGCATCTATGGGCATCATGGATCTCCGCTTTCGGTATTCAGGCAGCAGTAGACATGAAGAGAAAGGAATATGACTCCTGATCTGGAAATTGGAACTGATGCGAAACATGAGACCGACTGAAGATCAAAGGAGCTAGAAGATGACACTTGCACATGGGCAGCTTCAACTCTCCAACTCTCCAACTCTCCTCTCCTTCTTCACTTCAGTACTTTGGGCCAGCATGTCAGGGACTGGTGGAATCACAGCGGATGGGTCCAGTGACACCAACATGTCAAGCAGTCCTGACTCTGGTGATACCACCATGTCAAGTGTCAATCCTGATCGTGAACCTACGTCAGAGAGTCCCTCTACAGTCCCCATGTCGTGGACTCCTACTAACCCACCTGATCCATCCCCAAGCTCCACACACGGGCTTGGTGGCCCCTCCCCAAGCTCCACACACGCGTCTGGTGGTGACCAGGCGGATGACGAGGCCTCCGCCACTTCGGATGGTGCTGAAGGAGAGGACCCTCTTGAAGTCTTCAAGTCCATCTTGTCTACAGAGACGGTGATATCCCCCATTGAGAAGCTTCCACCTGACGCAGTGCTGACTTACGCCATCAGTACACCCAAAACATTCTCGAGGCAGACCAAGGACTTCTGACTGCTGGAGAGAAGCGCACACTGCAACGTATTGCCCGTCATTTCAACCCTCCACGAGCTTCAGCAGGAAAACGCAAAAGAGAAAATGGTGAAGAGGGAGAGGCAGCAGCAGCAGGAGGAGGAGGAGGAGGAGGAGGAGGAGGAGGAGGAGGAGAAAGGCCGCCACGAAGACCAGCAGCTACAAGTGCCTGGGCGGCCATCCTCCGAATCACCAGCCTCGCCTTGCCCCCAGCCATCCGCCGTCACCTGGCGCAAGACCCACGTGGAAGACCCGAGCTCTTCCTCAACGATCCTCGCTACCTCAACAACCTCGAGGGTCAGCTCCAAGGCAAACAACCCAACCAAGGGGAGGGTTTCCTCTGCTCCATCCGTTACTGCAAGCAAGTCGAGTCCCGCAGCGAGCTCGACCGCGCTCGCCGGCTATTCTCCATGCTCTTCTTCTACGATTTCACCACCACGCGATATCCAGGCACTCAAGGCCGCGTCGGGCCTATTATGGAGACGGAGATTAAAGCCTATTTCAATCGGATGAACCCGCCCGATCTGCATATTGGGGAGACTTTGGAGGACCTCCGCAAATATAGTCTGCGTGGCAGGAAGCTGTCGCGTATCGCGGATCAATTTGGCACGGGGGTGATGTTCGTGTTGGCCAATGAATTGTCGTCAGACTTGTAAGTATTCTATCTTTCTCTCTCTCTCTCTCTCTCTCTCTCCCCTCTCTCTCTCCCTCTCTCTCTCCCTCTGTCTCTCCCTCTGCTTCTGCTGCAGAACCTCCTCTAACGTGGGCTTCCGACCTAGTCTCGACAATAAATGCTCCCTCAGCGGCGTGGCCCATGACCGAGCCATCGACCACCTCCGAGATCTGGGAATGAGGAGTTTTGCCCGAGAGTCACGGGCGAACAAGCTGGGAGATAATGTGAGGCAACAATTGCTACGGCAGTGGAGTTTGCCGGAGCGGAGGGAGACGGAGGAATGAAAAAGAAAAGGGGGGAGGAACGGGGAAGTCCTGGCGCTCAAGACGGGATAGATTGTATGTGTGTATATTGCGTTTAAGCTCCGACCAACCAGATGGATTCGGCAGCCTGGTATCGAGGGGTTCTGGTTCCTGATGTACAAAATGAAGATTCATACTGCTTTAGTTAGATTGGATCAAGTCTATACTCTTCAAGCATTCGTTCTTTTCCCATTATCTGCCCATTTATTCCCCGATCAAAGCCCGATCTTCTCCCTCCTCCGTGCAGCGCACATCGCGCCACCACATCTCAAACCCATCCCAAGACATGCCCATCTTCCTAGCCACGGCATCGAAATACCAGGCCTCCAGCCTGCCATCCAGATCGCCGTCCTCCTCCCCCCTCACTCCTCCTCCTCCTCCTCCTCCTCCTCCTTCTGCTGCGTGTCCCCCAACCATCTTCCCCAGCTCCTCCAACTCCACCGCAAAAGCCTCCACCTTCCCCCTCGCCTCCACCATCAACCCCCTCCCGCGTTCATGCGCTTCCGCCGCGCGGCACACCTCCCCATACCGCCGCTCATCCTCCATCGACCGGACCTCCACCTCCAGCAGCGCCGGCCAATAGGGTATCACCATCAAATGGCGGAGGGCGAACCAGCCCCAACTGCCCCGCTCGATCTTGGAGGCGTCGCGCGCGCGCTGGGCGGCGAGGATCTCGCTGCGGAAGACGTGCGAGCGGGGGTCGAAGTGCGTGGTCTGCTGGGCGAGGAGGGAGGTGGAGAGGTTGGTGGTGAGGGCGTGGAGTTGTTGGATGCTGGTTGAGGAGAAGGGAAGGGGATGGGAGAGGGCGCAGGGGAGGGCGGTCAGGATGAGCTCGGTCAGGGATATGGTGCGGGAGTGGAGGGTCTCGAGGGCTGAGGCGAGGAGGTCCGGATCGGTATTGTTGTCGTGCGTGCTGCTGTGGCTGTGTGTTTGATTGGGGGCTTGTGCGAGGACCGTGTGGTTGATGAGAGAAGGGTCGATGGGCTCGAAGAGCAGGTGCAGGTTGGTTTTAGAGGGGGATGGTGGTGGTGGCTGCCGCTGAATGGCTGTAGGTTTGGTGGGTAGGATTGGTGCCGGTGAGGATGGTGAAGGTAGGGGAGAAGCTGGGTGAAGGTGAAGGACGGTTTCCAATCGGTCAGAATGTTGGGGAGGGGAAGACCGTCTTGGGATGATGATGATGTTTGGATCAACACTTGGATTATGGAGACCAAGAAGAGTAATAAAAGAGGCAGGATGGTGGCCAAGAAAACGACTTTGACGCTCCATAATGTTGAGCTTGTTAAGGGCCGGTCTTCAAGTTCAGCTTCAGCATTTGGATGATTGTGATATTCATTGGACGGGCTGTACGCCTGAGCATTGATCCTCTCGCGCTGAGCAGCATATTCAAAATGGAAAGGGGTAGCCATTGGGGTCGTGATTCGGTCGATTTTGACCTTGGAGAAGCAATGGTATAGAACTAAGAGAGATCAAAAAAGGAGCTGGTGGAGGCATCCTTGGAACGGCCGTCCGTTCACAGAGGAGTCAGGCATTGATGATCCGATTGGGTCAAGACAATTCCAGCCGTCGTAAATCTGAAATGTTCAGAATGAGGAGGAAACAAGAGAGAGGATAAAATATCTGATATCATATTTAAACGAATCCTCGGATTATCTCCAGATAAAGTGACGATCAAGCAGACCCCAAATTCATAGTAACCGGTTATTGATTAATCTACGTACTGCAGCTATTACTTATTCTATTGTCATTATTAAGCTAAACGGGGTTTCCCGCTCTTTATCTTTATAGCTTAAATAAATAAGAGCCCCTAAACCCTTCGTTATTATAATAAATACCCTATAGTTAAATACTTCATAATTTATATTTTAATGATCTTTACTAATATGGACCGTGTCCAAGTAAAGGTATAAGTAATATAATATTTACAATAATCTTCCGTCCTATAAGGATAGATAAGCTATCTAAGTAATCATATGTATATACGTATATCCCTAATAATGTATTATCTACCCCGTATGTCGATATCCCTATGTCCATCCTCTTGTCCCGTATCATTTACTATAATAGTTTAATACAAGCCGTAATAATATAATAAAGTTTTTGAAAGCGTAATTAAGGAAATTTATTTTAATAAATAGTTACTTTAATAAAATAATAGTCCAATAAGTAAAACTATAAAAGCCCATTATAATAATTAAAGTAAAGGAACTTAACGTATATAAATGGGTTAATATTAAGGGTATAATATAAATAATAGATCGCTTATATAACTTAGTTTTAAGATAAACTTTTTCAGGTAATTACCATTGAAAATACATTTTATACGGCGATATTACGGACATATATAAAGCATATAAAGTGAGTGGGTATAATATATACAATAAATAGTTACTTAACTATGAAGGTACGTAATATAAGTATGCGCGCCAAGCATACGGAACAAGGTAAGCCCGATCCGCCCCAAGGAATCCTCCTATGGACTATACCGTAATAGGCGACTATTAAGTTATTAAATAATAGACGAATAACTATACTTTAAGAACAATAATAATAGGATACGGAATAGACCTTACTATCGTAAAGTAAGAAAAATAGCGTATTAATATAATAATAAAACTGGGCTTATAGAATAAAAGAAATTACCTTAGTTTTATGGTTATATTAGGGACTCAGCAGAGCTGATCCTTACCACTTACCGCGGAACGGGTTCCGCATTGCTTAACACCCGTACTTACTGTATATAGCTTATTATTATGCACTTAGATAGTTAATAATTATATATATTATTATATTTTTCCACCTTTATACTAAGTACGTTATAATTTGGTAGTAATAATATAAGATCGTAGTAATTATTATAGCGATATAAACGTATAGACGTTATTATTATAAAGATCTTAAATTTAGATAAAAAGAAGATACGCAAGATAATAATAACGTGTACGAGAGTCTCTTTATCAATAGCTTCAATCTATACCGGTTATTATTACCTATATCTAGCCAGTAAATAGATAATTAATACGGTAAGAATAAAGCCGACCTTAATCCCGTCCCTTTTAATAAACCAAATAACGACATTATAATATTTATATTTAATAATGAATAATTTAAACGATTCCTTAATTACCTTATACTTAAATCTATACTTATAACCTTAAAGACATCATTAAAAGATTTTACCTTTAATCTTTTTCTCTATAACGTTTTTAACTTCATTATACGTTTTATTAATATCGACCCGTAATATATATATAAATGTCTTAAACGTAAAGCTTATATTTAATATATTAAATAAGTTAATAAAATGTCACGAGCATGTATATAGTTATAGGACATAGCCTTAAGTGTAGGACTTTATGACAGGACACTGTCCTAAGGATAGGACACGTATATAAGTAGTAGTTTATTCTTTTTAAAATAAACAATTATTTATTTATGAATTAATTACTTTATTACTTTATTTATTATATACTTTATACCCATTATAGTATAGTAATAATAGCCACAGATGCCAAATAATTATCTAACGGTCTTATTATCCTTTTAAATACTGTTTTAAACGAAAAAATATTATCTTATTCATTGGGAAAAACCGGTCCGCATAGTTTATTTAATTACGATAAATACCTTAAATAAGCCCTTTATTAATACTCGTATCCTATATTATTATTAATAAAAGAAAAAGATTATATTTTATTATTGGATAGTAAATATTACCTATCTTAATACCTCTTATTTTATCCTTAATATTACTAATTTAGCTTAAAATAGCGCCCGTTTTATAAAACGCTTAAAAACAATAAAACCCTTTTAATTGTTATTTAATAAATATAGAATAATAAACGCTTTCCTATCCCTTAACTTATTAAAGTAAAAGTATTTTATACTTTCCGTAAGATAATTACTTAAATTTATAAACGGAAATAATTATTTATTTTTTAAATTATTCTTTTCTTTTAGATACTTATCCTTTTAATTTCTCTATCCTTATATTATATATTAAATTAATATTTTAAATAAGTAACTTAATCCTATTCATTTTATTAACGTAATTAAATTAACGGATTAACTTTATTTTAATCTTATTACTTTATTAAAATAAGATATTCTGACTTTAAATTAAAATATTATTTAAACTATATATTAAATTGCTTATTTTACTAAAATAAATATTTATAAAAACCCTATAAAGAAATTTATTATATTAATTATTAAAGTAATTATAGAATAAGTTTATCTCTTAATATTAATAAATTAAATAGATATATTATTTAATAAAAACGCCAGAATAGTATTTTAATCCGTATTAAAGGAATCGTCCTACCCTATTAAGTAGCCGGAAAGTAAACGTATTTTTAAAAAAATACTTAAGATTTTTACTTAAAAAGTTAAATTAATAATCGGCCGACTTTATACCGATTAATCGATACCGTTAATCTTATCGTTATTTTTAGAATCTGAGTTATTATCCTTTTAATTAAAGTAGTTAACTTTAAATACCTTAATAAAGATTATTATATATAGTAAATAAGTATGATAAGCCCGACGTAAAGAATAAGCCCGTTATAAATAAGAATAAGCTCGCTAAAAGTAACTTAATCGTTTTTTAAGAAATTATTAATAAAAATTAAAGTTAATTATAAATAAAATTAAATTATAATAAATAATTATTAAATCGATTAATACCGTTATTAACCATATTTAAGACGAAATAAATTAAGGATAAAGGCAGAAACAAAATTTCTTGAATAAGCGTAATAAATAAGGTTTATTAGGATTATCGGTATTTACGTTTAAGAATATAGTTAAAATGCTTAAATATTTCGACCCGGTATATCTTACCGATAATAATAAGTTAATTATTAACTTTAAATAATACAGCTTTTATTAGGACGTATTTATCTAAATAGATTATTTAAAGGATATCGTTAAAACGGAATCAGAAGATATTATTTATATATAAATTAACTCTTATTTACGCGGTAAAGTTTTTATTTAATATTTAATTAAATTAAGTGAATTAAAACGTAAGTTATTATAAAAGGCATCCCTTAAACGATAAATTAAGGCTCTAATTAATTAATTTAAGGAACGAAAGATTAACGTTATAAAGGCGTTAAATAAATTGGATTATAATATAATTAATATACGCAATAGAAAAATACCGCGAGAGAATATATATTTCGACCGAGTGGCGATAAACAACGGGACCCCAGAGGTTCAAAACGATATATACGTATATAGCTTAAGTAATAATAAGATAAGTACCTTCAATACGATAAGCGGAAACGAAGTAATAATAAAAATAAAAAAGGTAAAAAAGCAAACGGCCCTTATTAACGGAAATAATAATAATTTATACGGATAACGTAATAACTATATAATAAAGAACTCTTAAATTAAATAAAGAATTTATAATTAACGAAATACGCGTAAAAAAATATATATAACGCGTGAAGATAACGTAATTATAAAGAATAAATAAAGGATAAAAAAGATAAAAATAATACGCGGCGACGGATAGAAAATAAACGGGGGCGGAAAAAGCTTTCTTAAATATATATAAACTGGGAGAAAACCGGGTAAGGATAAAGGAATATCGGGTAATTAAGGATAAATTATAAAAAAGGGTAACCGTTAAACGTATAAAGGGAATATAATAAGGGAAGAAACGGTAAAAACATTAAAAAGCCTTTTTATAATTAAATAAAAGGATATTATATTAGAAACTTAATTAATACTATAAATTAAGTTACGGGGGGTAAAAGACTTTTATATAAAAGCAGAAACGGGATTAAGGGATTTAAAGAGGCTACGTGGAGCTTAAAAGGTAATAATAAAGGTATTAAATAAAGGTATTAGTAAAAAAAGAAAAAGAAAACTAAAAAGGCTATATATAAAATAAAAAAGCAACGGGAAAAGCTTTACGGATAAGGGTAAAAATGAATTAAATAATGAAAGCTATAAAAAAAATATTTATATTAATAATAAAGGAAATAAGGGTTAAGGAGAAAACAACAATATCGAAAAAGGCAAAAATAATAATTATATAATTATTAAGTAAAAAAAAGAGGAATATAATTATAAAAACAAGCCCTTTATAATTAATAAAGGTATTTAAAATAACCGGGGAATTATTAATAAAACAAATTATTACGGTACGTAAACTATAAAGTAAGGATATTTTTTTAATATAACCTTATTAAAAAAGAAAAGAAAAGCTTAAAAAGTTAAGCATAAGCCGGTAAAAAAGGATATAAAATAATAAAGGTATTAAAATAATTATTTATTATCGTAATAAACGGGATATATTTAATAAAATTTATAAAAAAGGAAAAAAAGGTTACCTTAAGATAAATAAAAAAGGAGAATATAATTTTTTATTTTAAGTTAAAGATTATTAATTATAATCTTCCCCCCATAATAAAGAGGTTAAATACTTTTAACCGGATAAAAAAGTATTTTACGGTTATTTTAAGCGTAACGTTAATAAAAATATATAACGATATCCTTAATAAAAAGGTAATAAAAGGTAAATCCTTTAAATTAATAAAGCTATAAAATTAAACGGCGAATATTTATTAATACTTTAAATATTAGGGGCGAGCGTGGCGGAATGGCATTTTTGAGTGCAGAAGACAAACTACAGAATAATCGAACATTTTAAGGGTGGGGGACGATTTTATTAAGAGCCCTTAAACCTTATCCGGTAAATTACGTAGTTAATATAAATAAAATAATAATAAATATCCGACGATTTATTAATACCTATAATTAACCTTAAATAAGCCTAGTTATTATATAGGACTAATAAAAAAGGGTTATAGGGATTTAACGTTAAAAGGTTAAAGTTAAAATTAAATAAGGTTAATCCGAAAAAGTTATATAATAAAGTATTTAAAACGAAGTTTAAGCGTTAAGAGAAATAAAATTATATAATCGGGGCCGTTTTTCCCCGATTAAACTTAATATTATTATTAAATCCTTATTATAAATTATAATATTAAAAAATAGAAAATTCTTAACGGAAATAATAAATTAAGGATTTAAGGTAATTATTAATCTTAATTAAGTTAATATAAAGACTCGATCGTAATATTAAAGTAAATAACTATAGGAAAGAGGTTTTTATTTAAATCGGGTTAATATTTAAGGTAAGTTAAAATTAAATTAATTAATTATAGTTTCCTTTTCTTTTTTAAAATTAAAACGATAAGTTTAAAATAAATATAAATATTAAAATAACCGTAACTTAACTATTAATATTATAGAACGCGGAAATTAGCTTAAAGTAGCTAGACTTGTATATAAATTAATCAATCAATCAATCAATCACTTTAAATATTAAGGATACGGATATATTATTATAAAGTACCTTGATTGATTGATTGATTTATATTACGGATCTAGCTAAGCTAATTCCGGCGTTCCTTAGTACGCGGTTTTTTAGTTTTATTAATAACCGTAAAAACCTGATACTTATAACGTTAAAGTAAAAACCGGCGTTTACCAGGTTTTTACCTTTTATCCCTTAAGGTAAAGGATATTAATAACCGTTTAAAAAATAATAATTTATTTATATACTTTTTATATTTTAATTCCCTTAAGAAAATCTATAATATTACGACTATATCCTTATAAAAGCTATTTTTAAACTTATTATTTTTCCGCTCCTTTATACGTTTATATTACCTTAATTTTACGTAATACCTTTAAATATCCTTATTAATATTTATATATTTAATATATACCCTTCTTATATTATTATTACCGTTAACTTTTTTAAAAACTTTTAATAAGCGTTTATTATTATATCCTTATGGTTATAAAAGATACTTTCCGGTTTATATAATTAACGTAATTGGTTTCCGCTTTTTTTTTTTCTTTTTAATTAATAATAAGCCTTTTCCGTAAGGTTTTTAATAATTTTATTTATCTTTATAATAAAATTAAACTATAATAATAATCCGGTAAATATTATAAATTTAATAGCTACCTGGATATTTCACTTCATAAATAATATTTAATAATAATTATAAGTATTAACTTTTATAATAAATTTTAATTTAACCTCCGTAAATAAAAAATAAAAAATAAAAATATATATAACGTTTTACTTTCTTTATTTATATTTATATCCGGCGTTTATTTAACCTCCGGTATATATAATAAATAAGAAATAAATTAAATCATTTTTATCCGTCCGGAATTAAATTATTAATATATTATTACCCTTCTTTATAATACTATAATAATAAAGATATTTATTAATAATCTTTTTATCGTTAAGAGTTAAATAATAATAACCTTAAAATATAAAGTCTTTATATTTCCGTTAACGTTTAATTTACTTTATCGTAATTTATAAGGTGATTATTATAGCCTTTACTTTTTAAATCCCCTTAATTTCGGCCTTTTTACGTTTAATAGGAATTTATATACGTTTAAATTAACCTTTAAAATACCGGTAAAGTTAACTTTTTTTTAACTTATACTTATTTTATCTTAATAAAAAAAGGGATAAATATTTTTAGTTTACTTTTTTTAACTTAAAGCTTATTAAGATTTTAATAAATCCACCCGTTTCCTATTATCGTAATTAAGTATATATATTTCTTTAATTTTATTTAAGCGATTATTTAATTTAATAAGATTTTAATTAACGGTATAAAGATTTTAAATTTTAATACCGGGATAAAGATTACTTTATAAATACCGTTAATTACTCTTAAATACCGGTTCTGGACTTTCTATAATATCTAAATAAACTCCTTTTTATATCCCAGAATACTTTTAAATATATATTAAATAATTATAACGTATATTATAATTAACTTTATTACGGTTTAATAAACGGTCCGGGCCTTTTATAATATAATTCTTTATATTAATATAGCGAGGTAAGTAAGGCCTTTTTCCTACAAAGTTATTTTCTTTTAGATTTTTCTTATATAATTTTTTTAATCGAACTTTTTATTTACTTAAAGGTTAAAGACTTTAATATTAATATCTGGTTTTACCGTAATTTTATTTAAGTTTATTATAATTATTATATTATATAGCTTTAAGCTTTTAATTATATAAATAAGTTCGTACTTATATAATATAAATTAAGCCCTATAAATTCTTACTTATTAAAGATAAATTTTGTAAGTTTATTTTAATTCCAGATAATTTATACGTATAAAGGTATTATAAGTTAAAAAATAAACGTTATTAATAAAGCTTTTAACTTGAACTTTTTATTTTAAGTTAATAAGTTCCTTAATTAATAAACCGTTAAAAAATAAAAATAATATAAAAAAAATAAACGATCTTTAAGGAATTTTTATTATAATAGGCTTTATTAAGCTTATTTTTTATCTTAAGTTAATCGACGTAACTTAATTGCTTAAGAAACTTTTTATTTATTTAATTAAGAAAAGTAATATTTTTTTCCCCTTAAGTTATATAATAACCTTTAATAATTTATTTTATTGAAAATATTTATAATATTAAAAGAAAAAAAATTCGTAATATATTTTTTCTTATAATTTTATGCCGTATATACGCCGTTAATTAGTCCTTTAAGGGTTATTTTTATTAATTAACCTCTTTTTACTTTTATTTATTAATTAAGGAAGAATCCGTAATTCTTTATATAATTATTAAGGATTTTCATTATTATTATTTTTAAGGTTTTCTTTAATATATAAAAGAATATAATAAATCTATAAAACTTTATTTTAAAGTAATCCGGCTTAATAAGCTTCTTAAGGATAATTATCTTTATTTCCTTAAACTTATATAAATAATAATTAACTTTAAAATATACTTAAAAGAAATAAATAAAAACCCTTTCAAATAATAATATTATTTTAATAGGAATCTATTAAGGATTTTATTTAATTTTAAGGCTTTATTTTTCTTTAATTTATTAATCGCTTTTATTATTATATTTTATATTATTATTTTATTTATTAATATAAAATCGGGGTATATAACGCCGTTAATATCGTTTAAATTAACCTTTAACGGAAAGGGGAAAAATACTTTATTAAGGGCTTTAATTTTACCGTTAAAGATATTAATACATTATCGGATTTCTTAAAAAACGGGAATTTAAGGATAAATTTTAATTTCTTATTTTATTCTTTATTATACTTTATTAACTTTTAAATATTATAAGGTAGAACCGTTAAATTATATATTATAAACCGAAAATATATTTACTTAATTTTCTTAATAGTTTTTTCTTTTTTTTTCTTAAGTAGCCTTTAATTAATTAAGTATTTCCTGATTTTAATATTTAAAAGCTTACTTTATTAGTTTTTTCGCCTTTATAATTATGGTTATATATTTTTTATTTTAATAAGTTTTAACTCTTTAAGAAAACTTTATTATCGGGATTATTTTATTAATTACTTTATTTAATACCTTTATTATTTACTTTATAAAAAAATCGATCCGGTCTTTATTATTTAATTAAAAGAGGTCTATAAATTATATTATTATTTTCTCCGCTTTTATATATATCTTTATTATTTTAATTATTTTTTACGTTTTTTTTACCGGTAATAATAAAGTCGTATTAACGGTTTAATCTAAAGTTATTTATATTAATATATAATTTAAGCTATATTTTAAGTCCTTTTATAACTTATACGTTATAATTATACCGGTAACCTTTTCCGTATTAAAGGTTAAATTAATCGTTATTTTAAACTTATAATTCTTTTACATAATAATCCCTTATAATATTAATAATAAGAAATTAATTTAAACGGTAATTATTAATAAACTATTTAATTTAACGTAGTTTATCGTATGCTTTTCCTCGTTTTATATATATTAATATAAGTTAAAATTTTTAAGTAATATATATTCATTTAAAGTAATTAAAACCTTTTTAAGTAATAATATTATAAACGGTTTTTCCTTATTAATTAACGGTAAGTTATACGCGTTATAAATATTAAGGTCGCCCTTTAAGTCCTTTTCCTTCGTAATACGGAATATATAAAGGTTTTTATTATAATAAATAATATCTTAATTATTTACATTAAGCCGCTTATTTATAAAGAAGTATATTTTAATTATCTTATCCCTTTTAAAGGTTAAATAAAACCCCTTTTCCGGGTTAACGGATAAATATATATACGGGTTATATAATAATTCTTATATTATTATAATATTAACGTTTTTAACTTCTTTAAATTTAAATATTAATATTATTATTTTAATTCTTTTATTATAAACGTTATATTATATTATTTTTAAAAGTATTAATATATTATATATTAATTTTTATAAAAGCTCCTTTATTTATACCTATTTAAGTTACGGATTTTTTATTAAAGTTAAGTGTTTTTTAACTTAATATTTTCCTGGTTATTATTAAAAATATAGGACGGCCAGCTTTTAAGGTCGGGATTATAAGGAGCTTTTTTTTTTTTTATTTTATCCGTTATTATTATTTAATTAATTAAATTTATATTTTAAAGCTGCCTTTAATTGGCCCGTTAAATTAATTCTATATATATTATACCGTTGGATTTTCACGGTTATCCGGGTCTTTTTACGTTTAATCTTTTTAGCTTTTATTATATACTTAAAATCCTATATTAAGTATTTTTCCTTATTATACGTAACGTATTTAAATATATTTTTATAAGTTTTTTAATTATTAACTTTATATATTTATAAATATTATAACCTTTAATATAAATTATATATTTTATAATATTAAAATACTTTATAATAATATATTTATAATTTTAATATTTAAAATATTAATAAATATCCGCTATTTTATTTTATAATTAAATTATTTTAAATAATCCCTTTTTAATAATTTTTTTATTTAAAACGTTATTATATATCTTTATTAACGTTACGTTTAATATAATAATAAAATACTTTTTTACGCATCTTAAGGAGTTAAATCTCTTTATTATTAAAGGAAGCTTATAGTTAATAATCTTAAACCTTAAATAAAAACCTATATTCTCTTTTTTTATACTTTTTAACGTAATTTTTTTTTCGGTTTTTATGAAATATAATAGGTATATTTTATTTATTATAATGGTAAATAATTACTTTAAAACTTTAATTAACTTATATTCTTTTTTATTAATTTAAGCCTTAAACCTCTTTAAGTTTTTTTTTATTTTTAATAACGCTATATTAAAAAAAATATTTTTATTTTATAATTTATATATTATAAAAATCTATTCTATTAATGGTTCCGTTATTACCTTAAAAGGTTTTATTAATTATAATAAGTTTACTTCCGTAATTACGTTTTTTTCTTTATTATTAAATAGGCGGACCGTTATTATTTTCGTTTTCCTTAATATAATTATTTTCTTTTCCGTTATTCCCTTATTCTCTGCCGCGGGTACCTTTTTTATTACTTTTATCGCCTAATTCTTTTTCACTTAAAAAGTTATTACCTTTATATCCTTACCTTATACCCTTAACCTTAAGCCGTTATCTTTACCCTTTATTAACGTTTTCATTCCCGCCTTTTAAGAACTCCGTAAGCGTTTTATTTCCCCTAGTTTTACCCTTATTTTTATATAGAAGTTTTTTACGTTTTTTAATTTAATCTATAATATCGGTTAAGTCTTTAACGTAATATCTTTTTATTCTATTATAAAAAGTCTTTTTAAAGTTTTTACCGTTTGTTTTACCGCCCTTTTACCCTTATTTATCGGGTAATATATTATTTCTGTTTTTTACCTTTAATCCTTTAAGGTCTTATTTTCCTTATTAACTTTATTTCCCTTTTATATACCTTTAATAGTATTTTTACCGCGGTCTTCCCGCCTTTTTTTCTTATTTATATCTTTCGTTATTAATGCCGTACCGGCCTTTTTACCCCCTTATTTACCTGTTATTTCCGTATTATTATTATGTATTTTATGTGTTTTAATATATATATTTTATTAACCTTAATTCTTTTATTTATTTTAAGCGTTATCCGGTTTATAATTATTATATTACCCGTATACGTTATCGTTATTTTTATTAATATAGGTTACTTACCCATTTATTACCTTATTCTTAACCATTACGTTACTTCTATTTATCGTACTTAATATACTTCCCTTACTATTATTAAAGCTATATATATACGTATCGTTTTGGACCTCTGGGGTCCCTTTGTTCGTCGCCATTTCCATCTTCCGTTCTATAAAGTACCTTAATAATATAAAGTATATAATATACGCCGAAAAACATAATATATATGAATACGCGGGCTTAATAATAAAAAGTTTAATAAAGAATACGTTAAAATACGCGGTATATAAGAATAATAGTTACTTAATATAAGACTTATAATATATAGTAAGGATTATGGAAACTTAATATAAAAAGATTAAAATAACGATTAAGGTTTAATGTTATAATTTATATAAATTTAAACCGATAAAACAATTAAAAACGGTTTTAAAACGTAAATAAAGCCCGTTAAATAAAAAAGGATAAAGCATAATAATTAATAATATAAAAAAAAGGAAGCTTATAGCGATATTAACCTTTAAAGCCGGCCGTTTAACCGGGATAATTATTATAATAAAAAGGCCGGAATAAATAACGTTTAACTTTAAGGAAAAACCGTTTATATAAATAAAAGTTAACGGGAAAAACTTAATATATAATACGTTTATACTTTTAAGGGTAATATAATATAATATACATAAGGAAGTAGTTAAAACTATAATATTAATATTTAAATTTAAAAAAATAAAGAATATTAATATTATAATAATATAAAAACCGTTATATAATCCGTATATACGCTTTTCAATTAACCCAGGAAATAATTTTTATTTAACCTTTACAAAAAAACGAGATAATATAAATATATTTCTTTATAAATAAAAAGTTAAATATAAATAATTAAGATATTATTTATTATAAAAGAAATTTATATACGTTTTAAGTTATATAGAAAGGAAATATTAAAAGAAACTTAAATATTTATAACGCGTATAATCTATCGTTAATTAATAAAAAAAAGCTTTTTATAATCCCGTTATTTAAGGATATTATAATTATATTTAATAAATATTTTTTAATAAAAGACTTTAATCTTTATTATATTAAATAAAATAAGGAAGGGCGTATAATTGATTACGTTAAATTTAAAGAGTTATTAACAATTATTACTTAAATTAACCTTATATTATTAACATTAAAAGGGATTATAATATAAAAAGGCTGAGGATTTAAGATTACGATTAACTTAACATTTAACTTAAAAGGTATCGTTAATACGGTTATTATATACGGGCTATAAAAGGACTTAAAATATAACTCGGATTATATATCGATATAAATAACTTTAAATTAAACCGTTAATATAACCCTATTATCATTAATAAAAAAAGCGTAAAAAACGGTTAAGAAAATAAAGGTTCATATAAAAACAAAGAAGATAATAATATAGTTCACGGATTTCCCTTAATTAAATAATAGAAACCGGATTGACCTTTTTATAAAGTAAGTAATAAAAGCATTAAATAAAGTAATTAATAAAATAATCTTAATAATAAAACCTTCTTAAAGAGTTAGAATTTATTAAAATAAAAGGTATTTAACTACGACCGTAAAAACGGAAAAGCTAATTAAGTAAACTTTTAAGTATAAAAATTAAAAGATATTTAATTAATTAAGGGTTATTTAAAGAAAAAAAAGGAAAAAATTATTAAGAGAATTAAATAAATATACTTTTGGTCTACGGTATATAACTTAACGGTTTTATTTCATAATATTTAAAAGTTAATAAAATATAATAAAGAATAAAGTAAAAAATTAAAGTTTATTTTTAAATTCCCGTTTTTTAAGAAACTTAATAATATATTAATTAATACCTTTAACGGTAAGATTAAGGTCCTTAAAGGAATATTTTTCCCCTTTCCGTTAAAAGTTAACTTAAATAATATTAACGGTATTACGTACCTTAATACCGTATTAATAAATAAAGTAATGATATAAGGTATAATAATTAAAACGATTAATAAATTAAAGAAAAATAAAGCCTTAAGATTAAATAAGATTCTTAATAGATTTTTATTAATAATAACTTTACCATTTAAAAAGATTTTTACTTATTTCTTTTAAGTATATTTTAACGTTAATTATTACTTATATAAATTTAAAGAAATAAAAATAATTATCCTTAAGAAGCTTAGTTTAAGGTAAAGTTTTATAAACTTATTATACTCCTTTATACGTTAAGGAAAACCTTAAAAACGGTAATAATAAAGATCTTTAATAACTGTATAAAGAATTACGGATTTTTCCTTAATTAATAAATAAAAATAAAGAAAGAATAATTAATAGAAATAGCTTTTAAAAGATTAATTAACGGCATATATACGGTATAAGGTTATAAGAAGAAGTATATTATAAGTCTTTTTTTTCTTAATATTATAAGTACTTTTAATAAAATAAATTATTAAAAATTATTATATAACTTAACGAAAAAAGGGATATTACTTTTTTTAATTAAGTAAATAAAGAGTTTCTTAAATAATTGAATTACATTAATTAACTTAAAATAAAAAATAAGCTTAATAAAGTTTATTATAATTAGGATTCCTTAAAGATCGCTTATTTTTTTTATATTATTTTTATTTTTCAACGATCTATTAATTAAAAGGTTTATTAAATTAAAATAAAAAGTTTAAGTTAAAAACTTTATTAATAACGTTTACCTTTTAACTTATAATATTTTTATACGTATAAATTATTTAAAATTAAAATAGGTTTATAAAGTCTATTTTTAATAAGCGAAAACTTACGGGGCTTAATTTATATTATATAAATATAAGCTTATTTATATAATTAAAAGTTTAAGTTATATAATATAATAATTATAATAAACTTAAATAGAATTATAATAAAGTTAGATATTAATATTAAAGTCTTTAACCTTTAAATAAATAAAAAGTTCGATTAAAAGGATTATATAAGAAAAATTTAAAAGAAAATAACTTTATAAGAAAAAAACTTTATTTATTTTACCGTATTAATATAGGGAGTTACGTTATAAAAGGCCCGGATTATTTATTAAGTTATAATAAAGTTAACTATAATATACGTTACGGTTATTTAATATATATTTAAGGGTACTCCAGGTTATAAGAAAAAGTTTATTTAAATATTATAAAAAATCCAGAATCGATATTTAAGAGTAATTAATAATACTTATAAAATAATTTTTATCTTAATATTAAAGTTTAAGGTTTTTATACCGTTAATTAAGGTTTTATTAAATTAAATAATCGCTTAAATAAGGTTAAAGAGATATATATACTTAATTATAATAATAGGAAACGGGCGGATCCGTTAAAATCTTAATAAGCCTTAAGTTAAAAAAAGTAAATTAAGGATATTTATCCCTTTTTTTATTAAGATAAAGTAAGAATAAATTAAGAAAAAGGTTAATTTTACCGGTATCCCGGAAGTTAATTTAAGCGTATATAAATTTTTATTAAACGTAAAAAAAACCGAAATTAAAAGGATTTAAAAAGCGAAGGTTATAATAATTATTTTATAAGCTATGGAAAGGGGGAGAGCATGGAAGACCCAAAACTTGCGGATGGGTGCATGAAGGAAGGAAAACACCAAAAGGGCTGATTAAGGGTGGAATGAATTTATATACACTTTAAAAAGAAGGGGTATAACGGATGAAGATAGTAAGTAACTTATACCTTACCCACTTATATAGGGGCTGTAGCCCATTTTCAATTATACTTTATTATTATTTATTATTTTATTACTTTTACTCTTTTATCTCTTTTTATCTTTTTCAACGGTTTTAAAAAGACTTTTATCTGCTTATATATATCAAGGAATTCGGTTTAATTATATAATTTGATCGTAAATAACTTATTATATTTTTTCCTTAATTAACGGTAATAAAAATTACGAAAACATTATAGAAAACCGACCTTTATTATTATTATATTATATATATATAATAAAAGTAATAGGCTATAAATTTATATATATTTGTAGAATATTCCCAACTATTATTTACTTATTAAATAAACATTAAAACTAAAAAAAGTAAAAGTATTTAAGTAACCCTTTTCCAGGTACCCTTATTCGGATATTCTTATTATTAGCCTTGATTGATACGGGGACCCCGTTCATACGTACCGGTAAAGTATTATTAATATTTATTAATTAACTATTAATTATTAAAAATTAAAAAATAAAAAAAGACAATAGCTTTTTTAAAACGCTTTAATTATAAAAAAAATAATAATACCTTTTATATTAACGATAAGCTTAAACTTTAATTAAGAAATAATTATATATATTACCGGATATTTTAAATTATTATTAAGGAAATTATAACTTATATATTAATATAAGCCGCTTTCTTAAAAGAGAAGAAATTAAAGTAATTAAAAAAAAAAATTAAAAAAAAAATAAATAACCTTAAATAACGTAAAATTACTATTTAATAATTAATGACCTTAATAACTGAAATATAAAATTTATTAAATTAATATAAATGATTAAACTTAACCGAATTATAAGTTTTATTAAACTATCCTGAATAATTAAACCGTAAGTCTTATAGAATAATTTTAAGTAACCGATTTATCTATTATAAGTAAAACTTTTTAATTTAATTCGGAGTATTATATATATTCCCTAAAGATATAAAGTTAATCCTAAAGATTATTTTATACTAGGTAAGCGATATTTCAAGACTTATAAGTAATACCGGGTATTTCAATATTAATAAATATATAAAATTCCTTAATAATTATTAAAATAATTAAACTAAACTATATATTTTAACGATAAAAATAATAAAAATAAGATTCTTTAATAAAGCTTAAGTAATTATATATACCTCTTAAAAAGATATTTCTTATTAGAACGTAAATTGTTAAGCTAAAAGCTATTTAAGTAATAATTAGGTTTTAAACTATTTATGGAGGTTTTAACCGGTTTTTAAAATTCTTAAGAAATAACCGTAAGTTATATAATACGTTAACCGGACGTAATAAACCCTTTACCTCAAGCTATAAATTAAGTAATTAAGAATCGAAAAATTAACGAATAGATTAAAAGAGTAAATAATAAAAAGAAATAAGTAGTTAAACCGATTAAAGGAATTAAAAGAAAATAAAGATAAATATATTTATAATAATAATTATATTATACATATACCAAGAATACCAATAGAAACCTATAGTAGTTACCGATATAAAACTTATTTAATTTAACGGTATCTTCCTAAAGGCTTTCCCGTATAAAAAATAAAGAAAATCAGAATAAATAATTAAAATTTACGTTAATTTAAAAAAGAAATACAGACTTATAATAAAATATAATTTATATATACTTATATAATAACCTAAAAGACCAGAAGGACCCTTATTAACGTTATATAATTATATATTAACTTAACTTTTTCCTTAAAAAAAAAAGTAAAAAAAATAAAAATAAAATATAAATACTTAAAATAACCGTAAACCCCTTTTTTTAAAACCACTTTATTAATATTAAGGATATATTAACGATAATATATTTCATTTTATATATATCTTAATACCCTTAAAATAAAAAAGGTAAAGTTAAATATTATTATATAAATTAAAGAATTAATTATAATATTATTATTCCCTTTATTATTGTTTTATTTCCTTTATTAAAAAGAATATATACCCCCTTACTTTATATTAAATAAAGGATAAAGAAAATTAGGATAAATGTATATAAATTACGGGGTTATCCCGTATTTATTAATAGTTATAAATATTATTAAAAACTATTTAATAATAAACCTTATTAGCTTTTCTTTAAGAAGTAATGAAATATTATTAAGGATCCCTTAATTTTTTAAATTTAAAAAGGAATTAATTAATATATATAAAGTAAAAAAAATACTTAAATAGTTTTAAATATCCTCCTTAATAATAATAGTAAAGTTAAATATAAAAAAAGACTTTATAATATTATTATTAATCTTAATTTTTACCTTAAAATCATTAAAAACTTTATAATAAAGAATTATAATATAACCCGGGATTAAGACTTTATTTTATAAATTAAGAAAATTAAATTGGTAGGAAAATAAACTAAATAATATATAAAAATAGATTTATAACGTATAAAAAAAGATTAAGAAAGATACTTCTTTTAATTAATAAATAAACGTAATAAATATAAAACTTAAAAGAAACGTAATATATTAAGTAAAATAACCAGAAATTAAAACCTTACTTATAAATAAAACGATAAATAACGTTATAAAAGAAGATATAAAGAACTTTTAGAAACTATCAAGTTAAGAATTCCCAGAATTAAATTTTAATAATAATATAAAATAAACGGTAAATAATATTAAAATATTATTTTAAGGAATTAATTTTATTTTTAATTATTATAAATGTATATTCTATATTATATATAATTTAAGCGGAAAGGATATTAAACTTAAAAAGTCAAAGAATACGATAAATAAAATAATTAAATATATATTAAAAGACGTAATTAATCGTTTTAAGAATAATTTAACGGATATAAAACTCCGTAAACGTTTAATAAAAAATATATATAAAAAGCTTAAATTTTATAAAGTATACCTTAAGATAAAACGGATTATAAAAAAAAGAAAAAAGAAATAAAAGCTTAAAAAGAAAGAAAAGGATAAAGAAATAAATTTTAAAGCTTAAATATTTATAAATTAACTAAATTATATAAATAAAAACCTTTAAGAAGTTACGTTAAAAATAAATTTAATATATATTAATTACGATAAAACTATATAAATATTATAAATAAGAGGAACGTAGTAAATTAAATACCCTTAAAATTATATAAATAAAAAGCTTTAAAACTTTTTAATAATATAAATAACGCCTATATAATTACCGTAAGTAATATTACCTTAATAACTTAAGTATTAAAATTAACCTTAAAATCTATTTTAATAGAATATTAATAATTAAACGGAAAATATAAATCAAGGGCCATAAAATTACCAATAAAATTCAAATATTAATTAAGATATTAAAGGAAATAATTAATTTATTTTAAGATTATTTAATTTAATTAAGTTTAAAAATTTTTATATTAAGAGCTTTAAATCGTTTAATATAAAATTATACTTTATTTACTATAAATATTATAATATATTTTTAACGGAAAAATATATAAGTTATAAATAAAAATATAATAAAAATAACGTAAGCTTTAATAAAAAAAATATATATATAAAAGAAGGATTAAGACCGTAAAAATAAACGTTATAATACGGATTATTAATTACTATTATTATTTATAACCGTACCGATTAACGATTAATTGAATATATTAATAAATATAATAATTATCGCTTTAACTATATAGGAAAAAGGGAAGGTCCTTAATAAGGTTAATAATAAAAGAATAATTAACGGCTTTAATTATAAAGTTATTATTATAAAAGAAAGATACCCCTTTAATAAGGACGTTAATTATAAAGTAAATATAATAATAAATATAGCCGTAAAGTAACAATAAGTTAAAAATAACGATTTAAAAGAAAAAGTTAAACTTATATAAATTGGAAAATAAGTAAAAAAGAAACTAAAAAGAAAAATAAGGATTAAGAAAAAGAAAGAACTTTAATAAATTATCGGATTATTAAGGGAGTAAACCTTAAACGTTAAACGGATATTATTAATTAATAATACTATATTTTTTATAATATACTTAATATAATTCTTATTATATTTTTTTGGAAAAAAATAAACTTATAAAGAACGTGGTAAACCTTAATCGTATACGTTATAAAAGGGTTATAATTATTAAGGAAACCCTTAAGAATAACGGAAAAAGGATATAAAAAACGATTTAAAATAAACGACTTAAAATTAATAATATCGTAATTACGGGCTTAAAATAAAACCTTAAAGTTATACTTAATAAGAATAAATAAATATACTTTATAAAAATAATAGTTATTTATTAACCGGAATAAATAAGTAAGTTACTTAATATAAAAGCTAATTAAAGATCAGATATTATTATAATTAATTTAAGTATAATAAAGGAATTATAAATAAAAGAAAAACTTTTAAAATTATTTAAAAGTAGTTATTTAAATATATTAATAATAAACGGAGACTATATATTATTTTATATATAAATTATATTTAATATTTAAGTTATAAAAATAATTAAATCGGTATAAATATTTATAATATTAAAAGATAATTTAAATTATAATATCTTATTAAAACTTTTATAATTAAAGTTAATTATAATTAACTTTAAGATTTAAATAAAGATATTAAAAATTAAAAATATTATTTATAAGAAAAACATTTAAATATTTAAATTTTAAATATACTTATTAAGAAAAAAAATATATTAAAAGTTAATATATAAAAAGTTATATTATAAAAACGTAATAATATTAAAAGAAGAAATTAAATTAAACTTATTCAAATATAAAAATAATAAAAAAAGCTTAAAAATTAAATTAAAAAATAAAGAAAATAATTAAAATTAATAAACTATAGGAAAAAAAGATGTCTAAAAAGTAAAATCGGCTTTAAAAGTATATATTTTAACGATTAATTAATAAAAGAAAAAAGGGATATTTATATACTCGGGAAGAAAAGGGAATATATAGGAGATAATCGGAATAAATAAGGGAAAACTGGGAGTAAATTGGAGCGGTAAAACGGGGTAAAAAAGTAAGTTAAATAAAAAGTAAATAAAAACAATTAAGTAAAAGTTTAAAAGAATCAGAAAAAATAAAACGGTAACGGGAACACTTAAGAGATAATAAAGAAACTTAAAAGTATTAAGGAAATAATAAAGGAATTAAAAAAGATATAGTAAATAGTTTAATTAATAATTAAAAATTAAAAATAAGCTTTATTTTATATTAATAATAATTTACCGGATAAAAGCGGAAAATAATTAAATTTATAAAGTAAATATTCAATAAAATAAATAAAAAAATAATATAATACTCAAAGTTATTATTAATTACGTAAAATAACGTTAAATAATATAATGAATATATAATATATAAAGAAAAAGCGATATTAATTAAATTAATAATATTTATAATAATAAAGACGGATAATTATATATATTAAACAAATAATTAATAACTTAAAGAAGTTAATAATAAAAAGAAGAATGCTATATATTAAAGTAACATAAAAAAGAACATAAAGTAAATAAAAAATAAAAATAATAAGAATTATTTATTTATTATAAAAAATATAATCTAAAGAATTAGATAATTTAATAACTTAATAACTTACTAAAGATTATTAAAGTATAAATAGGGTACTTATTAAAATCATATAAAATATATATATAAAATAATAAATAAATTAACCATAAAACTGAAAAATAAAGAAGTAAATATTAAGTTAAAGTTATTATAAGTTATATTTTTAACGGATAAAAGGATAATAAAAAAATAAATACTTTAAAGTTATATAAAGAGCTATAAATATAAGTAAAAGAAAAAAATATTATATTAAGAGATATTATCTTAAATAATTAAATATAACTTAAAATACTTTAAATATTATAAACGTATAAAAATATAAATATAAAAAAATTATATAAGATCCCCGTAACGGATTTACTTTTATATAAAATAATATTAAGATTAAAGATTAAGCTATATAAAGCTATTATTAAAAGGTTATTAAATAATAAAAAATAATAACTCCAAATAATTATATAATAAGGAATTAAGTTAAATATATATAAAAAATATATATAAATAAATAAACAAATAAATATATAAAACGTACTTTTTATACTTATAAAAAAAGAAGGTAAAGTTAAATTATAACTTATATTTAATTACCACTTTATTTATAAAATATTATTTATATTTTATATAAAAGTAACAGAAAGAATATATAGTTTATTAAGAATTCTATTATATAAAACTTTCTTTTAAACGGATAAAAAGTATAAATATTAAATAATTAAAGTATATTTTAATAATTAATATTATTTTATTTTTAACGTATTAAATATTAAATATAAAAAAAGTTTTAATTATATATATAAATTATAAATTATAAGGTTTATAAATATAAACTATTATAAGGATATTTTTATAAAGTAAATAAGTAAATTAAGAAAACTATATATTAAAATTAACTATATTAAAAAAAAGATTAATAAAGCTATAAATAACTTATTAAAAATATTATTTAATAACTTAAATTACGTATTTAATAAAGTAATAAAGAAAATAGCCCTTAAGGTATAAAAAAATAAAAATAATACGATATAATTCCAAAAGAATAATAAAGGAAAATATTACGTTATATTAAAAAACTCTTTAAAAAAGTAAAGAAAATAGAATTAACGCCTCCAATAATATATAAATTACGATATAATAATTAAAGGGTTAATTAACTTAAAATATAAAAGGAAAATTAATAAGGAAAAACGTAAATAAAAGGAAAAAAGTAAATATAAAAGAACTATAATTATAAGGGATAATTAATAATAAACCGGTATGGATATATAATATAAAATTAAATAGTAATTATAAAATAGAATATATATAAATTAATTATAAACTTACGGAGTTATTAAAACTTAAGGAATTACTTTATTATAAAGATAATAATTAATATACCAATATTAATAAATACTTTAAAATAAAAATAAAATTAAAGGAAAAAAATATAATATAATAAGTTAAATTTAATAAGTAACTTATAAATTATAGATTTAATTCAATTATTAATAAGTTATTTTATTAATACGGGAAGCGTTAAACGATATATTTAATAAAGAAAAAGATAATATAAATACTTAAAAAAGTTTATAATAATACGGGATATTTTTTATTAAAAATAATATTAAAAATATTATAATATCGTTATTAATAACCGGATATAATAAAAAATATTATAAAATACGTATAAGGGTATTTAATATATATAATGTAAATCTATAGAAGTTATATGGTTCTATTAAGTTTAATTAAGGTAAAATTTTTTTTTTCATTTATTTAAAATAGACTTTATTAACCCTTTTAAATAAATATAAGGCGGTCTTTAATACGTCTTTAATATAATAAATTATTTTTTATAATTTATATAATTATTCTATATTATATTAATTAAAGTAAAAAACGTAATTATTACGTTAAAAGAATATATAAATTATTACTTAAAACCCGTTACGATATATATAGATATCAAAAAGGTATTTATAAGTAAAAGGATAAGAAGCTTTTTCCGGTTATATAATATTTAATTTATCTTTATATTAAATATAATATATAAAATAATAAATATAATAAAGTTTAATAATTAAATTTAATAAAACGTAATAAAAAAGACGTAAACTTAATAAAAATATAATTAAATATAAGTAAAAAAATTAATAATATTAAATATTAACTTAAGATATATTATATATTTAAAATATATTTTTATTAATATTTTTTTCGGGGTTAAGCCGGACATAATATATAAACGGAACGTAATTAAGTTAAAAGTTAAAATATATATTATAAAAAGAATAATACCGTTTTTAAAAAAATAATATATAAAATTATTTAAGGATTTATAATAGACCGGGTAAATATTAAGGAGGAATTATAAGAGAAATTAAACGTAACGAAAAACCGATAAAAGAAACATTATAATAAAGGAATATAAAGTTAAAACCCGTTAAAATAAAAGTAATTAATTATATAACGGGATTTTATCCTTAATCTTAAGAAACTTAAGCTTTATTAAATCGGACTATTTATTATTAAAAACTTTATAAAAAAGTATAGAATTTTATATATATTAAAAAGGATAAAGAAAACTTTTATACTTAATTTATTTTATAAGGATTATCTTAAAGTATTTATACCGCGTATTGGGTATTTTAAACCCTCCGATAAGCCAAAGCTAAAATTAATAAAAAAAATTAAAATCCGGCGGATATAAATAAAAAACGTTTTAATCCTTTAAAAACTATTATAATTATAAATGCTACGATTTAAGGGGAGGAAATATATATAAATAATATAACGCCGTTTCTTTTATATTTTTATTTTAATTACTTTTATACTTTAATGTATTAAAGATCCCAAGAAAATACGGATTTAAAAATTTTTTAAAAAAAAAGGAATAAATAACCACTTTAATAAACGTAATTAAAAAGAAAAAACCAAAAAAGAAAAAAAGCAGGAATATAATAAAGATTCAGAAGAAAAAAGTATAAATAAAAGGATATTAAGCCTTTAATATTTTATTTATAGTTTTTTATTTTTTATATTATAAGTTATAAAATAACGAAATTATAAAAAGTTATAATTATTTATAATTAAAAATATTTCCTTAAAAAGAAAAAGAAAACGTATTAAAAATAATATATTAATAAAAGTATAATTAATTATTAAGGTTATATATTAAAAAATCTATTTAAAAAGACGTTTCTTTTATAAATTATAAATTTAAATATTAAACTTATTATAAATATTACGTTAAGAAAATAAATAAAATATACCGTTAATATAAATATAAAAACTATTTTAAATAACGGGTAATTAAGGCCCCGATTATAGTTTTAAGATAAAAAAATATATTTAAGATTATCCTTTATTACGGTAATTACGGGGCATAAAACCGTATTAATTATTTTACCTTAAGAGCGGAGGCGGAGGCGGAGTAAAAGGATTAATATATATATAAGGACGTAACCTAAAACGAAAATAACCCATTATTAAAGAAATAACCTAACGGGTAAGCCCGGTAACGCAACCGAAAGAATTAATAAAATAGCCTGAAGATTAATTAAAACTTTAATTTACGGATAACTATATATATTTTTTTAGTAAAATATATATTAAAATTAAGATTATAATAATACTTATAATAATTATAGTTTGAAGTTAGAATTAAATAATATAGGTTAAATATAATAAGCTCGGGAATAATTTAGAATATAGGGTTTATTAAGGTCGGTAACTTTAAGTCGGAGAAGGACGTAAACTTCTCTTTAAAATATAATCGTATTATCCGCAGAAATAACCTTAATTAAAAACGGTTAAGGAGTTATATTTAAATTAAGGATTTTAAAGGTTATTATATATACGGGGAAAGGAATCCTTATTATAATAAACTTGATTAAAGTTAAGAAATGGCGACGAACAAAGGGACCCTAGAGGTCCAAAACGATGCGTATACGTATAGCTTTAACGACAGTAAAAGAAGTATATTAAGTATAATAAATAGAAGTAACGTGGTAATTAAGAATAAGGTAATAAATAGGTAAATAACTTATATTAATAAAAACGGCGACGATACGTATAAGCAATATAATAATAATAAGCCGGATAATACTTAAAATAAATAAAGGAATTAAAGTTAATAAAATACGTATATTAAAACGTATAAAACGCGTAATAACAATATAGAAATAATAGGTAAATAAGGGGGTAAAAAGGCCGGTACAATATTAACGGTAAAAGGTATAGGCGGAGGGAAAAGGTAAAAAGACCGTAATAAAAGTATTATTAAGGGTATATAAAAGGGAAATAAAGTTAATAAAAAGGATAAAACCTTAAGGGATTAAAAGTAAAAAACGGAGATAATATATTGCCCGGTAAATAAGGGCGAAAAAACAGTAAAAGAGGCAATAAAGACCTTAAAAGGACTCCTTACGGTAAAATAAAAGGATATTACGTTAAAGACCTAACCGATATTACGGATTAAGTTAAAAAACGTAAGGGACTTCTACGTAAAAATAAAGGTAAAGTTAAAGGAGGTAAAGCAATTATAAAACTCTTAAAGGGCGGTAATAAAAACGTTAATAAAAGGTAAAAACGGCGGCTTAAAATTAAGTATATAAAATAAAAATATAAAAACGGTAACCCCTTAAATAAAAGAAAAGTAAGCGATAAAAATAATAAAAAAAGTATCTATAATAAAGAATAAAAAAATAACGGAAAAGAAAATAATTATATTAAAAAAAATAAAAATAATAATAATCCGTTTATTTAATAATAAGAAAAGGAATATAGCGGTAAAAGTAAATTTATTATAATTAATAAAGGTTTTTAAAATAATAACGGAATTATTAATAAAATAAATTATTATAATATATAAATTATAAAATAAGGATATCCTTTTTAATATAACGCTTTTAAAAATAAAAGAAAGCTTAAAGAAATTTAAAACTTAAATTAATAAAGGAAAGTATAAGTTAATTAAAATTTTAAAGTAATCGTTTATTATTATAATAAATAAGATATACTTATTACGTTTTAAAAAAGTTAAAAGAGAAATTACGTTAAAGAATATAAAAAGGGAGAATACGGTTTTTTATTTAAGGTTTAAGATCGTTAACTATAAGCTTCCGCCGGTAATAAAGAGATTTAACTCTTTAAGATATATAAAAAAGTACTTTATTATTATATTAAGTATAATATTATTAAAAATATATAATAATATCTTAAATAAAAAGATTATTAAAAAAAGATTTCTTAAGATAACTTAATTATAAAATAAAGCGGTTAATATTTATTAATATTTTAAGTATTAAAGTTATAAATATATTATTATAAAGTACCTTAATATTATAAAATATACGATTTATAATAAAAATTACGATACTTATAAGTATATAAAGTTAATAATTAAAAAACTTATAAAGAATATATTCAAATACGTTACGTATAATAAGGAGGGATACCTAGTATAAGATTTTAAGTATATAATAAAATTTAAGGAAATTAAACGTAAAAAGACCCGGATAACCGTGAAAATCTAACGGTATAACGCGTATAAAATTAATTTAATAAGTTAATTAAAGGTAACCTTAAAACGTAAGCTTAATTAATTAAATAATAAAAAATAAATAATGATAAAAAAAAAGCTTTTTATAATCCCGACCTTAAAAGCCGGCAGTTTTACGTCTTTAATAATAATTAAGAAAGTATTAAGATAGAAAACGTTTAACTTTAATAAAAAGTTTATAACTTAAATAAATATAAAAAAGGGAGCCTTTATAGAAGTTAATATATAATATATTAACGTTTTTAAGAATAATATAATATAATATTTATAATAAAGGAATTAAAATAATAATACCGATATTTAAATTTAAAAAAGTTAAAAACGTCGATATTATAATAATATAGGAATTATTATATAACCCGTATATATATTCATTTATAAATCCGGGAAAAAGGTTTTACTTAACCTTTAAAAAGGATAAAATAACTAAAATATACTTCTTTAGAAATAAGCGGTTTAATATAAATAATTAAAATATTATTTATTACGGTAAAAACCTTTATATACTCCGTATTATAAAAAAAGTGGACTTAAAGGGCGACCTTAATATTTATAACGTATATAATTTACCGCCGGTTAATAAAGAAAAATTATTTATAATATTATTACTTAAAGAAATTTTAATTACTTTAAGTAAATATATATTACTTAAAGACTTTAACCTATATTACTATATATAAAACGAGGAAAAACGTATAATAAATTATATTAAATTAAATAACCTATTAATAATTACCGCTTAAATTAATTTTTTATTATTAATATTATAAGGGATTATTACGTAAAAGAGTTATAAATTTAAAATAATAATTAATTTAACCTTTAATACGGAAAAGGTTATTAACGCGGTTATAATATATAAGCCGCGAAAAGACTTAAAATATAACTCGGATTATATATTAATATAAATAACTTTAGATTAAACCGTTAATATAACCTTATTATTATCGGTAAGGAAAATATAAAAAATAATTAAGATAATAAAAATTTATATAAAAACGGAAGAAACGGTAATACGGTTTATAGACCTCCCTTAATTAAATAATAAAGACCGGATTAACCTTTTTATAAAGTAAATAATAAAGGTATTAAACGAAATAATTAATAAAACGGTCCCGATAATAAAACCCTTTTAAAGAGCTCAAATTTATTAAAATAAAAAATATATAACCGCAATTATAAAGGCGAAAAGGTTAATAAAGTAAGCTTTTAAGTATAAAAATTAAGAAATACTTAATTAATTAAAAATTACTTAAAAGGAAAAAGAGAAAATTATTAAGAAAATTAAATAAATATACTTTTAATTTACGGTATATAATTTAACGGTTTTACCTTATAATATTTAAAAGTTAACGAAGTATAATAAAGAATAAAATAAGAAATTAAAGTTTATTTTTAAATTCCCGCTTTTTAAAAGACTTAATAATATATTAATTAATACCTTTAACGGTAAAATTAAAGCCTTTAAAAAAGCATTTTTCCCCTTTTTATTAAAGGTTAATTTAAACGATATTAATAACGTTATATACCCCGATCCTATATTAATAAATAAAATAATAATATAAGATATAATAATTAAAGCGATTAATAAATTAAAGAAGGATAAAGCCTTAAGATTAAATAAGATCCTTAATAAATTCCTATTAATAATAATATTATTATTTAAAAGGGTTTTTACTTACTTTTTTTAAGTATATTTTAACGTTGGTTATTATTTACGTAAGTTTAAGGAAACGAAGACGATTATCCTTAAGAAGTTTATTAAGCCGGATTACTTTAAAATAAAGTCTTATAAATTTATTATATTCCTTTATATATTAAGGAAAACCTTAAAAATAGTAATAATAAAGATCCTTAATAACTATATAGAAAATTATAGATTTCTCCCCGACCAATAAATAAAAATAAAAAGAAGTCGGTTAATAAAAATAGCCCTTAAAGGATTAATCAATAATATATATACGGTATAAGGTTACGGGAAAAAGTATATTATAAATATTTTCAATAAAATAAATTATTAAAGGTTATTATATAACTTAAAGAAGAAAAAGATATTACTTTTCTTAATTAAATAAACGAAGAATTTCTTAAGTAATTAAATTATATTGATTAACTTAAGATAAAAAATAAACCGATAAAGCCCGTTATAACGGGGATTCCTTAAAAATCGTTTATTTTTTCTATATTATTTTTATTCTTTAATAATTTATTAATCGAAAAGCTTATTAAGTTAAAATAAAAGGTTTAAGTTAAAAACTTTATTAATAATATTTATTTTTTAATTTATAATATTTTTATACGTATAAACTATTTAGAATTAAAATAGGCTTATAAAGTTTACCTTTAATAAACGAGAACTTATAAGGCTTAATTTACGTTATATAAATATAAGCTTATTTATATAATTAAAAGCCTGAAGTTATATAATATAATAACCATAGTAAACTTAAGTAGAATTACGGTAAAACCGGATACTAATATTAGAGTCTTTAACCTTTAAGTAAATAAAAAGCTCGATTAAAAGGATTATATAAGAAAGGTTTAAAAAAAAATAACTTTATAAGAAAAAGGTTTTACTTATCTCGTTATATTAATATAAAGAATTATATTATAAAAAACCCGGACCGTTTATTAAACCGTAATAAAGCCAGTTATAATATACGTTATAGTTATTTAATATATACTTAAAGGTATTCCGGGATATAGGAAAAAGCTTATTTAAATATTATAAAAAGTCCAGAATTAATATTTAAGAATAATTAACGGTACTTATAAAATAACCCTTATCCCAATATTAAAGTTTAAGGTTTTTATACCGTTAATTAAAGTTTTATTAAATTAAATAATCGCTTAAGTAAAGTTAAAAAAATATATATATTTAATTATAATAATAGGAAACGGGCGGATCCGCTAGAATCTTAATAAGCCTTAAGTTAAAAAAAGTAAATTAAAAATATTTATCCCCCCTTTTATTAAAACGAAATAAGAATAAGTTAAAAAAGAAATTAACTTTACCGGTATCTTAAAGGTTAATTTAAACGTATATAAATTCCCGTTAAATATAAAAGAAATTAAAATTAAAAGGATTTAAAGAGTAAAAACTATAATAATTACCTTATATATTACGATAAAATAAACTAAGTATTAACGGAGGTATAAGGATTTTATATTTTAAGGTTATTATTATTTAGCTTTTAACGATAAAAAGATTATTAATAAGTATTTTTATTATTATAATATTATAAAGAAAAATAATAACGTATTAACGATTTAACTCCGGATAAATAAGAATAATTTAACTTACTTCCTATTTATTATATATACCGGAGGTTAAATAAATATTGGATATAAATATAAATAAAAAAAGTAAAACGTTATATATATCCTTATTTCTTATTTTTTATTTACGGAAATTAAATTAAGACTTATTATAAAACTTAATACTTATAATTACCGTTAAATATTATTTATAAAATGAAATATCCGGGTAGCCGTTAAATTTATAATATTTACCGGATTACTATTATAGTTTAACCTCGCTATAAAAATAAATAAGGTTATTAAAAATCTTATAAAGAAGGCCCGTTACCGATTAAAGAAAAAAAGAGAAGTAGAAATTAATTATATTAATTATATAAACCGGAAAGCATCTTTTATAGCCGTAAGGATATAATAATAAATATTTATTAGAAATCTTTAAAGGAGTTAACGGCGATAATAATATAAAAGGGATATATATTAAATAGGTAAGTATTAATAAGGATATTTAAAAATATTATATAAGGTTAAAATAATATAAATATATAAAGGAGTAGAAGAATAATAAGCTTAAGGATAACCCTTATAAGGATACGGTCGTAATATTATGGATTTTCTTAAGGGAATTAAAATATAAGGAGTATATAAATAGATTATTACTCTTTAAATAGCCGTTACTATTTTCTACCTTAAAGGATAAAAGGTAAAGGCCTGGTAAACGCCGGTTTTTGCTTTAACGTTATAAGTATCAGGTTTTTACGGTTACTAATAAGGCTAAAAGGCCGCGTATTAAGGAACGCCGGAATTAGCTTAGCTAGACCCGTAGTATAAATTAATCAATCAATCAATCAATCAATATAAATCTTTATTATTTTAATTATTTTCCACGCTTTTTTTACCGGTAATAATAAAGTCATATTAACGGTTTAATTCAAGGTTATTTATATCGGTATATAATTTAAGTTATATTTTAAGTCCTTTTATAGTTTATACGTTATAACTACGTTAATAACCCCTTCCGTATTAAAAATTAAATTAATTATTATTTTAAATTTATAATTCTTTTACGTAATAATCTTTTATAATATTAATAATAAAAGGTTAATTTAAATAATAATTATTAATAAGTTATTTAATTTAATATAATTTATTATATACTTTTTTTTATTCTATATATAATAATATAGGTTAAAGTTTTTAAATAATATATATTCGTTTAGAATAATTAAAACCTCTTTAAGTAACGGTATTATAAACGGTTTTTCTTTATTAACCGGCTGCGGATTATATACGTTATAAATATTAAGGTCGCCCTTTAAGTCCCCTTCCTTTATAATATAGAATATATAAAGGTTTTTACCGTAATAAGTAATATCTTAATTATTTACGTTAAGTTATTTATTTATAAAGAAGTATATTCTGGTTATTTTATCCCCCTTAAAGGTTAAATAAAATCCTTCCTTTAAGTTAATAAACGAATATATATACGGGTTATATAATAATTCTTATATCGTTATAATATTAATATCCTTAACTTTTTTAGACTTAAATATTAATATTATTTTTTTAATTTTTTTATTACGGACGTTATATTATATTACTCTTAAAAGCGTTAATATATTATATATTAACCTTTATAAAAACTCTTTTATTTATATTTATTTACGTTATAGATTTCTTATTAAAGTTAAGCGTTTTCTAATTTAATACCTTCCCGGTTATTATTAAAAACGTAAAATAGCCGGCCTTTAAGGTCGGGATTATAAAAAGCTTCCTTTTTTTTTATTTTATTTATTTTTTATTATTTAATTAATTAAGTTTACGTTTTAAAATTACTTTTAATTAACCCATTAAACTAATTCCGTACGTATTATACCGTTAAATTTTTATAATTATTTAAGTCTTTTTATATTTAATTTCTTTAATTTTTATTATATACTTAAAATCTTATATTAAGTATCCTTCCTTATTATATATAATATATTTAAACGCGCTTTTTATAAGCCTTTTAATTATTAGCTCTATATATTTATAAATATCGTCATTTTTAACGTAAATTATATATTTTATAATATTAAAATATTTTATAATAATATATTTATAATTTTAATATTTAAAATATTAATAAATATTTACCGTTTTATTTTATAATTAAGTTATTTTAAGTAATCCCTTTTTAATAATCCTTTTATTTGAGACGTTATTATATATTTTTATTAACGTTATGCTTAATATAATAGTAAAGTATTTCTTTATGTATTTTAAGGAATTAAGTTTCCTCGTTACTAAAGGAAGCCTATAGTTAATAATCTTAAGCTTTAAGTAAAAAACCATATTCCTTTTTTTTATATATTTTTTAACGTAATTTCTTTTTCAGTTTTTATAAAACGTAATAAATATATTTTATTTATTATTGATTGATTGATTAATTTATACTACGGATCTAGTTAAGTTAATTCCGGCGTTCCTTAATACTCGGCCATTTAACCTTATTAATAACCGTAAAAAAACCCGATATCTATAACGTTAAGAATAAAAACCGGTATCCACCTAGCCTTCACTTACGTTTTAAGGGTTAAAAGTATTTATAGCTATTTAAAGAGTAAGAATTTATTTATACGTTTTTTTTAAGAAAACCTATAATATTACGACCGAGTCTATTTAAAAGTTATTTTTGATTTTATTGTTTTTCCGTTACGTTATGGGTCTATTTAATATTAAAATTTTAAAATTCCGATTATATTATTAAATATTTTTACCGATACGTATATTATTATTACCTTATTTATATAACTTTATTAATTAATATAATATTATTTTTTATATTACCCCGGTATTTATAGCCCCTTTAACCCCTTATTAAATATAGTTTTTCCGCTATTATTTTCTATTTTTAAATCGGCGGCGAGGTTTCTTAATTAAGTTTTCGATTATTTCTTTTATTTCTTTAATTAAATTAAATTAAAATAATAAACCCGTAATTATTATAAATTTAACCGCCGCTTTAATACCCTTTTTATTAATAAGTATTTAATAATAATCGTTAATCCCTACCCTTTTAATTAATCCCGGTTTAAACTCCTTAAATAATAAATAAGAAATTAATACGTATATAATATTTTATTTTCGTTATTTATATTTATAATTAACGTTAATCCGGTTACCGGCGTATATAATAAAAAGGAAGTAAATTAAGCCGTTTTTATTTATCCGGAGTTAAATTATTAATATATTATTATCTTTCCTTATAATCCCGTAATATTAAAGATATTTATTAATAATTTTATTACTATTTAATACTGGATATTATTACCCTTAAAGGATCGATTCTTTATATTTATATTAATGCTTTATTTACCTCCCTTTAATCTATAGGGTAATTATTATTAATTTTAGTTTTATAGTTTTCTTTTTTTTTCTGCTGTTTTCATTTTAAATAAAAGTTCATATATTCTTATATTAACTTCTTAAACGTAAATTAAGTCGATTTCTTTTTTAATTTACTTTAATTTAATTTCTATAAAAAAAATAAATATTTTTTTCTTATACTTTTTTATTTAAGGCCTTTTATAGTTTTAATGAATACGTTCGTTTCCTATTAACGTAATTAAATTTATATTTTTTTTAAGTTTTATTTAAATAATTATTTAATTTAAAATTAACTTTATTAATAATATAAAGATCTCGGATTTTAATATTAGAACGGGAGTTATTTTATATACTTTATTTATTACTCTTAAATATCGGTTTTAAACCTTTTATAATTACCGGACGGGCTTTTTCTTATGTTTAAATATACCTTTAAGTACGTATTAAATAATTACCGCGTATATTATCGTAAACTTTATAACTGTTTAATAAACGGTTCTAATTTTTTATAAGATAATTTTTTATATTAATATTATAAAATAAGTAAGGTTTTTCTCCTGTAAAATTATCTTTTTTTAAACCTTTCTTATATAATCTTTTTAATTTAATTTCTTATTAACTTATAAATTAAATACCTTAATATTAACTTCCGGTTTTATTATTATATTACTTAAGTTTATTATAGTTATTATATTATATAGCTTCGGGCTCTTTATTATATAAATAAGCTTATACTTATATAAAATAAATTAAGCTTTATATATCTTTATTTATTATATATAGACTTTATAAGTTTATTTTAGCTTTAAATAATTCATATAAATAAACGTATTATAAATTAAAAGGTAAATATTATTAATAAAGCCTTTTATTTAAACCTTTTATTTCAGCTTTATTAAGTTTTTAATAAGCGGATTATTAAAGAATAAGAATAAAATTAAAAAAATAAATAACCCTTAAAGAATCTTTATTATTGCGGGCTTTATCGTATTTATCTTTTATCCTAGGTTAATTAATATTACTTAATTACTTAAGAAGCTCTTTATTTAATTTATGAAAAAGGTAAAACCCCTTTTTTCCGTAAATTATATAATAACCTTTAATAGTTTACCTTATTAAATGCCTTTATAATATTTAAAAAAAAGACTTATAACGTACTTCTTCTTATAATCTTATACCGTATATATACTATTAATTAAGCCTTTAAGAACCGTCTCTGTTTACTGTCCTTTTTTTATTTTTATTTATTAATTAAAAAGTAGCCTATATTTTTCTATGTAATTACTTAAAATCTTTATAATTATTATTTTTAAAGTTTTCTTTAACGTATAAAGGAGTATTATAGGTTTATATAATTTTATTTCCGAGTAATTTAACTTAATTAACTTCTTAAGGATAATTATCTTAATTTCCTTAAATTTATAAAGGTAATATTTTATATTAAAGTAGGTTTAAAATAAATAAATAAAAACCTTTTTAAATAATAACGTTATTATAAATAGGAACCTATTTAATATACCGTTAAGTTTAAAAGCCTTATTCTTTTTCGGTTTATTAATTATTTTAATTATTATCTCCTGGGTTATTACTTTATTTATTATTATTAATTTAGGATATATTATACCGTCGATATTTACTAGGTTAACTTCCGGTAATAAAAGAAAGAACGCCTTTTTAAAAGCCTTAATTTTACCGTTAAAAGTATTCGTTACCGTATTATTTAATTTTTTTAAAGATAGAAATTTAAAAATAAATTTAAGTTTTTTATTCTATTTTTTACCGTATTTTATTAACTTTTAAATATTACAAAGGGAAACCGTTAAGTTATATATTATAACCCGGAAGTACGTTTACTTAACCTTCCGGATAATTTTCTTTTTTTCCTTTTAAGTTTCCTTTAACCGTTAAAGCGTCTCCCGGTTTTTATACTTAATAATTTATTTTATAAGCGCTTTTACCTTTATAATCGCCTTTATATATTTTTCGTTTTAATAAATTTTAACTTTTTAAAACGGTTTTATTATTAAGATTATAACGTTAATTACTTCGTTTAAAGCCTTTATTATCCGATTTATAAAATAACTTTATAAAATAATCGATTTATTCCTTATTATTAAGCCGGGGGAGTTCCGTTAATTAAGATATTATTTTTATTGCCTTTATAAATACCTTAACTTCCTTAACCGTCTTTTATATTTATTTAAACGGTAAAGGCAGAATCGCGTTAACGGACTAGTTTAAGGTCATTTACATTAAAACGTAATCTGAACCGTATTTTAAATCCTTTTAAGGTCCGTATATTATAATTAAGTTAATAATATTTTCCGAGCTAAATATTAAATTAACTATAATTTTAAGTTTATAGCTTTTTTATATAATAGCCCCTTTAACATTAATAATATAAAGTTAAACCGTATAATAGCTATTAATAACTTCTTAAATTTAATATAGCTGGTTATATAACCATTTTCGTTCTATTAAATATAATAAAAATTAAAGTTTTTTATTAAAAGGTACTTATTAAATACGGCTATAATATCCTTAAGTAGCAGGATTATAAAGGGTTTTTTCCTATTAATTAATAACGGATTATACGTATTATAAATATTTAAATTACCCTTAATATCCCCTTTTTATATAATCCGGAATATATATAGGTTCCTTTTATAATAAATAACGTTTTAATTATTTATATTTAGCCTCTTATTAATAAAAAAATATATTTACGTTGTTTTATTACCCTTAAAAACCAAATAAAAATTATTTTTTAAATTAATTAAAAAATAAATATATAAATTATATAATAGCTTTTATATTATTATAATATTAATATTCTTTATTTTCTTAAATTTAAATATTAATATTATAGCTTTAATTACTTCCTTGCGTACGTTATATTATATTATTTTTAAAAGCGTAAATATATTAAATATTAACGTCCGTTAAGCTTTCCTTATTAACTTTTATTTATATAAACGGTTTCTTTTTAAAATTAAGTATTATTTATTCCGGTCTTCTTATTACGATAATAATCTTAGTCGGACGGTTAGCCTTAAAAATTAATATCGTTATAAGTTTCCTTTTCTTCGCATTATTAATTACCGCGTTTTATTTTTCTTTATTTAATAAGCTTTATTTACGTCTTAAAACCGTTTTTAATTACCTTATTAATCCAAATTTATATAAATTATAACATTAAAACTTAACCGTTATCTTAATCTTTTTACGTTAAATTTCCTTCGCTTTTATTATATATTATAAGTTTTACATTAAATAATTATTATTACCATATACCGCGTATTTTAGCGTATTCTTTATTAAGCCCTTTATTATTAAGTTAACGTATTTATATATATTATACCCTTTAATATATATTACGTACTTTATATTATTAAGGTATTTTATAATAATATACTTATACCTTTAATAATTAAAATATTAATAAATATCCATTACCCGGTTTTAAGGTTTTATTAATTTAAAGAACTTATCCTTTATTACTTTTTTATTAAGGATATCGTTATATATTCTTATTAATATTACGCTTAAAATAACCGTAAAATATCTTTTTATATAATTAAAGGTATTTAACCTTTTTATTATAAAAAGGAGATTATAATTAATAATCTTTAACTTAAAATAAAGGACCGTATTCTCCTTTTTTATCCGCTTTAAAGTAACTTCTTTTTCCTTTTTTATAAATTTTATTAAATATATTTTATTTACCGCGATAATAAAGGATTACCTTAATACTTTTATTGTTTTATACCCTTTTTTATTGGCTTATTCCTTTAACTTCTTTAGCTTTTTTTTCGCCTTTAATAAGGTTATATTAAGGAAAATATTTTTACTTTATAATTTACGTACCGTAATAATCTGTTTTATTAATAACTCTCCCGTAACCTTAAACGCCTTTATTAATTATAACGGGTTTACCTTTACCGTTATATTCCTTTTTTTTTATCCGATAATCATACGGTTATTATCCTCGTTTTCTTTAATATTACCGTTTTCTTTTCCGCCCTTATTTCCTTTATTATTAATGCCGGTATTATCCTTACGGCCTTCGTTATTTAGCTTATCCCCGCTCCCTTCTTTAAAGTTTCTTTTATTGCTCTTTTATTTTATATATATTTTTTTTATTTTCTTTCGCCTCCGTTTATTAACGTTTTTATTATCGTTTTTTAAGCTTTACGTAGCCTTTTTAACTCCCTTAAATTTCTCCCCGTATTTACGTAGAAGTCTTTTATTCCTTATAACCCGATTTATAGTATTGGTTAAATCTTTAATGTAATATCCTTTTATATAATTATAAAAAGGTTTTTTAGCGCTTTTACCGCCTTTTCCCCTTTTACTTTTTTTCCGCGTATTTAACAGTTGCCTTTTTTCGTAATTTATTTTTATTTATTTAATATTTCCTTATCTTTACTTAATTTTCTCTTAATTTATATATATTTAATAAAACCTTTTACGTTTCCGCTTACCCTTTATCCGTCCCCGCGTACCGTCCTTATCCTTTCCGCCCTTTATTTATTACCTTTTATAATAATACCTTTACGCGTTATATACGTTTCTTTACGCGTATTTTATTAATTATAAACTCCCTGTTTAATTTAAGGCCTTTTTATCTTATATTTATCGCGTCGTTTATATAACTTATTACCGTTCCTATTAACTTAAGCCGTTTACCCTTCCTTCTTTTTTACCTTTATTATTATTCCGCTTCCGTTTATTATATTTAAAGTATTATCTTTATTATTACTTAAGCTATATACGCGTGCATCGTTTCTGACCTCTAGGGTCCCGTTATTCGTCGCCATCCTTATACTTAATATAATAATAAAGTTATTCTTTATTTATTATAATAATAAATAATTACCTTAAAACCTTAATTAATTTATATTTTTTTTTATTAATTTAAGTTTTAAATTTTTTTAAGCTTTCTTTCGTTTTTAATAACGTTATATTAAGGAGGATATCCTTACTTTATAGTTTATATATTACGATAATTTATTCTGTTAATAATTCCGTTATTATTTTAAAAGCCTTTATTAACTATAATGGATTTACTTCTATAACCGCGTTTTTCTCCTTATTATTAAATAAGCGGACCGTTATTATTTTTACCTTTTTCGATACGGCTGCTTTTTCCTCTGTTATCCCTTTATTCTTTACCGTGGGTACCCTTTTTATTACTTTCGTTACCTAGTTTTCTTTTATTTAAAAGGCTACCGCTTTTATACCCTCGCTTTATATTTTTAATTTTAAGTTGTTATTTTTATCCTTTATTAACGTTTTTACTTCCGCCCCTTAAAAGCCCTATAGGTATTTTATTTCCCTTAATTTTACCCTTACCTTTATATAGAAGTCCCTTACGCTTTTTAATTTAATCTATAATATCGGCCAGGTTTTTAACGTAATATTTTTTTATTTTACCGTAAGGAATCTTTTTAGGGTTCTTATTGCCTTTTTTATCGCCCTTTTACCCTTATTTACCGGGCGATATATTGTCTCTATTTTTTACCTTTAATTCCTTAAGGTCTTATATTCTTTATTAACTTTATTTCCTTTTTATATACTTTTAATAATATTTTTACCGTAATCTTTCCGCCTTTTTCCCCCGTTTATATCCTTTATTATTAATACCGTACCGGCTTTCTTACCCCCTTATTTACCTATTATTTCCGTATTATTATTATATATTTTACGCGCTTTAATACGTATATTTTATTAACCTTAATTCCTTTATTTATTTTAAGTGTTATCCGGCTTATTATTATTATATTACCTATATACGTTATTATTATTTCTATTAATATAGGTTATTTACCCGTTTACTACCTTATTCTTAACCATTACGTTACTTCTACTTATCATACTTAATATACTTCCCTTACTATTACTAAAGCTATATATATACGCATCGTTTTGGACCTCTGGGGTCCCTTTATTCGTCGCCATTTTCTCCGTTTCATGCAATATATTTAAGCGTATCCTTTATAAGTTTTTTAATTATTAACGTTATATACTTATAGGTATTATAGCCCTTAACGTAAATTATATATTTTATAATATTAAAATATTTTATAATAATATATTTATAACCTTAATACTTAAAATATTAATAAATATCCGCCGTTTTATTTTATAATTAAATTATTTTAAGAAATCCCTTTTTAATAATCCTTTTATTTAAAACGTTATTATATATTTTTATTAATGTTATACTTAATATAATAATAAAGTACCTTTCTATACGTTTTAAAAAGTTAAGTTTCTTCGTTATCAAAGGAAGTTTATAATTAATGATTTTAAGCTTTAAATAAAGAATTATATTCTTTTTTTTTATATTTTTTAATATAGTTTTTTTCTTAACTTTTATAAAACATAATAAGTATATCTTATTTATTATAACGGTAATTAATTACTTTAAAATTTTAACCGATTTATATTCTTTTTTATTAACTTAAACCTTAAATTTCTTTAAGTTTTCTTTTATTTTTAGAGATATTATATTAAGGAAAATATCCTTATTTTATAGCTTATATATTATAATAGTTTATTCTATTAATAATTCCGTTATTACCTTAAAAGCCTTTATTAACTATAATGGGTTTACTTCCGTAATTACGTTTTTCTCCTTATTATTAAATAGGCGGATTATTATTATTTTTATTTTCCTTAATATAATTATTTTTTCCTCCGTTATCCTTTTATTTTCTGCCGTAAATATTTTTTTTATTACTTTTATTATTTAACTTTCTCTTATTTAAGGGATTATTACCTTTATATTTTCACTTTACACCTTTAACTTTAAATCGCCGTTTTTACTTTTTATTAACGTTTTTACTCCCGCCCCTTAAAAGACCCGTAAGCGCTCCGTTTCCCTTAATTTTACCTTTATTTTTATAAAAAGTCCCTTACGCTTTTTAATTTAATTTATAATATCGGCTAGGTCTTTAATATAATATCCTTTTACTTTATTATAAGGAGTCCTTTTAGGGCTTTTATTATTTCCTTTACCGTTTTTTTACCCTTATTTACCGGGCGACGTACCGTCTCCGTTTTTTATTTTTAATCTTTTAAGGTCTTATCCTTTTTATTAGCTTTATTTCTTTTTTATATATCCTTAATAATACTTTTACCGCGGTCTTCCTACCTTTTCCCCCCGCCCGTACCCTTTATTATTAATATTATACCGGCCTTTTTACCCTTTTATTTACTTATTATTTCTGTATTATTATTACGCGTTTTACGTATTTCAATATACGTATTTTATTAACCTTAATTTCCTTATTTACTTTAAGTATTATCCGGTTTATTATTATTATATTGCTTATATACGTTATCGCCATTTCTATTAATATAGGTTATTTACCCGTTTACTATTTTATTTTTAATTATTACGTTATTTCCACTTATTATACTTAATATACTTCTTTTATTATTACGAGAGCTATACGTATACGCATCGTTTTGGACCTCTGGGGTCCCTTTGTTCGTCGCCATCAAAAATCTTTTTATCAGATTCCTCGTTAAGGATTTTTATTATTACCGTTTTTAAAGCCTTCCTTAATATATAAAAGAGTATAATAATTTTATAAGATTTTATCTTAAAGTAATCCAACTTAATAAGTTTCTTAAGGATAATCGTCTTTATTTCTTTAAACTTATACGGGTAATAACCGATATTAAAATATATTTAAAAAAGGTAAATAAAGACCCTTTTAAATAATAAGGTTATTATTAATAAGAATTTATTAAGAATTTTATTTAATTTTAAGGCTTTATCCTTCTTTAATTTATTAATCATTTTAATTATTATATTTTATATTATTATTTTATTTATTAATACGGGGTTAAAGTATATAATACCGTTAATATCGTTTAAATTAATTTTTAACGGAAGGGGGAAAAATGCTCCTTTAAGGGTTTTGATCTTACCGTTAAAGGTATTAATTAATATATTATCGGGTTTCTTAAAAAATAAGAATTTAAAAATAAACTTTGATTTCTTACTTTATTCTTTATTATATTTCGTTAACCTTTAAATATTACGAAGTAAAACCATTAAGTTATATATTATAAATTAAAAGTATATTTATTTAGCCTTTTTAATACTCTTTTTTTTTTAAGTAACTTTTAATTAATTAAATGTTTCCTGATTCCTATATTTGAAAGTTTACTTAATTAGTTTTTTCGCCTTCGTAATCGCGGTTATATATTTTTTATTTTAATAAATTTTGGCTTTTTAAGAGGGCTTTATTATTAAGATTATTTTATCGATTATTTTATTTAATACCTTTATTATTCGCTTTATAAAGAGGTCGATTTAATCTTTATTATTTAATTAAGGAAGGTCCCTAAATTATATTACCGTCTTTTCCGTTTTTATATGAACATTTATTTCCTTAAATGTTTTCCACGCTTTTTTTACCGGTGGTAATAAGGTTATATTAACTGTTTAATTTAAGGTTATTTATACCGATATATAGTCTGAGTTATATTTTAAGTTTTTTTATAGCCCGTATATAATAATTATATTAACGATACCTTTTAAGTTAAACGTTAAGTTAATCGTAATTTTAAATCTTTAATTTTCTTATATTATAGTCTTTTTTAACGTTAATAACGCGAAATTAAACCGGGTAATAATTATTAATAACTCTTTAAACTTAACGTAATTAATTATATATTCTTTTTTATTTTATTCAATATAATAAAGATTAAAGTCTTTTATTAAGAGGTACTTACCGGATATAATTATAATATCCTTAAGTAACGGGATTATAAAAAGCCCCTTTTTATTAACTGGCGGCGGATTATACGTATTATAAATATTTAAATTTCTTTTAATATTTTCTTCTTATATAATTCGGAACGTATATAGATTCCCTTTATAATAAGTAATATCTTAATTATTTATATTTAACCTTTTATTTATAAAGAAATATATCCGTATTAACTTATTTTTTTTAAAGGTTAAATAAAAGTTATCTCCCGGGTTAATTAAAAAACGTATATATAAATTATATGGCGGTTTTTATATTATTATAATATTAATATTGTTTATTTCCTTAAAATTAAATATTAATATTATAACTTTAATTACTTCCCTCTATACGTTATATTATATTACTTTTAAAAGTATAAGTATATTATATATTAATTTTTATTAAGTTCTTTCCGTTAACTTTTATACGTATAAATGGTTTTTTTTAAAAATTAAATATTATTTACTTTAATTTTTTTACCGTAATAATTATCCCGGTCGGGCGGCCGGCTTTAAGGGTTAATATTACTATAAGCCTCCTTTTCTTTACGTTATTAATTATTACGTTTTATTTTTCCTTATTTAATAGGTTTTATTTATATTTTAAGACCGTCTTTAATTATTTTACCGGTTTAAATTTATATAAATTATAACGTTAAACTTTAATTATTATTTTAATTTCCTTATATTAAGTCTTTTTAATCCTTATTATATATTATAAATCTTATATTAAGTAATTATTATTCTTATACGTTACGTATTTTAACGTATTTTTTATTAGGTTTTTTATTATTAAGCTTGCGTACTTATACGTATTATACCCTCCGGCGTATACCGTATACTTTATATTATTAAAAAACTTCGTAATAATATATTTATACCCTTAATATTTAAAGTATTAACAAATATCCGCCGCTTAATTTTATAGTTTTATTAATTTAAAAGACTTACCCTTTATTATCCTTTTATTAAGGATATTATTATATATTCTTATTAACATTACGCTTAAAATAATTATAAAATACCTTTTTATCCGGCTGAAAATATCTGATTTCTTTATTACGGAGGGAAGATTATAGTTAATGATCTTTAACCCGGGATAAAAACCGTATTTTCTTTTTTTATCCGTTTTAAGGTAATTTCCTCTTTTTTTTTTTTTTATAAACTTTATTAAATATATTCCGTTTACCGTAATAATAAACGATTATTTTAATACTTTTACCGTTTTATATCCTTTTTTACCGGTTTATTTTTTTAACTTTTTAAGCTTTTCTTTCGTTTTTAATAAGGTTATATTAAGGAGGATATCTTTATTTTATAATTTATATATTACGATAATTTATTTTATTAACGGCTTTTTTATTATTTTAAACGCCTTTATTAATTATAACGGGTTCGTTTTCTAATTTTTTTTTTCCTGACTTAATAATTATATAGTTATTATTTTTACTTTTTTCGATACTACCGTTTTCTCCTTAACCCTTATTTCCTTTACCGCCGATATAAACGTTATTTTTATAGCTTTCGCTATGTAACTTATTTTTACCTTTATCCGTAAAGTTTCTCCTATCGTTCTTTTATTTCATATATAGTCTCTTTAATTCCTTTTACTTCCTTTTATTAATACTTTTATTACCGCCCTTTAAGCTCCGTATAACCTTTTTAATTCCCTTAATCCCGTCCCCGTTTTTACGTAAAAGTCTTTTATCCTTTATAACTTAATCTACAATATCGGTTAGGTTTTTAATATAATATCCTTCTATTTAATTGCGAAAAAACTTTTTAATATTCTTACTATTTTTTCCCTTATTATATTTTTTCCGTATGTTTAACGGTTACCCTTTTTTATAGTTTATCCTTATTTGACTTTCTTTTAATTTATATATATTTAATAAAAATTTTTCCGTTTCCGTTTACTTTTTATCCATTATTATATATTATCCTTATCTTTTTTATCCTTTATTTACTTTTTATAATTACGTTACCTTTACGTATTATACGCGTTTTCTTACGCGTATCTCATTAATTATAAGCTTTTTATTCGATTTAAGAGTTCTTTATTATATAGTTATCGCATTATCCGTATAAATTATTATTATTTCCATTAATAAGGGCCGTTTACCTTTTTACCCCTTCTACCTCCACTATTACTCCGCTTCCGCTTATCGCACTTAAGGCCCTTGCCTTACTGTTATTTAAGCTATGCACGCGTGCATCGTTTTGAACCTCTGGGGTCCCGTTGTTCGTCGCCATCCTCCCGGTTAATAATTTACGGCTTAACCCTCTCTTTCCGCAAGGTATAGAAGTCAATTTAAGATTAATATAATAAATTAATATAAAAATAATATTAATAAACGGGTATAAGTTAAGTAATTATATATAGTATTATTTTAAATACGTTAATAAAGAGAAATATTAAAATCTATAAGATAAAATTTAAATAAAGCCTATTTAAATAATTAAGCCTTTTTAAGATATACTTATAGTTACGTAATAAATCTACTTAGAATATACTTAATAATAATAAGACCAAAAGAGATATTAAAAGTATATAAATTAAAAAATAAGGTAAAGAATATTTAATTATAAAATCCGATCCTTATAGAAGGCGGTATTTATAATCTTTTAATAAGCAGAATAAAACGTATTATACCCTTATATAGATTAAGCGTATTATACTTAAAAAAGATATAAATATAAATAGCTTAAGCCCTAAAATAAATGGACGTAAAGTATTAAGGTTACCGTTATTAATAAGTTAGAATAATAAAATTAGAAGGTTACCCTTAAGAAAATTAAGTTTTAATATATTTATTTATTATTATTAAGCAAAATCTAAAAATAAAGCTTAAAAAAAAGTAAATAAATATATATATAAATGGTGTTAAAGGATAAAAACCCCTTATTAATAATATATAATATTAAAAAGGTAAATTTATTATAAAGGGAGTAAAGGTAAGTTATTACCGTATTAATATTTATTTAACTTTTATATTTACGATAATTTAAATTATTAAAAGAACATTATAAACGGCGAATATATAATTAAAATATATATAAATAAGTATAATATAATTTAAAGTATAATAATATTAAGGGTAGTACCTTATTATAAAAGGAATTAAAAAAAAAAAGGAAAGTATAAAAAACTTAAAACTTACGGATAAATATATAAAGGAAGGAAAACATTAAAAAGGTTAATTAAAGGTAGAATAAATTTATATATACTTTAAAAAGAAAGAATAAAACGGATAAAGATAATAAGCAACCTATACTTTATTAACTTATATAAAGGCTGTAGCCTATCTTTAATTACACTCTATTGTTACCTGCTATTTCATCACTTTTGCTCTTTTATCCCTTCTCATCTTTTCTAGCTATAATAAAGTAAATTAAACGTTAATAAAGGTATAAAGATTTTATATTTTAAAGTCATCGTTACTTAACTTTTAATAATAAAAAAATTATTAATAAATATTTTTGCCGTTATAATATTATAAGGAAAAGTAATAATATATTAACGATTTAATTCCGGACAAGTAAAAACGGTTTAGTTTACTTCTTATTTAATATATATATTGGAAATCGGATAAACGCCGGATAAATATAAATAAAAAAAGTAAAATACCATATACGTTTTTATCTTTTATCTTTTATTTATAGAAACTAAGTTAAGATTTATAATAAAAGTTAATATTTATAATTACCGTTAAATTTTATCTATAAAGTAAAATATCCGGGTAGCCGTTAAATTTATAATATTTATTAAATTATTATTATAATTTAATTTTACTATAAAGATAAATAAGGTTATTAAAGACTTTATGGAAAAGGCTTATTACCGGTTAAGGAAGAAAAAGAGAAGCGGAAATTAATTATATTAATTATATAAATCAGAAAATATCTTTTATAAGTATAAAGATATAATAATAAATACTTATTAAAAGTCTTTAAAAAAAATAACAGCGATAATAATATAAAAAAAAGATATATTAAACACGTAATCATTAATAAAAATATTTAAAGGTATTAAGTAAGGTTAAAATAATATAAATATATAAAGGAACGGAAAAACAATAAGCTTAAAGGTAGCCTTTATAAGGATACGATTATAATATTATAGATTTTCTTAAGGAAGTTAGAATATAAGAAATATATAAATAAATTATTACTCTTTAAACGGTTATTAATATTCTCTACCTTAAAAGATAGAGGGTAAAGGCTTAATAAACGCCGGTTTTACTTTAACGTTATAAGTATTAGGTTTTTACGGCTATTAATAAGGCCAAAAGGCCGCGTATTAATGAACGCTGGAATTAACTTAGCTAAATCCGTAATATGAATCAATTAATCAATTAATCAAAATACCGCGAGCTTTTATATATAATATTATCTATTACATACGGGCAATAGAAATGCTATTATATAATTAACTTTTACTTATATATATAAAAATAAACGTTAAATTCCATATTTATTTAAAAGAACTTATAAAGTTAACCTTAATATCCGCGTTTATATTTATAATTAATAATAAAATAAACGCTTTCTTAAATATCGTAAAAAATAAAAAACGTAATATCCCTATATTAAATAAAGGTTAATATAGTAATTTTATATCGTAAGGATAAAATAATAATTAAGGAGGTTATTATTTATATTAAGATTATTTCTACTTATAGCTCAATTATAATTATTATAATTAAGGTTTTCTATATACGCCTTTTTAAAGTAACTATTAAAATAATTACCAGAATAATAATAACCGTTTATAACAATTAAATTAATAATATACGTTACGTCCTTAATAGAAAATCGCGGGTTTAGAATTACCTTTTATTATTATAATACCTTTAAACGCGTACGGTTTATTATATTAATAGAATAATAAGTATGTAAACCGATTAAATCGGGAAGGATTTCGCGGAAATTAATTTATATAAGGAATAAATCGATTAAAGGTATTCGCTTATTAAATATCTATTAATAATTAAAAGAATATTAAAAATATATTTATATCCGGGTAAGGATAAGATTTAATAACCGATTCAGAGAACAATAACTAATAGTTAAATAATATATATTAATATAATACGGACGATTTATATATTAAATAAAATAATTTTAATAACGATATTTATTACGGTAATAATAGATTACCCGAAGAGTAATATAAAGCGTTTATAAGCTTTATTAATTTTTCATTTAAATATAATAACTTTTATATATCCTTCCCTTTAAGAATAAAGCTTTATAAGTACTTATAAAGTAACTATTTAGTCCAGTTAAGGCCGTTACCGGCAACTATTAGTAATAGCCCCCCTTAAGGCTTATTAGCGATTATTAGTACTAACCCTTTTTAAAGCGATATTCTATCTGAACACAATAAATAAAACTTATATAATCTTATAATATAAATAAATTTAATATCAGCGGATACCCCGGTTATCCTATTAAACGTATTAAATGAAGGTATAAGTACTAACTTAAACTTTAGAATGTAAAACTATATATAAGCAGTTATTTAATTTATTTAATACTTAAAAAATATCCTTATATACCTGGATAATAATTGTAATATAAGCTTAATTGATTATATATAATTATTAGAATAATTACCGGATATTCCAATTTATAAAATAGCGATATTCTTACACGTTAAAGGCATTAATTTTACGTCTTATAATACCGATGAATATATTATTATTACCTTTTATTTACCCGGTATAAAGGATAACCAGAAGGTGCTTTTTAACATAATATAGAAATTACACTTAATAAACGATTTACGCATAAAGATAGTAATTAATAATAATATTATTAATCCGGAATTTATTATTTTAAATACTAAATAAGGATATATTATTATAGGAAACGGTATATAAATTAATATCGTCGTTTAATAGCGATAAGAGTACTTTAAGTTATTTATTTAAATAAAAGATTATTTAATTATTTTATTATATTTATCTGAGATTCTATTTATTAAAGTAATTATTATCCTTAAAGACCGTGATTTTATTTTCAAGCCAATATAATATAAGGCCTTATTTTTATATAGATACTTAATAAATTACTCGTTTAAAAATATTTTAGTTAAAAACGAGTACGAGTACCCCGTACGTATAAAGCGTAAATAAATACTTAATATCCTTAATAATATTAATAAGGAGAATTACTTTTAAATAAATATTATTAATTTAACTCGTTATTTATTTTGGAAACCGAAAATAAAGAGTTAAATAAAGAAATTAATAGTTAAATTAATAATTATTACCGTTTTATTCTTTATTACGTATCTTAAAAAAATAAAACTATATAAGTAATAATTAAATAATAAAATTATAATTTACGGAAATTAATTAATAAAGATAATACTTAAAAGCCTTATAAATAAATATCCGACTCTTTTAAATAACGGATTTATAAATATCTTAAAGAATAAATGAATAAAATTATCCTTAAGATTAAACTAAGAATTACGTATTAAGAATAAAATTAAAGTATATTTATTAAATTTAAAAGACGGAAAAGTTATAAATAAAACGTTTAATAAACTTTATAAATAAAGTTAATTATTATATACGGAATAATTAATACCTTTTAATTACCCGGTATTCGTAATATAGAAGAACATTTTAAATAAACGTAAGGGCCGTATAATAATAGATATTTAAGGCCTTAACGAACTACTTATATTAAATATATATTTAATTCCTTTATAATTAAAGGTAATTTCTCGATTAAATGGCTATAAATATTTATCCGTAATAAATATAGTTAATTTCTTTTATTAATAATATACTTATTTATTTATTAAATACTTATTTACGGTTATAATCTACCGCGGATAGGAAATATTTAACGTTCCGATTATAAGTTATTTAAACTCCGTTATATATATTTAATAACGGATTAACGAAATACTTCGTCCGATTAGAGATTTTATAAAAATATATATCGACGATGGAATGGCGACGAACAAAGGAACCCTAGAGGTCTAAAACGATACGTATACGTATAGCTCTTATAACAGTAAAGGAAATATATTAAGTATAATAAGGGGAAGTAACGTAATGGTTAAAAATAAGGTAATAAATAAATAAGTAACTTATATTAATAGAAACGGCGATAATACGTACGGGTAATATAATAATAATAAGCCGGATAACGTTTAAAATAAGTAAAGATATTAAGGTTAATAAAATACGTATATTAAAGCGCGTAAAACGCATAATAATAATACGGAAATAATAAGTAAATAAAAGGGTAAGAAGGCCGGTACGGTATTAATAATAAAGGATATAAACGGGGGGAAAAAGCAGAAAAACCATAATAAAAGTATTATTAAGGATATATAAAAAGGAAATAAGGTTAATAAAAAGGATAGAATTTTAAGGGATTAAAAGTAAAAAACGGAGATAATACGTTACTTAATAAATAAAAACGAAAAGGCAATAAAGGAAATAATAAAGGACTTAAAAGCACTCCTTACCGTAAAATAGAAAGATATTACGTTAAAGATTTAACCGATATTATAAATTAAGTTAAAAAGTATAAAAGATTTTTATATAAAAATAAAAATAAAATTAAGGGAAATAAAGCGCTTACGGGGCTTTTAAAAGGCGGGAGCGAAAATATTAATAAAAGGTAAAGATGGTAATTTAAGGATAAAAGTATAAAGCGAAAGTACAATAACAATAATCTTTTAAGTGAAAGAAAGTTAAGTAATAAAAGTAATAAAAAGGGTATCCGTGATAAAGAATAAAAGGATAACGGAGGAAAAAATAACCGTATTAATAAAAAAAAAAAGCAAGGATAATAACGGTCCGTTTATTTAATAATAAAGAAAAAAATACGGTTATAAAAATAAACCTATTATAATGAATAAAGGCTTTTAAAATAATAATAGAATTATTAATAAAATAGATTATTATAATATATAAATTATAAAGTAAGGATATCCTTTCTAATATAACGTTTTTAAAGGCAAAAAAAAAAGAATTTAAAGAAATTTAAAACTTAAATTAATAAGGGAGAATATAAGTTAATTAAGGTTTTAAGTTAATCGTTTATTATTATAATAAATAAAATATATTTATTACGTTTTATAAAAGTTAAAAAAAAAGCTATATTAAAAATATAAAAAAAAAAGAATATAGTTCTTTATTTAAAGTTTAAAATCGTTAATTATAAGTTTCCTTTAATAACGAAAAGATTTAATTCCTTAAGATATATAAAAAGGTACTTTACCGTTATATTAAATATTACGTTAATAAAAATATATAATAACGTCTTAAATAAAAAGATTATTAAAAAAGATCTTTTAAGATAATTTAATTATAAAATAAAACAACAGATATTTATTAATACTTTAAATATTAATACTTTAAATATTAAAATTATAAATATATTATTATAAAATATTTTAATATTATAAAATATACGGTTTACGTTAAAAACTATAATATTTATAAATATATAAAAATAATAATTAAAAGGCTTATAAAAAGTATATTTAAATATATTACGTATAATAAAAAAAGATACCCAATATAGGATTCTAAATATATAATAAAAATTAAGGAAATTAAACGTAAAAAGATCCGGATAACCGTGAAAATCTAATGGTATAATACGAACGGAATTAATTTAACGGGTTAATTAAAGGTAACCTTAAAACGTAAGCTTAATTAATTAAATAATAAAGGATAAATAACGGTAATAAATAAAATTAAAAAAAAGAAGATCTTTATAATTTTAACCTTAAGGGCCGGCTATTTTACGTCTTTAATAATAACCGGGAAAGTATTAAGTTAGAAAATATTTAATTTTAATAAAAAGTTTATAATTTAAATAAATATAAACAAAAAAACCTTTATAAAAATAAAAATATATAATATATTAATACTTTTAAAAATAATATAATATAACGTCCGTAATAAAGGAATTAAAATAATAATATTAATATTTAAATTTAAAAAAATTAAAGATATTAATATTATAATAATGTAAAAATTATTATATAATTTATATATATATTTATTTATTAACCTGAAAAAAAGGTTTTATTTAGCCTTTAAGGGGGATAAAATAACCAGAATATATTTCTTTATAAATAAGCGGTTTAATATAAATAACTAAGATATTATTTATTATAATAAAAACCTTTATATATTCCGTATTATAAAGGAAAGGGACTTAAAAAACGACCTTAATATTTATAACGTATATAATTTATTACCGGTTAATAAAAAGGGACTGTTTATAATACCGTTATTTAAAAAGGTTTTAATTACCTTAAATAAATATATATTGCTTCCAGATTTTAATTTATATTATTATATATAGAATAAAAAAAGTATATAATAAATTATATTAAATTAAATAATTTATTAATAATTATTATTTAAGTTAATTTTTTATTATTAATATTATAAAAGATTATTACGTAAGAAAATTATAGGTTTAAAACGATAATTAATTTAACTTTTAATACGGAAAAAATTATTACCGCGGTTATAATATATAAATTATAAAAGGACTTAAAATATAACTTAAACTATATACCGATATAAATAACTTTAAATTAAAATTTTTAATGTAATTTTATTATTACCGGTAAGGAAAGTATAAAAAACAATTAAGGAAATAAAGGTTTATATAAAAACGGAGGAAATAAAAATATAGTTTACGGACCTCTCTTAATTAAATAATAAAAACCGGATCGATTTTTTTATAAAGTAAATAATAAAAATGTTAAATAAAATAATTAATAAAACAATCCCGATAATAAAACTTTTTTAAAAAGTTAAAACTTATTAAAATAAAGGATATATAACCGTAATTATAAACGTAAAAAAACTAATAAAGCAGGTTTTTAAATATAAAAATTAAAAGATATTTAATTAATTAAAGGCTATTTAAAAAGAAAAAAAGAAAATTATTAAAAGGGTTAAATAAATATATTTTTAATTTATAATATATAACTTAATGGTTTTATTTTATAATATTTAAAAACTAATAAAGTATAATAAGAAATAAAATAAGAAATTAAAGTTTATCCTTAAATTCCCGCTTTTTCAGAAACCCGATAATATATTAATTAATATTTTTAACGGTAGAATTAAGGCCTTTAAAAGAGTGTTTTTCTTTTTTCCGTTAAAGGTTAATTTAAACGATATTAATAACGTTATATACTTTAACCCTATATTAATAAATAAGGTAATAATATAAAATATAATAATTAAAACGATATATAAATTTAAAAAATAAAGTTTTAAGACTGAATAAAATCCTTAATAGATTCTTATTAATAATAATATTACCGTTTAAAAGGCTTTTTACTTATTTCTTTTAAGTATATTTTAATATTAATTATTATTTATATAAATTTAAGGAAATAAAAATAATTATCCTTAAGAAGCTTATTAAGCCGGATTACTTTAAAATAAAGTCTTATAAACTTATTATATTCCTTTATACGTTAAGGAAAACCTTAAAAATAATAATAATAAAGATTTTTAACGATTATATAGAAAATTACGGACTTCTCCCCGATTAATAAATAGGAATAAAAAAAGGTTAATTAATAAAAATACTTTTTAAAAGATTAATCGATAACATATATATAGTATAAAATTACGGGAAGAAATATATTATAAGTCTTTTTTCTCTTAATATTATAAATACTTTTAATAAAGTAAATTATTAAAGGTTACTATATAATTTAAGGGAAAAAAAGATATTATTTTTCTTAACTAAATAAACAAAGAATTTTTTAAGTAATTAAGCTATATTAATTAACCTAAAATAAAAGATAAATTTAATAAAGCCCGCTATAATAAGGATTCTTTAAAAATTATTAATTTTTTTTATATTATTCTTATTCTTTAATAATTTATTAATTAAAAAACTTATTAAGTTAAAATAAAAAGTTTAAATTAAAAACTTTATTAATAACGTTTATTTCTTAGCCTATAGTACCTTTATATATATAAATTATCTGGAATTAAAATAAACCTATAAAGTTTATTTTTAATAAGTAAGAATTTATAAAACTTAATTTACGCCGTATAAATATAAGTTTATTTATATAATTAAAAGCTTAAAGTTATATAATATAATAACTATAATAAACTTAAATAAAATTACGGTAAAACCGGATATTAATATTAAAGTTTTTAGTTTTTAAGTAAATAAAAAGCTTAATTAAAAGAACTATATGAGAAAAATCTAAAAGAAAATAAATTTATAAGAAAAAGGCCTTATTTATCTCGTTATATTAATATAAAAAGTTACGTTATAAAAGGCCTGGATTATTTACTAGGCCGTAATAAAGTTAATTATAATATACGCTATAGTTATTTAATATATACTTAAAAGTATTCCGGGATATAAAAAAAAGCTTATTTAAATATTATAAAAAGTCTAAAATTAATATTTAAGAATAATTAATAGTATTTATAAAGTAACTTTTATCTTAATATTAAAGTTTAAGGTCTTTATATTATTAATTAAAATTTTATTAAATTAAATAATCGCTTAAATAAAATTAAAAAAATATATATACTTAATTACGATAATAAAAAATAAATGGATCCGTTAGAATTTTAATAAATCTTAAGTTAAAAGGGATAAGTTAAAAATACTTATCTTTTTTTTTATTAAGATAAATAAAAATAAATTAAAAAAGAAATTAAATTTATTAATATCTTAAAAACTAATTTAAGTATATATAAACTTTTATTAAATATAAGAAAAATTAAGATTAAAAGGATTTAAAAAGTAAAAACTATAATAATCGTTTTATAAATTATAATAAAATAAATAAAATATTAACGGAAATATAAGGATTTTATACCTTAAAATCATTATTATTTAACTTTTAATAATAAAAAGATTATTAATAAATATCTTTATTATTATAATATTATAAAAAAGAATAATAATATATTAATAATTTAACTCCGGATAAATAAGAATAATTTAACTTACTTTTTATTTATTATATATATTAAAGGTCGAATAAACGCCGGATATAAATATAAATAAAGAAAATAAAATATTATATATATTTTTATTTTTTATTCCTTATTTATAAAAATTAAATTAAGACTTATTATAAAAGTTAATATTTATAATTACAGTTAAATAATATCCATAAAATAAGATATTTAAATAATTATTAAGTTTATAATATTTACCGGATTATTATTATAGTTTAATTTTATTATAAAAATAAATAAAATTACCGAAAATTTTACGGAGAAAACCTATTACCGATTAAGGAAGAAAAAGAAAAGCGGAAACCGGTTATATTAATTATATAAATCGGAAAGTATCTTTTATAACCGTAAAAATATAATAATAAATACTTATTAAAAATCCTTAAAAAAGTTAATAATAATAATAATATAAAAGGGATATATATTAAACGTATAAATATTAATAAGGATATTTAAAAACGTTATATAAGATTAAAGTAATATAAATATATAAAGGAGCAGAAAAGTAATAAGTTTAAGGATAACCTTTATAAAAATATAATTATAATATTATGGATTTTCTTAAGGAAATTAAAATATAGGAAGTATATAAATAAATTATTACTTTTTAAACGGCCGTTAATATCCTTTACCTTAAGGGATAAAAAGTAAAAACCTAATAAACGCCGGTTTTTACTTTAACGTTATAAGTATCAGGTTTTTACAGTTATCAATAAGGCCAAAAGGCCGCGTATTAAGGAACGCCGGAATTAGCTTAACTAGATCCGTAGTATAAATCAATCAATCAATCAATATATCGACGATATTATCGTTAAATTAAAAGAATTATTTAAATATATTTTTAATTGACGGAAATAATTTATTTTTTTACGTAAATATAATATTTCCTTTTTACCGATAAAAACGTTTCTTAAATACCTTAACGTTTTATTATTAAAATAAAAAATAAATTTATTAAAATTATTAATATCGGAAGAGAAATTTATAATAATATAATTATTAAAGTATTTTATTACGCTTGGTAACCTTGAATATCACTTAAGATTTATAACATTTATAAAATTATATTTATTATTATATATAATAAATATAACCCTTATAGAAACTTAAAATAACCTTATTTAAGGATAACCCGTTAAAAAATAAGCGTAAAATTTCTTCGTCTGTTATATAATTATTAACATCCGTATGACCATTAAAAAAGGAGTCCTTCCGCTTATTATAAAATATACTTTTATAACCCTACGTCTTAATATACTTTAACCCTAGTTACGTCCTATAAATTAATTTAAACGTTTTAAAGGTATTCGGTTTTAATATTATTATATTTTATATTAAAATAAAATATGTTATCTTAAAAGGGCAATAATTTATCCGTATAATAATTAAATTAATTATATTTCTTTTAAAGATATTATTTACTATAAAGGCTTATTATTAATTTATAGAATTAAAGATCGTTAGCTTTATTTAAATTCTTAAAAAAGTTAAATATTTAATAGATTCCTTTTAATACTTAATAATAATTTAAACGGATTACTCGGTTATACTTAATATAATAAAATAAATAAATATTATAATAATATTATTTATAATACGGAGTAATAATCACTATATCCGTTTATTTTAATTCTTTTAATAGTTTCGATTAAATATCCGGTATAAACCTGGTAAAGAATATATCCTCCTTAATATTTTATCCCGGCTTATAAGTTTAAATAATAATAATATGGATAACCGTTATATGCTAAATAAGCTATACGCTAATACGCTATTCTTAATAATTATAATTAAAATATTACCGTTGTTCCTTAAAAAAATTTAAAAAATTAGTAAAAAGATAAATTCTAAAAAAGGTGGATAAATAATTAAAGAATAATAATAGTTTATTTATTAAAAACGGTATTAAATTACGGTTTATCCGGGGAAATAAGCTATATTTACTTAAAACTCCGATAGATTTACTTATATATATAATTAAAGAAATAAGAATAATCTGAATCTTATTAAAACCTTTATCGTACTTAATTATCCTATTAAAATAAAACGATATTCCGCAGTAATTATTTATTTTATTATTAAAGTAACTTATCCCAGTATTAAAGGACGATATTCTATAGTTACTTATTTTATTATTAAAGTAACTTATCCTAATATTAAAGACCGATATCCCAGAATAATTATTGGTCCTATTAAAGTAAATATTAATATAGAGATTACTTATCCCAGGAAATAATAATTTACAATAATTACCTATCCTAAGGATAAACGATCGACCTATAATTAAGCGTCTCGGAATAATAAATAAATAAAAGAATAACCTAATTTACTATATAAATAAGCTGTCCGGATTATAACGTTTTTACGTATTAACGTCTATAATTAAAAATATTTTCAAATCTATATATAGAATATCATACCCGGGTTATTAACGATATTTTAAGATTATCTTAATATTTTAATATATTTACCGGTTAAGTTATTATCTTAAATTATATATCCGGCATTATTCCGTTTACTTAATTTATTAAATAAGACATTATAAATTATACGGGAGTTTATAAATTATTTACGTTATCCCTTTTTTATTCTATACGCTTATAATTGACTTTATTATAGTATTATTTATTAATATAAAAAGATTAAATATTATGTTATCCTGTCACGAGAAATGCGGTATGCATAAAGTGAGTGGGTATAATATGTATGATGAGTCGCTATCCAGCTATGAAGGTGGGAAATATAAGTGTGCGCGTTAAGTACCGGAACAAGGTAAGCCCGCTCCGTACCAAGGAATCCTCCTATGGTCCATACCGTAACAATATGCCTATAAAAAAGAGAAAAAGTAACGTTTACGTCGCATTATATTTATTATAAAATACCATAAATTTTAATATACTTAATAATAAAGGTAACCGAGGGGAAGCTCCGAGTATATAAATTATATTAATTAAATATATAATTATTAAGAAATAAAGGGTAATAGAATCATATATTGGAAAAAACCGAAAAAATATAAGCCGAATAATTATCGTAATCTACCCGGGAAATAATCGTAGATTTAAAGATTACGATTAAGTTAAATTACTTAAAAACGTGATTTCCGAGGTATTTTTAAGTTATATAATAAAGGTATTATTATTTAAATAACTTATAAGCACGCTAATAATACCTTTACTTATTAATAAGATTATAACTTTCTTAATAAATATTACTGAAGTTAACTTTAATATATTTAGGGACGTCGTTATTAAAGACGTAAAGGAATAGATTAAAGTCGTCTTTATCGATCTCGGCCTGGTATACTAACGTATTTACGTAATTTACGGTAAGAAGTTTTTGATTAGGGTAAGGGCCTTAATTAAAGTAGCTATTACGGGGTGGATAAGGACGTTAATTACGATTAAATCGTTTATTGTGATTATAGTTATTAATAGCCTATTAGGTATAAGGTGATAAAGTCGACGGTATCGATTATAAGTAAATAGATTTATTATAAGTACGATATTACTTATATTATGTTATTTATTGAATTTAAACTTAAGTTATAAAGTAATCTATATCGCCGTCACCGTTAAGGAATAATAATATACTTTATAATAACGGTTTAAATTTAATAAAAGCTAATTATAAGCTACCCTTTTAATTTAATCGTTTAATAAGAATTATAATTTAATTAATAAAGGTTATTATAGGCTTCTTATCTATAACGTCTTTACGTATATACCGTATTTAATTTAATTAATTAAGGGTCTAATACTCCGGTGTCCCAAACCGAGAAATAAGTACGTTATAAAGGGGAGTTATTAACTTAATGGCGAAAGTTAAGTCTTTACGGTTATTATTTAAGAGTTTAAATATCCATTAATTATAAGCCTTATTTAATCCTATTAAGTTTATAAAGTTAAGGACTATATAATCTTTAATAAGCTTATTACTCTTTACCTTAATAAGGGTCTTAATTCTATTAATAAACGTATAAACGTTATTAGTACCGTTAAAGTATTTAAGTTCTTTAACTTAAAAGCGGTTCTTTTTTAAGGTAGTTATAAATATAGATTTCTTTTTTAACTTTATATCAATTAAGGGTAAAAGCTTTTATCGTCGCTCCTTTAAAGGTATACGTACTTTAAGCTTAAAAACTTTACGTATAAGCTTTTTATTAATTTACTTAAATATATTAAATCTTTTCTTAATATTTAAAGTAAAACGTTAAAGTATAACTTTAAGGTTATTATTAATAAAACTTATTTTTAGCTTTTAAGATTCTTACGGAGGTTGTTAAACTTATTTTTATAATATTTATAATTTTAATCGAATAATATGGCCTTAAAAATCGTTTAATATGGGATGATATAAGGATAACGTTAAAGGGCCTTTTAAAGGGATCGATAAGTTAAGTATTAAAAGAGTACGTTTAACGCGGTTATTATAAAAGCCACAATATAATTGGACCGATTACGGTATACTAACGGTTATATTAAAGCTATAGGAACGTTTAAATTATTAAGCTATTATTATTATTTATTACGAGAAATGCGGTATATATAAAGTAAGTAGGTATAATATATATGATAAGTCGTTATCCAGCTATAAAAATAGGAAATATAAGTATGCGCGCCAAGCACCGGAACAAGGTAAGCCCGCTCCGTGCCAAGAAATCCTCCCATGGTCCATACCGTGACATATCCGTTACGGATAAATTTTTTAAGTATATTATTATTATACTTAAAAGATTAACGTTTTAAATATTTAATTAAATAAACGTTTTAATTAAATATTTAAAAGTTATTAATTAAAGTTTACTTAAAATTATATTATTTAATAAGGATAAGAAGTTTTTATCGGAACTTTAAAAGTTTCTTTTTAAATATTTCAGTATTAATTAATTATACTTTAGAATATATTATTTATAAACGGATAATATAAGTAAAGGAATAAATTAAACCGTAAAAATCGTACTTCGCTTTATAATCTATACGATAAATAACCCATTTAAGTAACCTTAAATATTATTTATTATTTAATTAATCTTAAATAATTTAATATTGTTAATAATTACGTAAGTATTAAATAAAATATTATACGGATTCATCTTAATAAAAGCATTAAATCTAATAAATATAATACTGCTTTTACGTTTTTACTTAATATCCTATATTATTATAATAAATATAATCGTATTTACGTAAATAATAAATAAATACCATTATAATCGTATATATACGTTAATATATCTACGGGAAAACAATTACGTATTATTCTAATTATATAAGGAATATATTATTCCCTCCGGTAAAAATAACCCAAAATATAAATAATAATATATCGGATTATTTAAGGTCCTTAAATATATTAATTAACTTATATATAAATTAAATATATTATAATATTAAAAGATCCACCTTATCTTCTTAATTACTTAATTAAAATTATATTCCTGTTAGACAGGTCCGCCGGCTCACAGCTGGCGGGGCTAGTTAAAAGGGGTTTATAGAAGACGTAAAGTATAACTATAGATTTAATACTTAGATTTAAAAGGTAGATTAATTCTTAAGGAACTATAAACTGGTTAAATATAGGCCTATCTTAAATAACCGGTCTTAAGGGTAGCTTGGACTACGGTAATAATAACTTTAACCCCGGTTATAATTCCGTATACCCGTATATAGAAGGCTTAAACTCTTAAAGCCTTTAATTTTAAAAGTTACCGTTTAAACGGTTATGTTACTTGGCTATAGCCCTTAAGTAAACCGGTACTTAATATACTTAATATACGTTAAACGCTTATTAAGCGTTAAACGTTAATAATACCTCCCTTTTTATATTTTAGTCCTTAAAGATAAAAATTATATAAATAAATAGCAATATTATAAAGAAAACGTTAACGCGTAACCAGCGTATACGTAAAACTCATTAAAAACTTATTATTAAAACCTAATAAAAAAAGGGTAAAGAAAAAAGAGTTTATATATATACTTTAAAGTATATATCGAGAACATTATTTAATATATTGGACATAATAGAATATTATAGGTTAACGTATAGTTAACGTATTATAATAAAGTTTATTAAAAACCCCCTTATAAAACTTAATAAGAAAAAATAAGTAAGAAAAGAGTCTTAATAATATTAATTAATAACTAAGTTATTACTTAAGAATTTACTTATTAATTTATTATGGCGTAATAATAGTTAAATAATAAAAGGTTTATTATTATTTTAAATTTTTTCTTTTTTTTTCCTTAATAATCTTAATAACTTTTATAAATATATTATATATAAACTTTAATTACGATACTTAATTAATATATAAAAGTAACTTTTATCCGTATTTTTATTATTATTATAGTAAATTATATTAATTATATATAAACGTTTATATACTTAATATAATAGTAATCCGTAATAATAATAAATAAGTATATATTAATATAACGTAAATAAAAGAGTAAAGTAAATATTATCTTAGTATTCTAGTGTATAATACTTATATAATATAATAGCGTTTTATTAATATTTTACGATAAGAATATACTTATAATTAAATAAAAGTTAATAATATATAAATACCCCGTACTCTATATATTTTTTATAAAATAAATCTTATATTCGTAATATCGGTTTTTATAATTAATATAAGTTTAAAGGCTATAATAATTATTATCGTACCGTAAGATTATATTATTATTAAAGTATTAGCGTTTTAATTAAATATAATTCCCGGATAAACTTATTAAGAAAATACGTAAAATAATACGTAAACTTAATTAAACATTATAGCCCCGGGAGAGATTTTATTTATTATATTAATACGATAAATTCCTTTATAAGTTTAAAGTTTAACGTAAGTTATACGGATATATAAAAATAATGCGTTATATAATTAAGCCGGCGTATTATTATATCCGATTAAAGGCTTATAGGTCGATAATAACCCTTAAAAGGGAAATAAAAAAATAATCGTTTCAGGTTTTCGCCACGGAAATAAAAATTATTAAATTTAAAGTAAAAGTAAGTATCAATATAATAATAACTTAACGTTAACGTTAATATATTTTAGATAAAAAGTAATACGGAAAAAAACCGGGTTTCCTTTATTAAATATCCCGTCGATTATTCTGAATTTAAGGGCTTCAAAACGGACAAAAACGAGGAGAAGGATATAAAGATAAAGAAGGTATAACCTATTTCGGCGGCGGCGGTTAAGGGGTCGGTCTTAATTCCGGAAAATAATAATTTTAAAGTGTATTAAGGAGCCTTTTAACCCGTTAATATTAAGGTTAAGTTAACCTTAAAATAAAAAAGGAATAAAAAAATAAAATTATTATATTCCGTTTAATCCGTTAATATTTATCCGGCTTTAATAGTATAAAAATAAGAAAAAAAAGAAGAAAAAAAAGAAAACTTATTACGTTAATATAACGGCGTTATAAATTATTTTTATTTTCTTTACGTATATTATAAGCGTTTAATATTTAACGTTTAAACGCTTATAATTTATATATTATTAGATAATAATATAAATATAATATTAAAGCTTTTAAAATATTAATTAAACTATAATATATCTTAATTAATCTTTAATTATTAATATTTTAATTTTATTTTTTTTTAATTTATTTTTAATTTATTAATAAGCGCCTTTAAGTACTTATAGTTTATTTTTACGCTTTTATATTTACGGTATTATTATACCCGTAGATTAATTATTATAATTATAATAAATAAATAAACATTACTATAACGTTAATTATATTAAACGTATTATATTTTATTAAATAGAATTATAATAGATCCTTAATAATTTACGTAAAAAGAAAACGTATTAATAAAGTAAATTACAATATCAATTATTATATATAATTATTAATTATAATATAAAACTTTTAATTATCGCGGTATTAACTTTATATTTATTTCCTTTTTTTTTACGTTATTTTATTATATTACTTTTATAGCTTTTATATATTACTTAAGTTATCCGTTAAAACTTATTAATTATATTTAAAGTTTTAATTAAGTTACTTAACTTTATATTAAATATCCCGGGAGTTCTTAATATAATCTATAATTTCTTTAATCTTTTATTCTTTTTTATTATTAATAAATTTTAAAGGATATATTATTATTTCCGCCGTTTTATTATTAACTTAAATATAATATAATTTAAAAAAGGAAATATAAATCGTAAAGTAAATACGATAATTTATAAAGAAGAAAAGGCAATACACTTACTATTTAATCTTATCGTTAATTTTAAAGGGTTTAATAAATTAAGGTATAAGTCTCTTATTTAATTACTTAAATTTAAGGTTTTTAATATTTAATATTATTAAATCGTTAACGTTATATAATTTTAATTAATATTTTTTATTATAGATTTATTTAATTAATTTTAATATATAACGTTATCGTTCCGTTAACTTTTTATAAATATTATTTAAAATTTTAACTTTTTCTTTTATTATAAGTATTTTTTTTTAATAAGTTTATCCTTAAACTTAAAGTGGATTTTAAGATTATATTTATAATTAACGTAGAAAAAGCTATATTTTAAATTTAAATAATATATATTTATATAAGAATATTTAATTATAAATAATAAATTTATTTAATTTATTTATTTTAAGTTAATGAATATTCTTAAGTATTATTTTATTCCTTAATTTTAATATTCAGTTTATTTATTAATTTAAGGGTAAAATACGGTATTAAGTTTATATATTATCTTTAAATAATAATATATTAAACTTTAATAATTATTTATAAAAACGGAGCCTTTATCGGTAACGATTTTATTTAATATATTATATTTAAGGAAAACCTCCTTAAATAATAGTTTAATTAATATAACGGCGTTTATACTTTTTATTATAAATAAGTAACGATATTTCTTTATATAACGGTTTATAATTATTAAGATTAAATCGTAAATTTACCTTTTACGTTTATTAAAGGGTAAACCGGTAATAAAATTTATAGTTAACTCTTTTTAAGGCTATATTAAGGGAGGGAATTAAGTTAATTTACCGTAAAAACGATAATAATATTGATTGATTGATTGATTTATACTACGGATCTAGCTAAGCTAATTCCGGCGTTCCTTAATACTCGGCTATTTAACCTTATTGATAACCGTAAAAAACCCGATATCCATAACGTTAAGAATAAAAACCGGTGTCCACCCAGCCTTCACTTACGTTTTAAGGGCTAAGAGCATTTATAGCCGTTTAAAAAGTAAGAATTTATTTATACGCTTTTTTTAAGAAAACCTATAATATTATAATTAAATCTATTTAAGGGTTACCTTTAAATTTATTGCTTTTCCGTTACCTTATAGGTTTATTTAATATTAAAATTTTAAAATTTTAATTATATTATTAAATATCCTTACCGATACGTATATTATTATTATTTTATTTATATAATTCTACCGATTAATATAGTATCGTTTTTTATACCGCCCCGGTATTTATAGCCTTTTTAGCCTTTTATTAAGTATAGTTTTCCCGCTATTATTTTCTGTTTTTAAGTTAATAGCGAAATTTTTTAATTAGGTTTTCGATTACTTTTTTTATTTCTTTAATTAAGCTAAACTATAATAATAAGCCTATAATTATTATAAATTTAACGGCCGCCTTAATACTTTTTTTATTAATAAATATTTAACGATAATCGTTAATCCTTACTTTTTTAATTAATTTTAATTTAAGCTTTTTAAATAATAAATAGGAGATTAATACGTATATAACGTCTTATTTTCACTATTTATATTCGTAGTTAACGTTAATCCGGTTACCGGCGTATACGATAAAAAGGAAATAGGTTAAGCCGTTTTTACTTATCCGGAGTTAAATTATTAACGTATTATTACCTTTTTTTATAATCCTATAACGTTAAAGATACTTATTAATAATTTTATCGTTATTTAACGCCGGGTATTATTGCTTTTAAAGGATTAATTCTTTATATTTACGTTAATACTTTATTTATTTTCCTTTAATTTATAAGGTAATTACCGTTAACTTCGCCCTTATAACCTTCTTTTTTTCCGTTGTTTTTACTTTAAATAAAAGTTTATATATTTTTACGTTAACTTCTTAAACGTAAATTAAGTTAACTTCTTTTTTAATTTACTTTAACTTAACTTCCGTAAAAAGGGTAAATATTTCTTTTTTACGCTTTTTTATTTAAGGTTTCTTATAGTTCTAATGAATACGTTTATTTCCTGTTAACGTAATTAAGTTTATACCCTTTTTAAGCCTCGTTTAAGCGATTATTTAATTTAAGGCCAGCTTTATTAATAATATAAAAACCTCGGATTCTAGTACCGGGATAGGAGTTATTTTATATATTTTATTTATTACTTTTAAATATCAGTTTTAAACCTTTTATAATTACCGGACGGGCTTTTTCTTATATTTAAGTATGCCTTTAAGTATATATTAAATAACTATTACGTATATTATTATAAACTTTATAACCGCCTAATAAACGGTTTTAATTTTTTATAAAATAGCTCCTTACGTTAACGCTATAAAATAAATAAGGCCTTTTTTTTGTGAAATTATCTTCTTTTAAACCTTTTTTATATAATTTTTTTAATTTAATTTCTTATTAATTTATAAATTAAATATCCTAATATTAACTTCCGGTTTTACCGTTATATTACTTAAGTCCATTATAGCTATTATATTATATAACTTTAAACTTTTTATTATATAAATAAACTTATATTTATATAAAGTAAATTAAGCTTTATATATTTTTACTTATTATAGGTAAACTTTATAAATTTATTTTAGCTTTAAATAATTTATATAAGTAAACGTATTATAAATTAAGAAATAAATATTATTAATAAAGCTTTTTACTTAAACTTTTTATTTTAATTTTATTAAGTTTTTAATAAATAGGCCGTTAAAGAATAAGAATAAGATTAAAAAGATAAATAACTTTTAAAGAATCCCTATTATTATAGGCTTTATTATATTTATTTTTTATTTTAAATTAATTAACGTTACTTAGTTATTTAAAAAACTTTCTATTTAATTTATAAAGAAAAATAAAACCCCTTTTTTCTATAAATTATATAGTAATTTTTAATAATTTACTTTATTAAATATTTTTATAATATTTAAAGAAAAAAGATTTATAATATACTTCTTCCTATAACCCTATATTATATATACGTTATCGATTAAGCCTTTAAGAGCCGTTTCCGTTAACCATCCTTTTTTTATTTTTATTTATTAATTAAAGAATAACCTATACTTTTTTATATAGTTACTTAAGATCTTTATAATTATTATCTTTAAAGTTTTCCTTAACGTATAAAGGAGTATTATAAGTTTATATAATTTTACTTTTAAGTAATTTAACTTAATTAGCTTCTTAAAAATAATCGTTTTAACCTCCTTAAATTTATAAGGGTAATATCCTATATTAAAATAGGCTTAAAATAGGTAAATAAAGACCTTTCCGAATAATAACGTTACTATAGATAAGAACCTATTTAATATACCGTTAAATCCGGGGGCCTTATCCTTCTTCGGTTTATTAATCGCTTTAATTATTATCTTTTAAGTTATTATTTTATTTATTATTATTAATTTAGGATATATTATACCGTCGATATTTATTAAGTTAACTTCCGGTAACAAAAGAAAAAACGCCTTTTTAAGAGCTTTAATTTTATTATTAAAAGTATTCATTATTATATTATCTGGTCTTTTTAAAGGTAAAAACTTAAAAATAAATTTAAATTTCCCACTTTATTCCTTACCGTATTTTATTAACTTCCAGATATTATAAAGGGAAACCACCGAATTATATATTATAGTTTAAAAGTATATTTATTTAGTTTTCCGGATAATTTTTTTTTTTTTTTTAAGTTTCCTTTAACCGCTAAAGCGTTTCTTAATTTTTATATTTAATAACTTATTTTATAAGCGCTTTTATTTTTATAATTATTTTTATATATTTTTTATTTTAATAAGTTTTGGCTTTTTAAGACGGCTTTATTATTAAGATTATAACGTTAATTATTTCGTTTAAAACCTTTATTATCCACTTTATAAAACGGTCGATCTATTCTTTATTATTAAGCCGGGGAAACTCCGTTAATTAAGATATTATTTTTACCGTTTTTATTAATACCTTTATTTCCTTAACCGTCTTTTATATTCGTTTAAATAATAAAAACGGAGTTATATTAATAAATTCATTTAAGGTTATTTATATTAGGACGTAATCCGAACCGTATTTTAAATCCTTTCGGGGTCCGTATATTATAATTAAGTTAATAATACCTTCCGAGTTAAATATTAAGTTAATTATAATCTTAAATTTATAGCTTTTTTATATAATAACCTTTTTTAACGTTAATAACGTAAAATTAAACTATATAATAATTATTAATAACTCCTTAAATTCAGTATAATTAATCGTATAACCGTCCTTATTTTATTAAATATAATAAAGATTAAAGTCTTTTATTAAAAAATACTTATTAAATATAATTATAATATTTTTAAATAACGGGATCGTAAAAGGTTTTTTCTTATTAACCGATAACGGATTATACGTATTATAAATATTTAAAATACCCTTAATATCCCTTTTTTATACGATCCGGAATATATATAGGTTTTTTTTATAATAAATAACGTTTTAGTTATTTATATTTAGTTTCTTATTAATAAAGAAATATATCTGCGTTATTTTGTTATCTTTAAAGGTTAAATAAAAACTATTTTCCGGGTTAATTGAAAAATAAATATACGGATTATATAATAACTTTTATATTATTATAATATCGATATTTTTTATTTCTTTAAATTTAAATATTAATATTATAATTTTAACTATTTCTTTATATACGTTATATTATATTACCCTTAAAAGCGTAAGTATATTAAATATTAACGTCCGTTAAGCTTTCTTTATTGATTTTTATTTATGTAAACGATTTCTTTTTAAGGTTAAACGTTATTTATTTTAATCTTTTTATTATGATAATAATCCCGGTTAAGCGGCCGGCTTTAAAGGTTAATATTATTATAAGTTTCTTTTTTTTTATATTAACGGTTATTACGTTTTACCTTTCCTTATTTAATAAGCTCCGTTTACGTTTTAAGATTATTTTTAATTATTTTACCGGTTTAAATTTATATAAATTATAATATTAAACTTTAATTATTATCTTAATTTTTTTATATTAAGTCTTTTTTACTCTTATTATATACTATAAGTTTTATGTTAAGTAATTATTATTATTATACGCCGCGTATTTCAGCGCGTTTTTTATTAAGCTTTTTATTATTAAGTTAACGTATTTATACGTATTATACCCTTTAATATATATTATATACTTTATATTATTAAGGTATTTTATAATAATATGTTTATACCCTTAATATTTAAAATATTAATAAATATCCGCTGCCTGATTTTAAGGTTTTATTAATTTAAAGGATTTACCCTTTATTATCCTTTTCTTAAGGATATTATTATATATTCTTATTAACGTTATATTTAGGATAATTATAGAGTATTTCTTTATATAATTAAAGGCATTTAACCTTTTTATTATAGGAAAAAGACTATAATTAATAATCTTTAGTTTAGGGTAAAAAACCGTATTTTCCTTCTTTATTTATTTTAGGGTAACTTCCTTTTCCTCCCCCGTAAACCTTATTAAATATATCCCATTTACCGCGATAATAAAGAATTACTTTAATATCTTTACTATTTTATATTTTCCTTTACCGGCTTATCCCTTTAATTTCTTTAATCCCTTTTTTACCTTTAATAAGGTTATATTAAAAAGGATATTCCCGCTTTATAATTTATATATTATAATAATTTATTTTATTAATAGCTTTTTTATTACTTTAAACGTTTTTATTAATTATAATGGGTTTATTTTCGCCGCTATATTTTTCTCCTTTTTATTTAATAATTATATAATTATTATTTTCGCTTTCTTTAACGCCGTTATTTTCTCCTCCGCCTTTATTTTTTTTATTATTAACGTTAACGCCGCCTTTATAGTTTTTATTATTTAGCTTATCCCCGTTCCCTTCCTTAAAGCCTCCCCCGTTATTCCCTTACTTTATACGTATCCTTTTTATTTCTTTTTACCTCCGCCCGCCGGCGCCCTTATTACCGCCCCTTAAGCTTTACGTAGCCTTTTTAATTTTTTTTTAATTTTTTCCCGTATTTATATAAAAGTCTTTTATTCCCTATAACCTGATTTATAGTATCGGCTAGGTTTTTAACGTAATATCCTTCTATATAATTATAAAAAGGCCTTTTAACGCCTTTATTATTTCCTCCCTCTTTACTTTTCCTTTATATATTTAATAATTACCTCTTTTTATAATTTATTCCTATTTACTTAATATCTCTTTATCTTTATTTAACTCTTTTTTAATTTATATATACTTAATAAGGCCTTTTACGCCTCCGTTTACCCTTTATCCGTCCCTATATATCGTCCTTATTCCTTCCGCTTTTTATTTATTACCTTTTATAATAATATTTTTATATGTTATATGCGTCTTTTTACGCGTATCTTATTAATTATAAGCTTTCTATTTAATTTAAGGCTTTTTTATTTTATATTTATCGCGTTATTTATATAACTTATTATTGTTCCTATTAACCTAAGCCGCTTATTTTTCCTCCCCCTTTACTTTTATTATTATTCCGCTTCCGCTTATCGTATTTAAGGTACTATCCTTATTATTACTTAAGTTATGTATACGTCCATCGTTTCTGACCTTTAAGGTCCCGTTGTTCGTCGCCATTTGCCTCACGATAATAATATATTTTAACTCTTTAACATATATTATATATCTTAACGTAATCTGTTATTTAAACTTTTAAACCGTTTTAATAATATTTTTAAATTAATAGTTTATAAATTTTATTAACGTTAAAATAACCCATTAATTTATCGTTATAATATTTATTAATTAGTTTTTCTTAAATTACTCCGTTTTTAAGGGTATATAACCGGTTATTATATTTAATAAGGCCGGTTAAGTTAATACTTTAAGCTTTATTAAGTCGTAAATAATTTTTAATTAACTTAACGGTAATTTCCTTAATTTTATAAGTAAACTTATTATTAACTTATAAATCTTTAATAAGTTATTATATTAAGATTAATTTTTTATAAGCGTTTTTAAATAAATAACGTATTTCCTTCCGTAAGATAATAACTTAAATACCCCTTAATATAAGTAAAAACGTATAACTTATAACTATAGCCCGCCGGCGTCTTAATAATTCTTCTAATTAAAGAGTAAACTTATTTTATAACGTAAGTAGAAAAATGGTATTAAAAGGTAAGACTCCTTTATAATTTAGACGTTTTAATAATAAATTAATAGGGTTTATTTTACCTTAATAATAAAATATTTTAAAGTTATAATTAATAAGTTTTAAAACTTATTTAACCTAACGTAAATTTAAAGTTAATTACTTTATAAATCCTTAAAGGTTATTATAATCCGTTTATATTTAAATAATTTTAATATTTCCTTTTAAGTAATAATATTATTACTTAAACGCTATAACGATAATAAGAAGTTCTTAATTATACGTTTTATAATTTTATTTAACGGGTTATATTTTCCGGGATTAATAAACTATTAAACGTTAATAACCTTCCTTAAATTATTAAAATAAGATATTAATAATAGTAAAATTGGATATATCAGTTTTTACTTATACCCCCTTTTCTGGGTCGAAATAGCGGAATAATAACGTATTACTGAATATATTACGTAACTGGCTGAACGTTATTATTACGGCGTTATTTTACTTTAGTAATCCAGTCTTCTTTCCCTCTTTATTATTTTTAAGTAAACTTATTAAAGCTTCGGTTATCCTTAAGTATTCGTAAATAAAATGTTTATAAAAGTTGGAAAATCCTAAAAAGATTTAAATATTCCGGTAAATTTTTAAGGTAAATTAATCCTTAATTACCTTAATACGTTCTTAATCTATTTATATCCCCTTTATCGAGATTATAAATCCTAGGAATTTAACTTAAGTAATATTAAATTAACATTTCTTTAAATTAATATAGAATTAAAATTAAGGTAATTAATTAAAAATTTATTTAATATAATATTAGTAATCCGCCGGCTTTTTATTAAAAATAAGGATATCATTAAAATAAATTATATAAATTACGTTAATAAGGCCGGTAAGGGCTTAATTAATATAAACTTAAAAAGTCGCCGGAATATTAATTAACTTAAATAATATAATTAAATACTTAAAATAATTATAACGCGTACGGAACGCCGTCTTTTATTTATCGTTTTACTTAATTTAAAGTTAATAATAAGTATCCTTAACGTTTAACTTAATAAACCGTAAAGAATTATTTAATTAATTAAGAGTCTTAATAATTAAAAATAATAAGTATCAATTTTTAACTATAATTGTATTTAAACCCCGGTAATCCATATAGAGATAAAGGCCGTTATCCTTTTTTAAAATAAAAAGGATAAAAATATTTATAAGAAACGTTAAATAACGAATTTAATCTTAAGTTAAAATATTATTAAGATACCGCCGGAGCTCCATTAACTTAATCTTAAATAAATTATATAAAGATTTATAAGGTAATTTCCTTTTATTTAAATCGATTATATAATTACTTTTTTTTAACTTAAGTAAGGTATTAATTATCTTATTAAAAAAAATATTTACGTAATTATTTAATTCTTACGGAATAATTAAATTAATAAATTCTTATATTATAGTTATACTTATAGAACCTTCAATAAAGCCTTATAATACCTTTTTTAAGGGCGCCGTTATTACGTTAATATATATAATTATAAAAATATTATTAGTTTTTATTAAAGTTTAATTAAATTCTTAAACGTTATTAATCTATAAATTATTAAACTTAACCTTAAAACGCTATTAATTAACCGCCGGATTAAGTATAATCTTAAGGGACTTTAATATGGGGAAACCCAGAATTATGTTTAATCCGTTTTAATCTATAATATAAAAAAGGGTTTTATATAACTTTATTTATTCTTAATTATTAATTAGATTATATTATAATCAATAAGCCCTATAATAATAAACCTTATTACCATTAAGTAATCCAGCCTACAGTAAAACGGTAAAAATAAGTTATAAGTCTTATTAAACCGTAAACCATTATAAGATTAAATTTACTTAAGCTTTTATATTAAGTAATATTATAAATAACTATTAATTACCCTTAAGCTTAATCCAACCTTTAATATAAAAGGTAGGGTTAACCTTTATTAATCTTTATTCTGGCTTTAGCCTTAAAACGCCGTTAAAACGTTAACGTTTTTTAACCTTACGTACTTCTTATTTATAGTACTTATGGCTGTAATTTCAACGTTATTTTTTTTAAAATAATTAGGTGAGATATAGTCCTTTTTATAATAAGTATAATATTCAAGATCTTTATACGTTAAATTAAGTTTTAATTCGGCTTTACCTTTCTTACCGTATTAATTATTAACCTTAATAAAATAAGCTGATTTTACACTATTATTCTTAGGCTTTAATATTTTATTATTAAGAGATTTACTTTTATTAATTAAACGGTTAACGTTAATAATAACGGTTATAATAGAACGTTTTAAGTTTCCCTTTTATATAATAACCGCCGTAACGATAACGTTATAAATACTCGGGATATTTCCGGTAAAAATGATTTTAAATTTTAGGTTTAATAATAGCTTTATAAAAAGCGTATAAGTTTTAAATTTATTTAATAAAATAAATAAATCCTTTTTAATTATTTTAAGATAATTACGGAAGGTAATAACCTTTTAATTTAACCGTTATTTTATATCCTTAAAATATTTATAATAAGATAATTAACGGTTCTTTAAATTAATTATTTAATTTAAAAGTTTAACTTTAAATTCTTTAAAAATAAAGGTCCGGATTAAAAAAGGGTCCGGGTTCTAAATAATATAATTAATAAATTATAGGTAATATACGATTTTAATATAATCGTTTAAAAAGTAATCCGGGCTTAATAGGAAAAGCTTTTCTATAATAATAAATTATTATTAATATTTACCTTTAAACTTATACGTATACTTAAATAAAATAACTAACTTAAAGGATTTATTATACTTAAAGGGTGGAAGGATACTTATAGCTTATTAAGCGGCGGCGTAATACGTTCCTAATAAGGGGCTCCTAGTACCCCGGTTAATATTACCAAGACCGCAAAAAGAAAATAACGTTTAAGAGTTTTAATTTTATTTTTCTAATTAATCGGCTTTCCGTTTTAATTTTAACGTTTAAGTTTTAATTAAAGTTTTATTATATTAAAGTTATATTTATTTTAAATAATATAAGTTAACTTAACGTTTAATTAACGTTTTATACGATATAATATTTCCTTTAAAGGAAGGTTCTTAACTTAATCCTTAAATTAATCCTTAAAAACTTTATTATTAATTACTTCCGTAAATCGTTCCGGAAAATAAAGAAATATATTTTATTCCGGGCCTTTTATTTTAAAAGGAAAAAGAATTAGAATATTAAATAAATCCGCCGGCTTATAATTAATAAAATTAATTAAAAAAAGTTTATAAAAGACGTAAAGTATAACTATAGATTTAATACTTAAATTTAAAAGGTAAATTAATTTTTAAGGAATTATAAATTAATTAAACGTAAACTTATCTTAAATAACCGGTCTTAAGGGTAGCTTGGACCACGGTAATAATAACTTTAACCCCGGTTATAATTACGTATACCCATGTATAAAAGGCCTGAACTCCTAAAGCCTTTAGTTCTAAAAGTTACCGCTCAGACGGCTACGCCACTTGGCCATAGCCCTTAAGTAAGCCGGTGCTTGGTATACTTGGTATGCGCTAGACGCTTGCTGAGCGCTAGGCGTTAACAATTCCGCTCTGAATATAGATTTTTTTAATAGGTTATAGTTAACGTATCCATTACTAAATAAATACGAAATTAAGCGTTTATGGAAAAATAAATTATATAAAAAGGTAAAGGATTAAGTACTTAATATTTAGCTCGATAGATTAACTACGGACTAGAGGATAATATATAGTGAATACTCTTATAATTAAAATATTATTAAAACTTTATTAATAACTATAAACGATCCAAATCCTTAATACTTTAATATTATATTTTTCTCCAGTAACGTGTATACTCTATATTAAATAAATTTTTTTTTCTTGCCTTTAGCTAAATAAGCGTTACGCGATCGAGCTTATTATTTTACCCTTTATTAAGTAAGCGTTAATTAATTTATTAAATATTATTAACCGGATAATATTACGAATTTAAAATAGAGATATATAATATATAAGGACGTATACTTTTATTATTATTAAGGGGATTTTATTACGAGTATATACATAGTTATAAGATATAGCCTTAAGTATAAAACTTTATAATAGGATACTATCCTAAGGATAGGATACGTATATAGGTAGTAGTTTATTCTTTTCAGCATAAACGATCATTCATTCATAGATTGATCACTTTACCACTTTGTCCATTACATGCTCTGTACCCATTACATAAAATAATAAAAGCAAGATTTATCATAAACTTAAAGCTTTAATTATAAGAGCTCGAAAAGAATTTCAGGTATATAATAGGTAAAGCCTTTATAATACTTTAATATAATAACCCGTATAATATACCGTAAGACATAAATAAGTCTTTATTACCCTTACCATAAATTCCTTAATAAATCGAACTATAAAAGGCTTAAAAACCGGCATAAGTACCTGAGTTACGGCGTATACTTATAGTACTGAGATTTAAGGAAAAGGTGGATTATTAATATACCGGTTTATATATTATACGTTATCTTAAAAAGCTTATTAATATTATTACTATAATGTTTATATTCTTAATAAGTTTAATATAACTCCAGTATTAGGCCTTTTATTCTTATAATATTTACTTCTGGAATAACTTACGGTTACCGGGCTTTACCCCTTTACCTATAGACTTGACTTCGGTAATACCTCGGAGATTACGGATTTAACTTAATTGTAATACTTAAATCAACCATTATTTCCCAGGTACGATTGTGATAATTACCCGGGTCGATTTTTTCACTTTTCATTTTTTACCATGCGTTTTTCAGTAACAAACCTTTTATATTATTACCCCTGCGTATGTTTGGCGCTAAAATGGGCCTATATAAGGCTCCGGAACCCCTTAATATACACTTTTATTATTATTATTATTACTTATAGGGCATAAGCCTTTTTTATGAATGGTAAATTATTAAGGACTTAGCAGAGTTAATCCTTACTACTTACGGCGGAACGGGTTCCGCATTGCTTAATACCCGTACTTACTATATATAGCTTACCACCATGCACCTAGATAATCAATAATCATATATATTAGATACATTTTTCCACCCTTATACTGAGCACGCCACAGGTTATACCTAATTATTTTTAAAGTTTTTATTCTTATAATCGGGTATTAACGGTATCTTATAAATAAACTCCGTTTAAAAATTATTCTATAACCTTAATTATATAAAGCTATAGATAAGCTAGGTTATTAATACGTTAATATATATTAAAGGCATAAATAATAATTAAAGTAATAAATATTATAATAGATAAAAAAGTCATTAAACCGAAGAAAACTAATTAAAAGGATATTCTTAAGTATATAATAGTTTAAGAATTATAATAAAACCTCCGTTAAAGAAATAAGTATCCTAGTTATTTATTATAATTTACTTTACGTTATCCCGATTTATAATTATGGGAACTTTCCTTAAAAAACTCTTTAATAGTTTATTATTAACTTTAATTATATTAATAGATTTTAAAATACTCGAAAAATCAAAGGTAAAGCGGAATTCCTCTTTAATTAAGAAAGTAGATACGTTATTATTCTAAAAATAAATATCTTTTTTATGATAAATATATTTAGGTTCAGGGGGCGAGCGCGGCGAAATAGTATTTTTGCGTATAGAAGATAAATTATAGAATAGTTAAATATTTCAAAAGTAAAGAACGATTTCGCTAAAAGCCCTTAAACCTTATCCGATAAATTACGTAATTAATATAAATAAAATAATAATAAATATTTAACGATTTATTAATACCCGTAATTAACTTTAAATGAACTTAGTTACCACGTAAAGCCAATAAAAAGGGATTATAAGGATTTAATATTATAAGGTTAAAGTTAAGATTAAATAAAGTTAATCCGAAAAATTATATAATAAAATATTTAAAACGAAGTCTTAGCGTTAAGAAAAGTAAAATTATATAATTAAAGCCGCTTTTTTTTAATTAAACTTAATATTATTATTAAATCCTTATTACGGATTATAATATTAAAAAATAAAGGATTCTTAATAAAAATAATAAATTAAGAATTTAAGGTAATTATTAATTTTAATCGGATTAACGTAAAAACTCGGTTATAATATTAAGGTAAATAAGTATAAGGAAAAGGTTTTTATTTAAATCGGGTTAATATTTAGGGTAAATTAAGGTTTAATTAATCGATTATAATTTCCTTTTCTTTTTTAAATTAAAGCGATAAGTTTAAAATAAATATAAATATTAAAATAACCGTAATTTAGCCACCAGTATTATAGAATGCTGAAATTAACTTAAAAGTAGCTAAATTCATATATAAATAAATCAATTAATTAATTAATTAATATTTAGGTTTACGGAATATATTAAATAAAAGAGATAAATATCGTATTACGTCTTTAATTATATCCGCTACGTAATAAATAAAACAAATAAAAAACATTACCGGAATCCTCTCCCGTTCTTAGAATACTTGCTTAATATATAGGCTCTTTAATCTAAATGCGGTGTTTTTAAATGGTAATAATGGGGGTATATAGGTATTAAGCGTCGTATTATATGATGTAATAGGTATATAACGTATTCATTAATTTAATTATCTAGGTATATATAGGAAGAGTAAATCTATTTTTAAAGGATACCCGGCCGTTCTGAGATATACCGTGAGGTGCTTTAATATATACGATACTTTTGAGTCAATACGTATATGCTTTAAACAACACTATAAAGAGTTATCAACACTCCAATATTATATAGGGGAGGCCTTACTTAGCTCTCAGGTTCCCCATCCATATCACGGTGTTTTTGGGCATATTGCAGTGGGGGCATGCGGGGATTGGGCATTACTTCAGGTGGGGGGAGGCCCTGCTTAACTCTCAGGTTCCCCATCCAGATCACGGTGTTCTTGGGCCTGTTGCGGTTGGGGCATGCGGGCACTGCGCGTCACCTCTTACTGAAGGGGCCGGTAAAGGGCCCGGTAAAGGGCTTGCTGAAGGGGTTGGTGACGGGCCTGGTAAGGGGCTCATTTCAGTATCAGGCGTATCTTCAGGTGTAGGGAGACCTTGCTTACCTCTTACGTTCCCCATCCAGATCACGGTGTTTTTGGGCCTGTTGTAGTAGGGGGATACGGGTATCGGGCGTCGGATCATAGTGAAGGGCCTGGTAAAGGGTCTAGTAAAAGGCTTGCAGTAGGTGAGGGTGCAGTAGGTGAGGGTGAGCTTGAGGTAGGTAAGGGTGGTGGTAAGCTGCAGGTGAGGGTGAGAGTGAGGGTGCAGGTAAGGGGCCTTGCTCAGCTCTCGGGTTCTCCATGTAAACCACGGTGTTTTTGGGCTTGCTGCCGCGGGGGCATACGCGTATCAGGCGTTACCTCCTGCTGAAGGGCTTGTTAAAGGATTTGCTGCAGGTAAGGGTGAGGGTGCAGTAGGTGAGAGAGAAGGGCCCGGTGAGGGGCTTGCTGAAGGGCTTGCTGAGTGGCTTGCTTGGCGAAGGGTGCAGGTGAGGGTGCGGTAGGTGAGGGTGCGGTAGGTGAGGGTGCGGTAGGTGAGGGTGGTAAGGGTGGTGAGGGTGCAGGTGCAGGTGCAGGTGCAGGTAAGGGTGCGGGTGAGGGTGCGGGTGACGGTGAGGGTGAGGGTGACGGTGACGGTACAGGTGGCGGTGAGGGTGATGGTGACCGTAAGGCTATCTAAAGCCTACTTACTGACGGTCTGTCAGTGTCATTTGTAAAGTAGTAAGGATGTAATAAATGGGATAAAGACGAAGAAAATTATGAAAAATAAAGATGTAATCCAAATCGAGTTTAGCGTGTCCGGTTAGGATCGATTCGTGGAGATGGCGGTAGACGCGTCGCGGAAATACCCCGCACAGCAGCTTTTTGGCGGAGGAATTGTACACGTTGCCGCGACGACTTATGTGAGGAGTGCGCGCAAGCCAATGTCCAACCTGCAGGGGCTTACCTCGGGTGGCAATACCCTCCTCAATCCAAGGGACTGAAGTACACGCTTCTGGTTTTACATAGCAGATACCCTCATACCTAGCCCTCGTACCCTCGTGTATCCTCATCCATCCTCCTACACGGTGGTCCATCATCCATACTGTGACTGATGCTCTTAGAAGTAACAGCTCGAGATCATGTCTATCAATTATACCTTCTCGAGTCCCTCCACCCTCCATTGATAACCCCCCCCAGCTATCCTCTGACCTTTCAATTCCGCCTGGCCTGGTTGCAAACGCGTTAAACAAGAGGAGGAAACTGCTTGATATGTTGTCGTCCACAATACCGACGACTTCGATTGCAGCATTGACGATAAGGCTGTATGTGTTGACTTGGCAAACACCTACATTTTACCCGATCAACGAGCAAGCATAAGCAATCCCAACTCCTAATCTTCTTCGAATGAGGCCTCGAATTGTCCAGACAAGGAAAGCAATGGGTGACACCACAGAAGTGGAAGAGGAGGATGGCAAGAGATGGACCTGAAACCTTCCTATTGGGGACTCTGATCCTCTCTCCCCTTGGTCTTGGTCATGGAAAAGGTGGAGGATTCTGTTTGGTCTTTCAACCTCTGTCAAACAACAAACGGCTCCCCGCCTGCCTGACCGCTCTTCGAAGCTGTTAGTTAGCCGCAGATCATTCCAAAGGATCAAACGGAGCGCTTGAAAGGATTCTTTTCCATTTCGAACAAGCTGGGAGAACAATCCGTGGCTCGTCTACACAAACACTGGTCATTGGGTTTATAATGGCCGTCTCTTGTTTCTGCTAGCCATGAACCCTTCTCCTACCACCACCACTACTGCTCGCCACCAAAACCTTTGTCTCTCTTAAACCGTTCCGATCAGACACCACTTTGAAAGGAGCTGACACTGACAATCTCTTGTGGCCCTTATCAAGATGAGGACGACGAAATGGCTAGTCTGTTTCTTCCTTGCCACGACGGCCTTCATCTTCCTTACCCTTTTCATCTTGACTGCCGGTCCACATTCTGCATACGCCACCGATGCTGCCACTCTCTTCGCCTTCCTCTCCCGGATCTGTCAGCAGTACTTACTTGGAATCTTTCGCTACGTCAGTCTTTGGCCCCCCCCCCCCCCCGCCGTTATCCCCTGCCACCCTCCTTCCTTGACCTAACACCCACATCACCAAAAGCAGCATCGTCAGTGAAACCAACTGACTTGAAAAATAGACACATCACCACTGCCAGGCCTTGACCCGATTCCTCGTCGCGCCCTCCGGTCCCCTCCCCACCTTGGCGGCCTACCTCCTCCAAAGGCTCGGTTATGGGACCGTCCGTCTCGCCATCTACACCGAATCCCTCATCATCCGAGCACATGCCTTCCTCGCCATCGTCGGCATCATCGTTGGAGAAACGTTGGTCGCGCTCCAAGGGCTGGAGGAAGCGCTGCAGGAGGAGGTGGGGAGGAAGATTGCGACGCTGGTGGTGTGCTTCTATCTGGTTGGGCTGGTGATGGCATGGTGGATTCCGGTTGTGGTTTGCGGCTGCTTGGGGGTTTTCTGATACGGGGGTGGAGGAGGAGGAGGCGGAGGAGGAGGCTGGTGGTCTGGCTTTTGATCTTTGTTGGCTAGAGGAGGTAGTAGAATGGCAAAAAGGTCGGCAACGACGAGCTGGAAATCTCTCGGAGGGTCACAGTATTGAAGGGCACCCTTTCAACCAGGGTTTTCGCTACCACAAGCCCCCTCCATCTCTCATCTCATGTTAGATTACCACTATTAACCACCATCATCCCGATCTCTATTCACAGCTCCTCCTTGAGCCGTGGAGCCAGTCTCCCAACGCCGCCATCATCATCATCATCATCATCAGCCAAGATATCCACCCCGTTTCGGCCGACCTTGGCCCTCTGCTCTCCCCTCCAGAATTCCCCCTCTATCCTCCTCCTCTGCGCTACCCACCCGTATCGTCGCGGATTCCCGTATACATTGTTAGCTCGGCTCCCTCCTCGGATCAAAAGCGAGTACTCCTCCAACACGCTCATCACGTCCTGGATCCGGCTGGGATCCCTCCCGCCGCCGCCGCCGCCCACCCGCCGAGGATAAAGATCATGCACGGTGAGCCCCGCGAAACGCTCGCGCAGCACGGCCAGCTTCTCCCGAATCGTTCGCATGAACAGCGTTGTCTGGCCGAGGAGTTCCGCAGTGGCGTTGGCGGTAATATCCGCTTGGTCAATGGCGCGGCGATCGAGCCGCCAAGGCGCGAGAGGCGGTAGGTCGATCAAGCCGACGATGTGTTGGAAGAAAGCCCAGTAGATGGACTGTTCGGTCTCGATCTGGGTGCGTAGAGCAGCGAGGTCGTGTTTGGAAAGGGCGTTGGAAGCGGTCAAGTTGGCGAGGCAGGCCCGTGCAGACGCGGTGAATGTCAGGGAGGCGGCGAGGAATTGGGTGGTGAAGAGGTCGGAGTCGAGGGCGCGTGTGGAGCGGGCGGAGAAGAGGGAGAGTTGGTAGAGCATTTCGCGGTAGATGGACGAGGCGGGTTGGCGGGGAGGGAAGCATGTGGAGTCGAAGTACTGGTTGACCAGTCGTAAAGTGTCAACAAAGGGTGTTAGGATTAGGAATAGCCATGACCCATCGGGGCGAGGGTCGATGTGATGACGATATATGATTAGATTGCGCCGGAACAGGCTGAAGAAAGAGTCAAGGTCGTCCATGCGCAAGCACAACTTGTCGACGAAGATGTCGAGTTCGGGCTGGTATTGGGCGATGAGGTCGGCGAGTTGGTTCAACAGGTCGGGCAGAGGCGTCGTTTGTAGACGAGGCGACTGAAGCGCCATCTGTCGATCGGCCAGCACAAGGCCACGGATTCGGGAAAGCTCCAATGGGGCAGTCATGATGCCTCGGACGTAGCTGGTGAGTTCCTCGTCTTTAACTGTTGGTGTATCGATGGGCTGCTCCTGGTCATGATCCTGCTCCTCCTCCATGCTCGTGACGTTCCAGGAGGTCTGCCAGGGCTCGCACCAGCTTATGGGTAGCTTGTCTCTTGTAAAGACACTGTGGGTGCAGGCCTGTACAACAAGCGCTTGCGTCACGTTGATGGCGTAGCAGGCCCCGTAGAAGATGGCAGCACATGTCCACGCGACTTTGACATTTCTTCGGAATATCCGTTGAGCGATGATGGCTTCGTCCCCGGAGGTTCCATCATTGGGCGATCATCCATCGTGGAAACTGTCCGTGAAGGGTTTTGAAAGGGAAAAATTGATTGGCATCAAGAATCAATCCGAAGACAAGCGGAGATGAAGTTCTAATTGATTGGGATGAAAAGAATGGAGCAGAGGGAGGGAGAGAGAGGGAGATCAAGCGAAAAAGCCCGGAAATCGGGCTTTTTCCTGCCTCTGAAGACGATCGTCCACTCGCTGCTGGATTTCTGCATGCGACTTACCGTCCAAGGGTTTGTATCCTGCCGGGAAAAATTTACCTCTTATCCAAGCCGATCGCAAAGAATCAATCACTTCTCCGTCTGGACATCCTTTTTCTGCAAAGCCTTGTTCAATCTTACTCATGTCCATGTTCCACGCTTCAAGACCCTCAACAATGATATCCTCGAAAAATAATCGCCATTGTCGACAGCGCTCCTTTTTATCCTCGGGAGTAAGGTCACCATCACGGTGGAAAGCCGGGCTGGGAGATGTTTCTGTGATTTCGGCGGCGTTGACCAGATGCTCGACGGTAGTAGTGTTGGCATTATTATCAGGGTCCTCGTCTTTATTTGTGTCCAGAGGCTCGTCGTTGTCGTTTGCGTCCAGAAGTTCCTCGTCTTCGAGGATATCGTTGCTATCATTATCAGGGTCCTCGTCTGCATTGGTGTCCAAAGTGTCCTCATCTTCGTTTGTACCTATGGGTTCCTCGTCTTCGTTCGTGTGCAGAGGCTTTGTTGCAGTGCTCGCTGAAGATGATGAGGTAGTGTCGCTTCCGCTGCTTTTCTGAATTGGATCATGGCGAGGTGAATGGGTCGAGAGATGATCGACTGCATTATTGCCATCATCATCAGGGTCCTCGTCTTCGTCATTGACTGCATCTTTGCCATTATTATCAAGGTCCTCGTCTTCACTCATGTCCAAATGGTCCTCGTCTTCGTTTGGATCGAGAGGGTCACCGTCTTCGTTTATAACCAGAAGGTCCTCGTTTTCGATTATATCGTTGCTATCAACATTATCAGAGTCCTCGTCTTCGGTTGTGTCCAGAAGATTCTCGTCTTCGATTGGGTCCAAAGGCTCCTCGTCTTCATTTGTGTCCAGAAGGTGGGTTGTAGTGCTTGTCGATAAGGTAGCATCACTTCCTTTACTTTGTGGAGGTCCTGCGTTGGAAGGTGCTTGGGGAATTGTTGTTGCCTCCATCGGCGAATGACTAGATTGGGGAGATAAGGGAGGGGTGCTGGTATTGATATGTGGCAATGATGCAGTAGGGGGCGATCCTCAAGGATGTCAGATGCAGGGTCGGATAATAGGTAGAGCCAATGGAGCTGAGCGCTTTCCCCAGAAAGGTTCGGCTGCTGCAAGAGAGAGACCTGATCATTGTTGCCGGAGTTCTGTTGATCCTGAGTCTTGAGGGCCGGACAGATCCACCATGACCAGATCCAATCCAGTGAGAAAAGCGTGACCGGCCACGGTGATTCTTGTTCGGCCACCATCCTAATCCACCACCAAAGTGGTCGCCTCATCGCTCCCAGGAAGCCAAGACCGACCTGTAGTGGTGACTTCCAGCGGCGGAATTGGGATGGAGTCATCTCTCCGCCAGGGTGCATACATTCGCCGTAGACACCCAGAAGGACGGTGCCGAGAACACAGGCAAAGAGAAGGAAGTCCCAGAGCAGAATAACGAGAAGCCACAACCAAGCTGAGACGGAGTCAGGGCCCTGATCGAAAGAAGCGTCGGATACGATTGGACCATATTCATTGTTGCTCGTGTCAGTACAGGTACTGGACTCTGAGGCAGTAGAAGAAGCCATGGGAAGAGATATTGGATGAGTTCAACCCAAAGAGCAAGGAGAAGATGGTGGCATGCACGAGGAGGACGATTCAAGACTGCCATATTTTATGATCCAAAAAAAAAAAATCTTCGAGCCAGTGAAATGCGAACTGTCAATATTGATGCGAAATGCATCTACCCAGCGCCGCCTGCAGGCTCCCTACGGGGGATTGCGCACCCCCTCCTGCCCCTTACCATGTCCCTTGGTAGCAGAGCATTTCAGGTTGCGGTACTCGAAGATCATCGCAGACAATCAAACTTCACCGGGTCGATACTCTTCTCATAACACTTTGCGAGAAAGGTGGATTACTCAATGCACGTCCTAGTGGTAGGATGGATGATGCATGAGCAAAATCTACTTATGGGGGCCAAGACACTAGCAAATACAGCAAATTCCCCCGAAACCGGAAACAGCAGTTCACTTTGCGTGCTAATGAGCTTTGGTATGACCAGGTCAGCTGATCCCTTCAGTCCACCCCGGGCTAAGCCCCTGCGGGTTAGTACTGAGGGATTTCTATTCCGTCGACACCGGTCTGTCATTGGCCGACTTAGCGATACCATTAGCCCAAATCTAGATCGTGTCCCTTGCTCCAATTCCGATTAACGCAGGGTCAAGAGGGTCAACTGCTCCGTGAAATATCTCGTGAAACAATTGTATCCCCCCCACTGTAGCGGCTGTCTTTCTCCCGCGTCTTGCCGCTCTTTCTCCCAGACCGTCTTCCGTAGCGCCCCGCTATGTTAACGCTAAGGACCTCCAACTCCCCGAGGCGGTGCCTGCGGAAGAGGGTGGCAGTATGCCCGTGTATCGTCGCGGCTACAGCAATTACTGATAACTGGGTAGGGGGAGGGGTTGAGGACGGGACCGCGAGTTCGATCGGTGGCTTTCTTGGGTACGGATGGCTTATCCTCTCAGTTCTCAGCCCTTCCCCACAAAAGGGCCCTAACGGTAGGCCTACATAATCGGACGCTAGCCTACCGGGGCTCGTTTTATGGGGATCCAAGCTTAAAAGTCGATTTTTCGGCCAGTAAACTATTAATTAAGAAACGTATATTTAAGTAAACCCTTAATAACTTAAGTACCCTTATTATTATACGTAATACTTCCCGATAATTATTATAATAAAATACTAAAAAGATTATCTTTACTTTCCTTATTATCTTCACCCTCCTTATTGTCTTCACCCTCCTTATTATCTTTACCCTCCTTATTATCTTCACCCTCCTTATTATCTTTATTATCTTCACCCTCCTTATTATCTTCACCCTCCTTATTATCTTTACCCTCCTTATTATCTTTACCCTCCTTTTCAATTTTATTTTCCCTATTATTTTTACGTTTATTTACGGCGAATTCTTATTATAAGGAATATAATATTATATAATATATTCTATTAAGGTTAAATTAACGTGAATAAGCAGCGCCACCGATGACTATTAATGGAAAATATATTTTAACGTATAATAATGCGTTCTTATAGCCATTTTAATAATTTAAATTTACTTATATAATTATTAATTAAAGGATAAACGTAGAATTTATCGTTAAAAAGCCTGAATTATATAAAAACCCTATATTAATTAAATTACAAAATTATATTATAAGGTTAAATATAACTCTGAATAATTTAAATTTATTTTAATAATTAATAATTAAAAGTCTTTAATATTTCAAATCCGTTTATAGAATTAATAGTTAAAATATAATTAAAGTTAAAAAAAATGAATTTCTTAATCTGATTACGTAAATTACCTTAATAAAGATTAATTAAGTAACCTTTAAAAGTTATTTATTAAAAAAAAGTGATGGAACGGCCTTATCAATATTAAATTTTTATTTAAGTAAGTTCCCTAATTAATATACGTTAGTTTTAATCTTAATATAAATTACCCTTAAAGTGATAAAAAATCGTAAATTATAAATTACAATTTACCCGTATTGGATTACGTTTAATAAATATTCAGAAATAATTATAAAAGCTATTTATTTAATAATTATTATGAATAGGTATTATAAATTAAAGCCGGTGGAAAAGGGGAAACCACGGAAGACATAGAACGTACGATTAAGTATATGAAGGGATGAAAACACTAAAAAGGGCTGATTAAGGGTGGAATCCCTTTATATATGCTTTGAAAGGGAGAGTAAAACCAAATAAACTAGAAAGCAACCTATACCTTACTTACTTACATAAGGGCTGCAGCCTATCTCTAATTATACTCCACTGTTACTTGCTATTTTGTCACTTTTGCTCTTTCCTTACCTTCTATCTTTTCTGCCGGGTTTTATTAATAAACACGTTAGTTATTAAATATTAAATAAAAAACCCTTAAGGCTTATAAATTATTAATCATAAAGATTTATTTATTCCGCTTTTTATATTTCTTAAGAGTTTAAGTTCTTTTACGTAATTATTAATTAAAAGTAAAATTAATACATCTTAAAAAGAAAAAACAAATAATTTTTTGTTTAATATAACGTTCCTTAGTTGATAAAGTTAAAACGTTTATATTATTCTGGCTTAATTAAAAAAATAATAAAATAAATTTTAAAAAATATAATTAATTATATAAGGAAAGAACTATACAATAACGTAGAATAAATCAATCCTATAAAATATAGTATTAAATAATAAATATTATTGACTATAAAATTAAATGAAACTTATTATATAACTTAAAAACTAATATATATATATATATTAATACATAAATAATTAAGAACCCCTACTTTATTTATAATAAAGGTTTATGGTTAAATTAAAATTAAAATATAATACCTTAGATTACTTATAATATATATTTAAGGAATAGATTGGGATTAACTTAAATATTAAAAATCTTATTTTTTAAAAACATTAAATTATAACTTACTATTTAAAAATCTAAAGCCTTAAACGGGAAAGTAATTACAATATAATAAGGGAATAAATGAAAAGAGGACTTAAAGGGTATAATACTGGCCTCCCATATCGATCCTAGTTAAATATAAAAGGCTAAGCTTATTCACCCCAAAAGGAGTAATTATTTAAAGCGATAAAGGCAATAAAACCATTATTGACCTCGTATTTAAATTCGAAAACTTTAAAGCGGCGGTTATTAACTATAAATCTAATAAAAAGCTTAAGTACGGCTTTAATTATATCCCGATAATATTAACGTTAAACTAAAAGTACGATTTTACGCCGGAATTAATATAAAAAAAAGGGTAAAAAATAGCTAATACCGGAGAAGTTTAAGGGAAGGTAACCGAAATAATTAAAAGGATCGTTTACCCGGTATTAATATTAAGGATCGATATTAAAAATTTTATAAATACGATTATAATAACGCTAAAAAAAATAACAGAAATTACAATAACGATAATAAAGCTATTTTAAATAACTAAATAAATTTTATTAAAGTAGAAGATATATAAAAGCAATAAGGTTAACTAGAATAAAACTAAAAAATATCGTTTAAAACTAAATCCTACGATTATTCGGGAAGAACTAATCTAAATATAAGAAATTAAGGTAAATATATTTACAATAATGAAGAAAATATACTTTCAGAATAAGGTTTATAACTTATCACTTTTAAGGGAAGGGGTATGGTGGTTAATAAAGTACGGATAGACTCAAAATAGGGAAACTAAGGCCGATTTTAAAGTTTTATTACTCAAAAGACCGGGAAAGGGTACTATAAAAACGTTTAAGCATAAGATTAAAGCTTTCTTCCCGTTACTATTAATAATAACGTTAAATAATATAAAAGAGATAATATACTTTATTTTATTAAAAAGTTTAAGAATAATAATTTACGATATAATTAATAAAATAAAAGAATACTTAAAAAAGGATAAAACGTTAAAATTAAACGGGATATGAAATAAATTCCTTACTAGAATACTTTAATTATTTATATAGGTTTTTTCGTATTTTTTTCTATATACTTAAAAATTAAGGTTATTATTTAAAGAAGTTTAAAGAGACTATAATAATTATCTTAAAGAAATTAAGTAAATAATATTACGCGGTAATAAAAGTTTTAATTAAATGAGTTATACTTTTTTTATACGTTAAGAAAGGCTTTAAAAAATTTTATTATAAAGTTACTTAAAATTATACGGAAGAAAACAATTTACTCTTAAATTAATATATAAGAATATAAAAAGTATTACAGTATAAGTAATAAATATAGAGTAATAACTGCCTGAGTTACTATTTAGCTATATTGCGTGCGAAATATATAGTGTGCTTTAAGCCGTTATACCCCTTTAGGCCTTAGTGAATACGATAAATTAATAGGAGCCCTATAAATTAAAGCTTAAAAAAAGTTTGTAAAGTTTATTTTCTATTTTATAAATATAAATTAATATATATGTTAAGGTACTTAAAGAATTAAAAGATATTAAATCTAATAAACCTTAAGAAAATCATTATAGAGTTAGAAATAAATCTTAAAGTTTTAAAGCCGTATGTAAATAATAAATTAAACTAAAAAACGAAAATAATAAAAGTTTATAAAAAGATAATTTTATAATAAAAAGGCTTAACGTATTTAATAATATATTGAAAATATATTAGTTTAAGAAATAAAAATAATATATTAAGCGTTTATAAAGCTTAAAATAACTTACGTTATAATTATATAATATTAATTAGGTTAAAATTTAATAGTTATTAAAGATATTAACTTAATATTTATATATAATCTCCGGGATATATAAAATTAAATTAATCGCGATTATTAAGTTAAGAACGTATATTTTATTAATAGATTTTATTTTAAATTAAATAGCTTTATACTTTAAGTTAATTAAGGGAATATATCAAGGTAGTAAAGAAAACAATAAGAGAATTTATTTTATTTTATTTTTAAGCCGGTAAAGAAGTTAAATTTATTCTTATTATTCCTTATAAAGTTAAAAATAAAATAGGCTATTAAATAAAATATATTAAGAACTTTATTATAAGATAAATTTAGAGGATAACGATAACGAGGGCGATAGAATAAATACGTACGGATAAATACGTACGGTTTTCGATAAAAGAATAAACGAATATAAGCGCGGAAATATAACGAAGAATAAAATCTTAAAAAGAATTAATAAAGCTAGCGGAAAGATATTAATAAAAGGGCAATAAACAATATAAAGGAACGTATTAATTACAATAATAAGTCTAGAAAAGCCGCCTTAAAATAAAATTTAAGGGAATAAAGTTATAAATATATATAAAAATAAGGAAGAAATACGTAATAAGAAAATAGTAAAACAGATAAAAAGTAAACTAATTAAAATAAATATAAAAACGGCATTAATAATTAACGGACTTTTTATTAACGATAAATTAAGAGTTAATTAATAAAAAAAACGTGACCTTTTATATATATAAAATTATAGAAAATAAAATAATATTACTTTAAGGTAATATTAAGGGGTTAAAATAGAAAGAAATAAAAAAAGGAAAAAGGAAATAATTAAAGAAAGGATAAAAAATTATTTATACCCCGGTAATTATTATAATCTTTATAGTATTAAACTTCATAAAAAAAAATATCCTAAACGGAAAACCTAATAAATAAAATGTATAGATAAAAAAAAACCGCTTTATAACCGATGATAAAAAAGGGCCGGAAGGAACAGGAAAAAGAAAGAAACAAAAAAAAAGCATAATAATATCCCGCAAAGAAAAAACATTTACCCTTAAAATAAAAAATAAAAGGGAGATAACCGCGGTTACGAAGGATATATTAATAAAATTAATAAAGGCATTTAAGGTAAAACGAAAATTATTAATTAATTAAATAAAAACGGTAATTAAGTTAAAGAATAAAAATATAATATTTATTTTTCAAATATCTATTATAATAAAAAGGCAATTAAAAAAGATATTTAAATAATTAAAACTTGAAATAATATAAATTAACGATAGTATTCCGTTAATCATATATAAAAACGGTAAATAAGCTTTATTTAATTACGTTTAAGTTCATAAATAAGGAAGCTATAATAAAAAATATTATACCTGGGATTAAAAATAATTAGCTTTAAGCTTTCATTATCCGTAAAAAATGTATTACTTAATAACAGATACTTAACGGTAATACTTAATACTTTATTTATAGAGATATATAATAGTTTTTTTAAATTAAAGCATTATTAACGGTAAATTTCTTTAAATTATTAAAGCGTAAAACTGGGGGTAAATATTTAATAATACTTTAAATATTAAGGATACTATTATCTTATACTGGAATAAATAAATAGATTAAGATACGTAATTTAAATTAAAATTACGTTTTTTTTTAAAAAAATATAAATTATTAATTATAAAAAAAAACTAATAAAAATATATTAAAATATATAAATATAAAGAAAAAACTATAGTATATAGAAAAACTAAAATGTAATAAGAAAAAAGGAAACGGAGAAAGAAAAAAATTATAAATAAGATTTAAAGATATAACCTTAAGAAAAAGAACTTATTTATATTACGGGAAGCGGGACGGGATAAGACGGTTTTTCGATTTACTTATCCCATCTTACGTAATAAGGGAGAAGATTAAATCTTATCGTATTTTATTTTTATCCCGGCGGGATAAAATTAAAATATAATAAGATCTTAACTCTTAATAACGTTAACTATATTAAGTAAATAATTCACTTTTAATATTTAATTTTTTAATTTTTTTCTGGGGTTTTTAATATATATAATAATTCTTATACTATAAATAATAAGCTTAAAATCTTATTATATTCCGATCTTATCCTATCTTATCCCGTATTAATACGGGATGGGATTATAATTACTTAATCCCGTCTTATCCTTATCCCGTCCCTATCCCGTCTTTATCTTATAGGATATATCCCGTCCCGCTTACCGGAGTACATATTTAACCGCTTTCTAAAAGGGAATTAAGCCTTAAAAATAAAAAAGGATAAAGAATAATAATAAAAAAAGAAGAAATAAAGAAAATATCATTAAATAAAAATTAAAAGGCCAATATAAAACATTAACGGGGCTTTAAAAGCGAAAAAGACCAAGAAAGATAACTATATTTATAAAGAAAAGCATATGGTTGATATTAAAAGCTTTAAGAAAAGAAAAAAGGGAAAAAATAAAACAATAAAGGATAAAGGATAAAGAAAATACCGATTTATAAAAAAACAATAAATAATATATTTAATAAAATAAATATTATATAATATAATATAGAAGGGTAATTAATTATAATAATATAATTACTTTTTTGTAATAAAATAATCCGGTAAATAAATATAATTATTATAAATTATAATAAAATAATATAATATGTTCCTTTATAAACCCGGAAAATTATTTTTATTTTTATTTTAATAAAAATAAAACGACTTAAACTATTACATATAAGCAGCGTAGGCATATTATAATAAGTATAGCACAGGGGCTTAAGCCTATATATGCTTGACGCACTTATATAACTACCAATACCGTCTATAGTTGTAATCCAGGCAGTTACCATACCACCCTAAATACCTGCACTTCGTCTTTTTCCCTGATAAATAATAGCAATAGCGATAATACGCTCTCCTTTTGGCAGCGGCTCCTTACTTTCGAAGACCCGTGGATACGGCAGTTAACAGTTATTAAGCCCACCTCCGGAATTTCATTGCTTATAACGAATAATAAAGACTTTATATTCATAAAGGTCGATAGGGACGTAAGTTAAACATAATAAGAAAAAAAGGATACTTTACTATACGTTATATACGTTATAAAGTCGGCATAAAGACTTTAAAACTATATGCCAGAAAGTCGGCTTAAACCTTATTATTATATGCTTTACGGTTAATATATAGATTATACAGGTATTACGTACAAGCAGTATAGATACCAATATAGGCATAGCGTAAGGGCTTAAAGCTATATATGCTTGGCGCGTACCTATATAAGTAGTAATACCGTTTATAATTATAATCCAGGCAGTTATTACTCCACCCTTAATATCTGTACTTCGTCTTTTTCCCTGATAAATAGTAGTAATAGTTAAGTTCCGATTTTACTTATATCGTTATATATAAGAGGGATTATGGATATACCCTTACCGATACCGTTTCATTAATATTAACGGTAGACTATAATACGTAGAGTACCTAACTTTATAAATTACGACTTCCCGGCACCCTTTAGCTTAACGGATTATATAACTATATTTAGCTTTATAAATTAATAAATAATATATTCTCCTTTTAATAGATTAAGTTTTTACTTTTAAAGACTATAAATATAATAGTTTTAATTATTAACCTTATTTCCGGATATTTAATGCTTATAACGAATAATAAAGACTTTATATTTAAAGGTTAATAGGGACGTAAGTTAAATATAACGGGTAAAGAAAAATACTTTAAAACTATATATTATAAAGTTAATATAAAGACCTTATAATATTAATACGTTAAAGGGTCGGCATAAAGACCTTATTTTATTTATACGCCTTATAATCGGTATAAAAACTATATAAAAAGTAAATATATTATCGTAATAATAATAATTAAATTATTATTTAATTTATAATATATAATATTTACGGCTTAATTAGTTAATTAATAAAAATAAAAAACATAAATGTAAGTAAAAGTAATAAGGATAGATATTTATTTGGTAAAATTACGGACATCTCGTTTTTAAATGATTTAATTTAATTTTAATCGCTTAAATCTATAATTATTTCCCGGGTCGCGGTTCCGTTTATTTTTTATAATTCTCATTAACGTTATTATCTACCTTACCTTATAGCTTAATAATTATATATTTAATTAATATAATTTATATATTTAAAGCTTCCTTTTAATTATTTTTATTATTAAGTTAATTAATATCTATAGTATTTTATAATAGATATTTTAACGTAAGCGTTAGCTTTTTCTTTTTATGGGTACTTATTACGTATAAACAGTATAAATACCAATATAGGCATAGCGTAAAGGCTTAAGGCTATATATACTTGGCGCGCACCCACATAAGTAGTAATACCGTTCATAGTTGCAATTTAGGCAGTTATTACTCCACCCTTAATACCTGCACTTCGTCTTTTTCCCTGATAACAGGGAACATATATATTTTCGCAATAATAATTATTAAGTTATTACTTATTCTATAGTATATAATAAATACCGCTTTAATTAATTAATTAATAAAGTAAAAGCATAAGTATAAGTAAGGGTATAAAACGTACTCTTATCCGGTAAGATTACGGAAATCTCATTTTTAAACGATTTAACTTAAATTTAATCGCTTAAATTTATGATTATTCCCGGGTCGTAATTCCGTTTAATTTTCATAATTCTTATTAATATTACCATCTACTTTACCTTATTATTTATTAATTATATATTTAAATAACGTTATTTATATACTTAGGGCTTGCTTTTAATTATTTTTATTACCGAGTTAAATAATATCAATAATATTTTATAGTGGATAATCCGACGTGAACGTTAGCTTTTTCTTTTTTATAGGCACTTATTACGTATAAGCAGCGTAGGTATACTATAATAGGTATATCGTAAAGCCTTAAGGCTATATATGCTTAGCGTACTTATATAATTAGTAATAACGTCCATATTTATAATCCAGGCAGTTACCACTTTACCCTCAATACCTGTATTTCGTCTTTTTCTTTAACTTAAACGTATTTTTATATAAGTAAAATGTTAGACGTAAATAATTAAAAAATCATATATAAAAATAACAGCCCTTATTCTTTATACTTTATAAAAAAAAAGTGAAAAAAGAATAATTTATAAACTTATAACGTATATAACCCGTTTTTAATAAATTAATAACCCATTAACACTTAAAAGGCTAAATAATTATAAATAATAAACAATATTTCTTAATAAAGGATTTTAACTTTTATTATAAAGGCTAAAGTAAGAAGGATAAAAATACTTATTACGGGGAAATAAATATTTTACTCATAATTATTATAAATAAAAGATTAAATTTATTTATTTTAAAAAGAATAATTATTTAAAGTAATAAGAATAATAAAATTACTATTAATTTTATATTAACTTAAAGTACATTAGGATACCGGTTATTAATTATATAGTACATAAAGAACTCCGGTATTGTTTTAACTGTATTTTAGTAACATTAATATTAAATTAAGATTATAATTTTATATTAAAAACAACATAAAAATAAATATAAAAAATAACCGATACCGCGGAAGTTTAAAGGAAGGCAATTAAAATACAAATAGGATTATTTACCCAATATTAATATTAAAACCCGAGATTAATAAATTTATAAATATATTTATTATAACGTAAAAAAACAAAAAAAATTAATAATATTGATAATAAAATTATTTTAAGAAGTAAAGTTATATTAAAATATAGAATATATAAAAACGATAAAGTTAATTTAAAATAAAATTAAAAATTCATTTAAAAAAAATTATAGGTTTATTTAATAAGATTTAACTTAAATTAAAAAATATTAAACCGTAAATATGATTATAGAAAGTAAAATTAAAATATACTTTTAAAATAACGTTTATAAATTTTATTTTTTTAAAAAAGGTATAGTACTTAATAGAGTATAAATATAAATAAACTAAGAAATTAAGATAAATCTTAAAATTCCCGTTATTCAAAAAATTAAAAAAGGGTATTATAAAAAAACTAAAATAAGGAAACAATTTTAAAATTACCCGAGAAATAATCGTAAATTTCAGTATTTTATAAGAGTTAAATCGCTTAAATCTTTAACCTTTAAAATTTAGCCGGTCGAATTCTTCATTATTATAATAACGGTATCTATTTAATAAGGATTACGGGAATATTATATACGTATCTGCAAATTTATGAACCAGCATATAAGCACTCTGAATATAAGCGAGTAGGTTAAGCAGGTTGAAAATATATCCCCCCTCGCTTAACCTTTAAGCGCTCGCGAATATCCGGTTTACTCGTAAGTTTTTTACTTATTTATAAGATTTAATTTTTTTTTTACTTAAGGATTTTTTAATTAAATTTCACCCTTTAATTACCCCCTTCTTAAAGATAAATTATTAACTTTAAAAGTAACTTTTAATTGAATTAACCGAATCTGTAATTTATATTTAAAAACTCTGAATATTATGGCTTATAGGGGGGGTTACGGGTATACCCGTTATTAAGAAAGCTTAATTAAAAGAAGTTATAAAAAATCAAAACCGTTAATTTACCGTTTTAACCGTTCCTATTTTAAACTTTTTTTTACCCGCTTGGGACCGCTCGGAGCGCTCGTAAGTTTTCCGGGATTCTTATATATAATTTATAAGCGATCTAAGTGAATAAATCCCTTTTTCTCGGCTACTCGCTCTGAGTAAGTCGCAGATTTGTTAATGCGGTTACCCCTTTTATTATAAAGGTCGACTTATATATTTACCCAATACGTAGCGATATCCTCGTCCTATAATAAGGGTTTAATCTTATTATTGGACTTAAGGGTGAAGTTACTATCATTATTATTATAATAACGGTAGTTAACCTTTAAAGGGTCCGCTACGGGGAGTACTTTACGTATAGGCCCATTAATCAAACGGTATTTATTATTACTTTTAAAGCGAAGTTTATTGTTATAGATTATTATTATATAAAGCAAATAATAAATTTATAAATAACGATAGAGTTAATAATATTAATTTACGTTTATAACGATATTACTTATGCTATATAGACTATAAAGTTCTATATAAACTATAAAGGTTTCTTAAATATAAAGGAATTAAAGAATACTTTATAGAGCCGCTTTATAGTAAGTAGAAGCAAGCTTAAAAGTTTATTATTAAGTATAATTTAATCTTTTAAGTAAAGCTATTACCCGGTTTAAGAACGTAGTTATAGACTTTTAATTTATAGCGGTTTTACGGATATATTTAAGGTAATTAAGTTACTTAATAAAAAGCTAATATTTCAAGGTTCCGAATCGAGTTTTAAGTATAAATATTTAGGGTTCTATTATTTTTATTTTTATAAAATAATTATAAGTCTTATTTATAATCTTAAACTGTTATTAATTATAAACTTTATTTAGGTTATTAAGCTTTATAAAGCTTAATATAATATACTCTTCAAAGATTCAAAGACTTTATTGCCTTTAATATTACCTATAATATAAACGCGATTAATAAAGGCATAAACGTTATTGATACCGTTAAAGTAATTGACTTTTCGAATACGGTATTATTTAGTATTATCCTTCTCTTTTTATTTATTCTTTTATAATTAAGGTATATTATTAAGGGGTTCTGTAAACATGGCCCATTTAATAGTATGGTATTTGGGTAGTAAAGTATTAGGGACTCAGCAGGGCTGATCCTTACCGCTTACCGCTTACCGCGGAACGGGTTCCGTATGCTTGGCGCCCGCACTCACTGTACATTATTCATGCATTTTACTAGGGCTTTCACAATTTGGTAGCAATAGCGAGTTCATCTATTTCACAGTACTCATCACCAGGTGATATTAGAGACGCAGACTTCAGACAACGAGTGACACGGGACCACCGTACCGAGAGTCCCCCACCAACATCCCCTTTGACTAGGTGGCTGACCTTCATCTCATCTCACCCCTTAAACGTCGCAATTATAGGTGACAGACGTTACCCTTTGAGGCACGCTCCAACGCCTCTGTCAATCGAAGCTGATCGACGGGCTCTCATTGAGGCGGAACACAGTGCGAAGGCCACCAAACAAGCAAGTGTTGAGGACGAGCCCATTCCACTACCACCCTCAAACCTACCCCTAGAACCCCTACTCAGTGAAGACGATATGCTACAAATCACCATGAGCGAGGAGCAATTCCAGAGGCTCTTTTGGCTTCAATCCAAACTGCACCAGCAACCGCAGCTACAGCTGCAGCATCCAGAGCCGACAATTCAGGCCCAAAGACATTGGCTTCTTCAATCCCGACAATGACAACACTGAGCCGGTGACACATACGAGTGACTCAAGAATCTACCATGACGTATTCTCATTTACTCAACGTTCGAGGATCAAAGAGGTGGATCCCAGATTTATTGATCAATGTCTACAAGGCAAAGCTGAGGGATGGTATACCAATGAGTTGAGTGGCACTTAAAGAGCTGGGATACATACAAGCATAGAGTTTTGGATTTCTGAGCTTGAAAATCGATTCAGAGAATCATCTACAGTGGCCCTTCAATAGCTCGTATCACTCCGCTACACCATTGGTGATGTCCCCGCATCTCAAGAAGCGGGCCAAGTAATGACTGCATACAATCACCATGACGTCCACCTCCGGACGCAGCTCTCTATGCCTACAGCCACCGCAACAATTGCGGATCTCATTCAACAGATTAACGACATCAAGCACAACTGGTTTGACATGTACAAGCCGTAACCCCCACTCATCAACAAATCGTCCATTTAGCAACTCTCGTCAGCAAGAGCATCAGCAAGAACGTCAGCAGTACCCTCACCGCAACTTCAAAAAGGAGGAGGAATACAAGCCAAACCCTCAACCTTGGAAGGGAGGTCCCCACCAATACGTCAAGAAGGAGGAAGAGCAAGCATATCACGTGAATGGCGACGGTGATATCGAGCTGGACGACGATGACGATGGTAACGAAGATGAAGCACCTTTCGCGGGGTTCACTACAGTCCTCGAGGAACCCACACCCGAATCACCTGCGACGTCATTGGAGCAAGGCCGCAACGTTGCATTTGCGACACCTACATCAACCAAAACACCTACATCAACAAACCAGCAAAACTCCATTCAATCACCATATAAATCACACTCAGCAATCGAAAGTCAATGCCGTATTTGCTTTGAGAAATTCCCCTCCCGCAATGCACTTCACCAAGATCTTCAGGAAGCTCACTACCATGGAGCCATCCACGACACGGATTATGGATAATCCGTCAGTACTCAAGCCGGCAATACCTCGAACATCACGGATTTGAGCGATTCAGCTCAATTGCAACACTCAAATCCACGACTATTTCCCCGGTGCGATTGCGACAATTGCCCGGGTCGATTTTCCAACTTTCACATTTCTCAGCATGCACCTATCAACAACCCCTTTACACTATTACCCCTGCGCATGCTCGGCGCTGAGATGGGCGAATATGAGTCCCCGGAACCCCTTGGTATGCACATCTTTGTTGTTGTTGTTGTTGTTATTGTTGCTCATGGGGCATAAGCCTTTTTTGTGAGTGGCAAATTGTTAGCAGGGCTGATCCTTACCGCTTACCGCATGCTTGGCACCCGCACTCACTGTATATAGCTCACCACCATGCACCTAGATAGATCATTATTCATGTATTACATTATCCATACATTTTACTAGGGCTCTCACATAAAGTGTATGATTCTTAAATAATAGGAGAATGCTCCCAACTACCTAAGGTAATCCGGGTGATCCCCGGGACTACTACTATTAATATAATTACATAAGCATTTTATCCTTACTGGAAGGGACAGAATATTATAAATATAATATCCCGTCATAGGTTTTAAAACAGAGTCCTTAAAGTAATATTATTTATTGAGGGGTAAGTAAGCTTAAAGAGCGGTAACTTCTCCTTAAAGATTAATATATTTTATATTAAAAGTAATATTGATAACCGTAATAATCTTATTTATTATTAGGATTTACTTAAAAAGCGTCTTAATATTAGAGTTATTAATTATTTTTAAAGGCTTTTACTTTATTAATTAAGGTTACGGTATCTTTCTTAAACGAGTATTATACTTATCTTTTAACATAAGGTAATAAATAAGGTAATTAAAGGATTTCGTTAAAATGCATTTATAAAGGGTTGATAAATTAAATATTGAAAAGGTCCGTTTAATACGGTTATTATAAGAGCTATAACGTAAATTGCTTTTAATACTTAATATATTTAAAACTATATTCAAACTATAAATATACGTAGATAACCGTGAGTTATTACTATTATCTATTATATATTAATAAGTATATAGATAAAATATAGGTTATTGGAGATGGCGACGAACAACGGGACCCCAGAGGTCAGAAACGATGCACGCGTATATAGCTTAAGTAATAATAAGGATAATACCTTAAATACGATAGGCGGAAGCGGAATAATAATAAGGGTAAAAAGGGAGGAAGGGCAAACAGCCCAAGTTAATAAAAACGGTAATAAGTCGTATAAATAACGTGATAAATATAAGATAGAACGGCCTTAAATTAAATAGGGAGTTTATAATTAATAAAATACGCGTAAAGGGACGCGTATAACGCATAAAGGTATTATTATAAAAAGTAATAAATAAAAAACGGAGGGGATAAGGATGGTACGCGGGGACGGATAAAAGGTAAATAAAAGCGTAAAAGGCTTTATTAAATATATATAAACTAAAAAAGAACTAAATAAAAATAGGGAGATATTAAGTAGATAAGAATAAATTATAAAAAGAAATAATTATTAAATACGTAAGGGAAAAGTAAAAAAAAAAGGAAACGGTAAAAGTATTAAAAGGTTTCTTTATAATTATATAGAAGGATATTACGTTAAAGACCTGGCTGATACTATAAATCGGGCTATAAAAAATAAGAGATTTTTATATAAAAGCGGGGAGAAGTTTAAGGGAGTTAAAGAGGTTATATAAAGCTTAAAAGGCGGTAATAAAGGCATTAACGGACGGAAATAAAAAGAAATAAAAAGGATATATATAAAATAAAAGAACGATAAAAGAAACTTTAAAAAAAAGAACGGGGATAAACTAAATAATAAAAGCCGTAAAAGCGGTACCGGCGTTAATAATAAAGGAAATAAAAGTAAAAAAGAAAGCAGTAATATTAAAAAAAATAAAAATAATAATTATATAATTATCAGGCGAGGAAAAAAGGAATATAATAATAAAAACGAACCCGTTATAATTAATAAAAACGTTTAAAGTAATAAAAAAACTATTAATAAAACAGATTATTACGGTACGTAAGTTATAAAACGGGGATATCCTTTTTAATATAGCCTTATTAAAGGCGAGGGAAAAGCTAAAAAAGTTAAAAGGATAAACCAATAAAAAAGGGTATAAAACGGTAAAAGTATTAAGGTAATCTTTTATTATCGCGGTAAACGGGATATACTTAATAAGGTTTATAAGGGAGGAAGGGGAAGTTACTTTAAAACGGATGGAAAAAAAGAATATAGTTTTTTACCTTAGGCTGGAGATTATTAATTATAGCCTCCCCGTTATAATAAAAAAACTAAACGCCTTTAATTATATAAAGAAATACTTTACGGTTATCTTAAACGTAACGTTAATAAGGATATATAATAATATCCTTAATAAAGGGGTAATAAAGGGTGGGTTTTTTAAGTTAATAAGACCTTAAGACCAGGTAACGGATATTTATTAATACTTTAAATATTAAAGATACGGATATATTATTACGAGGTACCTTAATAATATAAAATATACAATATATATTAAAAAATATAATACATATAAATATATTGGCTTAATAATAAAAAACTTAACGAAGAACACGTTAAAATATATGGTATATAATAATAATAATTACTTAATATAAAACTTATAATATATAATAAAAACGAAGGAAACTTAACATAAGAAGATTAAGATAACGGTTAAGGTTTAACGTTATAACTTATATAAACTTAAATTAATAAAATAATTAAAAATAATCTTAAAACGTAAACGGAGCCTATTAAATAAAAAAGGGTAAAGCGTAATAATTAATAATATAAAAAAGAAAAAGTTTATAACGATATTAACCTTTAAAGCCGGCCGTCTGATCGGGATTATTATTATAATAAAAAGATTAAAATAAATAATACTTAACCTTAAGGAAAGATTATTTATATAAATAAAAGTTAATAAGGAAAACCCGATAAATATTAATATTTAATATACTTACGCTTTTAAGGGTAATATAATATAATATATATAAGGAAATAATTAAAGTTATAATACCGATATTCGGATTTAAGGAAATAAAAGATATTGATATTATAATGATATAGGAGCTATTATATAATCCGTATACTTACTTTTCAATTAACCCGGGAGATAATTTTTACCTAATCTTTAAAAGTAATAAAATGACGTAGATATACTTCTTTATTAATAAAAGGTTAAATATAAATAATTAAAACGTTATTTATTATAAAAGGAATTTATATATAATCCGGATCGTATAAAAAAAGGATATTAAAAATACTTTAAATATTTATAATATATATAATCCGTTACCGGTTAATAAGAAAAAACCCTTTACGATCCCGTTACTTAAGGATATTATAACCGTATCCGGTAAATACCTTTTAATAAAAAACTTTAATTTTTATTATATTTAATAAAATAAGGACGGTCATATAATTAATTATATTGAATTTAAGGAGTTATTAATAACTATTATACGGTTTAATTTTATATTATTAACGCTAAAAAAGGCTATTATATAAGAAAGCCGTAAACTTAAGATTACGATTAACTTAATATTTAGCTTAAAAGGTATTATTAACTTAATTATAATATACGGACCCTAAAAGGACTTAAAATACGGTTTAAACTATATCTTAATATAAATAACCTTAAACTGGTTTATTAATGCGATTCTGCCCTTACCGTTTAAATAAGCATAAAAAATAATTAAAGAAGCCGAGATATTAATAAAAATAATAAAAATAATATTTTAATTAATAGAACGTCCCCGGTTTAATAATAAAGAATAAATCGATTATTTTATAAAACGGATAATAAAGGCTTTAAATAAAGTAATTAACGTTATAATCTTAATAATAAAGTTATCTTAAAGAGTTAAAACTTATTAAAATAAAAAATATATAAAGATAATTATAAAGGTAAAAACGTTTATAAAGTAAACTATTAAATATAAAAACCGGGAAACGTTTTAACGGTTAAAAAAAACGTAAAAAAAAAAGAAAAAAATTATCCGGAAGGTTAAGTAAATATACTTCCGGGTTATAATATATAATTTGGCGGTTTCCTTTTATAATATTTAAAAGTTAATAAAATACAATAAGGAACGGAATAAAAAACTTAAATTTATCCTTAAGTTTTTACCCTTAAAAAGATTAAACGGTACAGTAATAAATACCTTTAACGGCAAAATTAAGGCTTTTAAAGGGGCGTTTTTTCTTCCGTTATTGGAAGTTAACTTAATAAATATTAATAATACGGTATATCTTAAATTAATAATAATAAATAAAGTAATAACTTAAGAAATAATAATTAAGGTAATTAATAAATTAAAAAAGGATAAGGCCTTTAAATCCAATAATATATTAAATAGGTTCTTATCTATAATAACGTTATTATTTAAAAAGGTCTTTATTTACTTATTTTAAGCTTATTTTAATATAGGATATTACCTTTATAGATTTAAGGAGGCTAAGATAATTATCCTTAAGAAGCCGGTTAAGTTAAATTACTTAAAAATAAAGTCGTATAAACCTATAATATTCCTTTATATATTAAGGAAGGCTTTAAAAACGGTAATTATAAAAATTTTAAATAATTATATAAAAGGATATAAGTTACTCCCCGATTAATAAATAAAAGTAAAAAGAGGACGGTCGACGGAGACGGCTCTTAAAAACTTAATTAATAATATATATATGGTATAAGGCTATAGGAAGAAATATATCGTAAGTTTTCTTTCCTTAAATATTATAAAAACGTTTAATAAAATAAATTATTAAAAATTACTATATAATTTATAGAAAAAAGGGGGTTTATTTTTCTTTATAAATTAAATAGAAAGTTTCTTAAGTAATTAAGTAACGTTAATTAACTTAAAACAGAAAATAAGTATAATAAAACCCGTAATAATAGGGATTCCCTAAGGGTTATTTATCTTTTTAATCTTATTCCTATTCTTTAATGGCTTATTTATTAAAGACTTAATGAAGTTAAAATAGAAGGTCTAAATAAAAGGCTTTATTAATAATATTTACCTTTTAATTTATAATACGTTTATTTATATAAATTATTTAAAGCTAAAATAAGTTTATAAAGTTTACTTATAATAAATAAAGATATATAAGGCCTAGTTTACCCCGTATAAATATAAACTTATTTATATAATAAGGAGCCTGAAGTTATACGATATAATAACTATAATAGACTTAAGTAATATAATAATAAAACCGGAAGCCAGTATTAAGGTATTTAACTTATAAATCAATAAGAAATTAGATTAAAAGGATTATATAAAAAAAGTCCAAAAGAAAATAATTTCATAAGAAAAAGGCCTTATTTACTTTACGGTATTAACGTAAAAAACTACTTTATAAAAAATTAGAACTATTTATTAAGCGGTTATAAAGTTTATAATAATATACGTAATAATTATTTAATATATACCCGAAGGTACGCTTAAATATAAGAAAGAGCCTATCTAATAATTATAAAAGGTTTAAAACCGATATTTAAGAATAATAAATAAAGTATATAAAACGACTCCCGTCTTAATATTAAAATCCGAAATCTTTATATTATTAATAAAGCTAACCTTAAATTAAATAATTATTTAAGTGAAACTTAAAAAGGATATAAACTTAACTACGTTAATAGGAAATGAACGTATTTACCAGAACTATAAAAAACCTTAAATAAGAAAGTATAGAAAAACGGCACTTATTTTCCTTACGGAAATTAAATTAAAGTAAATTAAAAAAGAAATTGACCTAACTTATATTTAAGAAGTTAACGTAAAAATATATAAATTTTTATTTAAAGTAAAAACGGCAGAAGAAAAAAAGGTTATAAGGGTAAAATTAATAGTAATTACCCTATAAATTATAAGGAAATAAATAAAGCGTTAATATAGATATAAAGAATTAATCCCTTAAGGGCGACGGTATTTAACGCTGGATAATAATAAAATTATTAATAAATATCTTTAACGTTACGGGATTATAAAGAAAGGCAATAACGTATTAATAATTTAACTCCGGATAAATAAGAATAACTTAATTTACTTCCTTTTTATTATATATACCGGTAGCCGGATTAACGTTAATTATAAATATAAATAATGAAAATAAAACGCTATATACGTATTAATCTTTTATTTACTATTTAAGGAATTTAAACTAAGATTAATTAAAAGGATAAAAATTAATAATTATCGTTAAATACTTATTAATAAAAAAAGTATTAAGGCGGTTATTAAATTTATAATAATTACGGGCTTATTATTATAGTTTAACTTAATTAAAGAAATAAAAAAAGTGGTTAAGGATTTAATTAAGAAATCTCGCCGCCGATTTAAAAATAAAAAGTAACGGCGGGAAAACTATACTTAATAAGGGGTTAAAGGGGCTATAAATACCAGGGCGGCGTAAAAAATAATACTATATCGGTTAATAAAATTATATAAATAAAATAATAATAATATATATATCGGTAAAAATATTTAATAATATAATCGGAATTCTGAAATTTTAATATTAAATAGACCCATAAAATAACGGAAAAGCAATAAATTTAAGGGTAACCCTTAAGTGGATTTAATCGTAATATTATAGGTTTTCTTAAAAAAAACATATAAATAAATTCTTATTCTTTAAATAACCGTAAATACTCTTAGCCTTTAAGACGTAAGTAGAAACTGGGTAAATACCGGTTTTTATTCCTAACGTTATAGATATCGGGTTTTTTACGGTTATTAGTAAGGTTAAATAGCCGAGTATTAAAGAACGCCGGAATTAGCTTAGCTAGATCCGTAGTATAAATCAATCAATCAATCAATCAAAATATAGGTTCATATAATAGGTATGCAACGTATTCATTGATTCAGTTATCTAGGTGTGTGTAGGAAGAGTAAATCTATCTCCAAAGGATCCCGGCCGTTCTGAGATATACGGCTAGGTACTCTAATATATATAATACTTCTAAGTTAATACGTATATACATTAAATAATACTATAAAGAGTCATTAATACTTTAATACTCCCTTTAATAATAATAATAATAATACCGGTGATTTACCTTATCCATTATCACTTATCCTTTAATATAATATATAAGCTTAATAGCTTACGGGCATAGATAAACTTTATCTATTTAAGTAACTTAATAAGTATATCCGCTACTTATTCCTTGGATAGAATTTACTTAAGGGTAAACTTTTTAATCTTAATTACTATTTTACGAATTATATAATAATAGTTCCGGATATATTTAATACGATCGTAATTAAAGAACTTATTAATAATCTATATAACCGCTTAATTATTAATTCGTAAGGTAACGGGGTAAATATCGTTATTAAAATAGCCTATCTTATAAAGAAATAAATTAAAGAAAAAAGTTTCTTATATATCTTTATAAGTTATATTATTATACTCGAACTCGGTTAATCAAATAACTACTATTTTATTAATAAAAACGAGTTAAAATAAATCCATTCTAATATTAAAAAATATAGCTTAATATAGATTAAGACGTCTCTTTAACGTTAATATAAAATGCATTTATATAACCGATAAGCTCCTTACTTTTTCCTTTAACGGAATTATAACGTATACCGATATTATAACTTAAATTAAGGTATTTTATTATATGCTTAATTACGTTAATATAAGTAGTTATTAAGTTTACGGTAAAGCTTTTTAACTTATTAATAAAGAAAAAAACGTTGAATTATATTATTTAAGTTATTTATTATAAAGTACCTATAAAAAATATATATAGCTCTTGCTTTACTTCTATTATTTTATATTCTTTAAATATTTACTTTAAAACTATATCCTTTATTATTAATATATATAATCCCTTATTAAAATAGAATTTTATATTTATTTATTTTAATAATCGCTTAATATAAATCGATTAAATAACATAAACAGAACGATTAAATTAATTACGTATAATATTTATATTTAATTAATATATAATATCCTTTAGTTCTTTTAAACGGAAATACTTTTTAAGAGCGTTCTTAAGTTACCGGATAGCTTATTTATCCTTAATAATAATAAGTATATCGTTTATATAGATAATAAAGGTAATATTCTTTTTAAAATAATAAAATATAAAGTAATCTTTAATTATACGGTTAAATTTTAAAGATTTAAGTATTTTTTATAATATAAAGTATTATTTAAATAAAGTTTATTTAAGGCTATATAATGTTTTTTAAAGATAATATATTAATTATTTATTATTTAATTTAATTTTTATAAAATTATAAAATTATTTTACTTAAATCCGGTTTTTAAAAATAACCTTAAGAAAGGTTAATATGATATTAGTTACTTCGGTTTTAAGATCGTTTTAAGCTATAATTATAAGTAATAAATATTAACTTATAAACTTTATTACGGCTAAAAACATTAATAAATAATCTTTACCTTATTATTAATGAAATCCTTTTATTACTTAACGGGCTTTATATAGAAGAATCTTCTTTATAAATCTGTATTTATATAATAATACCTATCGTTTTAATATAAACTTTACGTTTAATAAAATCAGTAAGAATTCCTAAACTTTTTATATATTTATATAATTAAGCTTAATCTTAAAGGCTTTAAGCTACTTCTTATCGTCCGGGCCTTTTAAGGTATTATAAACGTTAAATAAGATTAATATTTTAACTAAAATAATACCTTAAGTTTTACGAATAAAAATATAAATTCTTAAATATATAAAAGTTATTTTTTTATTATTAATCCTTATTTTTAAAAGGGCTTTATAGTCCTTACGTATTCCTCCTTTTAATTAACGCTTTTAAGGTTTATCCTTATTATCCTTACTTAAGCCGGTAGCGTCGTTACCCTGGTTTTTACCCCCGTATACGGAGTAGAATTCAGTTTTATTATTATTGGATTTATATTAAAATAATAGATTTCCAGTATTTAAAGAATATATAGGACTTAGGGAATTTAAAGAATTTAATAAATTTAAGGTATTTAATTAAGCCTCCCTTAAAAACTTTAAGTTTAAATTATTACCTTTCTTATTATCCGCGTTAATAACGTTATTATTGTTATTATTAATAATAACGTTATAAATACTTAATCGGTATTATTATATTCCTCTTCGTTATTAACTATAATTATTTATTTATTAAAAATAAATATAAATTAAAATAATAATTTTCTTTAACTTAAGATTTTAAAGTCGGTATTAATTTAAAGCTTTATAGCCTATAAGTTAATATTTTTTACTTTTATATTTAAGCTTTTTTACTTTTAATTCTTTATAATAGTACGTAAAATACCCAAATAAATATAGGTAAATAATATTAGGCTTACTTATTATTTAAGCTTTACGTAATATTACGCCCTCGATAGCCTTTATAAATAATCGGTCTTTTATATAAATCAAATAAGCAAAAACTTTACCTTATCATTTTTAAGAAATATTAATTATATAAAGAATTAACCTTACTTTATTAAAGTAAATCCGGAAACTATATTTAACGATACCGTTTTAATATAGATTATATAGAATTATTATTTTATGTTATAGTCTGAAAGTTTTATATAATAGAACGTATTTTTTACTTATAATAATCTTACTATTACCGTGGATATAAACTAGACTATATTTTTAAGCCTTTATATTAATAAAGTATTCCTTTAATACTTTTAATAACTTATTACGGCCCTTAATTATATAAATAAATATTATATTTATAGTATTATCGGTTAAAGCTATATAATAACGGTAACTATTAATAATACGTATAATATTATTATTACTGGTAATATTATAATATTAATAAGCTTTTTTAAATAAATACTTAATCCGCTCTTTATAATAATAGGAATATAATAGAGTTCTCGTTTATTTACTTATAATATACGATTTATAAAGATTATATTTAAATTTTTATATTTAAAATAAATTTACTTTCTTTATATTAATATTAATAATAATCTTTACGGTTTATTTAATAACGTCTATCCCGTAATAAGCGAAATATTTATATAATTAATCTTACGATATTGGCCTTAAAGAGTAAGTTATTAATATCTTATTAATTACCGTAAATTAAAAGTTTATTACCAGGCTTCAGTCAAAATTTAATCCAATAAAAACGTTACGGTCATCTGAATTAAAGACTTATTACCGTCTTTATCCTATAATTATATTATAATCCTTTTTATTAAAAGCTTTGAAAGAAATAAGATTATTATTTATCTTAAATACGTATTATATATCGGTTAACTTAATAGGCTTTATTTTATTATTAAGGACTAATTATAAAGTAATCGTCTTAATCCTTACTACCTTTATATCCTTATTATTAAAGATACCCTTTATTTAAAAGTTAATATTTATATTATTAACTTATCGGTAATTTATAACGAAAATATAATCCTATATAAAATAAATATTAACCGCTATATTAAAAATAAAATAAGTTTATTTTTATTAAAGTAATAATAAATTACGCTTTATTATTAATATTATTTTATTAATTTAAATAAAAGTATTAATTTTTATAATAAAAACCCTTATAATTATAGTCTTTTTTTTATTTAATTTAACCTTTTTTATTCTTTTCTTAATGTTAAGCTTTTTATCCTTTAATTTTTAATTATTTAAACGTTAATTAAGATATTTATACCAATAAATATCAACCTTATATAACCCTTTATAGTATATATATTTATCCTTTTCCTTTAACTTATTATTCTTAAGTTTTTTTTATTTACCGTAATTATTGACTTAAGTTTATATTATTTCTATAGTTTCGTTTATATTGGATTATCGGCGGTTATATTTAATAAAAGTAACGGTAAGTTAATTAATATTTATTTTAATACCTTTATTTTTTACGGTTTACTTTAATAAGAATATATATATATTATATTTCTCTTTTAATTTTATCCGGAAAAATATAATATATTATTAATTTAACACGTTAATTTTAAGGTTAAAAAGCTTATTTTAAAGCCGTTTAAATTCTTAAGAACAGGAGAGGGGCCTTACCTGCCTTACGGCGTCGACGTGGGGAGCTACCTTACAGAAGGTTAGAACCGTTTACCAGGCGGTTATAAAGCCTGCGTTAATATACGCGGCAGCCATCTAATACGTACCCAAGGGTACGCTTAGATATAGGGAAGAGCCCGTCCGGTAACTATAGAAGGTTTAAAACCGATACTTAAAAATAATAAATAAAACATATAAAGTGACTCCCGTCCCGGTATTAGAATCCGAGGTTTTTATACCATTAATAAAGCTGGCCTTAAACTAAATAATCGTTTAAACGAGGCTTAAAAGGGGTATAAACTTAATTACGTTAATAGGAAATAAACGTATTTACCAGAACTATAAAAGGCCTTAAATAAAAAAGTATAGAAAAAAGGTACTTACTTTTCCCACGGAAGTTAAACTAAAGTAAGCCAAAAAAAAGGTCGATTTAATTTACGTTTAAAAAGTTAATATAAGAGTATATAAATTCTTATTAAAAGTAAAAGTAACGGAGGAGAAAAAGGCCGTAAGGGCGAAATTAACGGCGATTATTCTATAGATTATAAAGAGGTAAATAAAACGTTAACGTAAATATAAAGAATTAATCCCTTAAGGGTAACGGTATTTAACGTTAAATAGTAACGAGATTATTAATAAGTATTTCCGGTATTATAAGATTATAAAAAAAAATAATAATATATTAATAATTTAACTCTGGATAAATAAAAACGGTTTAATTTATTTCCTTTTTATTATATACGCCGGTAGCCGGACTGATATTAAGTATAAATATAGATAACGAAAGTAAGACGCTATATACGTATTAATTTCCTATTTACTATTTAAGGAATATAAACTGGGATTAATTAAAAAAGTAAGGATTAACGATTATCGCTAAATATTTATTAATAAAAAGGGTATTAAAGTGGCCGTTAAATTTATAATAACTACGGGCTTATTACTATAATTTAATTTAATTAAGGAAATAAATAAAGTGGTTAAGAACTTAATTAAGAAACCTTATTATTAATTTAAGGGTAAAAAGTAACGGCGGGAAAATTATACTTAATAAAAGGTTAAGGGGACTATAAATACCGGAGCGGCATAAAAAGCGATATTATATCGGTTAATAAAGTTATATAAATAAAGTAATAATAATATATATATTAATAAGGATATTTAATAATATAATCGGAATTTTAAAATTTTAATATTAAATAAACCTATAAGGTAACGGAAGAACAATAAGTTTAAAGGTACTTTTTAAGTGGATTCAGTCGTAATATTATAGGTTTTCTTAAAAAAGGTATATAAATAAATTTTTACTCTTTAAACGGCCGTAAATGTTTTTAACCCTTAAGATATAAGTAAAAACTGGATAAATACCGGTTTTTATTCTTAACGTTTTAAATATCGGGTTTTTTACGGTTATTAATAAGGCTAAATGGCCGAGTATTAAGGAACGCCGGAATTAGCTTAGCTATATCCGTAGTATAAATCAATCAATCAATCAATCAAATTCTTAAGAATATTCCTATAAACTTACGTACTTAATTAAGTTAAAATATAATAATTATTAAAACGCTTAATCTTTAATTATCGTATCCTTAATAATATAGAGTTACTTAAGTTTTTTTTTAAATTAAATAAGGATTTAAAATCCTTTTAATTTAATAATGGATTATATTATTAATAATTATATTAAAGATGAGGAATTTTGGATATGATGGCGATGAACAACGGGACCCCAAAGGTCAAAAACGATGTACGCGTATATAGCTTAAGTAATAATAAGGATAATACCTTAAATACGATAAACGGAGGCGGAATAATAATAAAGGTAAAAAGGGAAAAAGCGTAAGCGGCTTAAGTTAATAGGAACGGTAATAAATTACATAAATAATACGATAAATACGAGATAAAAAGGCTTTAAATTAAATAAAAAGCTTATAGTTAATAAGATATACGTAAAGGAACGTATATAATACGTAAAAATATTATTATAAAAAGTAATAAATAAAAAGCGGAAAGAATAAGGATAATACGCGGGGACGGATAAAGGGTAAACGGAGGCATAAAAGGCTTTATTAAGTATATATAAATTGAAAGAAAATTAAATAAAGATAAGGAAATATTAAGTAAATAAAAATAAATTATAAAAAAAAATAATTATTAAATACATAAAAAAAAAATAAAAGGGAAAGAGGCGGTAAGGGCGTTAAAAAGCCTCTTTATAATTATATAAAAGGATATTACGTTAAAGACTTAATTAATATTATAAATCGGATTACGGGGAATAAAAGACTTTTACGTAAATACGGAGAAAAACTTAAAAGAGTTAAAAAGGTTGTATAGAGCTTAAGGGGCGGTAATAAGGGCGCCGGCGGACGGAGGTAAAAGGAAACAGAAAGGATATATATAAAGTAAAGGAGCGATAAAGGAAACTTTAAAAAAGGGAGTAGGAATAAACTAAGTAATAAAGGCCGCGAGGGTAACGCCGGTATTAATAATAAAAGAGGTAAAAGCGGGGGAGAAAATAACGGCGTTAAGGAAGGTAAAAATAATAATTATATAATTATTAGGCGAAAAAAAAAAACATAATAATAAAAATGAACCCGTTCATTATAATATATAAATTATAAAGCGGGGATATTTTCCTTAATATAACCTTATTAAAAATAAAGGAAAGGCTAGAAAAATTAAAGGGATAAACTAATAAAAAAAAGTATAAAACGGTAAAAATATTAAGGCAATTTTTCATTATTATAATAAACGGGATATATTTAATAAAATTTATAAGGGAAAAAGGGGAAGTTATTTTAAGGCGGATAAAAAAGGAGAATACGGTCCTTTATTTTAAATTAAAAATCGTTAATTATAATCTTTTCTTTATAATAAAAAAACTAAACGCCTTTAATTATATAAAGAAATACTTTATAGTTATCTTAAGCGTAACGTTAATAAGGATTTATAACGATATTTTTAATAAAAAGGTAATAAAAAATAAATCCTTTAAATTAACGAGACCTTAAGATTAAATAGCGGATATTTATTAATACTTTAAATATTAAGGGTATAAATATATTATTACGAGGTACTTTAATAATATAAAGTATATAATATATATTAAAAGGTATAATATATATAAATACGCTGGCTTAATAATAAAAGGCTTAATAAAGAACGCGTTAAAATATATAACGTATAATAATAATAATTATTTAATATAAAACTTACGGTATACAATAAAAGTAAAAAAGATTTAACATAAGGAAATTAGGATAATAATTAAAATTTAACGTTATAATTTATATAAATTTAGACCAATAAAGTAATTAAAGACGGTTTTAAAACGTAAATAGAATTTATTAAATAAAGAAGGATAAAACGTAATAACCGATAATATAAAGAAGAAAAAGCTTATGGCGATATTAATCCTTAAAGCCAGCCGCTTAATTAAAATTATTATCGTAATAAGAAAATTAAAATAAATAACGTTTAATTTTAAAAAAAGACTATTTATATAAATAAAAATCAATAAAGAGAATTTAATAAACGTCGATATTTAATATATTTACGCTTTTAAAAATAATATAATATAACGTACGTAAAGAAATAATTAAAATTATAATACCGATATTCAGATTTAAAAAAATAAAAAATATCGATATTATAGCGATATAAAAACCGCTATATAATCCGTATACTTATTTTTTAATTAACCCGGAAGATAATTTTTATTTAATTTTTAAAGGTAACGAAATAACGTAAATATATTTCTTTATTAATAAGAAATTAAATATAAATAATTAAAACGTTATTTACTATAAAAAGAACTTATATACGTTCCGGATTATATAAAAAAAAAATATTAAGGGTAATTTAAATATTTATAATACGTATAATCCGCCTTTAATTAATAAGAAAAAACTTTTTATAATCCCGTTACTTAAGGATATTATAGTTATATTTAATAAATATTTTTTAATAAAAGACTTTAATCTTTATTACGTTTAATAGAATAAAAACGGTTATATAATTAATTATATTAAATTTAAGGAGTTATTAATAATTATTATATAATTTAATTTTACGTTATTAACGTTAAAAAGGGCTATTATATAAAAAAGCCGTAAACTTAGGATTATAATTAACTTAATATTTAACTCGGAAAATATTATTAACTTAATTATAATATATAAACCCCGAGAAAACCTAAAATATAATTCGGATTACGTTTTAATATAAATAACTTTAAATTGATTTATCGATATAACTCCGCCTTTACCGTTTAAATAAACGTAGAAAATAATTAAAAAAGTTAAGGTATTTATAAAAATAATAAAGGTAATATTTTAATTAACGGAGTTCCCTTAACTTAATAATAAGGGATAGATTAACCGTTTTATAAAGCGGGTAATAAAGGCTTTAAATAAAATAATTAATATTATAATCTTAATAATAAAGCCGTCTTAAAAAGTTAAAACTTATTAAAATAAAAAATATATAAAAATAATTATAAAGGTAAAAGTACTTATAAAGTAAACTATTAAATATAAAAACCGGGAAACGCTTTAATAATTAAAAAAAGCATAAAAAGAAAAAAAGAAAATTATTTAAAAGGTTAAATAAACGTACTTCCGGGCTATAATATATAATTTAACGGTTTCCTTTTATAATATTTAAAAGTTAATAAAATACGGTAAAAAATAAAATAAGAAATTTAAACTTATCCTTAAGTTTTTACCTTTAAAAAGATTAAACGGTATAATAATAAATACCTTTAACGGTAAAATTAAGGCTTTTAAAGGGGCGTTCTTTCCCCCGTTACCGGAAATTAATCTAATAGATATCGACGGTACGGTATATCCTAAATTAATAATAATAAGTAGAATAATAACCTAAGAAATAATAATTAAAATAATTAATAAATTAAAAAAGAATAAGGTTTCCGGATTTAATAATATATTAAATAAGTTCCTATTTATAATAACGTTATTATTTAAAAAGGTTTTTATTTATTTATTTTAAGTTTACTTTAATATAAGATATTACCCTTATAAATTTAAGGAAATTAAGATAATTATCCTTAAAAAGCCGGTTAAGTTAAATTACTTAAAAATAAAGTTATATAAACCTATAATATTCCTTTATATATTAAGGAAAACTTTAAAGATAATAATTATAAAAATCTTAAATAATTATTTAAAAGAATATAAATTACTCCTTAATTAATAAATAGAAATAAGAAAAAAACGGTTAATAAAGACGGTTCTTAAAGGCTTAATTAATAATATATATACGGTATAAGGTTATAAAAAGAAATATATTATAAGTCTTTTTTTCTTTAAATATTATAAAGGCGTTCAATAAAATAAATTATTAAAGGTTACTATATAATTTACGGAAAAAGGGGGTTTTACTTTTTTTTTTTATAAATTAAATAAAAAATTTCTTAAATAATTAAGTAACGTTAATTAACCTAAGATAGAAAATAAGTACGATAAAGCCTACAATAATAAGGATTCTTTAAAAGTTATTTATTTCCTTAATCTTATTTTTATTTTTTAATAACTTATTTATTAAAAACTTAATAAAATTAAAATAAAAGGTTTAAGTAAAAGGTTTTATTAACGATATTTATCTTTTAATTTATAATACGTTTATTTATATAAATTATTTAAAGTTAAAATAGGCTTATAAAGTCTATTTATAATAAATAAAAATATATAAGGCTTAATTCGCCCCGTATAAATATAAACTTATTTATATAATAAGGAGCTTAAAGCTATATAATATAATAATTATAATAAATTTAAATAGTATAATAATAAAACCGGAAGTTAATATTAAAGTACTTAATTTGTAAGTTAATAAGAAACTGGATTAAAGAAATTATATAAAAAAGGTTTAAAAGAAAATAATTTCATAAAAGAAAAACCTTATTTACCTTATAACGTTAACATAAAAAGCTACCTTATAAAAGGTTAAAACCGTTTATTAAGCAGTTATAAAGTTTACAATAACGTATACGGCAATTATTTAATACGTACCCAAAAGTATACTTAAATATAAGAAAAAGCCCGTTTAATAATTATAAAAGGTTTAAAACCGATACTTAAAAGTAATAAATAAAGTATATAAAGTAACTCTTATTTTAATATTAGAATTTAAGGTCTTTTATATTATTAATAAATTAACTTTAAATTAAATAATCACTTAAATGAAACTTAAAAAAAATATAAACTTAATTACGCTAATAGGAAATAAACGTATTTATTAAAACTATAAAAGGCCTTAAATAAAAAAGCGTAAAAAAAAAATTTTTATTTTTTTTACAGAAGTTAAATTAAAGTAAATTAAAAAAGAAATCGACTTAACTTACGTTTAAAAAGTTAATATAAGAATATATAAACTCTTATTTAAAATAAAAACAATAAAAAAAAAAGTTATAAAAGCGAAGTTAACGGTAATTACGCTATAAATTATAAGGAGGTAAATAAAGCGTTAACGTAAATATAAAGAATTAATCCTTTAAGGGTAATAATATTTAACGTTAAATAATAATAAGATTATTAATAAATATTTCCGGCGTTATAAAATTATACGGAAAAATAATAATATATTAATAATTTAACTCCGGATAAATAAAAACAATTTAATTTACTTTTTTTTTATTATATACGTTAATAACCGGATTAACGTTAATTATAAATATAAATAATGAAAATAAAACGTTGTATATATATTAATTTTTTATTTATTATTTAAGGAGCTTAAACCGGGATTAATTAAAAGGATAAAGATTAATAATTATTATTAAATACTTATTAATAAAAAGGGTATTAAGGCGGTTACCAAATTTATAATAATTACGGATTTATTATTATAGTTCAGCTTAATTAAAAAAAATAAAAAAAATAATTAAAAATTTAATTAAGAAACTTTATTACTAACTTAAAAGTAAAAAGTAGTGGCGGAAAAATTATATTTAATAAAGGGTTAAGGGGGCTATAAATACCGGGGCGGTATAAAAAGTAATATTATATTGGTCAATAGAATTATATAAATAAAATAATAATAATATACGTATTAATAAAAATATTTAATAATATAATCGGAATTTTAAAAATTTAATATTAAATAAACCCATAAAGTAATAAAAAGGCAATAAATTTAAAAGTAACTTTTAAGTAAATTCAGTCGTAATATTATAAGTTTTCTTAAAAAAAACGTATAAATAAATTTTTACTCTTTAAATAACCGTAAATATTCTTAACCTTTAAAACGTAAATAAAAGCTAAGTAAATACCGGTTTTTATTCTTAACGTTATAGATATCGGGTTTTTTACGGTTATTAATAAGGTTAAATGGCCGAGTATTAAGGAACGCCGGAATTAGCTTAGTTAGATCCGTAGTATAAATCAATCAATCAATCAATATTAAAGATAGTTTATACTTGATTATAAACTTTCTTTTATTCTTTTAAGATTAATAGAATTTTAATTACTTTAATTTTTAGTTCTATTAATAAAACAGTAGAATGAATACCTTAAAGGATATTCTCCTTAATAACTTCTTATATATTCGTTATAATAAAGGCCGATTAAGCGTTTATATATTATAATATATAATTTAACGATTGCTTTAATTTCGTTACCTTAATATAATCGGTTAATATCCTATTAAGCCTTTTCCGTTTACTTTTTATAATTAATAATATTATAGAATTTATCTTTAAGTACTATTACCGTTATAATTAATATAATATAGTAAATAATCTATATTTCGATTTAATAAAATAAATTAATTATTTAAATAAATCTTAATATATAATTATAGTTACGCCGGGCTTATAACTTTATATAATAAATATATAACGTATTTATTAATTCAGTTATTTAAATATATATAGGAAGAGTAAATTTATCTCCAAAGGATCCCGGCCATTTTAAGATATACGGCCAGGTACTTTAATATATATAATACTTCTGAGTCAATACGTGTATGCACTGGACAATACCATGAGGAGTCATCAACACTCCAATATAGGTATATTATATATAATAAGTAAACTGTTTACTTATATATACGCTATATGTTAACGCCTATACGCACCCCGCAGGGGTGGCCCTTAGGGCCTAACACGCTTTATATGGTAATAGCGGCTTACCCCTAAGCGCTATTACCTGCCCAGGTTAGCTACTTTTACCTCCTTGGCCGAGTTGTTATCCGTCCTAACATTGTAATAGCGCACTTCCGGGGCTATATACCCCCCGGAGTGAATATATAAGGGCAGGTGGCGGTTCAATTCGTGAGTAAAATCACCTAGCGTGGGGCCCGCAACGGCCTTAAACTAGTGGATTTAGGGGCCGGGATGCCCGAAAATTACCGATACGGGGGCCGGAACGCCCAAAAACTACCGAAACGTGGGCCAAAAGCGAGCCAATAGGGTACGAGTAACCCTGAAACTTCAAAGTGGGCCTAAGCCAATAAGCTCTTTACGGGTAACGAGTACCCCACAGGGGGCTTAAGTAAAACGTAATGCGCGATTTTCGAGTCCAAGGCCTTACGGGGACCGGCTTAACTACGGGTCTTTAATGGTACGGGTGCCCCTCCACTGCTAAGTATCTGTTCCTAAAGGGCCGGCTAGATTATACCCTTGCGGGGGCCTCTGAACCCGAAAAGTGGGTTATGCCCTTACGGGGGCCTCTGAACCCGAAAAGTGGGCCATACCTTGCGGGGCCTCTGAGCCTTTCGAGTACGGTACCCTTGCGGGGGACCGGCTTAACCCCGGAACATGCCCTTGCGGGGGCCTCTGAGTCCAAAGTGGTCACCCCCTGCGGGGGCTCTCACCACTTACCGGTAGGTGATCCCCACAGGGGCTCTCACTGAAACCTGAAGTCCGGTGCCCTGCGGGGGCGGGTCGACTCACCCTGGAGTACGGTGCCCTGCGGGGACCGGCTCAACCCACCGGTAGGTGATCCTTATAGGGGCTCTCACTGGATACCGAAGTCGGGCCTTGCGGGGCCTCCAGCCTGGGGTAACCCCCCAGAGGCGTGGTTTAGTAGGCTGTACACACGGGGACGAGTACATAGGAGGGGAAGTAATGTTAGCGCCTATACGCACCCCGCAGGGGTGGCCTTTAAGGCCTAACACCCCTAATATGGTATTAGGGGCTTACCCCTAAGCGCTATTACCTGCCCAGGTTAGCTACTTTTGCCTCCGTGGCCGAGTGGTTATCCGTCCTAATACTATATAAGTATATACGCTAAATCCGGGCGTCCGCTATGCTACTTTAAACCTTAATACCCGTAAAGGTCTTGGTATACGTACAGTGGACATAATAATAAATAATTTATTTATACGGAAAGTACGCAATAAACCGAAAAGTCGAAATTTTATTAATAATAAAAACTACGCGGATTTAATAATGGGTTACTAGCCGAAAAATCGACTTTTAAGCTTAGAGCCCCTTCGGGAAACAAGGGTGGTTGATATCAGGGTATATATATAACCAGGTCTCCTAAAAGTCTTGGCCTGGTCCGGTTTAATTAGATTAAGAAATCCTTTAAACCTGATTAGTTACCTTTCGTTTACGTATTAAGTTAAATAAGTAAATGTACTCCTAAGTATAAAGTAATTCTATCCCGGTTCATAAATAATATTGATTGATTAATTGATTTATATTACGGATCTAGTTAAGTTAATTCCGGCGTTCCTTAATACGCGGTTTTTTAACCTTATTAATAACCATAAAAACCTGATATTTATAACGTTAAAACAGAAACCAGCGTTATTAAGCCTTTACCCTTTATCCTTTAAGGTAAAGGATATTAATAACTATTTAAAGAGTAATAATTTATTTATAGACTTTTTATATTTCAACTTCCTTAAGAAAATCCATAATATTACGATTATATCCTTATAAAGGCTAGTTTTAAGCTTATTACTTTTTTACTTCTTTATATATTTATATTACCTTAATTTTATATAGTATTTCTAAATATTCTTATTAATACTTACGTATTTAATATATACCTTTTTCATATTATTATTACCGTAAACTCCTTTAAGGACTTTTAATAAACGTTTATTATTATATCTTTATAATTATAAAAAATACTTTCCGGTTTATATAATTAATATAGCCGGTTTTTACTTCTCTTTTTCTTTTTTAACCGGTAACGGGCCTTCTTTATAAGGTTTTTAATAACTTTATTTATCTTTATAATAAAATTAAATTATAATAATAATCCGGTAAATATTATAAATTTAAGGGTTATCTGGATACCTTATTTTATAAATAATATTTAATAATAATTATAAGTATTAACTTTTATTATAAGTTTTAATTTAATTTCCGTAAATAAAGGATAAAAAATAAGGACGTATATAATATTTTACTTTTTTTTATTTATATTTATATCCGGTATTTATTTAATTTCCGATATATATAATAGATAAAAAGTAAGTTAAACCGTTCTTACTTATCCGGAATTAAATTATTAATATATTATTACCTTTCTTTATAATATTATAGTAATAAAGATACTTATTAATAATCTTTTTATTATTAAAAGCCGGATAATAATAATTTAAAAGTATAAAATCTTTATATTTTCGTTAACGTTTAATTTACTTTATTATAATTTATAAGGCGATTATTATAGTTTTCGCTGTTTAAATCCTTTTAATTTTAGTTTTTTTTACGTTTAATAGGAATTTATATACGTTTAAATTAACCTTTAAAATATTGGTAAAATTAACCTTTTTCTGAATTTATTCTTATTTTATTTTAATAAAAAAGAAAATAAATATTTTTAAATTAATTTTTTTAACTTAAAGCTTATTAAGATTCTAACGGATCTATTTATTTTTTATTATCGTAATTAAGTATATATATTTCTTTAATTTTACTTAAGCGATTACTTAATTTAATGAAATTTTAATTAACAATATAAAAACCTTAAACTTTAATATAAGGATAAAGGTTATTTTATAAGTACCGTTAATTATTTTTAAATATTAATTTTAGACTTTTTATAATATTTAAATAAGCTTATTTTTATATTTTAAAATACTTTTAAGTATATATTAAATAGTTAGAATATATATTATAATTAATTTTATTATAACTTAATAAATAATCCGGGTTTTTTATAACGTAACTTTTTATATTAATATAATATAATAAGTAAAAAACTTTTTTTATAAAATTATTTTTTTTAAATTTTTCTTATATAATTTTTTTAATTAAGCTTTTTATTTACTTAAAAGTTAAAAACTTTAACATTAATATTTAACTTTATTGTAATTCTATTTAAGTTTATTATAATTATTATATTATATAACTTTTAGCTTTTAATTATATAAATAAACTTATACTTATATAATATAAATTAAGCTTTATAAATTTTTATTTATTAAAAATAAATTTTATAAGTTTATTTTAATTTTAAATAATTTATACGTATAAAAGTATTATAAATTAAAAGGTAAACGTTATTAATAAAGCTTTTAACTTCAACCTTTTATATTAATTTAATAAGCTTTTTAATTAATAAACCGTTAAAAAATAAAAATAATATAAAAGAAATAAACAATCTTTAAGGAATTTCCGTTATAACGGACTTTATTAAACTTATTTTTCATCTTAAGTTAATTAACGTAACTTAATTACTTAAAAACTTTTCATTTATTTAATTAAGAAAAATAATATCTTTTTCTTCCTTAAATTATATAATAATTTTTAATAATTTATTTTATTAAAAATATTAATAATATTAAAAAAAAAAAAGATTTATAATATATTTTTTCCCCTAACCTTATATTATATATAGATAGTTAATTAATTTTTTTAAGGTTATTTTTATTAATTAACCTTTTTTATTCTTATTTATTAATCGGAAAAAAAGTTTATAATTTTTTCTATAATTATTAAGGATCTTTATTATTATTATCTTTAAGGCTTTTTTAATATTAAAAAAATATAATAAATTATAAAACTTTACTTTAAAGTAATCTGACTTAATAAGCTTTTTAAGGATAATTATCTTTATTTCCTTAAATTTACGTAAATAATAATTAATATTAAAATATATTTTTAAAAAAATAAATAAAAATCTTTTTAAATAATAAAATTATTATCAATAAGAATTTATTAAAAATCTTATTTAATCCTAAGGTTTTATTTTTTTTTAATTTATTAAATATTTTAATTATTTTATTTTATATTATTATTTTATTTATTAATATAGGGTTAATATATATAATACTGTTAATATCGTTTAAATTAACTTTTAATAGAAAAAGGAAAAATATTCCTTTAAAAGCCTTAATTTTATTATTAAAAATATTAATTAATATATTATTAAGTCTTTTAAAAAGCGGGAATTTAAGAATGAATTTTGGTTTTTTACTTTATTCTTTATTATATTTTATTAACCTTTAAATATTACGAGGTAAAATTATTAAGTTATATATTATAGATTAAAAGATATTTACTTAACTTTCTTAATAGGTTTTTTTTTTCTTAAATAACCCTTAATTAATTAAATATCTTTTAATTCTTATACTTAAAAGTTTATTTAATTAATTTTTTTTACTTTTATAATTATAATTATATACTTTTTATTGTAATAAATTTTAACTTTTTAAAAGGCTTTACTATTAAAATAATTTTATTAATTATTTTATTTAATATTTTTATTATTTATTTTTTAAAAAGGTTAAATTAATTTTTATTATTTAATTAAAGGATATCCGTAAATTATATTATTATTTCTTCCGTTTTTATATAAATCTTTAATTTTTTAACCGTTTTTTACGTTTTTTTTACCGGTAATAATAAGGTTATATTAATGGTTTAATTTAAAATTATTTATATTACTATATAATTTAAGTTATATTTTAAGTTTTCTTATAGCCCATATATAATAATTATATAAATAATATCTTTTAAATTAAATATTAAATTAATTATAATTTTAAATTTTAAATTTTTTTATATTATAGTTTTTTTTAACGTTAATAATATAAAGTTAAATTAAATAATAATTATTAATAATTCTTTAAACTTAACGTAATTAATTATATACTTTTTTTATTTTATTTAATATAATAAAGTTTAAAGTTTTTTATTAAAAAATATTTATTAAATATAATTATAATATCCTTAAGTAATAAAATTATAAAAAGTTTTTTTTTATTAATTAATAACGGATTATATACGTTATAAATATATAAATATATTATATATTAACTTTTATTAAGTTTTCCTTATTAATTTCTATATTAATTAATTAATTTATATTACGGATTTAATTAAATTAATTTTAATATTCCGTAATATATGGCCTTTTAACCTTATTAATAACCGTAAAAACCTAATACTTATAATATTAAAGTAAAAACCAGCATTTATTAAACTTTTATCCTTTATCCGTTTAGGTAAAAAATATTAATAACCGTTTAAAGAATAATAATTTATTTATATACTTTTTATATTTTAATTCCCTTAAGAAAATTTATAATATTATAATTATATTCTTATAAAAATTATTTTTAAGTTTATTACTTCTTTACTTTTTTATATATTTATATTATTTTAATTTTACGTAATACCTTTAAATATTTTTATTAATATTTACGTACTTAATATATACTTTTTTTATATTATTATTGCCATTAACTCCTTTAAAAACTTTTAATAAGCGTTTATTATTATATTTTTATAATTATAGAAAATACTTTTTAATTTATATAATTAACATAATCGGTTTCCGTTTTTTTTTTTCCTTAACCGGTAACGGGCCCTTTCCGTAAGGTTTTCGGTAACCTCGTTTATCTTTATAATAAGGTTAAATTATAATAATAATCCGGTAAATATTATAAACTTAATATTTACTTAAATATTTCACTTTATAAATAATATTTAATAATAATTATAAATATTAACTTTTATAATAAATTTTAATTTAATTTCCGTAAATGAAAAATAAAAAGAACGTATATAACGTTTTACTTTCTTTATTTATACTTATATTTAACGTTTATTTAATTTCTAATATATATAGTAAATAAGAATTAAGTTAAATTATTCTTATCCGTCCGGAGTTAAATTGATAATACGTTATTATTTTTCCTTATGATATTATAATAATAAAGATATTTATTAATAATCTTTTTATCGTTAAAAGCTAAATAATAATAACCTTAAAGTATAAAATCCTTATACTTCCGTTAACATTTAATTTACTTTATTATAATTTATAAGGTAATTATTATAGCTTTTACTTTTTAAATCCTTTTAATCTCGGTTTTTTTTATGCTTAATAAAGGTTTATATACGTTTAAATTAATCTCCGGGATATTAATAAAATTAATTTTTTTCTTAGTTTATTCTTATTTCGTCTTAATAAAAAAAAGGATAAATATTTTTAATTTATTCTTTTTAACTTAAGGTTTATTAAGATTCTAGCGGATCCGCCCGTTTCCTATTATCGTAATTAAATATATATATTTCTTTAACTTTATTTAAGCGATTATTTAATTTAACGAAACTTTAATTAATAATATAAAAACCTTAAACTTTAATATTAGGATAAAAGTTGCTTTATAAGTACCGTTAATTACTCTTAAATACCGGTTTTAGACTTTCTATAATATTTAAATGGGTTTCTTCTTATATCCCGGAGTACCTTTAGGTATATATTAAATAATTATAATATATATTATAATTAACTTTATTACGGTTTAATAGATAATCTGGGCCTTTTATAACGTAACTTTTTATATCGATATAATAAGATAAGTAAGGCCCCTTTCTTATAAAGTTATTTTCTTTTAGATTTTTCTTATATAATCTTTTTAATTAAGCTTCTTATTTACTTAAAAATTAAAAACTTTAATATTAATATCCGGCTTTATTATAATTTTACTTAAGTTTATTATAATTATTATATTATATAGCTTTAAGCTTTTAATTATATAAATAAATTCATATTTATATAATATAAATTAGGCTTTATAGGTTCTCGTTTATTGAAGATAGATTTTATAAGCCTATTTTAATTCTAAATAATTTATACATATAAAAATATTATAAGTTAAAAGGTAAACGTTATTAATAAAGTTTTTAACTTAAACCTTTTATTTTAATTTAATAAACTTTTTATTTAATAAACCGTTAAAGAATAAGAATAATATAAAAGAAATAAACGATCTTTAAGGAATTTTTATTATAATAGGCTTTATTAAGCTTATCTTTTATCCTAGGTTAATTAATATAACTTAATTACTTAAGAAACTTTTTATTTACTTAAGTAAAAAGGGTAATATCCTTTTCTTCCTTAAGTTATATAATAACCTTAAATAATATATTTTATTAAAAAAATTTATAATATTAAAAGAAAAAAGATTTATAATATACCTTTTCCTATAATTTTATATTATATATATACTATCGATTAATCTTTTAAGGGCTATTTTTATTAACCGATTTCTTTATATATTTATTTATTAATCCGGGAGAAGTCCTTAATTCTTTACGTAATTATTAAGGATTTTTATTATTACCGTTTTTAAGGCCTTTTTTAACGTATAAAGGAGTATAATAAGTCTATAAGATTTTATTTTAAAGTAATCCGGTTTAATAAACTTCTTAAGGATAATCGTTTTCGTTTCCTTAAACTTATATAAGTAATAATTAACGTTAAAATATATTTAAAAAAATAGGTAAAAACCCTTTTAAACGATAATATTACTATTAATAGGAATCTATTAAGGATCCTATTCGGTCCTAAGGCTTTATCTTTTTTTAATTTATTAATCGTTTTAATTATTATATTTTATATTATTACTTTATTTATTAATATAGAGTTAAAATAAATAATACCGTTAATATCGTTTAAATTAACCTTTAACGGAGGAAAGAAAAATACTTTTTTAAGGGTTTTAATTTTACCGTTAAAGGTATTAATTAATATATTATTAAATCTTTTAAAAAACGGGAATTTAAGGATAAACTTTAATTTTTTACTTTATTCTTTATTATACTTTATTAACTTTTAAATATTATAAGGTAAGACCGTTAAATTATATACCGTAAACTAAAAGTATATTTACTTAACCTTCTTAATAATTTTTTCCTTTTTTTCTTAAGTGACTTTTAATTAATTAAGTGTTTTTTAATTTTTATACTTAAAAGCTTACTTTATTAACCTTTTTACCTTTATAATCGTGGTTATATACCCTTTATTTTAATAGGTTTTAATTTTATAAAAAGCTTCGTTACCGGAATTATCTTATTAATTACCTTATTTAATATTTTTATTATTTACTTTATAAAAAGGTTAATCCGGTCTCTATTATTTAATTAAGGGAGGTCCGTAAACTATATTATTATCTTTTCTGTTTTCTTATAAACCTCTATTATTCTAACCGTTTTCTACGCCCTTTTTACCGGTGATAATAAGGTTATATTAATGGTTTAATTTAAAATTATTTATATTAATATATAATCCGATTTATATTTTAAGTCCTTTTATAACCTATATATTATAATTGCGTTAATAATTTTTTCCGTATTAAAAATTAAATTAATTATCGTTTTAAATTTATAATTCTTTTACGTAATAATTTTTTATAATATTAATAATAAGAAATTAACTTAAATAATAATTATTAATAAATTATTTAATTTAATATAATTTATTATACGCTTTTTTTATTTTATATATAATAATATAAGTTAAAGTTTTTAAGCAATATATATTTACTTAAAGTAATTAAAATCTCTTTAAGTATCGGTATTATAAATAATTTTTCTTTATTAATTAACGGTAAGTTATATACGTTATAAATATTAAAGTTATTTTTTAAGTTTCCTTCTTTTATAATACGGGATATATAAAGGTTTTTACCGTAATAAATAATATTTTAATTATCTATATTAAGCCGTTTATTTATAAAGAAATATATTTTAATTATTTTATTTTTTTTAAAAATTAAATAAAACTTTTTTTTAAGTTAATAAATAAATATATATATAAATTATATAATAATTTTTATGTTATTATAATATTAACGTTTTCGACTTCTTTAAACTTAAATATTAATATTATTGCTCTAATTTTTTTTTTTTTTTTTTTATACGGACGTTATATTATATTATTCTTAAAAGCGTTAATATATTATATATTAACCTTTATAAAGGCTTTTTTATTTATACCCGTTTAAGTTATAAACTTCTTATTAAAGTTAAACGTTTTTTAATTTAATACCTTTTTAATTCTTATTAAAGACGTAAAATGGCCGGCCTTTAAGGTCGGCATTATAAAAAGCTTCCTTTTCTTTATTTTATCCGTTATTATTATTTATTTTTTATTATTTAATTAATTAAGCTTACGTTTTAAAATTACCTTTAATTAACCCGTTAAACCCGTTTTATATACATTATATTATTGGATTTTTACGGTTATCCGGGTTTCCTTACGTTTAATCTCCTTAATTTTTATTATATATTTAAAATCTTATATTAAGTATCCTTCCTTATTATATATAATATATTTAAACGTATTCTTTATAAGCCCCTTAATTATTAACTTTATATACTTATAAATATTATAACTTTTAATATAAATTATATATTTTATAATATTAAAAAATTTTATAATAATATATTTATAGCTTTAATATTTAAAATATTAATAAATATCCGCCGTTATATTTTATAACTAAGTTATTTTAAGAAATCCTTTTTTAATAATTTTTTTATTTAAAACGTTATTATATATTTTTATTAATATTACGCTTAATATAACGGTAAAATATTTCTTTATACGTTTTAAAAGTTAAGTTTCCTTATTATCGGAAGAAGCCTATAGTTAATAATTTTAAGTTTTAAGTAAAAAATTATATTCTCCCTTTTTATATTCTTTAATATAACTTTTTTTTAGTTTTTATAAAACGTAATAAATATATCCTATTTACTATAATGGTAAATAATTACCTTAAAACCTTAACCGATTTATATTTTCTTTTATTAATTTAAGTTTTAAATTTTTTTAAGCTTTTTTTTATTTTTAATAACGTTATATTAAGGAGGATATTTTTACTTTATAACTTATATATTATAATAATTTATTTCATTAATAGTTCTATCGTTACTTTAAAAGCCTTTATTAATTATAATAAATTTATTTCCGTAACCGTATTCTTTTTCTTATTATTAAATAAGCGGATTATTATTGTTTTCGCCTTTTTTAATACGGTTATTTTCTTTTCTGTTATCCTTTTATTCTTTATTATAAGTACTTTTTTTATTACTTTCGTTACTTAGTTCTTTCTTGCTTAAAAGGTTATTACCTTTATATTTTCATTTTATACCTTTAATTTTAAATTACCGTCTTTACCCTTTATTAATATTTTTATTCCCGCCCTTTAAGAGCCCCGTAAATACTCCGTTTCCCTTAATTTTATTCTTATTTTTATATAGAAGTCCCTTATGCTTTTTAATTTAATCTATAGTATCGGTTAGGTTTTTAACGTAATACCTTTCCACTTTATTATAAGGAGTTTTTTTAAGGTTTTTATTGTTTTCTTTATTGTCTTTTTGCCCTTTTTTATTAAGCGATATATTGTTTCCGTTTTTTACTTTTGGTCCTTTAAGGTTTTATCTTTCTTATTAATTTTATTTCCCTTTTATATATCTTTAATAGTATTTTTATTGCGGTCTTTCCGCCTTTTCCCCCTATTTATATTCTTCATTATTAATATTATACCGGCTTTTTACCCCCTTATTTACCTATTACCTCCGTATTATTATTATGCGTTTTACGCGCTTTAATACGCGTATTTTATTAACCTTAATTTCCTTACTTATTTTAAGTGTTATCCGGCTTATTATTATTATATTACCCGTACGCGTTATTACCGTTTTTATCAATATAGGTTATTTACCCGTTTATTACTTTATTCTTAATTATTACGTTATTTCCGCTTATTATACTTAATGTACTTTTTTCACTATTATTAAAGCTATGTATATACGTATCGTTTTGGACCTCTGGGGTCCCTTTATTCGTCGCCATCTCCTTCTCTTCTAATTTCTATATATATAAACGATTTCTTTCTAAAATTAAGCGTTATTTACTTTAACTTTCTTATTATGATAATTATCTTAATCAGGCGGCCGGCCTTAAAAGTTAATATTGTTATAAGCCTTTTTTTACGTTATTAATTATTACGTTTTATCCTTTTTTATCTAACGGGTTCCGTTTATATTTTAAAATTATCTTTAATTTTTTCGTTTATTTAAATTTATATAAATTATAGTATTAAATTTTAATTATTATCTTAATTTTTTTACGCTGAGTTTCCTTGGCCTTTATCATATACCGTAAGTCTTACGTTAAATAATTATTATTTTTATACGTTACGTATTTTAACATATTTTTTATTAAGCTTTTTATTATTAAGCCCGCGTATTTATACGTATTATACCTTCCGGCGTATACCGTATACTTTATACTGTTAAAGTACTTTATAATAATATATTTATATTTTTAATATTTAAAATATTAATAAATATTTATTATTTAATTTTATAACTTTATTAATTTAAAGGATTTATTTTTTATTATTCCCTTATTAAGGATATTATTACATATCCTTATTAACGTTATATTTAAGATAACCGTAAAGTATTTTTTTATCCGGTTAAAAGAATCTAGCCTCTTTAGTATAAGGGGAAGACTATAATTAACGATCTTTAGCCCGGAATAAAGGACTATAATTTTTTTTATCCATCTTAAAGTAATTTCCTTTTCTTCTTTTATAAACCTTATTAAATATATTTTATTTATTGCGATAACGAACGATTACCTTAATATTTTTATTATTTTATATCCTTTTTTACCGGTTTATCTTTTTGACTTTTTAAGCTTTTTTTTATTTTTAATAAGATTATATTAAGGAAGATATCCTTATTTTATAGCTTATATACCGTAATAATTTGTTTTATTAACGGTTCTTCCGTTATTTTAAACGTTTTTATTAATTATAACGGGTTTATTTTTATAGTTATATTCCTTTTTTTTTACTTAATAATTATATAGTTATTATTTTTGTTTTCCTTAATATTACCGTTTTTTTAACCCCTATTTCCTTTACTATTAATATAAACGTTACTTTCATAGCCCTTATTATTTAGCTTACTTTTACCTTTATCTACAGAGCTTCTCCTATCGCTCCCTTATTTTATATATAGTTTTTTTTATTTTTTTACCTTTTTTTATTAATACTTTTATTACCGCCTTTTAAGCTTTACGTAGCCTCTTTAATTCCCTTAATCCCGCCCCCGCCTTTACGTAAAAGTCTTTTACCCCCCGTAATTTAATCTATAATATTAATTAAGTTTTTAATATAATATCCTTTTATTTAATTATAAGGAAACTTTTTAACGCTTTTATTGTTTCTTCCCTTATTATATTCTTTCCGCGTATTTAACGGTTACTTTTTTTTTATAGTTTATCTTTAATTACTTAACGTTTTTGATTCTTACCTGGCTTTTTCTTAGTTTATATATACTTAATAAAACCTTCTCCGTTTTTATTTGTTTTTTATCCGTCGCTATATATTATCCCCGTTTTTTTATCCTTTATTTACCTTTTATAATTACGTTACCTTTATGCGTTATACGCGTTTTTTTACGTATATCTCATTAACTATAAGCTCCTTATTCAATTTAAGAGTTTTTTATTATATAGTTATCGTGCCGTCCGTATAAATTATTATTATTTCCGTTAATAAGGGCCGTTTATCCTTTTATCTTTTTTACATTTATTATTACTCCGCTTCCGCTTATCGTACTTAAGGCTTTTACTTTATTATTACTTAAGTTATATACGCGTATATCGTTTTAAACCTTTAGGGTTCCGTTATTCGTCGCCATTCTTTTAAATCTTACGCCTTGCTTCGTAATTTTCCTACTTATTCTCATAAATCATATATTGAATCCTTAAATTTACTTTTAATAAATTATTAAAAAACTGCTAAATATTCAGGAAGAGCCCGGTTTTAAAGTGGAAGAAACCTGGTTTATAACTATTATTATTGAATGAATTTTAATTTTAAAACTAAAATAGTTTTATGAATTCTATTGATATTTTAACTAATTTTATGCCGGTTTAAACTAGTTTTATTTTAATTTTTTATTGACTTTAAAGAAAATAAGAAAAACAAGTAGAATTATTTTATTAAACTTACTTATGAATAATAAACTAGTGACTTAGCGCTTCCTTATTACTCTCAAACCAGTTGATTACTGGTTTATTGAATATTGAAACTAAAATTTTAAAGATTATATTTTACTTAAAAAAAGTTAAGCTAGATCAGGCTAAAACTTCTAGAAGACCAGGTTAATTATATACCGTCAATATCAGATTGAATAAGATATATATAAAATTAGGTTTATTGAACTCCTTAACTTAATTAGGTTAAACTAAATTAATCTAATTGATTTCTTTTTATTTACGCATCAAGTTAAATAGGTAAAAATAATTTTAATTAATAAAGTAATTCTATCCCGGTTTATAAGTAATATATAGAAGTTCGTAATTTGATTATTATAAACTATTATAAAATTCATAATTATTTAAGAAAAAAAACTTATATTATAAATTTATATATCTTTATAAGATATAGCCTTAAGTAGAAATTTTGAAGGATAAAATATTATTTTATAAATAGGATAAGTATATAGTTAATCGTTTACCTTAAAGGGATGAACGATTTTTAAATACATATTAGTTATTATATTACTTCATTTATATATTGCTTTATATTTATTATAACTTAATATTAAATTAGTAAAAACCCGGTTTATAATTATTATTATAAAATAATTTTAACTTAATAATTAAGTTAATTAATTATTAAATTTATACCGGCTTTTAATAAATTTTAGATTTAAGTTTTTATGTAAATTAATTGAAATTACTTTTATTAAATCTATTTATTAATAAGAAACTGTCTACTTCCTGGTCTTTTATTATTTCTATATTAATTAATTATTGGTTTATTTAATACTTAAATCAAAATTTTAAGGTTTATATTTCGCTTAAAAGGAGTTAAGCCGGACCAGGCCAAGACTTTTAGCAGACCAGGTTAACTGTACACCGGACTAGATGGCTTGAAAAATTGCAACCGGACCTTGACAGAAAAAAAAATCCAAAATAACAAACAATTCATAGAAATTCAATTGCGCAATTTCTTTCCTAGGTCAAACGTCACCATACAGCATGATACAGCACGGCACAGCAGGCAAAGGCTGAGTCTTCTCTATCGTCATCCTCATCGCAGACTTCTTTATCCACCCCCTCCTCCAGCCACGAGTCTGACGCCAACTTGGTCATCTCATGGTTATCCTTATGGAGTCATTTCCCCCGATCCTTATCCCTTCCTCCAATACACTTCTACCGCCTTGAACTCGTCGTGCAGGCTTCCGAGGTCCTCAATCAGCTGGCTATACTCCTGAATCTGACTTCTCCCCTTGTCGAGGTTGACCTCCTCCAGACTATACATCAGAATCCTCTTCCAACTCGACAACGGGTCCAGATCCTCCTCTGCCCGTTGTAGCGATACCCACACCCCCTTCCTCTCCTCTTCCAGTTCGTCTTGGATCCGCAAGAGGAGGGCACTGGCACACTCGATGTGATGCAACATGGTGTCCACTTGATCACGCGTTCTCGTCGACTCAGTGGCGAGGTATCTGCACGCCGCAATCGAGTGATGCAAGAAACAAGCTTCACCAGCGGGACGAAGAGCCATTTCACAGCCGGCATGGAGCTTCATGCTCTGCGCCTTGACATGGAGGAAATAGGAATGAAGGTCGCGGACAGAACTCAGGCTTCCCTCCTTGGATCGTTCTTGGATGGACCTGAGGGAGGCTTCGACGGTTGAAAGGAGCTTCACCGATGAATTTGAAATGGTGAATCGGCTTTCGCCATCATCTTCTGGACATGGAGAAGAAAATACTGGTGATAACGATGATAATGATGATGAAGGTGGTACTCGAGGCCATTGGTTGGGACTGCCGACCGAGCTGGACCACCACAGCCATTCCAGCCAGCTCGCCAGGACGATGACTCCAGCAAGTACAAGATAGGAGAGCGACGCCAAACAAATCCACCTTCTTGGTCGTCTCTGTGGTAGCCTACTGGCGCTGTCAGGCTGCAGCGGCTCAATCGCCCCGGAAAGAGATGCGTTGCTTTGACCTCGACGAGGCCCCCCTGGTCCGTCGTGCGAATCAGGGCGACCGCGAACAGCCAAAAGGCTTACCGAGCCTGAGCTCAGCGAGATGGGCTGATCCACCCGTCCTTGTGGTCGTGATGTTGTGGAAGCATTCTCCAGCCAGCTTAATAGGTTCTGCTGAGCTGTACGCTGACCACGTGCCGAGTTCACTCTTTCGACATTCGCATGGCTGACCTCTGCCGGCCCTTCCCTTGCCAACAGAGTGCTCTCTTCACGTCTCGGCGGTTTGATCTTGAGTGGAGGAAGTCTTTGACCTTCCGCCCGATGCTGATTGGGCATGGCTAGCAAATGGGCAAACAGCAGAGGAGGCAAGCCGCCTCGCCAAAAATTCTCGCAGGTGGAACAGTAGAGCAAGCTCTTGCAAAGGGTGGGATCGAAAGAGATGGAAAGCTCAAGAGGAAAAGAGGAAATCAGCAAAACATGGGAGCTATCACCTTTTCCAAGAAAAAGAAAGCGGCAGAGTTTCGGAGTCAGGCCAAATAAAGGACCATGTCTGAGATGAATCTTCCCCTTTCACTCATGAGCTAGTCTCTCCCTCCTGCATTCAATTTCCACCATGATTGCTTTCCGTTTGCTCGACCTTTTCCACCAGATTTCACCCTGACAAGCCTGCACACTATGGCTCTTTCCAACATCTATTGCCTTCTCCAGGGAAGGATCCTCTGCATTAATATCCTGGCTACCGCAGCATTATCAACACTCCCATTTGATTCTCATCCTGTGGTCACTGCGCCAAAGCCGTTACAGACCCTGACGATGACGATAACGACGACGACGACGACGACGACGACGACGACATCAACCCCATCCTGTCCAGTATACCAGCAACCACCATTCCAGGCTGACGTCTTCCTCCGTCGCACCATCGAACGCTACATTCTCAATACTCAAAAGATTCGTGACGGCCTTGTCGGCACCATATACCCCTCCCTAGATCAGCTTTCACCCCTGATGGCATCATTCTCCGCTCTGCTCTCAAGCCAGCAAGCAGACAGGTTGGCCGAAACCAGGCACGCTCTTGCATTGGCTTGTAGACAGGCCTGGGAAGCTACAACGTCTACCATTGGTACCTTGATCCCGTCCGACGTCAGTCAGATGCAGCAGACCTTGGCAGAAGGGGTGGAAAAGGCCCAAAGACTGGCGGAAACGATTACACCCGTCCTGGATGATGCATCATGCCGCCTTCGTGGCCTCCTCTTCAGAATGACGGCTTCTGCTTCTGCATTGGCAACCCTACCGCAATATACCTCGAGAGCGCTTGCCAATACGGCGGCGGCGGCGGCAGCGGAAAAAGCACTCGCAGTGGTGGTCTTCCGTGACGACAGCACCGCGAACGTGTCCACTACCGCCCAATCGGATCTATCCTTCCTGGGCCGCCTCATTCACGCCTATGTGATGTCCAACCTCCCTGAATGGGTGCAAAACCTTTTCTCCCTGCTCAAAACGACTCTCAACATCGTGCTTTGGATTGCTGACCTCATGTCCATGTACCCGCGCTGGTCGGTATGGGTTTTGATGACCGCTCTTTTCGTCTTTGGGGCCATCTCGCTGGCCTCGGGCGTAGCGGCCGTGTGGAGGGTGATAAAATGCGGCTTTTGGGTATTGAGAAAGCTGGTCGGGCTTGTTTGGAGGATCGCCGGGGGGGTGTGGTGGGTGGTGAGGCAGATTACGAGGTTGTTTTGGTAGAGGAAGCAGGGATGGCATGGCTGGCTGGTCGGACGATGATGTGTTGGCGAGAAGATGGAAAAATGGAAAAATGGAAAAATGGAAAAATGGAAAAATGGAAAGGTATTGAGTGAGCGAAGAGACGAGGGTCTACGCTGTGTGTTTGGATCTCTGGGCTTTTAATGGCGATATCATCTTCCCTCATCTATCACTCGCGCACTCTGTTCTTGGAATACGGTAGAAGAATTTGGTATCAACCCAATCACACGGCATGGGTTGCCGTCTTCCTCGGCGACAGAACAGGTATGAGCTTCTCAATCCTACGCAATCCGCCCTGGGGAATGACAATCCAAGTAATAAACGGCCTGTACGGTTTGCTGGAGATCCATCTCATGACGCCCCGCCAATAAAGAGACTCTGCACCTCATTACGGCTTCTTGCATATTCAATGTCTCGATCAATTTGTCATCTCATCTCACCTCAAAGAATTTTCAAGACATGGGGCGATCCTTGTTCTTCATTCCCCCCCCTTTCTCTTGCTCTCGTCTTTCTTTTCATACCAAGCAAGCACATCTAACGTACGAAGATGGAGGTGGACCTAGAGCCAGACTCGAACATTAATCCTGTAGATGATAATGATACCTCGGCCAGTGCTGAGAGCCTCGAGCTTCGACAGCGTGCACAACATGCACGACGACAAGGAGATGCGGCCGAGGGCCCACAACAAGCTCAGGTGAGTCTGAAAGCCATTCAGAGCCTGCTAGCTCGGCCCCCTTCAAACCCTTTCCTTCCTCCTCCTCCTCCGCCTGGCCTCTCAAGCTTCTCCCTCTCTCAAGAAGGGTTTTCTTTTCGACTGAGTGTGTCCCCTGAAAGAAAGCTGGCGGCTGATTTCGACCCATCAAGAATCTCATCTCAAGCTTCCGGGCCGTGCTCAGGCGACAGAAACGCCTCAGGATCATACTTGCTTCCGTGATCGGATGGATGGTCCCAGCCATCCTTCTCCTGGCCATTTACAAACTGGCTCGAGACTTTGACCTGATGCGCGATCCCCTGCGATTGAAAATGGAGATCAATCGTTGGCGCCGCATTTGCTTCTTCCTGGGCCCTTTGGCGGCTGTTTGCCTCGAGCAAATTTGGTTGGAAGCTGCTGACCCAGATGGCCGATGGGTGGGGATGGGACTTACAGTTCCAGCGGGAGGCCAAGAGGCAATCGAGGAGGAGGAGAAGGAGACAGCTGCTGCGAAGATTGCATTATGCTTGGAGCAGAGGATCGTTCGTCTCACTGATATGGTTCATAAGTTAGAAGGTCCGATGTCTCCTGCCCCGTCTAGCATTTTGCGTTGTTATTCAAAAGGGTGCGTGTTATCGTATCGATCAAGATTTAACGAGCGTGAAGCAACAGGGGACCTCCAGCTTACGCAACACACGCCTCCTCAAGACCTGGCTTGGATCCAACACGAGCATCGGGGTTCTTCCCCAACTGCCGCCAGCGAGCACGAGGAGCGAGAGGAAGACTCGAGCGCCGAACAAGACCCGACGCTCGAGACTCAATGCCAGGACATGGATCAATCAGAGACATCAGAAAGACGGGAAAGCGATGCCGAGCGCGAGCATGCCTTTCAAGCCTCCGCGGCGGAATCAGCGGCCAAAGAGGCGCTGAAGGCTCGAGTCCGCCAAGCAGAGAGCGAGCTGCGGATAACAAAGAAAGAACATCGCAGGCAGCTCCAGTGGGTAGAGAAGAAGATGCAGGAAATACATGGCCGGGAACTCGATATGGTTTTACATGACCGCAGGTCGACACTGGATGACCTGCATCGCAACTTTGTCAAATCGATTGGTCTCATACAGGGGAGGTCTGTCTGGATGATGGCTCGATTTCGAGGCTTTTTGGAGGACAACACCGTGCCTCTTGTTGAAACAATCCGGGTCGATGAAGTCGAGCAGACGATTGAAATTCGACCCGAATCAGCAGGTAAGAAATGGGAGAAGTTCGACGGCTTCACACGCATCGTCCCACGTACCGGCGACAATGAAGATGTCTGGCGATGTCTTGCCCCAGCTGTCTGCGCCTTTACCTCTGGCCATCCGACCTGTATCCTGTTTGACGGGTCCAGTGGATCCGGCAAGTCCCACACCATATTCACCGGACCTGATGCCATCGCGGAACGAATCGTGAGCGAGACTTTCAATTGGATCCGTGTGATCGGTCAGATAGATCACCCGAATGTTGTAACCAAGCTTGCCTTTGAAGCTTACACCGTCGGCCATACCGGACGGACCGACGTGCAAGAAAAGAAGATTTTCGACACACCGGACGCTCTTGATCAGGTCATCCGCGACGTCCAATCCGAACGAGCGAAGACGGATCGAAACACTGTCCACAACAAAACCTCGTCGCGCACTCATCTCATTCTGAGATATCTGATCGACGCTTATCCGACCGGAAGACGCAGATCACCTCCCCAAACAATAATGAGCCTTTGCCTGGTTGACCTTGCCGGCGGTGAGCGAGGCGATAGAGACCCAATCTACATCCATGACGCCGAGGAAAAGGAACGTTTCTTCATCCGTGAGAGCCGAGCTCGTCTCCACGCCCTGCTTTTGAACCCGCATGATCTATCGCACGGTGACAGTGTAAGTCTTTATGCCCCCTCCCCCCCTTCTTCTCCGTCCAAGCCCCGTAAAGCAAAGTTGTGCTTACCAGCCATAACATATTGAGTCGAGTACAGTTGACCGAGCACTTGCAACAGTACCTCTACATCGACCCGTTGAACACCCCCCTGTTTCCCCAGAAATGCATCTTCTTCAGCCTCCTGGACCCGTCGAGCAGGAGAATTCACGAGACCATGGAGACCCTCAGGTTCACCCGGGAGTTGCAGGCTGCACGGTTTCCCTCCTGATTGACTTGCTACGGGTTATGGTTTAGCATCGGTGCTGGCGCAAGTTGCAATTGGAAATGCTGTCGACGGATGGTATCAATAATGACGAGTGGCTGGCTACCCCGAAAATCGTCAGTGCGCTGGTCCTGCGACCCATTCCGCAGGCCGAAGGGAGCTCACGAAGATGACCCTGACTCCGACGGCGTCACCGGCTCTTGAAAGCACTTTTTAGTAACGACCAGGGAGCGAGCGATTGCACCGGCGAAAGCCCCCGCGGAGCTACTCAAAGACAAAATACATATATATTAAGTACTGCTTCCTCCGCGAGTGTGTGTGGGTGGCCAACAAAGCCTCAGCTACGAGATGCCTTTCCGAAAATTCAGGAATTAAAACTTTCAAATAATGGCAGTACATCCTCTTTGGCGGTTATAGGATAAATGTTCTTTACTATTAGAGTTTGCGAAGGATGATACCCCTTGCGGCGGCATGGTTCCAGTGGAACTTTTCTTCTTACTTTTCTTACTTAGTTAAATGAAGTAAAAATACATAAAGACGAGAACTGTCAGCCAGTATATTACCGGTATAAAGTACGGGCAAAAAATATTATAGAGCAGTTATATAGGTAATATTAAGATATCCCTATAATGCGTATAAATAATATTATCTGGCAGTATATCCCAGAACGCCTAATTATTTACCTATAAGCACCTTTTATCTTTATAAATAAATTATATAGAATATATATATCTTGCTTATTTATTTACTTATTATATATTTTATAATTATAAACTTAATTATATATAACTTTATAGCGTATATTATATTCATTTAATTATTTAAATAAATAATTAAACCGTAATACTTATGATAATTAAATCTTATTCGTATTAAAAAGGCCTTTATAAGGGGTATTAATAAGTACCGGTAATAAGATAAGGATTAAAATTCTATTATTGATAGGAACCGGACACTGGTCGTATGAATAGGATAATATATATACGACTAGGATACATTAAATAGTTCACCTGTCCTGAGGATAGGTGAAAAGATTATTATTTATACAATACCTATACTACCGGATTCGGTCCTTTTTAATTATAAAGATAGTAGGACTCCTTTTTAAAGATCGTTTATTGAACTTTATTAACCGTTAAAAGCAGTAGAATATAAGTTAAACTTATAAGATTACTCCGGGAAGCGGGACGGGATATATCCTATGGGATAAGGATGGGATAGGGACAAGATAGGGATAAAATAGGATAAAGTCGCTTTTATTTTATCCCGTATTAATTTAAGATAAAATAAAATGGGATTAAAATATATTAAAATCTTAATAATAAATTAAATAAAACTTATCGTAAATAAAAGTAACGAGTTTTAAGGTTAATAATTAAAAAAATTATATAAAGATAATTATAAAAATAATTTAAAAAAGTTATAATATTAGAAGCTTAATTTATTATATAGCTTTCTTATAGCGTTATATTAAAGCTTAAATAATATTACTTTAAATCTTTTTATCTTTGACTTTTTATTAATATTTAATTTATATATTTTATTCTTTAAACGTATTAACTTAAATTACACTTAAAGAAATTAATAAAAGTAGATTTATCTTAAGCTTAAACGTATTTTAAGCTTAAATTTTTTTTAAAGTTAAATTACTTAAATTAATTTAAAATATTATTCTTTTATTAATCCGGGGAGTTATAACTTAAGAAATTAACGTTATTTAAAGTAAAGTATAATATTATATATATTAATAAGTCATCCTTTAAATTATCGTCCTTATTATTATTATTATTATCGTTATTATTGATATATTTTATAACTATATTTACGTTATATTTCTAGTTCTTTTATTCCTTATTTTTTCAATCTTTAAAATTATTATTATTTATTTTTAAGTTTATATACGATTAATTTAATTTATTTTCTTGTTATTTATGATAATAAATTAATATTTTACCCGGAAAATTAAAAAGATAAAGTAGTTTTAATTCTTATAATAACGCTTAATAATAAAAAAGTAATATTTATATTTAACCTTAACGGAAAGGTTATAAAACATATTTTAAGTTATTTATAATACAATAAACAACTTATAAGATAAATGTTTTTATTAAATTAAGATTCTATTATTTATTTTAAATAATAACGTTACTTTATTTTAATAAGTTTAATAAACATAAAAATAAATATAAACGTACTATTATTCTTATATTATTCAAATTTATTAACAATAATATTCTTTAGTAAGCTTTCTTTATCTAAAATAAAAAAGTATTTAGGTCCTTTATAATTTATGTTTATTTACTTAACTTTTAATTCGTTAATTAATTAAGGTTAAAGCGTAAAACGTATTTATTAAAGGTTTTATAAAGGGTAACCCAATAAACTTCCGCTTATAGGGTTTTACTTATTATTATATATTAACCTTAACCTTTAAAGACCTTATTGTTACCTTATAAAAGTAATAAAGCCGTTTATTTATAAAGCGAATTAATTAAGCTTTAAGTTTTATCGTAATAGTTAATTAACTTAATATACGTTATATTTAACACTTAAATAAACTTTTTTTTAAATAATTTATTTACGTTATAAATGATTATTTTACTTTTTAACATAATTAAAAAGCTTATTATATATTATAAAAATGAAATTACGCGTTAATAATTTAATAATATTTATTATTTTAATAATTAAATAAAATAATTAAATCAATTCCGTTCAATATCCAATATAGCTTTATTCTTTAAGGTTAAGCCTTAAAAGCTTATTTTTTCTTTTATCTTTTTTTAAAAATATATTAATATCTTTATAAAGTATTAAGGTATAAATTATTATATAAAAAGATAAGTTTTAATAAGTTATTATATTCTAAAATAATAAAATAATATTTTCTTACGTTTCTTATTTTAATTTAAGATTAAGGGATTTATAATATTATAAGTATTAATCCTTCTTTATTAAATAACGGTAAAAGTCTCTTTATATCTATTATTTATATTAACATAAATTATAATCTTCCGGATGTATGATTAATTAAATAAGTATAAAGATTATTAGAAATTTATTTTACTTTTATTAATATTTTAAGGATACTTATAGTTTTACCGTTAATTAATTCAGTTTATTCTTCGTTAAAATAATAATTTATATTATTATTTATTATCTATATTTCAAAATAGGTTAAGAAAACCTTAAGTAAAAGTTGGATAATATGAATTAAGCATAATAAATATTCTTATTTTTTTTACGTCTTTACGATATTAATAAAAGAGTTTTAATATATTTTAACTTTTTAACGTAATATAGCCGTTATAATATTATTACTATTCATATTATTAATAATAACGGTTAATATATAATCCTTTAATTTATAGTTTTTAATTATTTTTATTATAATAAATATAAGTCGTTTATTATTATAAATATTTTTAATATATTTCAATTTAATAAATATATTATAATACTTTTAATCTTAATTAATTTAATATACTATAATCGTTATATAGGATTATTTATTATTAATAAATTAATTATTTATAATTAATAAAACCTTTTTATTATCCTTAAGAAGCTCTTTTACTAAAAGTAATTTAATCTTTTTAAAACCCTTTATTATATAATTCTCAGAACTAATATATTATAGATCCAATAAAACGTATACGAAAGGATGGCGATGAACAACGGGGCCCCAGAGGTCAGAAACGATATACGTATATATAGCTTAAGTAATAGTGAAGATAGTACCTTAAATATAATAAGCGGAGGCGGAATAATAATAAAAATAGAGGGGGAGGAAGGGTAAGCGGTCCAGGTTAATAGGAACGGTAATAAGTCGTATAAATAACGTAATAAATATAAGATAAAAAAGCCTTAAATTAAATAGGGAGCCTATAATTAATAAGATATACGTAAAGGGATACGTATAACGCGTAAAAATATTATTATAAAAGGTAATAAATAAAGGGTAAAAAGGACAAGGACGGTATACGGGGACGGATAAAGGATAAGCGGAGGCGTAAAAGGCCTTATTAAATATATATAAACTAAAAGAAAGTTAAGTAAAAATAGGGAGATATTAAATAAATAAAAATAAATTATAAAAAAAAGTAATTATTAAATATATAAAGAAAAAGTAAAAAAGGAGGAAACGGTAAAAACGTTAAAAAGCCTCCTTATAATTATATAGAAGGATATTACGTTAAAAACTTAATTAATATTATAAATCGGGTTATAAAGAATAAAAGATTTTTACGTAAATATAAGGAGAAGTTTAAGGGAATTAAAAAGGCTATATAAAACTTAAAAAATAATAATAAAAACGCCGGAGGACAAAAATAAAAAAAATAGAAAAATACGTATAAAGTAAAAAAGCGATAAAAAAGGCTTTAAAAAAAAGAACGGGGATAAATTAAATAATAAAAGTTATAAAGGTAACGCCGGTATTAACGGTAAAAGAAATAAAAACAGGGGAGAAAATAATGGCGTTAAGGAAAATAAAAATAATAACCGTATAACTATTAAGTAAAAAGGAAAAAAGTATAATAATAAAAATAAATCTATTATAATTAATAAAGGCATTTAAAATAACGGGAAAGTTATTAACGGAATAAATTATTACGGTATATAAATTATAAAACGGGGATATCCTCCTTAATATAGCCTTATTAAAAACGAAAAAAAGGTTAAAGAAATTAAAGGAATAAACCGGTAAAAAGGGATATAAAACGGTAAGGGTATTAAGGCAATTTTTTATTCTCGTAATAAACGGGATATATTTAATAAAATTTACGGGGGAGGAAAAGGAAGTTATTTTAAAACGGATAAAAAAAGAGAATACGGTTTTTTACTTTAAGTTAAAAATCGTTAATTATAATTTCCTTTTTATAGTAAAAAGGTTAAACGCTTTTAATTATATAAAGAGATATTTTACGGTTATTTTAAGCGTAACGTTAATAAGGATATATAATAATATTTTTAATAAAAAAATAATAAAGGATAAGTCTTTTAAATTAATAAGACCTTAAGACCGGATAACGGATATTTATTAATACTTTAAATATTAAGGGTATAAATATATTATTATAAGGTACCTTAATAATATAAAGTATATAATATATACTGAAGGATATAATACGTATAAATACGTTAACTTAATAATAAAAAACTTAATAAAGAATACGTTAAAATATATAACGTACGGTAATAATAATTATTTAACGTAAGACTTACGGTATATAATAAAAGCGAAAGAAACTTAATATAAAAAGATTAAAATAATAATTAAGATTTAACATTATAATTTATATAAATTTAAATTAATAAAATAATTAAAAATAATCTTAAGATATAAACGGAACTTATTAAATAAGGAAGGGTAAAATATAATAATTAATAATATAAAAAAAAAAAAAACTTATAATAATATTAATTTTTAAGGTTAATTATCCGATTAAGATTATTATTATAATAAAAAGATTAAAATAAATAACGTTTAATTTTAAGGAAAGACTATTTATATAAATAAAAGTTAATAAGGAAAATCCGACGGATATTAATATTTAATATATTTATATTTTTAAGGGTAATATAGTATAACGTACGTAAAAAAGCAGTTAAAGTTATAATATTAATATTTAGATTTAAAGAAATAAAGGATATTGATATTATAATAATATAAGAGCCGTTATATAATCCGTATATTTATTTTTTAATTAACCCGGAAGATAATTTCTACTTAACCTTTAAAGGTAATAAAACGATATAGATATACTTCTTTATTAATAAAAAGCTAAATATAAATAATTAAAATATTACTTATTATAAAAGGAATTTATATATATTCCGGATTATATAAAAAGGGGATATTAAAAATAATTTAAATATTTATAATATATATAATCCGTTATTAATTAATAAGAAAAAACCCTTTATAATCCCGTTACTTAAAGATATTATAATTATATTTAATAAGTACCTTTTAATAAAGGATTTTAATTTTTATTATATTTAATAAAATAAAGACGGTTATATAATTAATTATATTAAATTTAAGGAATTATTAATAATTATTATATAATTTAATTTTACGTTATTAACGCTAAAAAAGGCTATTATATAGGAAAGCCGTAAACTTAAGACTATAATCGACTTAATATTTAACTTAGAAAATATTATTAACTTAATTATAATATATAGACCTTAAAAGGACTTAAAATATAATTCAGATTACGTCCTAATATAAACGATTTTAAATTAATCCGTTAATATAATTCCGTTTTTATTATTTAAATAAACGTAAAAAATAATTAAAGAAATTAAAATATTTATAAAAACGATAAAAATAATATCTTAATTAATAGAACTTCTTTAACTCAATAATAAAGAATAGATTAACCGTTTTATAAAACGGATAATAAAGGCTTTAAATGAAGTAATTAACGTTATAATCTTAATAATAAAGTTATTTTAAAGAGTTAAAACTTATTGAAATAAAGAATATATAAAAATAATTATAAAAGTAAAAACGCTTATAAAGTAAGTTATTAAGTATAAAAATTAAAAGATATTTTAATAACTAAAAAAAGCTTAAGAAAAAAAAGAGAAAATCATCCGGAAGGCTAAATAATCGTACTTTTAAACTATAATATATAACTCGGGGTTTCCCTTTATAATATTTAAAAATAAATAAAATACGGTAAAGAATAGAGTAAGAAATTTAAATTTATCTTTAAGTTTTTACCCTTAAAAAGACCAAACGGTATAATAATAAATACCTTTAACGGTAAAATTAAAACTTTTAAAAAGACGTTTTTCTTTTATTACCGGAAGTTAACTTAATAAATATCGATAATACGATATATTCTAAATTAATAATAATAAATAAAATAATAATTTAAGAAATAATAATTAAAACGATTAATAAACCGAAAAAAAATAAAACCTTTAAATTTAACGGTATATTAAATAGGTTCCTATTTATAGTAACGTTATTATTTAAAGAGGTCTTTATTTACTTATTTTAAGCTTATTTCGATATAGGATATTACCTTTATAAATTTAAGGAGACTAAAATAATTATCCTTAAGAAGCCGGTTAAGTTAAATTACTTAAAAGTAAAGTTATATAAACTTATAATATTCTTTTATATATTAAAAAAGACTTTAAAGACGGTAATTACGAAAATCCTAAATAATTACGTAAAAAGGTATAGGCTGCTCCTTAATTAATAAATAAGGGTTAAAAAAAAACGGTTAATAAAAACGGCTTTTAAAGGCTTAATTAATAACGTATATATAATATAAAATTATAAAAAAAAATACGTTATAAGTCTTTTTTCCTTAAATATTATAAAGGCGTTTAATAAGGTAAATTACCGAAGGTTACTATATAATTTACGGAAGAAGGGGGTTTTACCTTTCTTTATAAATTAAATAAAAAGTTTCTTAAGTAATTAAGCGACGTTAATTAACCTAGGATAAAAGATAAATATAATAAAGCCCACAATAATAAAAATTCCTTAAGGATTATTTATTTTTTTAATCTTATTTTTATTTTTTAATAACCCGCTTATTAAAAACTTAATAAAGTTAAAATAAAAGATTTAAGTAAAAGGCTTTATTAACGATATTTATTTTCTCGTTTATAATACGTTTACTTATATAAATTATTTAAAGTTAAAATAAATTTATAAAGTCTATTTACGATAAATAAAAATATATAAAACTTAGTTTATTTTATATAAATATAAGCTTATTTATATAATAAGGAGCCCGAAGCTATATAATATAATAATTATAGTAGACTTAAATAATATAATAATAAAACCGGAAATTAATATTAAGGTATTCGGTTTATAAGTTAATAAGAAACTAAATTAAAAGGATTATATAAGAAAGGTTTAAAAGAAAATAATTTTATAAGAAAAAGGCTTTATTTACCTTACGGTATTAACGTAAGAAACTATTTTATAAAAGGTTAAAACCGTTTATTAAACGATTATAAAGTTTACGTTAACGTATATAACAGCTATTTAATACGTACTTAAAGGCATATTTAAATATAGGAAAAAGCCCGTCCGGTAATTATAAAAGGTTTAAAACCGATACTTAAGAATAATAAATAAAATATATAAAATAATTCCCGTCCCGGTATTAAAATCCAAGGTTTTTATATTATTAATAAAGCTGGCCTTTAATTAAATAATCGCTTAAATAAAGCTTAATAAAAATATAAACTTAATTATATTAATAAGAAACGAACGTATTTACCAGAACTATAAAAAACCTTAAATAAAAAGCATAAAAAAAAAAGGTATTTATCCTTTTTATGGAAATTAAATTAAAATAAACTAAAAAAAAGGTTAATCTAACTTACGTTTAAAAAGCTAACGTAAGAATATATAAACTTTTATTAAAAGTAAAAGCGGTAAAAAAAAAAAGGCTATAAAAGTAAAGTTAATAACGATTACCCTATAAATTATAAAAAGGTAAATAAAGCGTTAACGTAAATATAAAAAATTAATCCCTTAAAAGCAATAATATTTAACGTTAAATAGCAATAAAATTATTAATAAGTATCTTTAACGTTATAAGATTATAAAGAAAAATAATAATATATTAATAATTTAATTCCGGATAAATAAAAATGGTTTAATTTACTTCTTCTTTATTATATATATTAATAATTGGATTAACGTTAACTATAAATATAAATAATAAAAGTAAAACGTTATATATATATTAATTTCCTATTTATTATTTAAAGAGTATAAATTAAAATTAATTAAAAGGGTAAAAATTAACGATTATCGTTAAATACTTATTAATAAAAAAAGTATTAAAGCGGCCGTTAAATTTATAATAATTACGGGTTTATTATTATAATTTAATTTAATTAAAGAGATAAATAAAATAATTAAAAAATTAATTAAGAAATTTTGCTGCCGATTTAAAGGTAAAAAGTAACGGCGGGAAAACTGTATTTAATAGGGGGTTAAAAGGGCTATAAATACCAGAACGGTATAAAAAGCGATATTATATTAATTAATAAAGTTATATAAATAAAATAATAATAATATATATATCGGTAAAAATATTCAATAATATAATCGGAATTTAAAAATTTTAATATTAAATAAACCCGTAAAATAACGGAAAAATAATAAGTTTAAAAATAACCTTTAAGTAGATTTAATCGTAATATTATAGGTTTTCTTAAAAAAAACGTATAAATAAATTCTTACTTTTTAAATAACCGCGGATACTCTTAGCCCTTAAAACGTAAATAGAAACTAAGTAAATACCGGTTTTTATTCTTAACGTTATGGATATCGGGTTTTTTACGGTTATTAATAAGGCTAGATGGCCGAGTATTAGGGAACGCCGGAATTAGCTTAGCTAGATCCGAAGTATAAATTAATTAATCAATCAATATAATTCTCAATCGTTATTAAGGATAATAATATAAAACCTTAATTAAAATAAACGAAAAGCTAACGTATTTTGATATATTTAATAATAATAAATAATAATGCTATAAGAATAACTTCTCGTTTTAATTACTTTAAGAAATTCTTTTATATTAAAACATTATTATTAAGTAAAAGTTTTATTTATTAATTAATAAAGTTTTATAAAATTAATTAAAAAAAGATTTATAATTTTTTTTATAAAAATCCGATTAAAAAGGAAATTTTATTATTTCATTAATTATATTAATCTAAATTAATATTTATCCTAAATTCTTAATATAATATTTTTTTTAATAATTTTTAATTATTATATAATTCTTTATTCTTAATATGTTATCCTTTTTTAAGTACCGTAAGTTTTTATTGTATTTCTTATATATAATAGAAAATAACTTTATATTATTATTAATATATATAATATTTTCTCTAAAATGCTTTTAAACGTCGGATTTTGATCGGTATTATATATTAAGTATTTAATTAAATACGTTTGGACTTATAAGGTATTTCCTTATTATATTAAGAATTCATTTCTAATAATTGTTTTATATATATAATATTTAAATTTATGCTTTAATCTTAATATTAAAGGATTTAATAATAAAGGATTTATATAAATTAAATTTATATTATTAGACGTATTAAAAAGCATAATAATATAATAAAGTTAATTATAAATAAAATCTTTAAGTAAAGTAAAATAATAGTAATTTTTTTTATAATAATTAATTAATTAATATAATATCTCATTTATTATAGGGTAATTACAGAAATGTTATAAATATATAAGCTTATAATAAAATTAGTAATTATTCTTTACGTAAATTCTTTTTAAGAAAATAATAGAATTTAATTTAAAACCCTTATAAATAAGAAAGACTTTAAAATATAGTAAAAGTATATTGATATTAAAAAACTGTCTTAAAGTTAAGCGGTAATAAATATACTTCTTATAAACTTTATAAAGTAACCCTTAAAAGCTTATTTTAAAAATTTATTTTTAAAAAATAATTTATTTTTTATTAAATTAAAGTAATCTTTATATTATATATAATAAAAATCTATCTTTTATTTTTAATATAATCTTTATATCATTAAGCTCCTTAATATTTATATAAAGAATAACCTTAAAAAAAAGCAATTTATGTTTTAAAAACTATAGAATTAAAAAATTAAAAAAGTTATAACGGGATTATATAGAAAATCCTTTAAAAGATAGTTTTTATATAAGATATTACTTATAAATTAAAAGATTAAAGTACGTTTTATTAATAATCCTTAACGCTTTAACAATTAATACAAGCTAAATACCGTATTATATAAAATTTATTAATTTTAAAAGTCTATAATATTAATAATATTAAAACTGAGCTTTATAAGATTAATTAAAAAAGTAATTAAGAAAATAAAGGGTAAAAAGGTATATAAACTTTATTCTATAAGCTTTAAAGCATTATAAAAAACTATAAAAGTTTATTTTATTAATGAATTCTAATATAAAATAGGCTATAATAAGCTTTTAATATATAATTAATATATATATCTTAATAGCCTTATTTATTGTTATTTATATAAGATAAGTTATATTAATATAGAAAGATATAAAACTAATTTAAACGCTTGAAAATAAGTAGTTTTTGTTCGGAATTTAAATATTATTATAAAATTTTAATTTTAATTATTAAATTAAGTTTAATAACCTTTTAAAATTATAAAATAATAATAGATTTAATTTTTATTATAATATTATAAAAAGAAGTTTTATTAAATATATTGAAATTATTTACGATAATTTTTCTATTAATCTTAATTCTAATTTAAAAATTAAATTCCGTTATATTTTTTAATTAAATTTTTAATTAAATTATAAGTTTTTTCATTAAGAAAAAATAATTTCATAAGAATAATATTATATTTAATTATATTCCTTAAATTAAGGACTCTTTATTAAGTTAAATATATCCTTTTTAATTAAGGTTATAATAAAAATTATAATTTTTATGAATTATAATTAATTTATTAATAACTATGATAATATATTAATAATTAATAAGAATCTTATCCTTAAAATTATTTATAATTAATATTTAAGCTTTTTTTACCTTCGTTACGTCTATTATAAGGTTTTAGTTTTACTTTTTAAAATTATAATCCTTTTATTAAAATGGAAGTTTAAATAATATTATTTATTTATTTTTTTATAATTTTTATTATATAAAAATAGCTTATAAATATAAATAACTTTATTACGTTAAATTATTTATTTTTACTTAGAAAAATATTTATACGGCAGTAATAAATCCTTATATAATCGGTTAATTTTATATTTAATTAATATAATAATAATTATAAAATTATAATCTTAATACATTTATTTAAAAATATATAAAAAATAAGAAATTAAGTATTTAATTTATTTATAATTTTATATTATACGTTATATAGATTTAATAACGTTTTATTATAGGCTTTAATTCCTTAAAATTAAATTATTTTATAATTATATAACCGAATATTTTATACTTTAATTATTTTTGCTTAAAGGTTTTTAATATTAATTTTCTTTAAATTAATTTCGTTAAAAATTAATTAAAAATTAATTTCTTTTTATGTTAATTGTACGTTAACATAAAGAGATTATTTATAATTAAACTTATGAAAACGATTCCCGGTTTTAATAAATAAATATTTATATAATTTAAGAAATAATAAAAATAATTTTTTTTTTTACTTTAAATATAAGACTATTAATATAATTCTTTATCTTTTATTAATTTAATATTAAAAGTATATAATTTCGCTTATATTTACGTTAAGCGTATTATTATTTAAATTAAAGATAATTAATTAATTATAGCGATAATATAAACCGATAAAGCTTTCTTTTTCCTTATATTTATAAGTTAATTAAGTTTTATATTATTATCTATAAATAGAATATCGTTAAACGGTCCAGCTTATTAATTTAAAGGTAATAATAAATCCCGCGGTAATAAATCCCGGGGTGGTAATACCCGGGGTGCTTTACGTAATCGTAGTAATCATAATAGTAATAATAACGGTAATAAACCTTATTATAATAATAACGACAATAATAACGATAATAATGGAAATAATAAAGATATTAATAATAATAATAATAATACTTATACGGATATTATAAACACTTAAGGGGAAAATAATAATACTTAAAGGAATATAAATACTTAAAATAATATAAATACTTAAAGGGATATAAATACTTAAAAGGAGAGTAATATTAATATTCTTATTAACGTTAATATAAACCTATAAATAGTTAAGATTATTATTATAAGAATTATTATAATTATTATTATACTTATTATAATCTTTAAAAAGTATAATTAATAAATAATTCTTTCTTTAATTTTAATTAATTAATCTTTATTAAATAATATTTTAATAATAAATATTAAGATCTTAATATATCTTTATTTTATCCCGGTAAAATAAAGATAAGATAGGATAAGATATAGTTTTATCTTATCCTATACGGGATAGGATATATATTGTTAAATCCCGTCCCATCCCGTCCCGCTTCCCGGAGTATATAAGATTAAAGGATTAAGATCCAACAATCGTTATTATTTATAATTAAGTAATTAAATGTATTATTAATAAACCTGCGGCTAGCTCGGATTAAGTGGATGAAAAAAAGAGATTTATTTACTTAAACCGCTCGCGAGCTGCTTATAAGTGAATTAAGAAATTTATAAGCGCTTTAAGCGGCCCTGAATAGTAGAAAAAAAGTTAAATATAAAAAACGTTTAAAACGGTAATTTGAGTAAATCTGCGACCTGCTCGGATTAAGTAAATAAAAAAAACTTACTCACTTAAACCGCTCGCGAGCTGCTTATAAGTGAATTAAGAAACTTATAAGCGCTCTAAGCGGCCTTAAATAATAATAAAAAAACAAAAAATATTCAAGACCGTAAAATAACGGTTTTCTTTTCGTAAATCTTTTTATCAAGCTTTCTTAGCGCTCGGGTACACCCGTAGGCCCCCCCATAAGCCGTAATATTTAACGTTTTTTAGAATTAATTATAGATTCGGTTATTTTAAGTAAAAGTTACCCTTAAAGCTAGTAACTTACCCTTAAAGGGAGGGTATTTAAAGGGGTAATTTAATTAAAAAAACGTTAAGTAAAAAAACTTACGAATAAGTAGAATACTTATAAGTAAACCGGATACTCGCGAGTATTCAGAGATTAAGCGAAGGCAGACATAAGATTTTCATATTCAATCTGCTCGCGTGAATTCATAATACTTATATGCTGAAAAAAAGTTTTGCTGATGGGTCTTTAATATAAAGGTTATTAAGGTAACCGCGGAATACCCCTGTATGTTACTCCCTTCTTAAAGTTACAATAAATCTATGATAGTAATATTATTATTAATTTATTAAATATAATCCGGGCTTTAATTAATTTATCTTTAAAAGTTATTCTAATAAAAGCTTTATTGTAATATATACGAATTAATCCTTAATATTAGTATATTTTATTAAAATGAAGACTTTTTATACCTTTTTTAAATCAGGCAATATTAAACGTTGATATACTTAATTTATAAGTAAGTTTCCGGGTTCTTAATAAGAAAAATATTACTGTTATTATTATAAAATAAAACCGTAGGCCCGTAACCTTTAAAGAATTTAGTCTTACCGAGTTAAAATTATAAATTAAATATTTAATTTATACCCTTCAGAAAAAGCTATATATTCCGCCTCTACGGTAAAAGTAGCGATAATACGTTGTTTCCGGCGGGTATATTATATATATATTATATCGGCATTTAATATTATAAAGCCACATAATAACCTTTAATTATTTTTATCGTTAATAAACGCGATAATACAAAGTATTTAAATAATGTATTATTATAGCGGAAATATAAGTTTAGATTTGATATACTTTTTAAGTATTTAAGTATTTATATTAGATATTTTTAATAGTGAACGTTAAGATTATTATAAAATTAGTTTGATTTTAAAAACGAAAAAGTTAAGTTTAAACGGATAATTACCTAAAGGAATATAAGTTTATTAAAAACCTATTAATATTAAAAATGATAATTATCCAGTTATTAAGGGTAAAAATAATTAATCTAAATAAATAATAGCGCTTTGGGGTAAACCGCTCTTATTATATGAAGGGTATTAAGCTTAATAAGTTACCTTTACGGGGTATATATTAACGTTAATATTATTTCCTTTCCTATAAATTTATGCTTAAGTATATAGCTTATTAAACCACATTTTTGAAAGGTTACCTTAAATTAAAGGCCCTACTTATAAGGCCCGATTTCGATATTTAGTAAAAACCCCTATAAAGATTGTTTACCGGTAAATAATAAGATCCCCTATAGAGGGTAATTACTTTAAACTTAAAGGCCTTTATAAAAGTATATTCCGGGAAGGTAAAGCCGGCCCTTATAGGGTACCGTACTTTAAATCGAGTCGACCCCCGTAAAGTATGGTACTTAATAAAGCTTAAAAGCCCCCGTAAAAGTATATCCCGTGGTTAAGTTAATCCCCCGTAAGGATATCGTATTCAAAAAACTTAAAAGCCCCGTAAGGTATACTTTACTTTTCAGGTTTAAAAATCCCGTAAAATATAGTTTATTTTTCGGGTTTAAAGGCCCCGTAAAGTATAATTTACTTTTTATTTAAAGGCCCCGTAAAGTATAACCTACTTTTCGGATTTAGAAGCCCCCGTAAAGGTATAATTTAACCGGCCCTTTAAAAAAAAATACCCAATAATAAAAAGGTATCGGAACTATTAAAGACTTATAATTAAGCCGGTCCTTATAAGGCCCTATACTTAAAAATTACGTATTTAAGCTAATCCCTAGAAGGTATTATAGTTGGTTTACTTAAGGTATTACGTTTTATTTATAAGCCTTTTATAGGGTACTTACTTACCATCCGTAAAAAGCTTATTAATTTAAGTTTATGTTAAGATTATTTATAATTTATAATTTTACTTTTAACTTACGTTTTGATACCTTTTAAGCGTTCCGGCTTTTATATTAATAGTTTTTAAGCAGTTTAACCACTATGCTTTTTAATTTAAGGCCGTTATAGACTTTACGTTAAATAATTTTACTTATCCGGTTTTTAAAAAGTATAGAAAAGACTTTCTTTTAATTATATTTTTCGTAAATTAAACCGTTATTTACCCCTATGAATTTACTTAAAGGGTATATTATCCTTAAGTTTATTATTATAATAGTAAAACGGATAATTACTTAGTCATAAAGGTAAAAATAATTAATTTAAATAAATAATAATACTTAAAAATAAGCCGTTATTATTATATAAGGGGTATTAAGCCCGGTAAGTTATCTTTATAAGGTACGTATTAACGTTAATAATTAATGAGTATAATAATTTCTTTATTATTTATTAAGTCGGATTATTTATATATTTTTATATTTATTTATTAAAATAATAATATTATTAGTATAAAGGGTTAATAGATACGTTTTTTTATTAAAATTTTCAATAAAAATATATAGGTTAATAAAAATAGAAATAAAATGATCATTATAAGATAATCATTATAAGATAATTATTATAAGATGATCATTATAAGATGATCATTATAAGATAATGATTATAAGATGATCATTATAAGATGATCATTATAAGATAATGATTATAAGATGATCATTATAAGATGATCATTATAAGGTAATTTTTATAAGATGATTATTATAAGATGATTATCACAAGATAATTATTATAAGATGATTATTATAAGATGATTATCATAAAATGATTATTATAAGATAATCATTATAAGATAATCATTATAAGATAATTATTATAAGATGATTATCATAAGATAATTATTATAAGATAATCATCATAAGATGATCATCATAAGATGATTATTATAAGATAATCATTATAAGATGATCATTATAAGATGATCATTATAAGATGATCATTATAAGATGATCATTATAAGGTGATCATTATAAGATGATCATTATAAGATGATAATTATAAAATGATAATTAAATTTTTTAATTTAAATGGTTTTTCACTATTTAAGCTTTTAAAAGTATCTATATAAACGGAGGTATTTAATAAACATAATTAATTTCAAGCTTATTATTCACCTTATTATTTACGTTTATCTTATTTTCCGGAATATATTTTAATAATAATAAGAATTAATTTTTTTATTAATAAGTCGGGGTAAGATTATAAATATCCTTCATTAAAATAAAAACGTTAAATTCTCTTAATAAAAATAAGTTTAAAGCCTTCTTATTAGTATCATTTTCCCGATTTCATAATTTATAAGATTTTCAACGTTTTTAGGGCCTTTAATAAGTTTTCCTAATTCCTCTTTTTATCTAAATATTCCGTTTATTACCTTATAGATCTTTAATATTATATCCCTGTTATCTTACTTTATTCAATTAAAGACTTTATTGTTAATCTAAAAAGGTTAAGATCTATAGGATCTGTATTAGAATTTTCTTTATCTTCAGGAATTAAGTAAGTATAAGTTAATATAGGCTCACTTTTATTAAGTCCTTTAAATCTATCCGATATATATTGGTTTTTATAATGAACCGCGTTATTATCAATAAGGGTTATTAAATTTAAGGCCGGTAATACGTTTTTCATACTAACAAATTATAATAATAATTAAATTTATTATAAACCTTTAAACTTATTATAATGTTTATATTCTTCTTATAAAATATATAAATATATAATTATAAGCCTAATATAGTTCTTAAATAAATATTATTGATAGCGATCTCGTTTAATTTCGATCGTCTTGTTTTTTTAAGTATATTTTTTATTATATATAATATATAAACGTTTTATATTTTAAATAAATTTTATTTACCTTTTAAAGAGGCCTATTCCCTTTATTAACAAAAGCTTTTATCTTAACTAAGTAACATATATAGTTATAAATGCTTACAAGATATTTAATAATATAGTATATCATATATTAAATTCTTGATTGATTGATTGATTGATTGATTGATTGATTCATTGATTGATTGGTTGATTGATTGGTTAATTGATTAATTGATTCATTGATAAATTGATAAATTGATTAATTGATTTATTGATTAATTGATTGATTGATTGATTGATTGATTTATACTACGGATTTAGCTAATTTAATTCCGGCGTTCCTTAATAATCGGCTATTTAACTATATTGATAACCGTAAGAACCTAATATCTATAACGTTAAAACCAAAAATCGGTATTTACCCAGCTTTTACCTCTCGCCTTTTAAAGTAAAGAGTATCCTTAACCGTTTAACAAGTAATTATTTATGTATATATATTTCCTTTTAGGAAAATCTATAAGATTATAAAAAAATAGGTTTAAAGATTACCTTTAACCTTATATCGCTTCTTTTATTCTATAAGTCTATTGTATATTACCGTTTTAACTTGTATTTTTGAATATATATATTATTATTATTTATTCATATGTAACGTCCTTCACAATAAATACTATTTTTATTTATATTAGCCTTTTTTATGTCATTTTTAACGTTAATAGCCTTAAATCTTTATTAAATATAACCTTTCTATTATGTTTTTTACCTACCCTATTTCTAGATAGAAATAGCAACAGATAAAGGGACCTTAGAGGTTTAAAACGATACGTATACGTAGACCTTAAGTAATAACAAGATTAATACCTTAATTATAATAAATACAAGTAATATAATACTTAAGGACGAAGGAATATAGGTGTAAATAGCTTATATTAATAAAAGTAACGGGCAATCGTATAAATAACGTGATAAGTAATTATTAAATTAAAAAATTATATTTAATAAGATATATATAAAGAGACGTATATAATACGTAAAAAAATAATAAATAAAAGGAATATTAAGGAGATCGGGGCGGCGGCAACGGCGGGGAGAAAAATTCATAAATATATATGAAATAGAAACGATATTAATAACATTAAAAATATATAAAATAAAAACGAAAATAATAAAATCAAAAAATTTATGAATAATTAAAAACGGAAATTAAAAAACATAATACGCTAAACGTATAGAAAAGTTAAAATAAAAGAAGAAATAATAAAGCCCTTAAACGGGTTATTTATAATAAAATAAACGGTTATTACGTTAAAGACCTGGCCGATATTATCAATAAAGCTATAAGGAGTAAAAGAAGTTTATAAAAGAATATGAACAGGATTAAAGGAATTAAAGTAATTAAAAAGAGTTCAAAAGGCAGTAATAAAAATATTATTAAAAAGCGGGAGTTAAAATTAAGAAATACATATAAAAAAGGATAACAGTAAAAGCCCTTTAAATAAAAGAAACTTAAGCTGTAAAAACTGCAAAAAAAAAATACGTAGTAATTAAAAGGAAGACGGGACGGGATAAAAAGAACACGGTAAAAAGAAAAAATCGAAAAAAATAACAATTTATTTATTCACCGAAAAAGAAAGGAATAATATTATAAAAATAAACTCTTTATAACTTTAAAAAACGTTTAAAGTAACGGGAAAACTATTTACGGAATAAAGTATTATTATACGTAAAACATAAAACGAAAATATCCTCCTGAATAACGTCCTTAAAAGTAAAAAAAAAGCTGAAAGAAATTGAAAATATAAATCGATAAAAATCAAGTTGAAACGGCAAAAACATTGAGATAATTATTTATTATTCTTATAATAAACAAAATATATTTAATATACTTTATAAAAAAAAGGAACTTATTTTAAAATATCTAAAAAGGGTGTCAGGGAAAAAGACGAAGTGTAGGTATTGTGGGTGGAGTGGTAACTGCCTGGATTGCAACTATGAACGGTGTTGCTAGTTATATGGGTGCGCATGCCAAGACGCTAGGCTACCATACTCGCTAGTACCGTAAACCATGATGAGAAGTACTACCTGCCCTGCATGCACGTAACAAAGGGGGATTATTTTAAATTAAAGATTATTAATTATAAGCCCCCGTAATAATAAAAAAACCGGATACCTTAAAATAAATGAAAAAAACTTTACGGTTATATCAAGTATAACGTTAATGATAATATATAATAATATTCTAAACAAAAGGATTATTAAAGATAAGTTTTTTTTAAATTAATCTGACCGTAAAATAATTTTGTAAATATTTATTAATACTTTAACTATTAAAAATATGAATATATTATTATTAAATACCTTAATAATATACAATATAAAATATATCTTAAAAGGTTATAATATATATAAATACGCGGGCTTAAAAAGTAAAAGCCTCGTTAAAAACGTATAGAAATATATAATATATGGGAAGGATAAATACCCAGTATAAGACCTAAAATACTTAATAAAAGTTAAGGGAATTAAGCATAAAAAGATGAAGATAAATATTAAGGTTAAACGGTGTAATTTATATAAAGTAAAGTTAATGAGTTATTTAAAAATCTTCTTAAAACTGAAACAAAGTTAATTAAATAAAAACGGATGAAAAGCTAATGGGTAATAAAAACAGGCAATCTTATTCTAATAATAAAGCCTAAATTTAATTACCTTAAAATGATAATAATAATTATAAAAAAGTTAAAGTAAATAATATTTATTTTTAATAAAAATATAATAACTTAAATAAAAATTCACGGCAAAGCTTTAACGGAAATGAATATATAATATAATGAGATTTTTAAGAATGATATAATATAACATATAAACTAAAGTAATTAAGGTAATGTTATTAATATTTAAGTTAAAAAAATTAAAAACATTAATTTTATAATAGTATAAAAGTTATTATATAACCTATATATATAGTCCTTAATTAACCTAAATAAAAAGTTTTATTTAAGATTTAAAAAAAATAAAATAACCCGGATATTCATTTTCCATAAATAAGAGGCTAAATATAGATAATTAAAACGTTATTTCTTATAAGAAAAATCCATATATACGCCGGATTACGGTAAAAAAAAAAACAGAAGGTAACTCAAATATTTTTAGTTTATATATCCCGCCGTTAATTAATAATTTTTTTTTTCATAATACCGTTACTTAAAGATATTATATCTATATACAATAAATATATTATATGAAGAAACTTTAATTTTTATTATAATATATAAAACGAAAAAGGCCATATAATTCATTTTATTAAGTTAAAAAAAATTACTAATAACTATTATTGACTGATTGATTGATTTATATACGAATTCAGGTAAGCTAATTTGGCGTTCTATATCGCTAATAACTTGGCCACCGTATTTATGCCTACGTAAGAACGAAACCTCAATTTAATTTTTAATCTTATCGTATTTATGGGAAGGGAAAACTATAACCGGTTTAGTTCTAGCTTACCTGAATATACGTTAACCCGATTTAAATAAAAACCCTATTTTATAGTTACTTATTAAATTATTATAACTGAAATCCGTAATACTTTTAATTATTAATTACCTTAATTCACTATTTTAAGCCCGAAATTCACTATTAAAATAACGTAACTCTTAAGTATAAAGAACCTATTAAGCCCTATTAAGGGATAAGTTTAATTACGGATTTATTTTTCTTAACAGTAGTAAAATAACGTAATTAGGTTACCCTTTTTATTTTAAATTTTTCTTTAAACTTTCTCCTATAATAAATTTAATTACTTAAATAAAAGAAACCATTTATTTTTAGTGTTAAAATACCGTAACCTTTTTCTACCGGTTTTACGACAATAATTAGGCTTAAATAGGTTAATTACTTAATACGGGTAAATCGTCGGCTTTTATTACTGCCTTATCCATATTAATTACGTAACTTACCGGATGGGGTTTAAGGGCTCTTTATGAAAGTCGTCCTCCACCCTTAAAATATTTAACCATTCTATAGTTTATCTTCCGCACGGAAAAATATCATTTCGCCACGGTCGCCCAATAACTATCATAATATTTAATTTTTTATTATTAATATTATAAAGTATTATAACGTAAAAAAAGCGAGGTTTTAAAATAATAACTAATTTAACGTTTAAAACGCCAAAAATTATTAACATTATAATCTTATATAAGCCTTTAAAAGACTTAAAATACGGCTTAAATTATTAGTTTATTAATATAACGTTACTAATATTAATAAGATAAGGAAAATATAAAAGACGGTTAAGAAAGTTAAAGTACGTATAAAGGCGGAAAAACAATAATTTAATTAATAAAGCTTCCCCAGTTAAGTATCAATAATTAAATTAATTTCTTTATAAAATAAATAATAAGAACGTTATATAAAATAAAAAATACAATAATTTTAATAATAAAATTATCTTAAAAAGTTAAAACTTATTACAACGAAGAAGATATAATAATAATTATATTTAAAATTATAAAAATAAATATATTAGTTAAGCAAATTATTAAATATAAAAACTAAAAAGTACTTATATAATGAGAAAAAGTCAAAGAAGAAAAAGTTATTAGAAAAAAGTTATTGGACAAGAATTAAATAAATATACTCCCCATAAAGAATTTATAATTTAATTATTCCCCTTTATAAAATATAAAAGTTAAAAAAAATAAAATGAAGAATAAAGGAAAATATTTAGAACTATTCTTAAATTATTCCCTTTTTAGAAAGCTTAATAATCTAGTAATTAATATCTTTAGTGGTAAATTTAAGGCTCTCAAGAAAGCTTTTTACCCTCCTTTATCAAATGTAAATTAAACGGATATTACAAAAGTTATATATTCGGACCCGGTGATTATTAATAAAAAAATAACTTTCAAAATAATAATTAAAACGATTAATAAATTAAAGAAATGTAAAGTTTTTAAATTAAACGGAATTCCGAAGAACTTGTTAATAATGCTAATATTATTATCTAAAAAGGATTCTATTTACCTATTTTAAGTTTATTTTAAGATTAATTATTACTTTTATAAATCCAAGGAAATTAAAACGGTTATTCTAAAGTAAAAACTATAAACTATTTATACTCCTTTATACATTAAGGAAAGCTTTAAAAACGGTAATTATAAATAAATAGTTACGTAAAAAATATGGACTTTTCCTTAACTAGTAAATAAATATAAAGAGAAAAAAGTTTATAAAAATAACTTTTAAAGGTTTAATTAATAATATATATATAATATAAAATTGTAAGTAAAATTACGTAATAAATCTTTTTCTTTGAAAGTAATTAAAGCCTTTGATAAGATAAATTATTAAAGATTATTACATAATATATGAAATTTTTATTTTATTTTATTTTATAAATTGAAAAAAAAAGATTTTTAAACAAAAAAATAATACCAATTAATTTAAATAAAGTTAACTATAATTGAAATACTTTAAAACTTATTTATTTATTTGATATTTTTCTTTTTCTTTAAAAATCCGTTAATTAAAGAATTAATGAAATTAAATAAAAGGTTGAAATAGAGCTTTTATTAATAAGATTTACTTTTTAATTTATAACACGTTTATCTATATAAACTATTTAAAATTAAAATAAACTTATAGGGTTTACGTATAATAAATAAGGATCTATAACTTTTAATTTATATTATATAAATATAAATTTATCGATATAAGTAAGAGCTTAAAACTATATATTATAAAAAATAGAATAAATTTAAATAAAGTCATAATAAAACCGGAACTTGATATTAAGGCTTTTAACCTTTAAGTCAATAAGAAGCTTAATTAAAAGGATTATATAAAAAAGATTTGAAAAGAGATAATTCCATAAGAAAAAGGCTTTACTTAATCTATAATATTAACGTAAAAAGTTACCTTATAGAAGGTTAAAACGGTTTATTAGATATTAATAAAGCCGGTTATAACGTATACGGTAATTATTTAATACGTATTTAAACATACCCTTAAAGATGAAAAGGAATTTATTTGATAATTATAAAAGGTTTAAAATTTATACTTAAAAGTAATTAATAACGCTTATAAATCGACCCTTATTCCGATATTAAAGTCTGAAGTCTTTATGTTATTAATTAAATTTTTTCTCGATTAAAGAATTACTTAAATAAGACTTAAAAGGGGTATATACCCGGTTACGTTGATAAAAAAACAAATAGATCCGTTTAAACTCCAGGAAGTCTTAAATGAAAAGGGACAGAAAAAAGAAGTCTATCTTTTTTATTAAGGTAAAACGGGAACATACTAAAAAGGAAATTGAGTTAACTTATATTTAAAAGGTTAGTATAAATACGTAGAAATCGTTACCCGGTATAAAGGAAATAAAGGTTAAAAGGGTTATAAAAATAAAAATAACAATAAATAATAAGTAAATTATAACGTAATAAATTAAACTTTAATGTAAATATAAAGGGTTAATACTTTAAAAATAGTGGTATCCAGCTTAAAATAATAAGGAGACTATTAATAAATACCTTTACCGTTACAGGATTATAAGAAACGGTAATAATACGTTAAAACTCTAATTTCGGACGGGTAAAAATAACTTAATTTACTTTTTCTTTATTATATATATTAATAGTTAAATAAATATGAATTATAAATATAGGTAAAGAAAATAAAACGTTTTATATATATTAATCTCTTATTTATTATTTATAGGGATCAAGATAAAATTAATTAAGAAAGCGGAAATTAATATTTCTCGTTAAATATTAATTATTGAAAAAAATATTTAAAAAGCCGTTAGATTTGTGATATCTATGGATTTATTATTATAATTTAATTTAATCGATATAAATATAAGAAATAAAGTTACTAAAAACCTTATTAAGAAACCCCGTCGTTAATCCTGGAATAAAAAGATATAATAAAAAAACTATATTTAATAAGGGTTTAAGGCCATTAACGTTAAACATTATAAAAGAACTTAATATAAACGGTAATAACGTTTATTTAAAGGATATTATATATAAATAAATAATAATAACATGTATATTTACAAAAACATTTAACAATATAATTTAAGACGAGAATATAAGGCGAATCTATAAAGTAAAGGAAACGATATAAAGCTAAAAGTAACGGATAGAATAATTCAGTTATAACATTCTAAGTTTTATTAGAAAAAGCGTATAAATAAAATGTTATTCTTTAAACGATTATAAATACTTTTAATCCTTTGAAATAAGAATAGAAATTAAGTAAATATTAATTTTTAATCTTAACGTTATAAATATCAGGTTTTTACGGTTATTAATAACGCTTAATAGCCGATTATTAAGCAACGCCGGAACTAACTTAACTAGATCCGTAGTATAAATCAATTAATCGATTGATTATATTTTTTTAATTCCGGGATTAATAACGGGGTTACTTAAAAAGGTTTTTAATAACTTTGTTTATTTTATTAAGTATATTAAAATATAGGAATAAATCCGCAATTCTCAAAATCTTAAAAATTACATTAATTATTTTTTTTAATAATTTAATTAATTTTTTATATTTAATATTTAACGATAATTATTAAGTTCCGCTTTTTTAATTAATTCTATCTTCATCCTTATAAATAATAAATAAAAGATAAATATATACATAATGTTTTGCTTCCTTTACTTATACTTATAATTAATATCTATATAATTACCGGTATATAAAATTAAAAGGAAGTAAATTAAGCCGTTTTTATCCGTTTAAAGTTAAATTATTAACGTATTATTATCCTTTCTTATAATCTTGTAACGACAAAAAAGCGTTAGAAAAAAATCTTACCTTAATGGCGACGAATGAATGGACCTTAGAGGTCCAAGACGATGCGTATACGTATAACTTGAACGATAACGAGGCCAATATTTTAATTGTAATAAGTATAAATAATATAATAGTTAAGAATGAAAAAGTAAAGGGCAAATAACTTATATTAATAAAAATAACGGGAAATCGTATAAATATCGCGATAATAACGCGATAAACGGCTATTAGATTAAATAAACGAATTAAACTTAATGAGATATACATAAAAGATACGCGTAAAACGCATAAAAGGGTAATAAGTAAAAAGGACGTCAAAAAGATTAAAGTAATAATAACAGTAAAGAGAAAAAGCGATAGATATACATAAAGTAAATATAAAAATAACGGTATTAAGAATATAAAAAAAGGAGGTAAATATAAGGAAGTTAAGAAGCTCATAAAGAATTAAATATAAAAAAAAAAAAAATAATACGTTAAACGCGTTAAAAAATTAAAAATAAGAGAAAAAGCGGTAAAAACCTTAAAATAAACTACTTATAACGGAATAAACGGTTATTACGTTAAAAATTTATTAATACTATAAATAAAATTATAAAAAATAAAAGATTTCTATAGGGAAAAAAGTAAAAAATAGGGGCGGGATTAAAGGAATTAAAGTAATTAAGGGGAGCTGAAGAGGCGGCGATGAAAATACTGGTAAAGGGCGGCAGTAAAAATTAAAAAGTAAATATACGAAGTAAAAAAGCGTCGGTAAAAGCCCTTTAAGTAAAAGAAACTTAGGGAACGAAGGTTATAAAGAAAGGGCATATAATAACTAAAAAGGAAACAATACGGGTAAAAGAGAAAACAGTGACGTTAAAAAAAAAAAAAGAAAACGGTCATAACCCGTTTATTAATCAAGAAAGAAAGGAATACCGTTATAAAAATAAATCCTCTACAGCTTATAAAAACGTTTAAATTAATAGAAGAGTTATTAATAAAGTGAATTATTATTATATATAAATTATAAAGCGGAGGTATTTTTCTTAATATAGCGTTTTTAAAATTAAAAAAAAGCTTAAAGAAGTTGGATACGTAAATTAATAAAAGTAAATTTAGAATAATAAAAATATTAGAATAATTATTCATATTTGTCTATAGGAGATAAGTATATAAGGTCTTCGAGCCCAGCAGGACCAGGGTTGCAGTAGTCTGCCTGACCATTGCTCTTCCCAATGAGGACAAACGGATCTCGTCCAGTGTTGAATCCCAGATCAGATTATCACAATTTGTATGCACGAGATGGATATGCACGGGCTTCGGGCCCAGCAAAGCCAGAGTTGTAGTCATCTGATTCGACGCTGGTCTTCCCAACAATGACAAATTCTGCTCGTCCGCCGTCGAATCCCGGATTGAGATATCATATTTGTCTACAGGAGATATCTGAGAAAGCCAGACTGATGCTGGTCTGATTTGACGTTACTCTTCCCAAAACGGACAAATGGATCTGGTCTGCCGTCGAGGCCCAGGTCCGAGTATCACATTTATCTGCGGAAATGGATGTGTGGGGGTTCGGGCCCAGCAGAACCAGAGTTACCGAAGCTGAGCTATACTCTCCCCAATGCTGAGGGTGCAGTACAATCGAGATCCCCACGGACCTGGCGAATACGAGTGCGATTCCTCAGTAATAACCTGGAGGAGCACCCGAGTCCCCGATAGCTTTTCCACTTATCCTGAGAGAATTACGGGGCAAGATATCCTGAATCTTGCCCACCCTCACCTTGAGGTGAATCATGTATATGCATAGCTTCAGTATTGGCTCGATTCTCTTGCTTTGCCGCTGCAGGATTTTCTTGGCCCTGGATTACACCATTGATACCGCCGTCGTATGGCTGTGGCCAGGCCTGCAAGTAGGCAGGAAGCTTAATCGTGAAATACTCTATTACTCAGGGTTAACAGGCCAATCAAAGACATCGTAAACATCTCTTATCCATGCTGAGAGATACGTAAATAAGACGGAAACATTTCTCACGCGTTTATGTCCAGAGCCAGATCGCAAATTTCTTCGAAGGAGTAAGCGGTCGATCTTATCTCTGATGTAAGGGTCTCGGGGCAAGCAGAGCCGACTCAGCTTTTCTGGTATCCAATAATGGGCTCATTAGCAATTCCAGCCCGCAGAAAATGTCTCTGAATCACAATGTCCAGACAAATGCATATACATTTTAGCCGAAGAACGACACATTTAATCCAACGTTGAATGCGGAGAGGAACTGATCACATTTCCAACTATTGCCCCAATGGCGAAACGACAGCTAGTGCTGCATTATAATCATGTATAGGGATTAAGGGTGAAGCAAAATGACAGCGAGTACTGCAATGTAATTATTTCGCAAGAGCAAGGAATAAAAATACTTATAATATATCGCTACTTACGCCGATCATCCTGCGCCCCATAATAGCGCATTACGAGCCGTGTCTCTGGAGTCTAGGCTCGATATACGTCGCCGATCCTGTATGCAAGATGTCGACATTTGCTGCATTAGGGTAAAAGCAACTCCAATAACACCTGATCGGATCCTGCCTCCCTTTGCCAGGATGGTCTACGATTGGGTCTCTTTTTACGATAGAGTGTCGGGATGGCTTATTCAGATCCCTTTGGGCATCTCCACTCCGAGGCGCGGGCGGCGTGCCTTCTCCACAGAATAGGTGGAGCTCTGCGATTGAGTCTTACTCGAGGTTTCAAATACGCTTTTTTAATTGCTTGTGGACTAAACTTTAAGAGGAATAATAATTTAAGGGGAGGGAAAAGTAGACAACATCGGGACGGCGGGCGTTAACTTCAAGGTTGGAAGAAACATTCGAGCTCTGCTTTACGTTAACGCAATTCTCCGCAGGTACAAAAGCTGATGGGCGGATCGCACTGGCCTTGGAGCCGCAGCCGCAGCCGTTACAAAATTTTCACTTGGACCAATCAGAGAATTAACGCCCTCGGCAATTACCCAATTATGTATACCATTGTGACTTGCCCATGTCAGTGGGAAGTTGTAGTCCACTACAAGCGCCGAAAGCACCCAGACATTTCGTAGAAATTTGTGGTAGTTCTCGAGCCTCGAGGACATCTCAGAGATGCGGCGTAGTCAAGCTGAAGTGGCTTAAAGGCGGTTAATAAGTTGTGTCTCCTTCTTCTGAAAAATTTATTAATTAATTAACTTTGCTGGCGAGGAATCGACTAGTCGCCACGCGATAAGCAAGTGTTTTTTAAGGGTGATCCTCGAGCCCACCGCCAGGCTTGTAAAAGGTGATACTTCATGGCAAGCGAGAAGCTCTAGTTGGTTGCTCGCCATCGACAGAGGCTGGAGGCTAGGTGTAAATCCAATTGAATTATACAGGCCAAAGCAGGCTTAACACCGTAAAGAGTATAAGCGGACTGTCTTCCGACCGGCCAAGATATACGTAGCGTACGACGGCGTATCGTAGATAGCGCGTTAAATTACTCGCCCAATGGAATAGTTTTGGGCTGAGTGACGATATACTATTAATTAAAACTTATCGAATGCTTCCCACTAATTACTTAAAGGGTAATCTGACAGACTAGTCACCGCCAGGCGATATTTGCCTTTCTTAATAATAGGGACACTTAAGAATCCCTAACGGTTTCCGCGCTGCTTCTATTCTGCCTATACGTAAGTTAAGACTTGTTCGCTCCTGATCCCTGGTCTGTAAGCTTTATAGGTGTTATAACGTTCGGGTAGATATAATATGCTTCTTCATAAGAGTTCCTTGCCAGAAATCCTGTCCCCTCTACTGGCCTCTGTTCGAATCGAACTTACTTCTTTGTGAGATGGCGCCTTCCTTCGTGGCTGACCAGAATTTTGACCGTGCAGCGTGGTGTTCGACAAAAACACTATGATCCGTATTATAAGATTTATTCACTCATTCTTCATCTGAAGTAAGCCTTCGCTCCAAATACTCCATGGCCTCTCTTTACGCCCGCAGACGCTCTTTCAGCGCTTTCCTCCCTTGAATGGCACTTTCCACTGCTTTCTCCGCCATTGCCATGTCTTTATATACAATATTAAGCGCTACCTCACACGTTTGCTCCCCTGCAGCAAAGGCTTTTACCCGCTGCTTAAGCATATTTATATCGCTCTTCCCCGTACCGACAGCGGTCGTCGCCTTTGAATGCAAATCCTCGAGCGTTTTCTTGACTCCATTTACGCCAGAAACCTCGATCTCGTCGTATTGCCTTATTATTGCTTCGATTCGATCTAAATCTCGCAATACGAAATCGTATCCGTCAACGGTATACTGTAAGTCCAGCCGCAGCTTTTCTAGCTCCAATATAAACAGATTAATTACTATTTTACGGTTCCTTACCAACGCTTTGGCCTTCTTAGATCTCGTTTGTTTCTTGGATATTGACTCCAACGTAATATCGATTTAGTGATTATACTTAGCTTTATTTATATTAGCAGAGGCCAGCCCACCGTGCTATACCGCGTTATCTTCTAATCTATCATTTCCAATATCTGGCCTTGGTTCTTCGGTGTCTGTTTTGGCGTCTGGGTTAATACGGATATTCCTTACTATGATATCCGGGGTTAACCCCTTATATAATATGACTGGAATCCATGCTAGACAGGACTTTACCAGGGGTGGAGCGAATTAGCCGGAGAAATGCTATTACCAAGATATGGACCCCGTAATCCCAGCCGTTAAGCTATATGGGGGTTGATCTTCGAAGGAAATCCCACGGCGCGGCCGACTTATTAAGACAGATTGAATTCAATATCGAGTCTCTTGCCGTATTCTTACCATTGCCGGGAAGAGAGTCATAATACTCGGCCATTCGCGCATCCCGATTAAGGATGGCCAGACTCTAATGATTTAAGGATCTATCGTGAATAGGGATGGGTAATTGCCGAGCTGGAACAGATGATTTTGATATCTCAATTTGCCGTGGTTGATTAAAGCTGAAGTAGGATGGGTTGAATATAAAGACTCGAAAGCTCCTTGGAAATTTACTTTACGAATCTGCGATACGAATGCAGGGCGTAATCCTCGCTCTGGGGCGGTATTGCTTGCTCCGCGTAATGAAGCTGCAGTGGTGTTACCTTTTCGAACATTTCGAGGGGGAGCGCTGGAGAAAAATGGTAAGGTCTCCGAGCTGTCCTTAGCTCCATTAAGCTCCAAAGTCCTAGGCGAAACAGAGAAAAGCGACGTCCTCGTCGGTACTACCACTGGGTATATCATTATAATTGCCTTGTCGGTGGTAAAGGTGACTGAGGTGAAGCTCCGGGTGCATTTTGAAGTGCATAGCATATGTGGTGGTTAATGGGTAACGGCCATTGAGGCTGAAGTAGTAGTAACAAATTGACAAGCCGAGAAATTGTCTTATGCCCACCCGTGAAATAGTCGTGGATTTGTGGGTATTGGCCATGAGCTGAACCGTTCAAAAACGTGATCTCCGTAGTTTTACCGTGGTCGTATACTTCTTGGGTAGCGTAGTGGCTGACTAAGGTGTTATCGGAATTGCTTGTGGGTATGTTGCTGAGCTTACTGAATAAGCAATGGAGTGCTTGCTCCCTGTGTCGTGGCCTTTGTGTTGACTATAAGGCTTATATGACTGACGATGCTTGTTGAGCCCGATCATGTTGTATAACATGTCTCATTTAAATTGTTCGTCGTCTCAAGAGGTGGGAAGCCCGGCTCCAGGCTTCGGAAGTGTCGAGTGATTCAACGGGCCAAACAGACAGACGGCCAGGAGTGTATATAGTCCATAATCTCGTTTACCAGGCACGGAGGTAGGTCGCAGGTGACGCCTCAAATCACTCCTTGCTCTTGCACCTCCACCACCATCTTCTCGTCCCCTGGGTATGCCTACCCGCTCTTCCCCGTCCAACGCTCAACTCCTGGTATACAAGCCTCGTCATAAGCCGTCGATTTCGAGATGTTTGGTAGGTACGTGGGGGGTCGAACCGCCATCCTCCGGGTTATGAGCCCGGCGTGCTGCACGTTATACTAACAGCCTGGGTATCTGTCAGCCTAGGTGTAGGCATGGTGGTATTGTTGCGGGCATGGAGTGTCACTGAGCCGTCATGCGAGCGGTGCCAAGACACTCCCATAACACGTGTATATCTCATCACCTGGCCGTACATCCCAGATTAACTGGGTGTATCCTGTAGTCTTCTTTTATAGATCTATCTTTATAGATTATACTTAATTCATATTACCTTATTATACTTATACGTTTATATATATAATAGTTATAAACCCGGTTATATATATTTAATATATTTATTAAAGATTTAAATTATTTATTTAATAATTAAATCGTATAAATATAACCTTTAAGTTATATACTTAAAGGATAATATATAAAGACTCGAATAAAAATTATAAAAAGACCGATTTTTCTTTCTTTTATTAATTAATTAATTAATTTACAATAAGCTTTTATAAAATAAAGTTCGTTAATTCTAAAAATTAAAACGTAAAGTTATTTATCGTTAAAAGAAAGGTAACGGGATATTATATTTGAAATCTTATAAACTTTACCCTTAATATTAAGCTTAAAATCTTGATAAAACCCGATAAATTAGAAAATCTTTAAGTCTTAAGCGATGAAATTATAAATATTATAATTATATATAAAATACGTATAATATAATATAAGAATTACGTATTACGATAAGAAAAACAGGATGCTTTATTAATAAAACTTAACGATTTTATTTAATTATTAATTAATAAGGTAAATTTTATCTACCTTTAAGACGTAAAAGTCCATTTATAAGACTTCCTTTAAGCCCTTTAATTAAAAATAGCACCCTTAAACTCCGCCCGTTTTTTAAAAGTAAAAAAAAAGTATTATTATATTAAAACCGGTTTTAAATCTCGATAAAGTCTTAAGTTTTAAATAAATAAATAAGTATATATACTTATATAAGCCAGGAATAATCGTTTTATAAAAGCCTTAAATTATAAACGTATATTTTATGATTTTCTAATATTAATAAAAAAATATATATTAATATTATTTTAAATATATAAGTTTAATATTAAAAACGTAATAAATTACTTTATAATCCTTGTTACCGTTAAAAAGAAATTTAAATATTATATCTGACTTTATAATGTAAAGAAGATAACTTTAACGTATTTAATGTTTATAATTAACAATAAGAAAACCGGTAATAATAATACTTTAAAGGAATTAATAAAATTAACCTATAAAAGTAATATAATTAAGTTAGCTAAATACTTATACGGTATAAAATATTAATTTAACAAGTATAATTACCTTTAAAGTGATCGGTTTAATAAGTTAATAAATTTTAAATAAAACTTAATTATTATAAAAAAAATAAAAAATAAACTTAAAAACTAAAAAAACTAAAAAGAAGGTTAATAAAACTCTTAAGAAGTTTAAAAATATTAAATAAAAGGAAAAACCGTTATTAATATTATTAAATAATAAATACGGAGCTTTTATTATCCTAGGAAATATAAATTTTAAATCATTTTAAATTATAAATAGGGGCTTTATAGTTTATAATTATAATAATATTATAAGAAACCGTTTTGTTAAAGAAGTAAATAATAAAAATAATATTATCGTTATAAGTATTAATAATAATAAAGTTAAAGTATACGGAAATATTACCCTTTATATCGATAAATTTATTAAGGGAAAGGTTAAAATTACGTTTATAAAAATGGTTTATATTTTAGACTTTATAATGAACTGCTTATTTAATAATATTCTTAAGTAAAAAAGTATATATTTTAAATAATAAGAATATATACTTATTTATAAAGGATAACCTAGAATATTATAAAAATATATCGGTAATCTTTATATCCTTAAAAATAATATTAAATAATAAGATATTAATAGTACTTTTATAATTAATAAAGTTATTTTAAAACGATTAATAAAGTTATTAATAAAATTAAGAATAATAGCGGAATAATATTAATTCCTTATTTATATTAATAACGATTCTATTTAATATTTCGTAAAAGTAATTAAAAGGATAAAGATTATAAATAAAAACAAGGTTTTAAAGATAAATAATTATAAAGTTTATATCTTATTAAAGGCTTATTAAATCATGTTAAGGTTATTATATAAAATAAAGATTTTATTAATACCTTTCTATCGAATTATTTATAATCTTATATAAATAAATATTATAATAAATTATAATTAATAAATATTATATATCGCTTATTCTAAATACGATTTTTAAATAATATATATTTATAGGTATAAGTTAAAAGTAAGTAATATTTTACGGAAAGTTATTAAAATGATTAAGACCCGATTTTATTACGATATAGCCTTTATTTAATGAAATAATAAAATATTATTGGGATTTAAGTTTAATAACCTTATTAATAAGCTTAATATTATTTTTAAATTATTAATATTAAATACCGTAATATAAAACGGACATTTAAAACGGAAGGGTAAATTATTTGTTATTAAAGTACGGGCAATAAATTTATAAGTAAATTTATTTTAATTCTTATGGCTATAAATTGTATAAACGGCCGGTTTCCTTATAAATTAAATATTAATGAAGAAGCACTTATAAACTATATTATTTAAAAAAATTAATAATCTTAAAGTTAAACCTTTAATACTTAAAATACTATAACTATAAAGCTTATTTACTTAATAAGTTTATTTTAAGGAAAAAAAAGTTTATATTAAAAGTATATATTAATTTCCTTATTAATTATTATAATATTAATATCTATAATATTTAAATATTTAATTAAAGAAAAGTTATCTGTATTTAAAACGTTTTTTTTTAACGACAAGGAATTCTATAAAGTAAATAAAATCGATATAACTTAAATTAAAAATAAGTTATTCCTTAAGGTTTTATTAATAAATATTATATATTTTATAATAACGATTAATAATAAGGAAAATAAAAAAAATAAATAAAACGAAATTATTAAGATAAAACCTTTAAAAAAAATATAAAGAATAATAATAAATATATCCCTTTTTATTAACTTTAACGTCTATAAACTATAACTTTATAAATAAGGATAACGCCGGGGGTAATAATAATAACAGTAATAGTTCCGGGGGAAGTAATAATAACGATAATAAAAGTAACATTTTATTTACTTTAATATTAACTTTAAAGCTTACCTTAAAGCCTAAAAAAAGAAATAATAATAAATCGGACTTTAATATAAATAATATTATTAAAAAAAAAGGGTTGAATAAAGTATAAAGAAAGTAAACTATATTATAGTTTTTAATTTAATTAGAAATAATTTAAAGCTATCATATTACGTAGTATTTACTGCCTTTCTATTATTATTTAAGCTTTATAAAAATAATAAGATATTTTCTTATTTATTGAAATTAATAATTAAGGATACGTTTTACCATAATACCTTATTCTTTAAGCTGAAATACTATTATTATATATTAAAATATCTATATACCGCGGGTTTTAAATCAATAATTAAAGTAAAACTTAACTTACTTAAAGTAAAAAGAATATAGAAAAAGGTCTTATTTAATTATATAAAAAAAGCGAATAAAATACTTATCTTAATTACCTAAGTATTTAAATATAGATTTAATAATAAAAGGTAACTTATAAAGTATAAAGCGAAGCTTTATATAAAAAATAATTTATAAAAGACTAAATAAAATATATTTACCGTTACTTTCATAATAAAAGTCTTAAGAATACTTATAATTATTATAATTATATTCGATTTAAAAATAAAGCAATAAAATATTATTAATATATTTATTAATAATAATATAAATAAACCTATATATATTAAATTACCGGAAGGGTATAAAGGTAAAGCCTTACTTTTTTTACTTTAAGCTTTATATAAATTAAAATAATTATTAATATTATAATTCCAGAATCTCTTATAAATATTATTAAATTTAAGCTTAAAATAGGTCCCGGAAATTAAATATTTTTTTATTAATAATTATATAATAGTTTTCTTCTTTATAAATAATATCGTTATTATTTATAATTAAAAAAATAATTAAAAAGTAAATAACTTTTAAAGTTAATTCTTTTAAAGATATAAAATAAGAAACTTAAGTAAGTTTAAGTAGTTTTTAAATATAAAAATAATATTAAATAGATTAACTTATTAAATCTGCTTATATTAAAATAATTATATTAATAAACTTATAGTTAAATTTAATATTATAATAATAAATTAAGCTTTTAAAGTATTTCTATATAATATTAATATATTTATTAAGAATACCGATTAAGTAATACCTAAAGAAATTTACGTATATTAATAGTTTATCGGCTTAATTAACTTTATTACCGTAACGATAAAAATAAATATAGTTTTTTTAACTTTAAAGCTATTTAAGTTCCTTATAAACTTATTATAATATTATTAAAAATTAGTTATATAAATGTTACAATATTTCATTTATATAAAATATTATATATTTATTTATAAGAACCTATATGAATGAAATGGCGACGAACAAAGGGACCCCAGAGGTTTAAAACGATGCGTATATGTATAGCTCTAATAGCAGTAAGGGAAGTATATTAAATACGATAAGTGGAAATAACGTAATGGTTAAAAATAAAGTAATAAACGGGTAAATAACCTATATTAATAGAAACAACAATAATATATACGGGTAATATAATAATAATAAGCCGGATAACGCTTAGAATAAATAAAGGAATTAAGGTTAATAAAATACGTATATTAAAGCGCGTAAAACGCATATTAATAATATAGAAATAATAAGTAAATAAAAGGGTAAAAAGGCCGTTACGGTATTAATAATAAAGGGTATAAACGGGGGGAAAAAGCGGGAAAACCGCGGTAAAAATACTATTAAGGGTATATAAAAAGGAAATAAAATTAATAAAAAGGATAAGACCTTAAAAGATTAAAAGTAAAAAGCGGAGATAATACGTCGCCCGGTAAATAAGGGCGAAAGGGCAATAAAGGAAATAATAAAAACCCTAAAAGGACTCCTTATAATAAAATAAAAGGATATTATATTAAAGACTTAACCGATATTATAAATTGGATTAAAAAGCATAAAAGACTTCTTTATAAAGGTAAAAATAAAACTGGGGGAAACGGAGCGCTTATAGGGCTTTTAAAAAGCGGAAGTAAAAACATTAATAAAAAGTAAAAACGGCGGCTTAAAATTAAGGGTATAAAGTAAAAATATAAAAACGGTAATCTTTTAAATAAAAGAAAGTTAAACGATAAAAGTAATAAAAAAGGTATCCGCGGTAGAAAATAAAAGGATAATGGAAAAAAAAGTAATTATATTAAGGAAAATAAAAATAATTATAATCCGTTTATTTAATAATAAAGAGAAAAACGTAACTATAAAAGTAAATCTATTATAGTTAATAAAAGCTTTTAAAATAATAATGGAATTATTAATAAAACAGATTATTATAATATATAAAATATAAAATAAAAATATTCTCCTTAATATAACGTTATTAAAAGCGAAAAAAAACTTAAAGAAATTTAAGGTTTAAATTAATAAAAAAGAATATAAGTTAATTAAAGTTTTAAAATAATTATTTACCGTTATAATAAATAAAATATATTTATTACGTTTTATAGAAACCGAAAAAAAAGCTATATTAAAGAATATGGAAAAAAAGAATACGGTTTTTTACCCAAGGCTTAAGATTATTAACTATAGGCTTCCTCCGGTAGTAAAAAGACTTAATTCCTTAAGACGTATGAAAAGGTATTTTATTATTATATTAAGTATAATATTAATAAAAAAAATATAATAGCGTTTTAAATAAAAAGATTATTAAAAAGGGATTATTTAAAATAACTTAATTATAAAATAAAGCGGCGGATATTTATTAATATTTTAAATATTAAAATTATAAATATATTATTATAAAATACCTTAATATTATAAAATATATAATTTACGTTAAAAGTTATAATACTTATAAGTATATAAAGTTAATAATTAGAAAGCTTATAAAGGGCTCGTTTAAATACGTTATATATAATAAGGAAGGATTTTTAATATAGGATTTTAAATATATAATAAGAATTAAAGAAATAAAACGTAAGGAGACCTAGATAACCATAAAAATTTAATAATATAATATATACGGAACTGATCCAACGGGTTAATTAAAAATAATTTTAAAACGTAAACTTAATTAATTAAATAATAAAGGGTAAATAATAATAACGGATAAAATAAAGAAAAGGAAACTTTTTATAATCTTAACTTTAAGGGTTAACCGTCTTACGTTTTTAATAATAATCGGGAAGGTATTAAGTTAAAAAACGCTTAACTTTAATAAGAAGTCTATAACTTAAACGGGTATAAATAAAGAAGCCTTTATAAAAGTTAATATATAATATATTAACGCTTTTAAAAATAATATAATATAACGTCCGTAATAAAAAAATTAAAGTAATAACATTAATATTTAAGTTTAAAAAAGTTAAAAATATTAATATTATAATAATATAAAAACTATTATATAACCTATATATATATTTATTTATTAACCCAAAAGAAAGGTTCTATATAACCTTTAAAGGGGATAAAATAATCAGAATATACTTTTTTTATAAATAAGCGGCTTAATATAAATAATTAAGATATTACTTATTATAATAAAAACCTTTATATATTCTATATTATAAAAAAAGGGGACGTAAAAGGCAACCTTAATATTTATAACGTATATAATCTGCCACTGATTAAGAAAAAAAAACCGTTTATAATATTATTACTTAAAGAAATCTTAATTACTTTAAATAAATATATATTATTTAAAAACTTTAATTTATATTACTATATATAAAATGAAAAAGGATATATAATAAACTATGTTAAATCGGATAACCTATTAATAATTATTATTTAAGCTAATTTTTTATTATTAATATTATAAAGGATTATTACGTAAAAAAATCGTAAATTTAAAATAATAATTAATTTAACCTTTAATATAGAAAAGGTTACCGGCGTAATTATAATATATAAACTATAAAAGGACTTAAAATATAACGCGGATTATATACCGATATAAATAACTTTAAATTAAACCGTTAATATAACCTTATTATTATTAGTAAGGAAAGCGTGCAAAATAGTTAAAATAATAAAGGTTTATATAAAAACGGAGGAAACAATAATATAATTTATAAACCTCCCTTAATTAAATAATAAAGATTAAATTAACCTTTTTATAAAGTAAATAATAAAAATATTAAATAAAATAATCGATAAAATAATCTTAATAATAAAGCCTTTTTAAAAAGCTAAAACTTATTAAAATAAAGGATATATAACCGTAAATATAAAGGTAAAAAGGTTAATAAAATAAACTTTTAAATATAAAAATTAAAAAATACTTAATTAATTAAGGGTTACTTAAAAAAAAAAAGATTATTAAAAAGGTTAAGTAAATATACTTTGGGTTTATAATATATAATTTAATAATTTTACCTCGTAATATTTAAAACTTAATAAAGTATAATAAAGAATAAAGTAAGAAATTAAAGTTTATCCTTAAATTCCCGCCTTTTAAAAGACCCGATAATGTATTAACTAATATTTTTAACGGTAAAATTAAAACCCTTAAAAAAACATTTTTCTTTTTTCCGTTAAAAGTTAACTTAAATAATATTAATAATATTATATACCTTAATCCCATATTAATAAATAAAATAATAATATAAAATATAATAATTAAAATAATTAAAATAATTAATAAATTAAAGAAAAATAAAGCCCTGGGATTAAATAAAATCCTTAATAGATTCCTATTAATAATAATATTATTATTTAAGAAGGTTTTTACTTATTTCTTTTAAATATATTTTAACGTTAATTACTATTTACATAAATTTAAGGAAATAAAGATAATTATCCTTAAAAAGTTTATTAAGCCGGATTATTTTAAAATAAAGTTTTATAAACTTATTATATTCTTTTATACGTTAAGGAAAACCTTAAAAATAATAATAGCGAAGATCCTTAATAATTATATAAATACTTACGGATTTCTCCCCGATTAATAAATAAAGGTGAAAAAAGGTTAATTAATAAAATTAATTTTTAAAAAACTAATTAACGGTATATATATAATATAAGGTTATAAGAAAAAGTATATTATAAATCTTCTTTCTTTTAATATTATAAATACTTTTAATAAAATAAATTATTAAAAATTATTATATAACTTAAAGAAAAAAAAGATATTATTTTTTTTATTTAAATAAATAAAAAGTTTCTTAAGCGATTAAATTACATTAATTAACCTAAGATAAAAAATAAGCCCGATAAAGCCCGTTATAATAAGGATTCCTTAAAAATCGCTTATTTCTTTCATACTATTTTTATTTTTTAATAATTTATTAATTAAAAAGTTTATTAAGTTAAAATAAAAGGTTTAAATTAAAGGCTTTATTAATAACTTTTATTTTTTAATTTATAATATTTTTATATATGTAAATTATCTGGAATTAAAATAAGCTTATAAAGTCTATCTTTAATAAGTAAAAACTTATAAGGCTTAATTTACGCTATATAAATATAAGTTTATTTATATAATTAAAAGCTTAAAACTATATAATATAATAATTATAATAAACTTAAGTAAAATTACGGTAAAGCCGGATATTAATATTAAAGTCCTTAATTTTTAAATAAATAAGAAATTTAATTAAAAGGATTATATAAGAAAAGTATAAAAAAAGATAACTTTATAAAAAAGGGGCCTTATTTATCTTATTATATTAATATGGAAAGCTACGTTATAAAAGGCCCGGACTATTTATTAAGCCGTAATAAATTTAATTATAATATATATTATAGTTATTTAATATATATTTAAAAGTACTCCGGGATATAGGAAAGAGCCTATTTAAATATTATAAAAAGTTTAAAACCGATATTTAAGAACAATTAATAATACTTATAAAATAACCCTTATCTTAATATTAAAGTTTAAGGTTTTTATACCGTTAATTAAGGTTTTATTGGATTAAATAATCGCTTAAATAAAATTAAAAAAATATATATACTTAATTACGATAATAAGAAACGGGCGGATCCGTTAGAATCTTAATAAGCCTCGAGTTAAAAAGAGTAAATTAAAGATACTTATCCCTTTTTTTATTAAAATAAAGTAAAAATAAGTTAAAAAAAATTAATTTTATTAATATCCCGGAGGTTAATTTAAACGTATATAAACTCCCGTTAAACGTAAGAAAGACCGTGATTAAGGGGATTTAAAGAGTAAATACTATAGCGATTACTTTATAAATTACGATAAAGTAAAATAAACGTTAACGGAAATATAAAGACTTTATATTTTAAAGTTATTATTAGTTAATTCTTAACGATAAAAAGATTATTAATAAGTATCTCCGTTGTTATAATATTATAAGGAAAAATAATAATATATTAATAATTTAACTCCGGATAAATAAGAACGGTTTAACTTACTTCTTATTTATTATATATACCGGAAATCGGATAAATACCGGATATAAATATAAATAAAGAAAATAAAATATTATATATATTTTTATTTCTTATCCTTTATTTATAAAGGTTAAGTTAAAATTTATTATAAAAGTTAATACTTATAATTACCGTTAAATATTATTTATAAAGTAAAGTATCTAGATAACCGTTAAATTTATAATATTTACCGGACTACTATTATAATTTAGTTTCACTATAAAGATAAATAAACTTATTAAAAACCTTATAAAAAAGGCTTATTACCAGTTAAAAAAAAAAGGAAAAGCGGAAACCGGTTATATTAATTATATAAACCGGAAAGCATCTTTTATAACCATAAAGATATAATACTAAATGTTTATTAAAAGTCTTTAAAGGAGTTAACGGCAATAATAATATAAAAAAAATATATATTAAGTATATAAATATTAATAAAGATATTTAAAGGCGTTACGTAAAATTAAAGTAATATAAATATATAAAAAAGCGGAAGAATAACGAACTTAAAAGTAGCCTTTATAAGGATACGGTTATAATATTATGGATTTTCTTGGGGAAGTTAGAATATAAGAAGTATATAAATAGATTATTATTCTTTAAACGGCCGTTAATATCCTTTACCTTAAGGGATAAAGGATAAAGGCCTGGTAGACGCCGGTTTTTTACTTTAACGTTATAAGTATCAGGTTTTTACGGTTATTAATAAGGCTAAAAGGCCAAGTATTAAAGAACGCCGGAATTAGCTTAGCTAGATCCGTAGTATAAATCAATCAATTAATCAATATTTATTTATAATAAGCGTATTAAAGATTTCTATATTATATTTATAGCTTTATTTAATATATCCTTTATTAATAATACGGAGATATAATATAACTTATAAGGCTATATCTTTAAGCTTTTTAAAAGCTTAATTAATTAGAAAATAATAAAGTAAAAGACGGTAATAATAAGCTTTATTAAAGTTGAACTTTTTAACCTTACTTTTATAATAAAAAAGCTTATATAATAGAATTATTTCTTTAAATTAATTATATTAAATTTATTATATTTATTAAAGATTAAGTATAATAATACTTAAATAATCCATATAGTTTAAAGGATAAATTTATAGTTTATAATAAAACTCCGTTATATAAATATATATTATTATTAATTACGATAAGAATATTAAAAGAAAACGATTAATATTAAGTATATATTTATAATAAAGATATTAATAAACAGTTTTATAAAGCTTTTATTATTATAAAAATATAAGGAATTCGTTAAATGCTTTAACCTTAAAGATAATAAACCCCGGAAGAACTTTATATTATAATATGACTTAATAAAACCCCGGAAACGTTATTTTTAAGAGATTTAACTCTTAAAAAATCACGATTATAAGCCGGGTATATAATAATTTTTCCGGGTTCCCTTATTTTTACGATTTCCTTAATTTATAACTTTTTCTTACCGTATATTTAATAATAATTACTAAATAATATTATATAAAATAATACTTAAAACTTTATTAAATAAATATAAAGCTTTAGAGTTAATTAATATATTAAAATTTTATTATTATTATTGCTTTTAAGTTACCGATTTTTTTATTAAAACTCTAACTTCTTAAAAAACGTATTTTTCTTTATATAAGTTTCTTAGTTCCTTAATAAGCTTAATTATAATAAAAGAAGTAATTATATAAGGATATTTAGGATTATTATTAAATAATAATCTTAAGGGGATATATTAATTTAAATATAAGTATAATAATAATATTACGGATATAAAGTATTATTAAGCCGTTATATAAACGGTATTAAAATATTCTTATAATATATATATATCTTATTACCTAACCGTATATCCTAGATTAACTGGGTATATCCTACAGTCTTCTTTCATAAATCCATCTTCATAGATCATACTTAATTCATACTACCCCATTACACTTATACGTCCATGCGTGTAACAGTATCGCTTCTGTGAGGATCGGGGTGACTTATGACTGGAGTCACTCATGTATGACGACATAAGTAGGGTCGAAACCAAGCTATTGCTACCATTCTTATATTGCAACGGCGGTAATGGCTTAGGGTTTGCAGTTAAGGAGCTGGTCTGAAAAGGAGGTTTTACCCGTCCACTTGGGGTTTGATTTCGAATTGGTGTCAGCTGTTAGGGTGGTGTTAAGGTCAAATGGAATTCATCGCTGCTATCGTGGAGGATTTAGCATATTTGAGAAGCTTGCGAATGCTTAACATAAAAAAAAAACTATACCTCTCGTAAGAGCTATTATTATATATACTTAAAAACCTTTAATTTTAATTATTCTCTTATAGAATTATTAATTCTTTTATTTATATTATAGAACTAAAGAAAAATAATTATAAACTTTATATATAGTGTGGTAAATTCATGGTTAGATTTTGGTTAATAGCCGGTGAAAACGTACCCTCGGAATTCACCTTTTACCCTTATTACTTTATTACTCTATACCTACGTTATTTACCTTATTACCCAGTTATTTATAACCGTTTTTTATAATAAAAAGACTTAATCTTATGTTTTCTAAATAACTTCAAGTAATAATCACTGAGGAAAAGCAAGATTAAGTGATTTTCCAAGTAGTTTATACAAGAGGTACAGTTTTTTTTTTGTGCCAAGCATTCACAAGCTTCTCAAATATGCTAAATGCCTCGCTGGGCGGACTCGATTTCAACGGACGTAAGCGCGCATCGCGCGACTCCAATGCCTATGTTTATATTTATATCCATGCTCGTATCCTGGCTCGTTAGAGATTGCGGAACTGTGGGAAACAGGTATTAAGGCTTACGTCGTACTCGTCAAGGTTCCCACCTAGTCCAATTTCCGATACGTTGCCCTTCGCTTGCCTGCCTCCCACTCCACTTTGACGCTGACCTCCAGGTTCATTCTTGCCTGGCGGTTCATGACTCACCTCGTCCGCACACGGCTGGCATTTCGAAATGGGCTCTCCGTCACCGCTCCCCTCGTCCAGCTCGGTCTCGGCCTGGGAGCTTTATCTATGGACTGTAAGAGGGTGCAGGAGAAGTCGGCGCGGTCTAGCCAGCTTCCTTGAACCTTGCTCTGGTATCGGGCTTGCTTTACGTTGATGGGATACCTCGATAGCTCCTTTGATATCAGTTTGCGTTAGTTTCATGCCAAGAGGCGCTTTCCCTTTATGAGCCTTGCGAGGTCGTCCGTATAGTATCTGCTCTTCTTGAATACGAGTGCCAATTTGGTTGGGCAGTAACTCCTTTGCCTCCGATAATTGAACTTTATCACTAAGGTTGGCAAGTGATTATAGGACCGGCCTTGACAGATGCTTTAAGCAACAGATTCATTTTCAAGGATCTGTTCTGGTAACACGGTCCAATTGTTAATAATCCTATTCTTAAAGCTTTCCAATTTCCTGAGAGTCTCTTAAGATAGAAGACGATGTCTCTTAAGATTGTCGTTCCCGACTTCCTTGCGGAGATCTAGTTGCCATCTTCGAACTTGAGTCGCAGAGTTTCTGTCCTGTTTCCCGAGCTTCTCGATGTGCGTCCATACCCAACCAATCTTCTGGGACGTCTGCATTTGCATTGCTTCCAGGTGTTCCGTCCGATTAACAATTGTACGCCGGGCAAAGATCCAACGTCCTCCCAAGAGGTTGTGAGGACTAAATCTCTTTCAAGTCGGCCGCCTGAGATATGACCGATGTTGAGGCTGGTATATTTGTATTAGAAAGAATGGCCACCGGGCTCGATTTGGAGAGTAGAACGACTGGTCTGTAACCTAGTCGTAACCATCTTGAAGCCTGGCAGGTACTGGTGGTTTTCTGGCGAATTCGATAACAGGTGAATTGATCGTACGTTACAATGCGTATCAGTCAGACATACATGCGTTGTCATTGTTCAAGCTGAAGGTTTAATCGAGCCATGCTATTGTGAAAAGGTGGTCGCAAAGGCACATTTTGCCCACGCCTGCCCTGGTTCGTAACCCATCAAAAGATTTACATCCTTTACGAGCAGGCAGGATTGGCTGTGTTGGCACATATCGGCAATCTGGATCTATTTGTATCCACCTTGTCGCATCCCGCAGCTGCTCTTCTGCGATCCTACAGCTTTGGACGTGTTATTATTCTGCGAGCGGATCTTAAGCATATCATGTTGATAGTCCGTAACTGTCCGACGATTAGCTCCACAAAGCTGAAATACGATACAGGGTTCCATCCTCATACATAACGGTCGAGGCACCCAGATCCATTGACTGATGGCGGTGAGGAGTGTGCATTTAGGAGTCGGCGCATCTGTTAAATCAAGGGAGCTGCTGGATCCAATCTGATTTCCTTTTACTGCTCACCTACTTTCTCGATCACCTTTATCTATTCATTCACCTTACCAATACGTTGCAATTGCTTCGAATGGCGCCTCCGTATATCCAGGGAATGGGTTTTCCGCGGCGTCCTGCTGATGCCATATTAGAACTACAGAATACCAGGGCCAGCTTATAACGTTCGAGATGGATGTCTTCGAACGAGGAAGCGGCTTGGAAGGGTAGGAGCGTGTGAGAGTCAGGCGTCGCCTTAGCTCAGCGGCGCTGCTCAGCATCGTGATGATTTTGGGCGTGGTGTAGCAGAGTCATAAGGGCATCGGTGGTGGCCTCATACTGAAGGGCTTGCTGGAGGGCTTGCTGAAAGGTGTGCTCGTCTCTCAGGCCCTTCAGCCGAATAGAAACCAGCAGAAGCACATGCGCATCCAGTATTGGTGTAGGTGGTCAGGACGGCGAGCCACAGAAAAAAAAGCCGTTGTCCAAGCAGGTCCTCAATGGTGAGATGAAGAACTCAGGGATTTGGGTGAGCTGGCTCATATAAATCTCTAAGCTCCCCCGCACGGCCCCTGAAGAGCCGCTTAGCCGATAAGTGGCTATTCCGTATGTCCGGTAAATTAGCTAGTAGCAAAACTACACCCTAAAAAGGCCCCCGGGGAAACGTTGATACGTGGCCACCGTCGCAAAAAAATATGCATCACCAACAAGCAACCAACCATGCTCTCAAAGCTTCAGTACTCACAACTGTCTTTATGGTACTAAAACCCCGTCCAACTGAGGCAACACTCAACGCCCGTATGCAACAGGCTCAAAAACACCGCGATTTGTATGGGTAGTTCTAACCTAAGAGCTGAGCGAGGGCCCCGTCAAGCCAGTCCAGCTAGAGCGATGCCCAATCCTTATATGCCCCTACCAATCCTGCACTGGCTCGGACGTTCAAATACACACTCTGTACGTCCGAGAAGCTTGCTATGGTGTTTTTGATAGTGGATCACTCCTGGGGCAAGAGCATTTTTTGTTGGTGGCAAATTGTTAGGATCTCTGATGCACGGGGGTATTCCGCGGTTGTCTTGGCAGCCCCTGCATTGGAGACCCTGTCGCATAAAGGCCTACCAGACGGCCTTTTATTAATGGTATTACAGGTGCACCGGTGCATTAGGTGCGGTGAGTATACGGTTATTAAACGGTCCTTAAGATGGATATAAATACGGTCGTTATTACGGTATAATTAAATAAATATAATAATAAACTTAATATAAATAATTCGGCTTATTTACCCTTACCCTATACCTATTTACGTATATTATACTAAGTTTTAAGTCCGGTTAATAAGATAATTAATCGTAATATATTATTTAAGTAATATCTATAACGTTTATATAATTATTTAAGACCGTAAGATAATTATAACTTTAACCTTTAATACCTTAATAAATAACTATAATTATAAGGATACCGGAAAGGGTAATTTAACATAATAATATTTACTTTATTAAGCGTAATACGTATTTTATACTTCCGGTAATAATAGTATTTAAGATAAAAGGACGACGTTATTATTCCTTAAGGTACTTACCATAAGAACTATTAAATTACCCTTAAATATATTCAGGGAATCCCTTATCAAGTCAATCTTATATAAGTTTTTTAAGCTTAATAATAATAACTTTCGTAAATAAAGTTAAACTATAAAACATTTTTTAAAAAGTTATTTATTATAAGGTATTATAAATAATTTAACCTTATACCCTTAAGTCCCGTTTTAAGTTAAGATTTAAATTATATATACCGACATTATTATTAATATACTTATAAATAATATAATAACGATATAAAGATTATATATTTTTATAAGTAGGGACCTTATACCGTTTTAAATTTATTTAACGTAAAGTAAGATTTATCTTATAAAAAGTAAAAGAAGGTTAATTTTTTTATTAACGAAGATCCTTATTATAAAAGCTTAAAAGGATAATAACATAAATAATTTATTATATTTATAAAAAGAATAAATAAGTAGATAAGTTAAATTAATAAAGTCGTTATATTAAATAATATTTATTTAAGTTTTATAATTATAAACTTATTTTCAGAAATACGTAAGTTTAACCTTACTATATACCGGCTTAAAAACGATAAGGATATATTTAATAATAAAAAAATTATTTAAAAACTTAAAATAATTAAAATTAATACGGCTAAAAAATAAATTATTAATACCGCGATAATAAAAGTAAGTAAAAAGGATATTATTAAACCCCGTTACGTAATAAAATATTATAATTATTAGAAAATAAGTTATATAATTAAGGATTATAATAAAGAAAGCATAAAAATAAGCGGTAAAAATAATAAAAAGATTAATAAAAGTAAAATTAAGAAAGTAAAAAAACCCAAGAAATAAGCAGCTTAATTTAAATCTAAATAAATTAAAAGGGCTATAATTAAAGATAATAAAAAATTTAAAGAGTTAAGCTTTATCGTTATTAATAAAAAGGAAAATAATATTAAGGAGTTAACTGTGAGAGCCCTAGTAAAATGTATGAATAAAGTAAAGTATGAATGTTGAGTAGCTAACTATGTGGGTGTTGCATATATGAAGGTGCGCGCCAAGCAAGCGGAACAAGGTAAAGCCGCTCCGCTCCGGTAGTGCTGAGACCTGAGGATCAGCTCTGCTGATGCCCTAACATTAACATTTATATTTATTAATAATAACGATAAACTTATTATTCTTTTAATAAAAAACGGAACGGCCTTAATAAGCCTTTAAAAAAGTATTAAAATAATGAAAATTTATATATTTAATTCTATATAAGCTTAATAATGATACCGTTATAGTAAATTTAAGTAATCCCGGTCTTTATAATAATAATAACGAAATAAAAGATATTATTATAATGAACGGTATAAATAATAAAGAAAACTATTTTTTTTAAAAGTAATTTATATAATTAAATTATAAAATAAATACGGAAAAATTATAACTTTTTCTAAAATAATAAAAGCCCGGACCCCGTAAAATCCGTAAATACCGGTAAAGATAATTACGCTTTAATAATAATAAAAAGTAACTCCCCCAATAAGATAAGCTAAAATATACCATCCGAGGATAAAGAAATACCTTAAACGATAAACTTTAATATTATAAGATATATGTATATAAAAAAAGGTATATTTTAAAGTTATAAAGAAAAAACTATAAGGGTAACGGTAAAAAATAAAGGCTCTTTAAACTTACTTAAACGTAATAACGTAATAATTAAAATAAACGGTTAAAACCGTATTATTCAAGATATATTATAAGTTCCTTACTTAAGATTTAACCTTTTATTTATTTTAACCTCAAAGGATAAAAATATAAGTATTACCTTTAATAAACGTAAAATAAAAATTATATAAAGAGATTAACTTGTTACGGTAAAATACTGGTATAAAAATTTTTACTTACTTATATATATCTGGAAAAATATTACGTTAATAATTAATAAAAAAAACTTGGATCCCGTATTTTATAAATTATAAAGTAAAAGAAATAAGAAAAACGGTAAAGTTAAACGTAACGGTAATAAAATCACTTAAGGACGTAAAAAGGATAATAATAAGCTCTTTATGATTTTTTATAATCATTTAATTTATCTAGGTATAATTAAGCTATATATTATATATAAAAGATCAAAAATACCGAAAGTATTAATTTTAAAGGATTTTTTTTTTTATAGTATATATAAGAATAATAAACTTATAAAGAGTATATATAAATACCGTTATATAAAAAAGATAAAGCCTGGGTTTCATTTTTTTATAACGTTTAAGGCTTTTATAATATTAAGGTATTAATCCCCAGAATAATACCCTTTAAATATTATTTATCCGTTATTAATAAAGTTATAAGATAATCGAATCTTACCTTATTAATAATGAAAATTAAAGTAATTAATCGAGTTCTATTTATTATTAACGTATTTAATTATAAAGAAAATGGTATTATTATTAAATACGTTGATATTAATAATATAAAGGAATTTTAAGCCTTTAAAGCGGCCATAAAAGAACGTAATATTACCATAGAATATATTACGTATTATATACCTGAATAAAACGGTATAGCCGAACGGTTTAATTAAATAATTACGATAATAATTTAATATATAATATATTATACTAGGCTATTAAGTAACTTTTAAGCTTTTATAATTATATATATTAATTAATTAAGGTAAAAGCTTTTATTAATAAAAAGAATAAGCCCGTTTAAGAAATAAATAAAGATAAAACCTTTTATTAAAAATAAAAAAACGTTTAAGATACTATATAAAGTAAATATACTTAAAAAGATAAAACGATTAAAACTAAATAAGATTATTATTAACGGTATGTATTTAATAATTATATTAAGCTTATAATTTTACGTTTATATACCTTATAAAAGAAATATAAAGATTGTGATAAATTTAAAGGTTTTTAATAAGAAAATAATAATATATTTACTATTATAACTTATTATTAAAGATATATTACCGGCCTTAAAGCCAATAACCCTTATTAATAATAATATAGCCTATTATGAAGGCGAATACGTATTAAACGGATTTAAAGGATTTAATAAAAATAAGCTTATATTAACTTATACTTATTTAATTCCTTAAAATAAAGAAAATCGTAATATAAATCCCGTAAATCCCGATTTCCTTTAAATTAACGATAAGGTCGTTAATTTGATTGATTGATTAATTTATATTACGGATCTAGCTAAGCTAATTCCGGCGTTCCCTAATACTCGGCCGTTTAATTTTACTAGTAACCGTAAAAAACCCGACATCCATAATATCGGGAATAAAAACCGGTATTTACCCAACCTTTACTCTCGTCTTAAGGGTTAAAAGCATTTACGGCCATTTAAAGAATAAGAATTTATTTATACGCTTTTTCTAAGAAAACTTATAATATTATAACCGAATTTACTTAAGGGTTACCTTTAAACCTTTTAATTTTCCGTTACCTTATAGGTTCACTTAATATTAAAATTTTAAAATTCCGATTATATTATTAAATATCCTTACCGATATATATATTATTATTACTTTATTTATATAATTTTATTAATTAATATAATATTATTTTTTATACCGCTCCGGTATTTATAGCCCCCTTAACCCCTATTAAGTATAGTTTTTCCGCCGTTATTTTTTACCCTTAAGTCGGCAATAAGGTTTCTTAATTAGGTTTTTAACCACTTTATTTATTTTTTTAATTAGGTTAAATTATAATAATAAACTTATAGTTATTATAAATTTAACGGCCGCTTTAATACCTTTTTTATTAATAAGTATTTAATAATAATCGTTAATCCTTACCTTTTTAATTAGTCCCGGTTTAAGTTCCTTAAATAATAAATAAAAGATTAATACGTATACGGCGTTTTACTTTTATTATTTATATTTATAACTAGCGTTAATCCGGTTACCGGCGTATACGATAAAAAGGAAATAAGTTAAGCCGTTTTTATTTATCTAGAATTAAATTATTAATATATTATTACTTTTCTTTATAATTTTATAACGTTAAAGATACTTATTAATAACCTTATTATTATTTCAAGCCGGGTATTATTACTTTTAAAGGATTAATTCTTTATATTTACGTTAACGTTTTATTTACCTCTTTATAATCTATAAAGTAATTATTATTAACTTTATTTTTATAATTTTTTTTCCCGCTATTTTCACTTTAAATAAAAGTTTATATATTCCGATGTTAACTTCTTAAATATAAATTAAATCGATTTCTTTTTTAGCTTATTCCAATTTAACTTCCGTAAAAGGGATGAATATTATTTTTTTACGCTTTTTTATTTAAGGCCTTTTATAATTTTAATAAATACGTTTATTTCCTATTAATATAATTAAGTTTATACTTTTTTTAAGCTTTATTTAAATAATTATTTAATTTAAAGTTAACTTTATTAATAATATAAAGACTTCGGATTTTAATATTGGGACGGGAATCGCTTTATATATTTTACTTATTATTCTTAAGTATTAATTTTAAATTTTTTATAATTGCCGGACGGGTTCTTTCTTATATTTAAATATACCCTTGGGTACGTATTAAATAGTTACCGTATACGTTATTATAGGCTTTATAACTACCTAATAAACGGTTTTAACCTTTTATAAAATAGCTTTTTACGTTAACGCTATAAGGCAAATAAAGCCCCTTTCCTATGAATTTTTTTTTTTTGGACTTTTCTTATATAGTTTTTTTAATTTAATTTCCCATTAATTTATAAATTAAATACTTTAATATTAACTTCCGGTTTTACCGTTATATTATTTAAATTTATTATAATTATTATATTGTATAGCTTTAAGCTCCTTATTATATAAAGAAGCTTATATTTATATAGAATAAATTAAGTTTTATATATCTTTACTTATCGTAAGTAGACTTTATAAGTTTATTTTAACTTTAAATAATTTATATAAATAAATATATTATAAATTAAAAGGTAAATATTATTAATAAAGCTTTTTATTTAAATTTTTTATTTTAACTTTATTAAATCTTTAATAAACGGACTATTAAAGAATAAGAATAAAATTAAGGAAATAAATAATCTTTAAGGAATCCCTATTATCGCGGGCTTTATTATATTTATTTTGTGCCTTAAATTAATTAACGTTACTTAAATATTTAAGAAATTCTTTATTTAATTTACGAAAAAAGGTAAGATCCCCTTTTTCCGTAAATTATATAGTAACCTTTAATAATTTACTTTATTAAACGTTTTTATAATATTTAAAGAAAGAAAACTTACGACGTATTTCTTCTTATAATTTTATATTATATATATATTATTAATTAAGTTTTTAAGAGCCGTTTCCGTTAACCGTCCTTTTCTTATTTTTATTTATTAATTAAAAAATAACTTATATTCTTTTATATAATTATTTAAGATTTTTATAATTATTATTTTTAAAGCTTTTTTTAATATATAAAGGAATATTATAAGTTTATATAACTTTATTTCTAATTAATTGAACTTAACCGGCTTCTTAAGGATAATCGTTTTAACCTCCTTAAATTTACGGGGGTAATATCCTATATTAAAATAAGCTTAAAATAAATAAATAAAGACCTTTTTAAATAATAACGTTATTATAGATAAAAACCTATTTAATATACCGTTAAGTCCGGGGGCCTTATCCTTCTTTAATTTATTAATCGTTTTAATTATTATTTTTTAAGTTATTATTTTACTTATTATTATTAATCTAAAATATATTATACCGTTAATATTTATTAAATTAACTTCCGGTAATTAAGGAAAAAACGCTTCTTTAAGAGCCTTAATTTTACCGTTAAAAGTATTTATTACCGTATCGTTTAATCTTTTTAAAGGTAAAAATTTAAAAATAAATTTAAGTTTCTTATTTTATTTTTTACCGTATTTTATTAACTTTTAAATACCGCAAAAGGAGCCCGCTAAGTTATATATTATAGCCCGGAAGTATATTTATTTAGTTTTTTAAATAATTCTCTTTTTTTTTTTTTAAGTTTTTTTTAACCGTTAAAATGTTTCTTAATTTTTATACTTAATAGTTTACTTTATAAGCGTTTTTATTTTTATAATTATTTTTATATATTTTTTATTTTAATAAATTTTAGCTTTTTAAAATAGCTTTATTATTAAGATTATAATATTAATTACTTTATTTAAAGTTTTTATTACCCGCTTTATAAAACGGTTAATCTATTCCTTATTATTAAGCTAAGGGAACTCCGTTAATTAAAATATTAATTTTACCGTTTTTATAAATATTTTAATTTCTTTAATCGTTTTTTATATTTATTTAAACGGTAAAAATAAAGTTGTATTAACGGATTAATTTAAGGTTATTTATATTAGGACGTAATCTGAATTATATTTTAAGTCCTCTTAAGGTCTATATATTATAATTAAGTTAATAATATTTTTTAAGTTAAATATTAAGTCGATTATAGTTTTAAGTTTATAGCTTTCCTATATAAAAGCCTTTTTTAACGTTAATAATATAAAATTAAATTATATAATTATTATTAATAGTTCTTTAAATTCAATATAATTAATTATATGATTATCTTCGCTCTATTAAACGTAATAAAGATTAAAGTCCTTTATTAAGAAATACTTATTAAATACGGTTATAATATTCTTAAGTAATAAAATTATAAAGGGTCTTTTCTTATTAACCGGTAACGGATTATACGTATTATAAATATTTAAATTGTTTTTAATATCCCTTTTTTATATAACCCGGAGTATATATAAATTCACTCCGTAATAAATAATATTTTAATTATTTATATTTAACCTTTTATTAATAAAGAAGTATATTTATATTATTTTATTATCTTTAAAGGTTAAATAGAAACTATTTCCCGGGTTAATTAAAAAATAAACATATAGATTATATAACGGCTTTTATATCGTTATAATATTAATATCCTTTATTTCTTTAAATTTAAATATTAATATTATAACTTTAATTATTTCCTTACGTACGTTATATTATATTACCCTTAAAAGCGTAAGTATATTAAATATTAACGTCTATCGGGCTTTTTTTATTAACTTTTATTTATATAAATGGTCTTTCTTTAAAATTAAACGTTATTTATTTTAATTTTCTTATTATAATAATAATCCCGGTTAAATAGCTAACCTTAAAGATTAATATCGCTATAAGTTTCCTTTTCTTTACGTTATTAATTACCGCGTTTTACCCTTCTTTATTTAATAAGTTTTATTTATATTTTAAAATTATTTTTAATTATTTTATTGATTTAAGCTTATATAAATTATAGCGTTAAACCTTAACCGTTATTTTAATTTCCTTATATTAAGTCTTTTTTATTTTTATTATATATTATAGGTTTTACGTTAAATAATTATTATTATTATACGTTATATATTTCGGCGTATTTTTTATTAAGCTTTTTATTATTAAATTAGCGTATTTATATATATTATGCCCTTTAATATATATTACGTACTTTATATTATTAAAGTACTTCGTAATAATATATCCGTATTTTTAATATTTAAAATATTAATAAGTATCCGTTATCCGGTTTTAAGGTCTTATTAATTTAAGGGATTTATTTTTTATTACCCTTTTATTAAGGATATTATTATATATCCTTATTAACGTTACGTTTAAGATAACCGTAAAATATCTTTTTATATAATTAAAAACGTTTAATTTTTTTATTATAAAAAGGAAATTATAATTAATAATCTCTAGCTTAAAGTAAAAAACCGTATTTTTTTTTATCCGCTTTAAAATAACTTCCCCTTCCTCCCTTATAAACCTTATTAAATATATCCTATTTACCGCGATAATAAAGGATTACCTTAATATTTTTACCGTTTTATACCTTTTTTTACCGGTTTATCCCTTCAATTTCTTTAGTTTTTCTTTTACCTTTAATAAGGTTATATTAAGGATAATATCCCCGCTTTATAATTTATATACCGTAATAATCTGTTTTATTAATGACTTTCTTATTACCTTAAATGTTTTTATTAATTATAACGGGTTCGTTTTCGCCGTTATATTCTTTTCTTCTTCACTTAATAATTATATAATTATTATTTTTACTTTTTTTAACGTCGCCGTTTTCTTCTTTATCCTTATTTTTTTTATTATTAATACCGGCGCCGCCCTTACGGCTTTCACTACCTAACTTATCCCCGCTCCTTTCTTTAAAGTTTCCTTTATTACTTTTTTACTTTATATATATTTTCTTTATTTCTTTTTACCTCCGTCCGCCGGTATTTTTATTACCGTTTTTTAAGCTTTATATAACCTTTCCAACTCCTTTAAATTTCTTCCCGTATTTATATAAAAGTTTTTTATTTTCCGTAACCCGATTTATAGTATCGGCTAGGTTTTTAGCGTAATATTTTTTTATATAATTATAAGGAGGCTTTTTAATACTTTTACTGCCTTTTTCTTTTTTACTTTTTACCCGCGTATATAATAATTACTTTTTTTATAATTTATTTTTATCTATTTAATATCTTCCTATTTTTATTTAATTTTCTTTTAGTTTATATATATTTAATAAAACCTTTTACGCCTCCGTTTACCCCTTATCCGTCCCCGCGTACCGTCTTTATTCTCTCCGCTTTTTATTTATTACCCTTTATAATAATACCTTTACGTATTATACGCGTTTTTTTACGTATATCTTATTAACCATAAACTCTTTATTTAATTTAAAGCTTTTTTATCTTATATTTATCACGTCGTTTATATAACTTATTATTATTCCTATTAATCTAAACCGTTTACCCTTCCTCCCTTTTTATTTTTATTATTATTCCGCTTCCGCTTATCGTATTTAAGGTATTATCCTTACTATTACTTAAGCTATATACGTATGCATCGTTTCTGACCTCTGGGGTCCCGTTGTTCGTCGCCATTTTTCCTAGATTCACAGATTTAATCAGGTCGTTAATTTAATAAAACGAAATAGGAGGGATATATTATTAAAAATCTATAAGGTAATAAACGGAACGTTTACTTAAAAGGAGAATTTAAGAAAGCCTATTAAAGACCTTAAAAATATAAAAAATCCTATAAATCGTAGAAATCGTAAAAATTATAATAATAACGGGACTCTTAACTTACCTTTATTAGAGGGAGTTAACGTCTTTATTTTATTTAAGGATATTTATAATTTTATCTTAGCTTATCAATAAACGGGTAAAACTTTATTATTACCGGGATATATTGCGGAGGATAAAATAAATATAAGACAACGTTAATGAATAACTTAGAATTAAACGTTTTTATTAAGGTTATTACTATTATAATCCTTATATATTTAATATTAATTTTAATAATATTATTTTTATTATTACGGCTTATATTAATTTATTTATTTATTAATAAGTTATAAATTCTTTAAACCGATTTAAATAAATTAAAATTATTAATAAAAAAAATATAAGTTTTTAATTACTAAATAAAACTTAAAAATTTATAAATAAACCGAAGGATTATAAGCTTATTAACTTTAAATAGATATTTAAGAAAAAGTTCTTTACTTTAAACCTTATTAATAAATATAAAATAAGGCTTATTATAAAAGGCTTTATTTAAAAGTAAAATGTTAATTATAAGGAAACCTTTTTATTTACTTTAAGGTATAAATTATTGCGTTTACTTTAAATACTTACGTTTATCTCTAGACTTTAATTATAGCTTTTAAACGTTATTACTATATACTTAAATGGTAATTTAAATAAAGAGATTTATATAAGTATTCTTAAAGGTATTCCGATAACTTAATAAAATACCGGTAAATATTTCCGTTTACTTAAAAACTTTTATAGGCTTAAATAATTAGGAAGGATTTAAGTTAAGAAATTTTAATTATAACTTTATAAATGTAGTTTTATTTTTATTTAAATTAATTTATACGTATTTATTAAAAGGTTTAATAAAAAACGTATCTAATAACCCTTTATATTAACGATATCGTTATTATTATAAAAAGCTTAAAGACCTATAAATAAATAAAGGATTATTTAATTTTAATATTTAAACTTACCGAAGAAGGCCTGTTAAAGGTAATCCTCGGGATATAAATATCTTAAAATAACGATATTATTGTTATAGATTAAATAAATTATATTATTAACGTCCTTAAAAAATATTATATAGTAAATTATAACAATATTAATACCCTAATAAACGGATATAAAGGTATATAAATAATCCGATTTAATAAGTAATAAATAAATTAATATATTTATTAATAATTTCTTAATAAGCTTATGTTCTTTTAAGTCATTACTTATTTAAACTTAACTTTTTTAATTTTAAAATTGAGTTAATTTTATAATAAATTTATTATTTAATATTAAAATTATTTAATATAAATACTTAAATAATTAAAAAGTATATCAAATTTAAATTTATACTTTTAACGTAATAATAAATTACTTAAATACTTCGTAAATACCGCGTTTATTAACGATAAAAATAATAAAAGGTTATTATATAACTTTATAATATTAAATACCGGTATAACATACATATAATATACTCGGAAACAACGTATTATTACTACCTTTATTATAGAAGCCGAATATATAGCTCTTTCTGAAGGGTATAAAACGAATATTTAATGTATAAGGTAAATTAATATGACCGGATTCTTTAAAAACTATAGGTTTATCGTTCTATTTAATAATAATAAAGGTAATATCTCCCTTATTAAGAACCCGGAAAATTACTTACGGATTTAGTATATTAATATTTAATATTACTTTATTCGGGAAAAAATATAAAAAAGCCTTATTTTAATAAACTATATTAATATTAAGGATTAATTCGTAGATACTATAATAAAGCCCTTATTAAAATAACCCTTTAAGATAAATTAATTAAAGCCTAAATTATATTTAATAAGTTAATAGCGGTATTATCGTTGTGGATTTATTACAGCTTTAAAGAGGGAGTAATATACGGGGGTATTCCGCGGTTATCTTAATAACCTTTATATTAAAAACCCTATCGTATAAAGGTGTTGGTGTATGGACCAAAAAGTGTGATAATATATAAATAATGATTCTACCTGAATGCAGATGGGATCCTAAGGATTATTTATCCTTTACGTATAAGAGTATCCTATACCTATAAATGCTCCCGCGTATCCCCTATACTATATATATATATAATAAATATTATTAAAAGAAAAAAAAGGCCATTATTTATAATAACGTTTACTTTAATATATTAATATAAATAATAATACTTAATAATATATTACGCTTTATATATCTTATGCTCTTATATTAAAACCTTACTTAATTTTATGGGGGCGGCCGCGATTACGCTTAAAACGGAATATACGAGGAGTACCGGTAAACGATAAAAGTATTATTTCAGTAAACGTTAATAATAAAGTAATATAAGGTTTATTACGGCGGGTAATAACGATATTATTAAATTCAGGATACGTAATATAGAATTTACGTAATAAATTTAAATATAACTTTAATAACGGAAGCTTATTATTTTATTTTATATTTTAAATAACTTATTTAATTAAGTATTTATTATTTTTTTCTTTATAAATAATTCTTTTAATAATATATTCTTTATTATTCTCGGAATTAATTTTAAGAATAGGTAGCGCGTTACGGTTAAATTATCTATTAAAAGGGTTTTTTATTAAGTTATTAATTAACTTAAATATATTAATTAAAATAATTAATATTATTTTTATATTAACGGGTAATTCGAGCTTATATATAAAATAACTGATTTTCTTAATAATAATAAAAGGTCCGGTACGTTATTAATATAATTTATAATTTTTAATATTAAGGATATTATATTTATAATATAACTTTAAATAGATTAAATTATTAATATTAAATTAAATTAATTTATAACTTTAATTATACCGGAATTAACTATTATTTATATAAATTTTAATACGTTTTATATTTCTTTACGGTTTTATAATTAAAGTATATTATACTTAGGAATTAAAAAGGTTATTAAAAGGTTTAAGGGGTTACGGATATTTATATTATAGTAGATTTTATTTAAAGTAAATTTAATTAACGCCGCTTTTAAATTATTTAAAATACCTTAAATATATGAAATAATATTTATTTAACTATAATCCGGATACGTAATTATAAAGTAATATAATATAATCTCGACCGTTTAATTAATCCGTTTTAATTAACCGTTAATTTAAGGGTAATATACGTTAAACGTAAGAATATAAGTATTTATTTCTTTAAATATGGATTTCTAAAAAATAAAAATAAGTTTATAATCTCTATTTAATATAATATTAAAAGGAATTGCTTATCCTTATTTTATTAATTTAATTAATAATAATTTTACTTAATTATTAATTTTAAAATTTATATTGCCGGGGAATAAGAATATTTATTTAAAGAACTTATTAATAACGGTAAAAAGTATATTATAATCGTATTAATTTAATAAAGCGATAATAAAATCTGTATAAATCATATGGAAAATAATTAATAAACTTAAAATTAATTAAAATAATTTATAAAATATATACCTTTTAATTTAATTTAAGTTATATTAAAAGTAATACATAATATATTTCCGTAATTATTTATTTAACTTAAATAGATATACTGAATTCATTAGTTTATCGTAAGATCGGTTAAAGCTATTATATAATAAATTATTATATACTTATTAAAAAATCTTATTTTTAAGTTTATTAAATATATATAATCGTAATAAATAATTAACGGGTTTTAATTTATAAATAAGGCCCTCCTTTAATATAAAGCGTGATTTAATTTTTATATTTTATAGATTTAATTCTTTTTTAATTATTAAGATTTTCTTTAATTTTATTTTTTATATATTCTTTTTTAATTTACCCTTTAAATTTATTTAAAATATAAATATAATAAAAAATAATTAATTTATTATTATTTACGTTATTAAGAATTCTAATTTCTATAAATAAAGTTTACGTATTATTAATTAATTATAAGAATACGTCGGGAATAATATTTATTAAACTTAATTTATAACGTAACGAAATATTAAATATTAATAAATATTATAACGTATAAATTAAATTAAGATTAAGCTTATTAATTATAAAGGGTTTTAAATTTATTTATTTAAAATATTAATAATTACTTTATAATTTATAAAGATTATATAATTAAATTTATAATAATTCGTTTTAATTAAATATTTAATTTTACGTATAACCCAAACTGTATCCGTAGTTTCCAATTTTATAAGTTAATAATTTTTCTCGGTTATATTTAAGCTTTTATTAAGGAATATTATTAATTATACTTTATTATATATAATTTTTAATAAATCGTTAATCTTTATAATATTAGAAGGTAATAAGTTATCCTTAATATAATATATTATAACCGTAATACTTAATTCCTTTAATATATTAATATTATTAAATAAGGGTTAATTAAGATTATAATATATAAGAAATAACGGTTTTAAAAACGCGTTTTTTAAATCCTTAAAAATATAGTCCTCTTCTTAAATAAATATAAACTTAATTTAAGATATCTTTTGTTTATAGCGTAAACCGGTATACTTTAGATTTGCTTTTCTTAAATCTATAATAAAAAAGGTTTTACGTACTTAAAATAAGGTAACGTCTTAAGTATAGTTCTTTATTCCGGTACGTAATTAATTTATAAGATTAAAGAAGACTTTAAAATTTCTTAATAAGTTAAGAAATTTAAAATTTTATATAACCTTAATTTTATTATTAAGCGTATATATCCTTAAAGAATTAATTTATTAATTAAGGAATTTAATTATAAAGTAACCGATAAATAATTTTATCGGCGAAAGGTTTACGCGTTTATTTTTAAGAATTTAAAAAACTTAACGTAAATAAATAATATGCTTTTTTAGAAAATAATTAAAAATAATCATATTATCTATAAATACTTACGTAAAATCTTATATTAAATATAATATATGATTTATTTATCTTTATATATATAAAAAACTATTTTTAAAACTTATTAATATAACCGAAGATTCCTTTTAATTTTTATAAAAGATAATATAGAATTTATATTAATCGAACTTATGTATAAGAAATTAATAAAAATAACTATAAACGTTAATTGCGATAATATGTTCGTAATTTATAATTAAAAAAACTGTTTCTTATTATAATAATAGCGGGTATAAATCGGATATTATAATTTTATTAAGTAATTAAATATTAATTATAATATGGCCCTTACGTTTATTTAAAATATTACGTTAAATAATAAAAGCAAAATATGAAAATTCTATAAATTATATAAATTAATATAGCTTACCCTTATTATATGTTTTATTTAAAGTTTAATTTATAACCTTTTAATCTTTATGCTTAATATTATATATTCTTTTAAATTTAATAATTATATTAGTTTTCTGGAATATTAATTATAATATTATTATTTTTAAAAATACTATTAAATTTTTTTAGCGATATTATTTAATTAAATTTATATATTTCCGTTATATATATAAATCTTAACGCGGTTAAATAAAACCTATTCCTTATGGTTATTGATTTATAATAACCGGTTTAAATAAGTCTTTAAATAATTAAAAGTTATAAAAATCATTCTAAAGAATATAAAGATTAATATTATTATTATAATAGTTTTATAAATTTATAACTTGGATTTTTAGGTTTTCCATCTATAAGTAATAAATGGTATTAATAAACTTAAGACTATTATATAATAAAGTTACGGGGGTAAATCGTATAGAATTTTAAGTCTTATTTTACGTAATAAGTTAATTTTTTAATTAATATTATTTTTAATTTAAATAATTAATATTTTTAAGTTAACGATATATATAAATATATTATTTCGGAATTTAAGATTATAAAATAATATTAATTACAGTTTAAAGATAAAATCCCGGGACTTTAATAATTCTTTTAAAGTCTTTTTTTTTAATATATAATTAATATTTATATTATATTATAAGCTAGGACTTAAGTTTATTATTTTATATAAATTATACGTTATAATTATATTACTTCCTTTATAAAAATAATTATTTTAATATTTATATTTTTATAAGTATTAATAATATATTTTTAATTATTAAAATTAATTATGATTTTATTAAAAGTTCTAATATCGGTAATAATCAGAATATTAATAAGTAAATTACGTATTAAATAAATTTCAATTAAGATTTTTCTTAAGGTAAATATCGTATTCTTCTTTTTAAGAAGAATAAATTAAATATTATAAATCTATCGGTAATTAACTTAAAATTATTAACGTTTATAACCGGAATTAACTTAAGTAATTTCTGGATTTTAAAATTTAAATCTAAAATTTAAAAGAATATAATATTATGATCGGTAATTATAATAAGATACCCGTTATTTATATAAAAATTCATTACGGCTAAATTAAAGGTAAATTGGACTTTACTTATAATATATTAATATACCTTAAAGGTAAAGTTTATAGAATACGTACTTTTTATTACGGTAAAGCTAATAATTATAAATAATATATTATTAATTTATTAAATTTATGTATATTAATTATTAACGGATTAAATCCGTTAATTTAGTAAAAAAGCCTTAAAAGTATTTAAGTTTATTTTTTCTCATTTTTAGCAATTATATTTAAAATAAATAAAAAGTTTATTTCGCGATAAGTATTTTAATATATATTTAATATATTAATAATATACGGGGAATTAATAAATTAAATGTATTTCTTCTATAATAAAATCGTTATTATCTTAAAATCCTTTTAATTCCTCTTTATCGGGTAATATATTCTCCTTTTCTTTATCCTTAAATATAAAAACTTAATTGACCTTTTATTTTATATAATACGTTTAATATTTAAAATCGGACCCTTTTTTTAAAGGCCTTAATTTTCCTTGGCTTAACGTTAATATTTTCTTTTATAACGTTAAGGGTAATTACCGTTATCCTTTTTCTTAAAGGCGTATATTATAAGCTTTATTTTATTTATACGCTTAAGAAAATAATACTAATAATTTAAAAAAGGATTAATTTCTGAATTTTCTGTAAAATTCCGGTTATTTTAAAATAACGCATCCGTTTTACGATTTTACGGATATATCTGTAATAATATACGATATTTAATAATATAAATTTATTAATTGTATTTAAATTTATTTATAAGCTTAAAATAATTATTAATAATAATAATCATAATTAATAATTATAGATTACATTAAAGTTCTAAGTTTAACCCGTTATAAATAAGTATAAGTTAATTTTAAATATTATTAAAATTCAATATATATATAGCCCATAAAATAATTTACGTATATTTACGGGGCTTTCGGTTCCGAAAAATATTATTTATAATATATTTTTTAATAATTAAAATATTCAAGCCGACTTATTAAAACGGCTTAAATTTAATAATAATTTAAGAAGTTTATTTAATTAAACTATTATTATATTTAATCAGTTATTTCTTAATATTTAATAACTTTATAATCTATTACTTCAAAGCGGTATTTCTTAAGTATAATTATAGGTTATTCCGTAATAATTATATATTTATTATTTAAGTAATATTTTTTAATCGATTAATAAAGATATATATATTCCGGAAAAAAATATATTTCCCGGAATACATAATTATAGGAGCTATATTGGAGGACTTATTTTTATAAAAAAAGTTAAAAAATCCGATATTACCGGGATTAAAATTTATCAATCGGTTGAACTATAAGCTTTTTATTAATTATATTATATTATTAAAAAAAAAGAATAAATTATTATTAAGATTATTTTATTATTAATTTTATATAATAATAAGAATTAATACCTTATAATTATATTATTTATTCTTTAATAAAACCTACCATTTTTAACCGATTAAATAAATTAATAAATTAAGTGAAAATTGCTTTTTTAATAAAGGTATTTTTTATTTAATATAATAAGCCTAGGTTTAATAAACATAATTTTAATATATTAAATTTATTAAGCTTAAATTCTGATTTCATACTTAAAGTTAAAGGGGAGTATTATAATATTAACGTTAATATAAAAGGTAAATGTGGTGATTATTATAATAATAGAAAATTATTTAATAAAAGTAATAGTCTTATAATATTAAGTTTTTAAGGACTTTAATTATATTAATATAATTTAAATTTACCTGATTTTATTAAGGTTAATAACGATCTATATAATAATTATAATAATAATAAAACGTCTTTAAAATATAATAGATTACGTTAAAATACTATAAAATCTAAAATCCAGTTTTTAAAAATTAAATTAAAAAAAGTAATAAATTCTATAGCTTCAGAAGATTTTAATTAAAGTAATCTGCTTATAATAAATATAGTTAAATTATTTAATTATTAATTATTTTTAATTATTTAAATAATTCCTTCTGAAGTTAAGTATAAAGTTGCTACGGCTATTAAGTTACCGGATTTTAATAAGGTGTTTAATTAATATATTAAAATAATAATATTTAAATCCGGTAATACTTAAGAAATTTATAATATATATATATTTTTTTTATAGTCCTATTTCTAGTTTTTCTTTAAAGGCATTTAAAAGCGAATTAAAAACGGTATTTTAAAGGATATAAAGCTAATACTTTTAATATTACTATAAAAAAAAGTATTTATTATAGTTAATAAATTAATACTTTAATTTATATTAACGGATCTTGCGATATACGTTAATATAATATTAATATAAGTAGTTATTACTATTATTTATTGGTATATAAACCAAAAAGTGTAATAATATATAAATAATAACTCTACCTGAATGCAGATGGGATCCTAAGGATCATCTGTCCTCTACGTATAAGAGTATCCTACACCTATCAATGCTCCCGCGTGTCCCCCATGCTATGTATGCACATAATAAAAGGCTTACCAGACGGCCTTTTATTAACGGTATTATAAGTATACCGGTGTATAAAGTGCGGTAAGTATACGGTTATCAAACGGTCCTTGGGATGGACATAAATACGGTCGTTGTCACGGTATAATTAGACAAGCATAGTGGTAGACTTAATATAAGTGATTCGGCTTACTCACCCTTACCCTGCACCCATTTGCGCATATTGCATCAATCTCAGCTGAAGCTGAGCCTCAGCCCTACCGGAGCGAAGCGGCTCTACCTTGTTCCGCTTGCTTGGCGCGCACCCTTCCGTACTTCTTATCATGGTTTGCGGTACTAGCGAGCATGGTAGCCTAGCGTCTTGGCGCACCCACATAACTAGGAACAGTTACCACTCAATACCTGCACTTCGTCTTTTTCCCTGACAAATGGTAGCAATAGCTGAGTTTCGATTCTACTCATGTCGTTACACATGAGAGGGACCATGGACATAGCCTCACCGAACCACCGGCAGACTGTGGTGCATACAAAGCACCTAGCTTAATGAACTACCGACTTCCAGGCACCCTTTAGTTGACGGACCATATGCTGTGCGCAGTATACCTGTACCTGGAGTAATGAACCAGTGGATGATACGCTCTCCTGCAGCAACTCCTCACTTGAGAAGACCCATGGACACGGCAGTCAGCCACCAACCCCATCCTCCGCAATTCCAGTGCTCATGACGAGCAACAAAGACTTCACATTCATGAAGGTCGACAGAGACAAGTCAGGCATGATGGGAAGAGAAGGATACTCTACTATACGCCATAGGGTCGGCGCAAAGACCTCACCACCACATGCTTCACGATCAGCACATAGACCACACCGGGAGCATACACACCATCGCAACGGCAATTAACGAGTCATCATTCAATCCATATGACAGTCACGGCTTCAGCTAGCCAAGCCATAAAAGCAAAAGCATGGACACACAAGCAAGGGTAACAAGGACATACGCTTACCCGGTAAAACCACGGAGATGTCGTTTTTGAACGATTCAGCTCAAATCCAATCGCTCAAAATCCACGACTATTTCCCGGGTGGCGGTCCCGCTCGGTTCTCGTCAGCACCCTACCTCACTGCTCACCAACCACACATTCAAACAACGTCATTCATGTACTCGGGGCTTGCTCTCAGTCACCTCTACCACCGAGTCAGTCAATATTCATGGTGTTTTGTGATGGATGGTCCGACGTGGGCGTCGGCTTTTTCCTTTTTATGGGCACTTGCCCCAATAGCGCCGACTTTTGCATGGAAAAGCTGAGAGATAAACAAGGCCTCCCTCCACCTGAAGAGACGCCTAATACCTACATCCTATCAGAGCTACCACCCAAAATCACCGGACGGAGAACTTAAGAGCTAAGCGAGGCCTTCATTATAAATGACGCCTGACCCCCGCATCCTGCTTTGGCTACCACCCAAAAATCACTGCGTTTCCGCTGGAGAACTTGAGAGCTTAGCAAGCCCTTTAGAAAGAGGCAACTGCCCGATGCCCGTATAACCCTACTATGAAAGGCCAAAATACACCGTGAGTTGAATGGAGGACCTGTGAGCTAAGCAAAGGCCCCGGTCGGCTGAGACCACGCCTTCAAGCTGAGGCGACGCCCCGTTGCCCGCTTGTCCCCATCGCAACAAGGCCAACCATACCGTGTCTTTATTGTTTAACCAGAGCTGAACGAGGTCTTCATCATTGTATGCGCAAAAGCGACGCCTGACCCCCTCATGTCCCTATTACTATCACCCAACATCACCTTACTGAGCCTGGAGACCCTACTTTATGAGCAGGCACTCCTTACGCATTAAGTGATGCACCCCCATATGCTCCCGTTACTACAACCAGACTCATCGCCGTTCGGTCGGAAGACTTAAGTACTAAGTAAAACGCTCGTATATCTAAGGAGCTATATAAATAAAGCCAAGCTCGATACCCGCATGGCCCCACTATAACAGGCCCAAAATCATCTCGTTTTAAATAAGATACTGAGAGCTAAGTAAGACTTTTAATACCTCCTGCAATTAATTACTTAAGCATTTAATTTTACGGGGGGCCTTAAAAGCCCTATACTTTTCGCCCGATGTTATACTAATTTAGCATTATTTCGTTAGAACGTATCGCTTAGGAATTAAGCCCCTACGATCCTAACGATTTATACCATCTTTCCTTCTATTAAAAATACGTAAATAGTTAAAGCTTAAAAGTATTAAGTATATTAGGCATTAACCTTAATTATTACTTTAAAATGCCTCATTATACTCTTAATAAGCGCTATAAAAAATGCTTTATTATTAAACTATTACGTTCTTTTAAAGGTTAAATATATATAGCTTTATAAGCTTCGCTTAATTTATCGGCGATATCCTTTAATTTGCGTTATAAGTACTTAATCGGATTTAAGTATAAGGAGTATAATAATTAAATAAGGATTTCTATATTTATCTTATAGAATTAATCCTTTATTTTATATTTATATAATTAAGGCCGCGTTCAAGATTAATATAGCCTTATTACTATTACCGAAAAACGTATAATATAGCTGAAGAATCTAGGAGATAAGCAATTACACTATCAACCCGAAAGGATTTCGGTGGAACTGTACGTATTATTCTGCGTATTTCTGTACGAGCTTCTCTGGGTTAAATATATTATCCCTCCCTGAAAGGAATACGGCAGCTAAGAAAACCTTTATATCTTTAAAACGTAACCTTAATCAATAGGCTCTTAAAAGGAGAACATTACGTTATAGACTTAATAATACCGCCTTTAATATTCTTATTAACGACTAAAAGTAATACAACAATAGCAAGTTTATTACTTACTCCCTTTAATGCCTTTAAGTTAACACTTTTTAGTGGACTCTGGCTCGGAATTTTGACAGTTATTAATATCTTCTTTAGCCTTATCGTTAAACTCATTAATTTACCCTCGCAATCCTTTACTATTAGTCTCCGCTTACCGAAATCTTAAAGATACCGTATCGGGTTATAAAAGCTTACGACCTTATCCTTATTTAAAACGCCCGACCTACCACCGTTAACTGTTCCCATCTCCTCTCTTTTTTAAGCTACTTTAACAGTTATACCTTCCATCCTAATTAAGTATTTCTATTATTTTAAGGACTTTATCCTAGTTTATTTCTGCCGCCTTCAGATTTCTCAACGTAAGTATTAACGTAAGTACCTCCAGCACGGCAGAATTAACGAAAATTTCATTTTAAATTAAAGGCAACCGAAAGCCTATATTATAGCATTATATCCAGTAATTAATTAAGCGGCATTAAGTAAAAAGGGAAATAAAAAAGGAATTTGGGAAAGCATAGGCGGTAAATCCAAGGAGACTTTCCTTTTTTTTAATATATTAAAGAGGATTCATAAAAGTCTTTAAAAAGGTTTATTAAGAAATATCTATTATCGAAGTAATTTAATACGGAATATTTACTTAAAAGGAATTATTGTTACTCTCTGGTTTTCAACGTATACGCTTTATATTATTAATTTATTGCTATTTTCTATGGTTATAAGTAATACGATTTCTTAAACCCTATTTAGGAAATAATAGTACCGTTTAACGTCAACGCAGGATCCCGGCTTCCTTAATTATAAAAATTTCCTCATAGGCAGCTGCCTAATTTAAGGGATATTTTAGCTTAATAGCCAGTAAAGCGGCGATAGGCTTAAATTATTTAGTATGATTTATCCAAACTAAGGTATCGCCCCAAGAAAGAAGCTTAAAGATTTAATGAAATGTCTTTATTATGCTTATAATTAAGTAGAGAAGATGATTTATTACGTTATATTATCCCTTAACTTATATATATAATTAAGACCAGGACAATGCGATCGGTATAATTCTCAGCGTAAGGGGAAAGAGACGAGGTTATAGCCTGCTCCGGTAAACGGCAGGAAATAATAATAACGGAGGAGGCTCCGGAGATCTAATATTTAACGCTGGAGGAGGCTAGCGTATCCGAATAAAAAGACCAGTCTCGAAGGGTATATAAGGGGACCGAGGGCGCGCGTTACCGAGGAGAATGGACCCAATCGCAGTACGAAACTATTTGGCGCTAGTATTTACGGGCTTTAATAAAGTATTTAAGGAACTATATTACCCTTAATCCTCTTAAGCCTCGCGTGGAAGAATCGTTCCGTAATAAGATTCCGTTCAAGCACGTAAAGCTTCGTTTAATTTAGTTGCTTATAAGGTATATAGTAAGCCGGCCGGTTAGCCTCAGAAAAACAGGGGTTATTAGGGATAATAATTCCCTAAGTCTTACATAGTAGGCTAGTAATAAACTCCGTTTTAAAGGGGTTAAGGATGGGTATTAAGCAGCGGTAATAAGCGGTTAAGGATAGGCACTTAATTTCTTATAATAATTATACTTCCTTAATGGATCGTTTTACGATATGGATATAGTACGAGGTTTAACGTTAATCTAGATAAATAGGGGAAAGCCGGTAAAGCCCTAATATAAACGGATAGGTTAAAATAGAGTCGCATAATATTTAAATCTTTTATAAATATTGATTAAGTATAGGCTAATCGGGTAAGCGTAGCTTACGTATATTTTAATTATTGTAATATCTTAAAATCTCGCAAGTTTTATTTTATCCTCGGTAATTTAAAGAAACTTAAGAATAAGTAATTTCTAGAGTTTAGGCGTTTTTTAATCTTATAACGATAACTCGTAGTATTTTTACGCGTATATAAAATTATGTTTACTATATAAGTAATACTTAAACTATATTATTAAATTATATATATATTTATTATCGTATATTTAACGTTATTTACTTTATAACGTTATAATTATTCTATATTACATTATATACTAAGGGTTTTTAAAGTAGAAATCGTAAATTTTCGGAAACCTAGGTTTTCTGGTTTTCTTGGGTTTTAAAATTTAAGGATACGTAAGAACTTTTTAATTTTACCGCGAGGTTTTATGAAACCTAAGCTAAATTTATTATTAATCCTAATTAAAAGAGACTTATATATCCTATTACAGTGTTAATGACTCCTTATAGTGTTATCCAGTGTATATACGTATTAACTTAGAAGTATTATATATATTAGAGTACCTGGCCGTATTTCTCAGAACGGCCGGGTATTTTTTAAAGATAACTTTATTCTTCCTATATATATCTAAATAACTAAATTAATAAATATATCATATACCTATTATATTGAATAATAAGCCCGGTATAGCTATAACTATATATTAAAAGGTATCTAAATAATGAATTTATTTATTAAATTAAAATATAGATTACTTATTATATTATATTAATTATAGCGGTAATAATACTTAAAGATAAATTCTATAATACCGCCGACTATAAAAAGAAGACGGAAAAGGCTTAATAAAATACTAACCGATTATATTAAAATAATAAACTTAAAGGGATTGTTTAACTATATATTATAATATATAAACGCTTAATCGGCCCTTATTATAATAAATATATAAGAGGTCGTTAAAAAGAATATTTTATAAAGTATTAACTTTATTGCTTTATCAATAAAGTTAAAGGTTAAAGTAATTAAGGTTTTATTAAGCTTAAAAGAATAAAAGAAAACTTATAATTAAGTATAAGTTATCCTTAATATAATTACTAATAATATAGTCCGTTATTAAATTAAGGGGATCTTAAATCCTTACTTAATTTTAAAAAAGCTTAAATAGCTTTATATTATTAAGGATATAATAATTAAGGATAGAATATATTATTTATTTAACTGCGGGAATGGCGACGAACAACGGGACCCCAGAGGTCAGAAACGATATACGTGTATATAGCTTAAGTAATAATAAGGATAATATTTTAAATACAATAAGCGGAGGCAGAATAATAGTAAAAATAAAGGGGAGGAAGGATAAGCGGCTTAAATTAATAGGAACAGTAATAAATCATATAAACAATACGATAAACATAAAATAAAAAGGCCTTAAATTAAATAAGGAGTTTATAATTATAAAGATATACGTAAAGGAACGTATATAATACGTAAAGGTATTATTATAAAAAATAATAAATAAAAAGCGGAAAGAACGAAAATGGTATACGGGGATAAATAAGGAATAAACGGAGGCGTAAAAAGCCTTATTAAGTATATATAAATTAAAAGAAAATTAAATAAAAATAAGGAAATATTAAGTAAATAAAAATAAATTATAAAAAGAAGTAATTATTAAATATACGGGGGAAAAGTAAAAAAGGAAAAAACAATAAGGGTATTAAAAAGCCTCCTTATAATTAAATAAAAAAATATTACGTTAAAAATTTAGTTAATACTATAAATCGGATTATAAAAAATAAAAGACTTTTATATAAATACGGGGAAAAATTTAAAGGAATTAAAAAGGTTATACGGAGTTTAAAGGGCAGTAATAAAAGTGCTGGTAAACGGAGGTAAAAGGAGATAAAAAGAATATATATAAAGCGAAAGAGGAACGGGGGAGGTTTTAAAGAAAAAAGCGGGGATAAATTAAATAATAAGGGCCGTAAGGGCGGCGCCAACGTTAACGGTAAAAAAAGTAAAGGCAGAAAAGAAAACGGCGGCGTTAAAGAAAATAAAAATAATAACCGTATAATTATCGGGTAAAAAAGAAAAAAATATAATAATAAAAATAAACCCACTATAATTAATAAAGGTATTTAAGGTAATAAAAAAGTTATTAATAGAATAAATTATTACGGTATATAAACTATAAAATAAGGATATCCTTTTTAATATAGCCTTATTAAAGGTAAAAAAGGGGTTAAAGAAATCGAAGGGATAAACCGGTAAAAAAGGGTATAAGACGGTAAAGGTATTAAGGTAATCCTTTATTATCGTAATAAACGGGATATACTTAATAAGGTTTACGGGGGAGGAAAAGGAAGTTATTTTAAGGCGGATAAAAAAGGAGAATATAGTCCTTTATTTTAAATTAAAGATTATTAATTATAATTTCCTTTTTATAATAAAAAGGCTAAATACCTTTAATTATATAAAGAAATATTTTACGGTTATCTTAAACGTAACGTTAATAAAAATATATAATAATATTTTTAATAAAGGGGTAATAAAGGGTAAGTCCTTTAAATTAACGAGACCTTAAGATTAGGTAGTGGATATTTATTAATATTTTAAATATTAAGGATATAAATATATTATTATAAGCTGCCTTAATAATATAAAATATACGGTATATATTAAAGGGTATAATACGTATAAATATATTAACTTAATAATAAAAAGTTTAATGAAAAACGCGTTAAAATATATGGCGTATAATAATAATAATTATTTAACGTAAGACTTATAATATATAATAAGAATAAAAAAGACTTAACGTAAAGAGATTAAGATAATAATTAAGGTTTAACGTTATAACTTATATAAATTTAGACCGGTAAAATAATTAAAAACGGTCTTAAAATATAAATAAAGCTTATTAAATAAAAAAAGGTAAAACGTAATAATTAATAATATAAAAAAAGGAAGCTTATAATAATATTAATTTTTAAGGCCGGTTATTTAATTAAAATTATTATTATAGCGAAAAAATTAAAATAAATAACATTTAACCTTAAAAAAAAACCCTTTATATAAATAAAAATCAATAAAAAGAATTTAACGGACGTTAATATTTAATATATTTACGCTTTTAAAAATAATATAATATAACGTACGTAAAAAAGCAGTTAAAATTATAATATTAATATTTAAATTTAAAGAAATAAAAAATATTAATATTATAATAATATAAAAACCGTTATATAATCCGTATATTTACTTTTTAATTAACCCGGGAAATGGTTTTTATTTAACCTTTAAAAATAACGAAATAATACGGACGTATTTCTTTATTAATAAAAGGTTAAATATAGATAATTAAAACGTTATTTATTATAAAAGGAACTTATATATATTCCGGATTATATAAAAAAAAGATATTAAAAATAATTTAAATATTTATAATACGTATAATCCGTTATTAATTAATAAGAAGGGACCTTTTATGATTTTATTACTTAAGGATATTATAATTGTATTTAATAAATACCTTTTAATAAAAGACTTTAATCTTTATTACGTTTAATAAAATAAGGACGGTTATACGATTAATTATATTAAATTTAAGGAACTATTAATAATTATTATACGGTTTAATTTTACGTTATTAATATTGAAAAAAGCTATTATATAAGAAAGTTATAAATTTAAAACTATAATTAATTTAATATTTAACTTAAAAATATTATTAATTTAATTATAATATATAAACCTTAAAAGGATTTAAAATATAATTCGGATTACGTCCCGATATAAATAACCTTAGATTAATCCGTTAATATAATTCCGTTTTTACCGTTTAAATAAATATAAAAAATAGTTAAAGAAGTTAAAATATTTATAAAAACGGTAAAAATAATATTTTAATTAATAAAGCTTTTCCAACTTAATAATAAGGAATAAATCGATTATTTTATAAAACGGATAATAAAAACTTTAAATAAAATAACTAACGTTATAATCTTAATAATAAAATTATCTTAAAAAGTTAAAATTTATTAAAATAAAAAATATATAAAAACGATTATAAAAGTAAAAACGCTTATAAAATAAATTATTAAATATAAAAATTAAGAAACGCTTTAATAATTAAAAAAAGTTTAAAAGGAAAAAAAGAAAATTATCCGGAAAACTAAATAAACGTACTTCCGGGCTATAATATATAACTTAAAGGTTTCCCCTTATAATATTTAAAAGTTAATAAAATACGGTAAGGAATAAAGCGGAAAACTTAAATTTATTTTTAAGTTTTTACCTTTAAAAAGATTAAATAATACGGTAATAAATACTTTTAACGGTAAAATTAAGACTTTTAAAGGGGCGTTCTTTCCCCCATTACCAGAAGTTAACGTAATAGATATTAACGGTATAATATATTTTAAATTAATAAAAATAAGTAAAATAATAACTTAAAAGATAATAATTAAAATAATTAATAAACCAAAAAAGGATAAAACCTTTAAACTTAACGGTATATTAAATAAATTCTTATTTATAATAATATCGTTATTTAAAAAGGTTTTTATTTATTTATTTTAAATTTATTTTAATATAGAATATTATCCCTGTAAATTTAAAAAGGCTAAGATAATTATCCTTAAGAAGCCAATTAAGTTAAATTACTTAAAGGTAAAATTATATAGATTTATAATATTCCTTTATACGTTAAAAAAGGCTTTAAAGATAATAATTATAAAGATCCTTAATAATTATATAGAAAGGTATAAGTTACTTTTTAATTAATAAATAAAAGTAAGAAAAGGACGGTTAACGGAAACGGCTTTTAAAGGTTTAATTAATAACGTATATATAATATAAAATTATAAAAAGAAATATATTATAAGTCTTTTTTTTTTAATATTATAAAAACGTTTAATAAGGTAAATTACCAAAGGTTATTATATAATTTACGGAAGAAAAAAATTTTATTTTTTTTTATAAATTAAATAGAAAGTTTCTTAAATAATTAAATAATATTAATTAACTTAAGATAAAAAATAAATATAATAAAGCCCGCAATAATAAGGATTCTTTAAGGGTTATTCATTTCTTTAATCTTATTTTTATTCTTTAACGGCCCGTTTATTAAAGACTTAATAAAATTAAAATAAAAAGTTTAAGTGAAAAGTTTTATTAATAATATTTATTTTCTCGTTTATAATATATTTATTTATATAAATTATTTAAAGTTAAAATAAATTTATAAAGTTTACTTATAATAAATAAAGATATATAAAGCTTAATTCGCCTTATATAAGTATAAACTTATTTATATAATAAGAAGCCCGAAGTTATACGATATAATAATTATAATAAACTTAAGCAATATAACGGTAAAACCGGAAGCCAATATTAAGGTATTTAGCCTATAGGTTAATAAGAAACTGGATTAGAAAAATTATATAAGAAAGGTTTAAAAGAAAATAATTTTATAAAAAAAAGGCTTTATTTACCTTACAACGTTAATATAAAAAGCTATTTTATAGAAAGTTAAAACCGTTTATTAAACGGTTATAAAGCTTATATTAACGTACGTAATAATTATTTAATATATACTTAAAAGTATACTTAAATATAAGAAAAAGCCCGTTTAATAATTATAAAAGGTTTAAAACCGATATTTAAAAGTAATAAGTAAAATATATAAAGCGATTCCTATTTTAATATTGGAATCCGAGGTTTTTATATTATTAATAAAGTTAGCCTTAAATTAAATAATCGTTTAAATAAGGCTTAAAAAAGGTATAAATTTAACTATATTAATAGGAAATAAACGTATTCATTAAAACTATAAAAAACCTTAAATAAAAAAACGTAAAAAAAAGGTATTTACTTTTTCTACGGAAATTAAACTGGAATAAGTTAAAAAAGAGGTCGACCTAACTTATATTTAGGAAGTTAATATAGGAATATATGAATTCTTATTAAAAATAAAAATAACGGAGGAAAAAAAGGTCGTAAGGGCGAAAGTAACAGCGATTACCTTATAAATTATAAAAAGGTAAATAAAGTATTAATATAGATATAAAGAATTAATCCCTTAAGGATAATAATACCCAACGTTAAATAATAATAAGATTATTAATAAGTATTTCCGGCGTTACGGGATTATAAAAAAAAATAATAACGCGTTAATAATCCAACTCCGGATAAATAAAAACGGCTTAATTTACTTCCTTTTTATTATATATATTAATAACCGGATTAACGTTAATTATAAGTATAAATAATAAAAATAGAACGTTATATACGTATTAATCTTTTATTTATTATTTAAGGAGCGTAAACCGGGATTAATTAAAAGGGTAGGAATTAATAATTATTATTAAATACTTATTAATAAAAAGGATATTAAAGTAGTTATTAAATTTATAATAATTACGGGCTTATTATTATAATTTAGCTTAATTAAGGAAATAAATAAAATGGTTAAAAACTTAATTAAGAAACCTTATCGCCGACCCGGAAATAAAAAGCAATAGCGGGAAAACTGTACTTAATAGGGGGCTAAAGGGGCTATAAATATTAAAGCGGTATAAAAAGCGATATTATATTGATTAATAAAGTTATATAAATAAGGTAATAATAATATACGTATTAATAAGGATATTTAATAATATAATCGGAATTTTAAAATATTAATATTAAATAGACCCATAAAGTAATAGAAAAGCAACAAATTTAAAGGTAACTTTTAAGTGGATTCAGTCGTAATATTATAGGTTTTCTTAAAAAAGGTATATAAATAAATTCTTATTCTTTAAATGGCCGTAAATACTCTTAATCCTTAAAACGTGAATAAAGGCTAGGTAAATACCGGTTTTATTCCTAACGTTATAGATATCGGGTTTTTTACGGTTATTAATAAGGTTAAATGGCCGAATATTAGGGAACGCCGGAATTAGCTTAGCTAGATCCGTAGTATAAATCAATCAATCAATCAATAATAATTAAGGATTAAGTACTTTAATAACTATTTTATTTAAACTTATTTAAGTATATAAGTTTATAGGAATATTCTTAAGAGCTTAAATAACTTTAAAATAAGTTCTTTAATCTTAAGGCCGATATATTTAATTAATAATATATTGTTTTCTTCAAGATAAATTTAAAAAACAAATATAACGTATATATATTCTTATTGGAGTAAGCTATAAAGGTTAGAAATACTAAGATAAATATCAATTAATTTACCGTTATTTTTATTAAGTATAACTGCCGACGACTTAATACGGATAAAGTTATAAAGGTAATATAAACTTAAATTAATAATTACGGTAAATAGGAAAAAATTAAGAATAATAATATAAACTTAAATTAATAATTACGGTAAATAGGAAAAAATTAAGAATAATAAGTTAAGAAAGAAGGATAAATATATATATTATAAGGGGCTATATAAGGTCGACAAATACTAATATAAATATCTTAATTAACGTTTAAATAATTAAGAACCAAAGGATAAAAAGCTTAACGTTAAAAAGGAAGTAAAAAAGGTTAAATTAAATAAAGAAAGAAATATAATTATAAAAGTTTTTATTATAGAAGCTAATATTTTTATTTAAATTAATACAATAATATTAGTATTAAAACGTAGTTTATTAATATTTTAATAAAAGTAAGCTTATTTTATCCTTAATATAACCGCCGATATTTATTATACGTAAGATTGTACTTTCTTTATAGATTATTAATAAATTAATAATATAAATATTAACTTTTAAATAAAAAATATCTTTAATAATAAAGATATAAAATAATAGGGATCATAACGATTGTTTTATAATTAATCCTTAACGGTAAGGTAAAGCCGATTAAATTAACGGATATATAATATATATTTAAGATGAATAATAACCTTATTTCCTTCAGAGCTCTAAATAAGAAGGGTTATAATATAATTATAAAATGAAGACGGTGGCAAGTCTTTAACTTGGACGATTATAATGTCTTTATTAAACTAATTTTTAATTAAAGCCTGGTAATAAAATTCCAATTTACAGTTATTAATAAGATATTATTAATATACTTTTTAAGGCCGGTATTATAGGGTTAATTATATAAACGTTTTACTTATTATAAGATAAACGTTATTAAATAAGCCGTAAAGATTATTACCGGTATTAATATAAAGAAAGCGGATTTACTTTAGCTATAAGAATTTAAATATAATCTTTATAAATTATATATTATAAGTAAATAAAAAAGAATTCTATTATATATTTATTATTATAAAGAATAAATTAAGTATTTACTTAAAAAAAGCTTATTAATATTATAATATCGCCGGTAATAATATTATTATATGTATTATCGGTAATTATTATTATTATATAGCCTTAATTAATAATATTATAAATATAATATTTATTTATATAATTAAGGGCCATAATAGGCTATTAAGAATATTTAAAGGATACTTTATTAAAATAAAGGCTTAAAAGTATACTTTAATTTATATCCACGGTAATAATAAGATTATTATAAATAAAAAGTATATTATATTAATAAGACCTCGGATTATAATATAAGATAATAGCTTTATATAATTTATATTAAAACGGTATCGTTAAATACGGCTTCCGGAGTTATTTTAATAAAGTAATATTAATTCTCTATATAACTAATATACCTTAGAAATTTTAAACTAAAACTTTTATTTATTTAATTTATATAAAAAACCTATTATTTATAAAAGTTATTAAGGACGTAATATTACTTAAAGCTTAAATAGTAAGTAAGCTTAATATTGCTTATTTATGTTTATTTAAATATCTTATATATTATTATAAAGAATTAAAAGTAAAAAAACTTAAATATAAAAGTAAAAAATATTAACTTATAAACTATAAAGCTTTAAATTAATATAGACTTTAAAATCTTAAATTAAAGAAAATACTTATTTTCACATACGTTTATTTTAATAAACAAATCACTATAATTAACGATAAAAAAATATAATAATATTAATTAAGTGTTTATTAACGTTATTACCAATAATAATAATAGTAACGTTATTAATACGGATAATAAAAGGTATAATATTTAAACTTAAATATTCTGAAAGAAGCTTAATTAAATACCTTAAATTTATTAAATTCTTCAAATTCTATAAATCCTATATATTTTTAAATACTAGAAATCTACTACCTTAATATAAATCCGATAATAATAAAACCGATTCTTACTCCGTTTATAAGGGTAAGAATTGAGGTAACGACGTTATTAATTTAAGTAAAGATAAGGATAAGCTTTTAAAACGTTAATTAAAAGGAGGAATACATAAGGACTATAAAGCCCTTATAAAAATAAGGATTAATAATAAAAAGGTAGATTTTATATATTTAAGAATTTATATTTTTATTTATCAAGCTTAAGGTATTATCCCGGTTAAAATATTAATCTTACTTAATATTTATAATACTTTAAAAGGCCCAAATAATAAGAAAGAACTTAAGGCCTTTAAAACCGAGCTTAATTATATAAATATATAAAAAGTTTAAAAACTCTTATTAATTTTATTAAACGTAAAGTTTATATTAAGACGATAAATATTATTATATAAATATAAACCTATAAAGGGATTTTTCTATATAAGGCCCGTTGGATAACAAAAGGATTTCATTAATAATAAAGTAAGGATTATTTATTAACGTTCTTAAGCGTAATAGAATTTATAAGTTAACGTTTATTACTTATAATTATATCTTAAAACGATGTTAAAATTAAAGATATTAATATTATATTAATTTTTCTTAAGGTTATTCTTAAAACCCAGATTTAAGTAAAATAACTATATGGTTTTATAAAGATTAAACCAAATAATAAGCAATTAATGAACTGTCTTTAGGAGGTATTATATAGCCTTAAATAGGCTTTACTTAAATAATACTTTATATTATAAAAAATATTTAAATCTTTAAAATTTAATTATATAATTAAAAATTAATTAATATTTCATTATTTTAAAAATAATGTTACTCTTATTATTTATATAGATAATATATTTATTATCGTTAAGGATAAGTAAATTATCCAATAACTTAAGGACGCTTTTAAAAAGTATTTCCGTTTAAAAAGTTAAGGGATATTATATATTATTTAATATTATAAATATTATATATAACCGATTTAATCGTTCTATTTAGATTACTTAATCGATTTATATTAAGCGATTATTAAAATAAATAAATATAAAACTTTATTTTAATAAGGGATTATATATATTAATAGTAAAGGGTATAATTTTAAAGTAAGTACTTAAAGGATATAAAATAATAAAAGTAAAGTAAAAGCTATATATATCTTTTATAAGTCATTTATAGTAAATAGCTTAAATAATATAATTTAACGTTCTCTTCTTTATTAATAAGCTGGGAAGCTTTACCGTAAACTTAATAATTATCTATATTAACGCGGTTAAATATATAATAAAATATTTTAATTTAAACTATAATATCGGTATATACTATAACCCTAATAAGGGAAAAAGTAAGAAGCTTATCGGTTATATAAATATATTTTATATTAATATTAAAAAGATATTTTAATTTATATTAAACTATATTTTTTAATATTAAAACGGATTTATTTCCGTTTATTTTCGTTAATAAAATACCGTAATTATTTTATTAATTAAGTTTAAGTATAATATAGCTTATAAAGCTATATAAAAGGCTTTTTTCTTTTACCTATTTCTTTATAAAATAGGTTACTTTAATAACGATATTTACCCCGTTACCTTATAAATTAATAATTAAGCGGTTATATAGATTACTAATAAGCCGTCCGACTATAATCGTATTAAATATATCCGGAATTACTATTATATAATTCATGAAATAATAATTAAGATTAAAAAGCTTACCCTTAAATAAGTTTTATTTAAGAAATAAATAACGGATATACTTATTAAACTACTTAAAAAATAAATAGAATTTATCTTTGCTTATAAGCTATTAAGGTTATACGCTATATTAAAAAATAAGTAATAATAAATAAAATAGATTACCAGTATTACCATTATTATTTTTAAAGGGAATATTAGAGTATTAATAACTCCTTATAGTATTATTTAATATCTATACGTATTGACTTAAAAGTATTATATACATTAAAGTACTTAGTTATATTTCTTAAAACGGCCGGGTATTCTTTAAAGATAGCTTTGCTCTTCCTGCATACATTTAGATAACTAAATCAATAATTACGTTGTATACCCATTACATCATATCCGTAATTTATCGCACCGTATTCAAAGGATCGTTAGAATATATTGTTTTAAGGTAATAAGTATTAAGCGTTTACTTTACTGTATATCTCCCTTACTATATAAGGCCTTTGCTTAGCTTTTAAGTTCTCCATTTATATTACGGTAATTTTAGGCCTATTCTGGGAGGGGTATGCGGGCATCGGGCGTTACCTTTTGCTGAAGGGCCTGGTAAAGGGCTTTATAAAGGGTTTGCTGCAAGTAAGGGTATAAGTAAGGGTGCAAGTAAGGGTACAGATGAGGGTGCAAGTAAGGGTGAGGGTGCAGGTGTAAGTGAGGGTGAGGGTGAGGGTCTAAGTGAGGGTGAGAGTGAGGGCGAGGGTAAGGGTACAAGTAAGGGTGAGGGTGAGTGAGGGTGAGGGTGAGGGTGTAAGTGAGGGTAAGGGTGGGGGTAAGGGTGAGAGGCCTTACTTAGCTCTCAGGTTCTCCAGTTAATTCACGGTACTTTCAGGTCTGTTATGGTCGAGGTATCCGGGCATTAAGCGTTGTATCGCGCTAAAGTATAAGTGGTATAAGTAGAGTAAAGGTGGATAAAAAAATTAAAACCGCGAAACCCAGGTTTCTGAAACCCGAGAAAACCAGCTTAATCGATTAAAAAAGGTCGATTTAAAAACCAGGAAAACCTAGGTTTTCGGGAATAAAAACCGGGCTAAAGTTACTGATTAAGCGTTCGTTAAATTTAAAAAACCAGGAAAACCAGGAAAACCCGGGTTTTGTAAAAAATAAAATCCTAAGTTTTAAAACCCCTACTATAAGGTCCTGGTCTCCAGGGAGGTCTTAGGGGGGCATTCAGGGGATGGCTCCGGGTGACTGGGCTTAAGGGGGCCCTCTGGGGCGTAAATAATAATACGAGTAGAATCTTTAAGGTATAATAATGATTAATACGCGCTATCGTTAGAAATTTAAGTAACGCCTGAACTTTAAAAACTGCCTGGAAATAGAGGCGCTGAGTAAATCTATTAAGTACCTTTATAGATTAAGGTAAAAGCCGCCTTTTCCTCCTATAAGCTTGATTTCTGCCTATTCCGTATCTTGTCTTTTATATATAGATCTTCTAGCTGACCTTTACTTTACTTTTATAGTAATTAAAAGTTACTTATAAAGTAAATTCGCCTCGATCCATATATCTATTAATAATTTAAGACGGCAGGCCTGTTAAAAGGGTCGTAAGTAAGGAGATGATTACGTTAATATTAATAGAAGATATAATATGCTTAATAAGTTACCTGTATAAGGGAAAAGTAAGTAAAACCTTATAATTTAAAGAATAAGACCTAATATATCCGTTATTAAACTTTTCTGCTACTTATTTAATATCGTTCTTCTTTTCTTTTTATTAAATATAAAGATATATTTACGCGACCCTGCTTATATAAGCGTAATAAACAGGGGCTTATTAAGAGTAAAATCGAATATTAATAATCATATTCTAACTATAATCGATAATAAATAAGATATAATCTTTATGGGGATATTACTATTTATTACCCAAGTTCTATAGCCCGCTTTTATTTATAAGTTTATAAACCAGCATAAAAGCACTCCGAATATAAGCAAACAGGTTAAGGAGGTTAAGCTTATATGTTTTTTCATTTAGTTTTTAAGTGCTTTAAACGCTTATAAATATCCGGCTTATTCATAAGTTTCTTGGATTCTCGTGAATTTACCACTTACTCGTGATTTTTTTGACTTAACGTTTTTTTAATAAAATTACCCCCTTTAACTACCCCCCCTTTAAGGATAAATGATTAGCTCCAGGGGTAGCTTTTAATTAAATTAACCGAATCTGAAATCTATTTTTAAAAACGTTAAATATTATAGCTTATAGGGAGGGTTACGGATATTCCCGATATTAAGAAAGCTTAATAAAAAAATTTATAAAAAAAAAAAAACCGTTATTTTACCGTTTTAAACGTTTTTATTTTTAACTTTTTTTTACCCGTTCGGGACCGCTTAAAGCGCTCGTAAGTTTCCTGGATCCTCGTAAGTGACTTACGAGCGGTTTAAGTGAATGAATTCCTTTTTTTTTTGGTTATTCGATCTCAGCAGGTCGCAGATTTACTGATATTATCCCTTTTTGAATTTAATAAATCTGCTTTAATAGGGTTTACTCCGGCAAGCGGGACGGGGTATATCTTATGGGATAGGGATAGGATAGGGACGGGATAGGGACGGGATAGGGACGGGACGGGATAAAGTGAATATAATCCTATCCCGTATTAATACGGGATAGAATAGGAGGGGATTAAGATAAATTGAGATTTTAAGCTTATTATTTATAATATAAAAATTATTATATATATTAAAAAACCCAGAAAAAAATTAGAAAATTAAACATTAAAAGTAAATTATTTATTTAATACGGTTAACGTTATTAAGAATTGGGATCTTAATATATCCCGATCTTATCCCGCCGGGATAAAAATAGGATACGATGGGATTTAACCTTATCCCGTCTTACGCGGGATAGGATACGTAAATCGAAAAACCGTCTTATCCCGTCCCGCTTCCCGGAGTAATAGGGTTATTAATACTATTTAATATACTTAAACTTTACGCTAATAATAGTAGGAAAATAATATCCTTAGATTGCAATATCGGCTTATCATTCTGATATAACGACCCAGGACTATTTCATCTATAAGGCCTACTCTTTATAACATCGTATAAAGTGCCCAGGAGCATTTGCTCCTTAGCGCCCGTATTCATATAAGTGTCCTTATACGTTTACCTATATTACCTTAAGCACTCTTACTTACCATTTTTACTCATTATACTTACCGCTTTTATTACCCTTATTACCCTTATTACTTACTGCCCTTAATATTCGTTATTTACCACTCGCACTCACACTTTTACCTTAGTATCTTCGTCAGCCTTATTACTTACCACCTTTACCACTTAATACCCTTATAACTCGTTACCCTTATTATTATTACCCTGGTATTAACGCTGGTAAAGTAATAGTAAGGTTAGAAGGGTTCACCCCCTAAATAGATAAACTCTTTAACCGGATACGTTAAACCCGATTTCGATTGCTTTTTTATGTTTTTTAGATTTCTTGGTCTTTATTATACTTATTATATCCTTATTACTTTATAAATAAGACTTATAAACCGGCAGTTAATAGGACCACCCTCACCCTTACCCTTACCCTTACCCTTAATAAGCCCGTTATTATGTCTTCCAGCAAGCCCTTTATTAGGACCTTTATTAAACCCTTTATTAAGCTCTTTATTAAAATGCGATGATTTAAGGCTTATCGCGGTAGGGACATATAAGGATTAGGTATGGCCTTATATTAAAGGGTTTAAGCAACAGCTTGCGGAAGGACTTACTTATTACTCAAGTTCTATAAATAGAACGCGGTGGTTTTCAGCGCGGTAAAGTTATAAGAGGATCAGGCGTGGCCTTATATTGAAGGGTTTACCGAGTGGCTTACGGAAGGGCTTATTAAAGGGCTTATTTATCTGTAAGATTAATAGCGAGGGTAAAAGTGAAGGTAAAGGTGAGGGTAAGGCTATGTAAAACCTATTAAGTAACGATCTATAAGTGTTATTTATAGAGCAATAAGAATATAATAAATGGGTTAAAGACCAACAAATATATAAAAAAGCAATTCAAATTGGGTTTAGCGTATCCGGTTAGGGAGTTTATCCCGTTAAGGGGTGAACCCTTTTAATATAAATAATAATAATGGCATATAAATAAGGTATTCGTTTAATCTTATAGCGGCCGTAGGGGCTCGATACTTACTGCTTATAAGAGGCTAAGAATAAATTCAATAATCCGGTCTCTCTTTTATTACTGCGTAAACGCCAGTCCCGCTTACTAGGTTTAAGTTATTATTATTACTGAACGGGTTAACCTTATTATTATTCTTCTTACCTCGAACGAGAAAGCATAGCGTAGATTATTAAGCAGACCCTTAATTATTATAAGACTGTCAGTATTTACCACGGAATTCCCTCCATTAACTTACCGGAGGGAGCGGAACTCTTAAATTACCGTCCCTCCCCCATAAACGGTAAGGCCTACATCGGAACGCTGGTCCAGAATCGAGTTGTCGCTACCCCGGTAAAAGCATCCGCACCCGATTAATTAAGAAGTATAAGAAGATTAAGAAACCCGATAGACTCAGCTTTAACCAGGTTACCGTCGATGAAACGCAATAGAACGCCTAAACCCGTCCCATTTTTATTCAATATCGTTACCGAATAACTTATGAATAAGCGTTTTATTACGGGGACACCGTTCTAAAAGAGCCCGGCTAATATGGCCAATTGGGTCTATACAATTCCTTTCCATAGTTAAAAGACCCAAGATTTAAATACCGAGTCTGAATCTTATGCCTTGTTACTTAATTGTCGATATTAATATTAAGAACTGTCCGTAAAGACTGCCAGTCGAATATAGTCCTTAAATAGGAACTTATAATTCGGTTTAAGAAGTTATGAAAAAAGATATAATCGCTAGAAAGCCTTAAAACCTCAACTATAAATAAAAGGCCTTCTTAGTCGACCGGCGGAGCGATAATTAGACCGATAAGTAGCAGCGTTTTATCACTAAGTTTAATAAGCGGATCATTTCGGTCTATAATACCTTTACGCTTACCCGCGGAAAACAGGGTATATTTAAGGAGTTCTACGCCCTATCGAAAGGGCTATGAATATAGGAGCAGTAAAGGTCGGTATAATAAAAGTTAATACGGAGAACGTAAACTTTAAGAAAGCAAGAACCAGGACAGGCCGAATAAAGAAGAAGCATATAAGGTAAATATAACCAGATACCAAAGCAATTACGCCAGTAACTCGATTAAAGCGAGTAGCCACTACTTAAGCGAAACGTAAGATAGAAAATTAGGAAGACCCCGAAATATAGCAACTAATATGCCTGGTGTCCTTCTCTAGCTTTAAGACCGAGCCCCACATATTTCAGGTATATAGAGACGTCGTTATAACCCTGTCAGACGCATAGACGCATGAGAGTGGATAATATGTGTGAGACGCATGGACGCATAAGAGTGGATGATATGTATGTGGATTGCATATTATCTATTTAGGAAGCATGGTGCTATCTGCATGAAATACCTGGGTAGTATGAAATATACGGCCAGGTAATAATATTTATACGCGCTATAATAGTATCTTAATACCGTCGTATAACGGCTTAATAACACTTTATATAATACTATTATTATACCTATTACCTAAGTTAATATACCCCCTTAGGATCGTAATATTATTACGGTAATAATATAGATCCTAGATATCCTTATTATAATTATCTTTTAATTATTAATATATTATAATTATTATAAATAAAAGGTACGTCTTAAATTTAAAGTTAAAAAATTAAAAAGCCAAGAAAAATCGGAAAAATCGTTAACTTTAAAAATAATAATAATAATAAAACCTTTATATTTTAAGTTATTCCGAAACTTTATATATACTTAATTAAGCTCCGGATATTAACTGAAATAATTTTATTAAGTAATTATTATTAAATAGATATTAAAAAAAGTTAAAATTAATAAAATTATAAAAATAAATAAACCCGGAAAGACTATTATATATCCGATTTAAAATTATAAACTTTTAAAAGCTAAATTTCTTAAAAATAACTTATCTGGGATTTTATTAAATCGTATTATAATATAGGGTTTTAAGGCTTATTATTTTTAAGTTTTAAGAATTTCATAAATTCTTTATATTTTTATAATAATAAAATTTTTGTAAAACCGTCCGTTAATATCTTTATTATAAATATATACTTAATATTAATTGTTTTCTTTTAATATTTTTATCGTAATTAATAATAATATATATTTATATAACGGACTTTTATAATAAATTAAGGATTTATCCCTTAAATTATAGGGATTATTTAAGTATTATTATACTTAATTTTTAATAAATAAAATAATTTTAATATAATTAATTTAAAAAAATAATTTTATTATATTAACTTTTTTATTATAAGAATAAAGTTAAAAAGTTTAACTTTAATAAAGCTTATTATTACCGTTTTTTACTTTATTATTTTCCAGTTAATTAAGCCTTTAAATAACCTAAAGATATAACCTTATAAGCTATATTATATTTTAAAATTATTAATAAATAACGTATTTAAGGATATTATAAAAACGGTATACGGATTAATAATTTTCTTATTATATATAATAATATAATACTTAATATATATAAGGTATTACAATATTTTTATAGTTATTTTTAAAAATTATTTTAACGGATTTATAAGAAACTTAAATAACTTAAACGTTAAATATATAATATCCGTTTAAATTATAATGGCCGTAAAGTTAATAAAGTTAATAAACTATTAATATATATAAATCTTTTAAAATAAAACTTATCCGGTATTTTTAATAAAAGCTTTAATATTCCATAAAAGTACTTTAAGAGTATAATTTATTATAATATTAAATTTTAACGTAAATTTATTAATATAATTATTTTAATATAATTAGATTTTTCAATTTAATTAATTTTATATTATTTTTATACTGAAGAATTATTTTATTTTATTTAAGTTTTTTATTTTATAAACCTTAAAGAATTTACTTTAAAAGTTATTTATTTTTTAATTATACTTATAATTATAAATAATAATAATATTATTTATAAAAAAGAAATTTATTATATAATTATTAATAAAAAGATATTCTATTTTTAAGACTTATTTTGAGCTTAAGTTTATTAAAATTTTTAAGAGATTTTTAAATTATAAAACCGATAATTATTTAAGTTTATATAGAATTTAAAGTAAAAGGAATAAGCTTTTATTTTTATAATTTTTTTAATATTTTAATATATATAAACTTATTTATCTCGTTATTAATAAATATATTAATAACGTTTTATTATCTTATGTTTAAATTAAATATAATTATTATAATTATAAATACCTTAAGAACCTTAATTATTACATTAATAATAAATATATTTTATTCAGTTTTTTATAAATTTCCTTTTATATAAAGCCTTATTTTATATTTAAAAAAATATTTTTATTATTAAATTTATATTTAAATATTTAAATAATAAATATTAATATTTTATCCGCTTTTTTAATATATTTAAATAAGATTTCTTTTTATAAACTTTTTTTCTTTAAAAGCTTTAAGATTTATTTTAATTAATAATTTAAAACCTATAATATATAAGTATTTTAATATATAATAATAATATTTTAACTTAATAAATAAGGTATTATAATAAAATATATTTATTTTTAATAAAGAAAAAAATGCTTTTTATCCTTTTTATAAAGTTTATAGAATAATAAGAAAGTAATAAATACTATATAATATAATAACTTTAATTTATTTATAATTAAAGTAAAAATTATAATATAATTTACTTTCTTTATACCTTTTATAGCTCTTTTTCCTTTAATAATATTATTTATATTAAAGTTAAATTTATTGCTATTTTTTTGGCTTTAAAGTTAATAAAAATAATAAAGTTAATAATAAATTTAGTGGTAAATCTGGTAATAAAGTTAATACTTTATTACCGTTATTATTACCGTTACCGTCTTTTTTATTTCCTCCGTTATTATTTTTAAATATTATATTGTAATTTATTAATATTAAAGTCAATAAAAATAAATAATTTTCTTATTATTCTTTTTCTTTTCTTTTTTATATAGGGTTAATAATATTATTTATAAATTCCTTTTTTTCTATTATTTAATAATAGCTTAATAATAATATAAAATGTATTGATTTTTAAGATATTAATTAAATAAAGGAATAACTTTTTTTAAATTAAGTTAAATTAATTATTTAATTTTATAAAATTTATTTTCTTTAAAGAAAATGTTTTTTATATAAATTATTTTCTTTTAATTAAATATTTATATATTATAAATATTAATATTATTATAATTAATAAAGAAATTAATATATATTCTTATTATTAATTTCTCTTTCTTAAGGATCGATTTATTAAGTAAATAAGGTTTATAATTATATTATTTAAGGTATTAAAGGTTTAATTTTAAGCCGGTAACCTTTTTAAATAATATAGTTTATAAATGCTTTCTTATTAATATTTAATTTATAAGGAAACCGGCCGTTTATACGATTTATGGCTATAAGAAATAAAGAAGTTTTACTTATAACCTTATAGCCCTTACTTTTATAATTAATAAACCATTTTTTTATTCTGAATAACCGTTTTATATAACGGTATATAATATTTACAACTTGAAAATAATATTAAGCTTATTAATAAATTTTTTAAATTTAAATCCTAAGGATTTCTCTCCGTTTAATTAAATAAAAATTTTATTATAATAATATTATATTTTAATCGTTTTAATAGTTTTCCGTAGGATATTTATTACTTTCAACTTATATTTATAAATATATATTATTTAAAAATTGTATTTAGAATAAATAATATATAATATTTATTAATCTCGGTTTATTATTATATTTATTTATATAAGGTTATAAATAATTTAAAAAAAAAAGGTTTTATTAATATTTTTTTTTTATATAAACATCTTAATATGATCCGGCAAGTTTTAATAAAATATAGTTTTTATAATTATTTATATTTAAAACTTTAATATTATTAATAATCTTTATTCTTTTAATTATTTATTAAAGGTATTAAATCGCTTTATTAATAACGTATATAAAAAGTTAATATTATTAATTTATAATTATTAATTTAACGATAACTTTACCGGTTATAAATATTATATTAATTTATTTAATATTATCTTTAAGTACGTAATATTTACGGATCTTCTTAATTAATATTCTTATTTATTTATTATTATAAAAATAATAACGTTCGGTATTAAAGTAAATATCCTTATTTATAAAGATAGTATTAATTATAATATTAATTATAAAGTTAAATGTATACGTAATATTATAAAATATAATAAAGTTATTACTTTTAAGCATATTAATATTTACTTTAATTTTTCTATAAATAATAATTTTAAGATTATTATTGTTAATAATAATAATATTATTCTTTCTATTTATTTCTTTAACAAATTAATTTTTTATCGTCTTATTATAAACATAAAAGCTTAAGTTATAATTCAAAATTTATAGTAATTATAATATATAAAATTCTTATTTTATATTAAATATATTAAAATTATTATTATTATTTTAAACCAATATTAATAAACTATTTTATTTTAATCTAAAGTTTCTGGATTTCTTAAAAGTTTAATTAACTTATTCTTTAATTTTAATATTTTTAAGTTTATTATTTATTCGTTTTTTAAATATAAAATCGGGTTTAAAGTTAATAAGTTAATTAAATTAATTTATACGTAAATAATTGTACTTGTTAAATTAATATTTAATATTATAAAAATATTTTTTGAACTTAATATATTTATTTTTAAATATAAATTTATTATTTTTCTTAATATTATTTTAATTTTTATTAATAATGGAAGTTAAATAAAATAAAGTTAACTTCTTTATATTGTTATATTATATATAATTTCAAAATTATTCCTCGAGATTAATAAGAACGATTAAAAAGTTAATTAAATTATTTATATTAAATTTATAAAGTTATATTAATATAAAACTTTATTTCTTAATTACGTTAATAAAATTACGGTATTTCCGTTTCTTATTAAATACTTTAAAGATATTATTATTTTTAACTTTTATAAGTATTTAAGTATACTTATTAAATTATACTTTAGTATTTTAATGAAAATTAGGTCCCGTTATAATTTTATAATATTCTTTCTTTACCATTAAAGAACGTATGGAATCTAAAGGTATAAGCTTAATTTTAAAAGTATATAAATAATTTTATAAATAATAATTTACGTTCTTAAGGTAAACGAGGTTCGTTTTATTGATTATAAAGTATATAAAGTTATTAATTTTAATAAAAAACGCGTATTACTTTTTCTATTTTTATAATTCTAGCTTTAATACCTATAAATCGTTTTTATAAACTATTAATACCCTTAAGTTAACCGCTTTATCCGCTATAATAATAGGTTATATTAATTTTATTAACTTATTTAAGTTTATTAATTTTATTATAAAAATAAAGTTAATAAGCTCTTAGATATAATACTTAATAACTTTACCTTTAATAACGATAAGTTATAAATCTTAATCTTTTAAGGTAATAAGCTTAATTTTATATAAGCTTATCTTAAAAGTATAAAGGAATAATAAGCAATAAACTTACTATATTCTTTAATTCCTTTTTTATTTTTAATTTATATATAATATATTAACCTTAAGGACTTAATTTAAGCCTTTTTAAATAGTTAATTACGCCTTTAAATTAATTAATAAGTAAATAGCTATAATAATATATAATACCGGGCTTATAACTATTAAACGTATAAACGTATAAAAGTGGATAATATATATATCAATTGCTTATTATTTATTTAGGAAGCATAATACTATCTGCATAAAATATCCGGGTGGTATAAGATATACGGCCAGGTAATGATATCTACACGCGCTATGGTAGTGTCTTGGCACCGCTCGCATGGCGGCTCAATGACACTTCATACAACACCACCACTATGCCTGCACCCAGGCTGACAAACCCAGATAAGGTCGGTCCCGGGAGGGGGTTAATAAGCCTTATAAATACTCCGTATTATAATAATATCCTGAGCTTAGGAACCTAAACCAGAGAGAAAAAAAGGTGAAGAAGTTAATGCCGAGCAAAACTTCTTACATTAAGTATAATTCGAGGATTATACTTTAATAACCTTATATTTGAAGGGATAATTCTATTTCCTTCTTAAGGATTTTCGCAATAAACTAACAGAATAGCCATAAGCATAAGGCTGTTTAACCATTGGGAAACTCCCTTATTTATCGCAGGGATTATTAAAACGTAATTACCAGCGATTAATCGTTTAATCAAAACAGCCCAGATATTCAGGTAGAAGATTCTGCTTAAGCCGACTAAGACAATACCCAGGTAAAAGTTAAGTAAACGGCCACCGCTCCTCCTGCCGCCAACGCTCCTCCTGGCCCCCGGCCGAGAAGATATAAAGGTAAATCCCTTAACTAAAGGACCGATAAAAGTAATATATAAGCTGTTAATATCCTTAGAGGATACGGAAAAGACGTTAATAGAATTCAATCGGCGATTATAGCGTAACGAATATCACTAAGGTATTCACTTTTCTGCTGAGTAAATAGCCGCCCTATATTAAGGTCGCGATATACTATACTTACCTTATTACCGCGTTAACTATTTACTAATTAAATCGGATTATCTTGCGCTTAATTGATAACCCCATTATTAATACCATTTCATTACGCTCGCCCCCAGAATAATAATTTATTTATATACTTTTTTTAAGAAAACCTATAATAATATAATTAAGTCCTTATAAGGTGTTGGTGTATGGACCAAAAAGTGTGATAATATATGAATGATAATTCTACCTAAATGCAGATAGGATCCTAAGGATTATCTGTCCTTTACGTATAAAAGTATCCTATACTTATAAATGCTCCCGCGTATCCCTTATACTATATATATATATAATAAATGCCATTAAAAGAAAAAAAGGTTATTACTTATAATAACGTTTACCTTAATATATTAATATAAATAATAATGCTTAATAATACGTTATACTTTATATATCCTATGTTCTTATATTAAAATCTCACCCAATTTTACGGGGGCGGCCGTGATTACGCTTAAGACGGAGCGTATAAGGAATACCGGTGGACGATAAGGGTATTATTTTAATAAACGCCGATAATAAAATAACGTAAAGTTTATTATAGCGGATAATAATAACGTTATTAAATTCAGGATACGTAATATAGAATTCACGTAATAAGTTTAAGTATAACTTTAATAACGGAAGTTTATTATTATATTCTATATTTTAAGTAACTTATTTAATTAAGTATTTATTATCTCTTTCCCTATAAATAATTCTTTTAATAACATATTCTTTTTTATTTTCGGAATCAGCTTTTAAAATAGGTAACTCGTTATGGTTAAGTTATTTATTAAAAGGATCTTTTATTAAGTTATTAATTAACTTAAATATATTAATTAAAATAACCGGTATTATTTTTATATTAACGGGTAATTCAAATTTATATATAAGGTAATTAATTTTCTTAATAATAATAAAAAGTTTAACGTACTATTAATATAGCTTATAATTTTTAATACTAAGGATATTATATTTATAATATAACTTTAAATAAACCAAATTATTAATATTGAATTAAATTAATTTATAACTTTAATTATACCGGAATTTAACTATTATTTACGTAAATTCTAACGCGTTTTATATTTCTTTATAATTCTATAATTAAAGTATATTATATTCAGGAATTGGAGAGGTTATTAAAAGGTTTAAAAGGTTATAGCATTTATATTATAATAGATTTTATTTAAAATAAATTTAATTAACGTTAACTTTAAATTATTTAAAATATCTTAAATATATAAAATATGGATTTCTAAAATATAAAGATAAATTTATAATTTCTATTTAATATAATATTAAAGGGAATTCTTTATCCTTATTTTATTAATTCGGTTAATAATAATTTTACTTAATTATTAACTTTAAATTTTATATTATTAAAGAGTAAAAGTACTTATTTAAAGAACTTATCTATAACGATAAGGAGTATATTATAATTATATTAATTTAATAAAGCGATAATAAAATTTATATAAATTATATAAAAAATAATTAATAAACTTAAAATTAATTAAAATAATCCATAAAGTATATATTTTTTAGTTTAATTTAAGCTATACTTAAAGTAATATACGATATATTTCCGTAACTATTTATTTAACTTAAGTAAATATATTAAGTTTATTAATTTATCGTAAGATTGGTTAAAGCCATTATATAATAAATTATTATATACTTATTAAAAGATTACCTTTTTAAGTTTATTAAGTATATATAATTAGAATAAATAATTAAAGGATTCCAAATTATAAATAAGGTTATCCTTTAATATAAAGCGCAATTTAATTTTTATATTTTATAAATTTAACTCTTTTTTAATTATTAAGACTTTCTATAATTTTATTTATATTATATTTTTTATATATTTTTCTTTAATTTGCTTTTTAAGTTTATTTAAGATATAAAAATAATAAAGAGTAATTAATTTATTATTATTTATATTATTAAGAATTCCGATTTCTATAAATAAAGTTTACGTATTATTAATTAATCGTAAAAATACGTCGGGAACGGTATTTACCGAATCCGACTTATAACGTAATAAAATATTGAATATTAATAAATATTATAACGTATAAATTGGGCGAAGATTAAGCTTATTAATTACAGAGGTTTTTAAATTTATTTATTTAGAAATACTAATAATTATGTTATAATTTATAAAAATTATATAGTTAAATTTATAATAATTTATTTTAATTAAGTATTTAATTTTACATACGACCCAGATTATACCCGTAATCTTTAATTCCGTAAACCAATTTTTTTTTAATTATATTTAAGCTTTTATTAAGGAATATTATTAATTATACTTTATTACATATAATTTTTAATAAATCGTTAATCTCTATAATATTATAAAATAACGGATTATCCTTAATATAATATACTATAGCCGTAATACTTAATTCCTTTAATATATTGATATCGGTAAATAAAGGTTAATTAAGATTATAATATATAAAAAACGACGGTTTTAAAAACGCATTTTTTAAATCCTTAAAAGTATAGTCCTTTTCTTATGTAAATATAAATTTAATTTAAGATATCCTTTATTTATGGCGTAAACTGGTATACTCTAAATCTATTTTTCTTAAATCTATAATAAGGGAGGTTTTATATGCTTAAAGTAGGGTAGTACGTTAAGTATAATTTTTTATTTTAATATATAATTAATTTATAAAATTAAGGAAGACTTTAAGGTTTCTTAATAAGTCGGGAAATTTAAAATTCTATATAACCTTAATTTTATTATTAAGTATAAATATTTTTAAAGAATTAATTTATTAATTAAGGAACTTAATCGTAAGGTAGCCGATAAATAATTTTATCGGCAAAAGGTTTATACGTTTATCTTTAAGAATTTAAAAGATTTAACGTAAATAAATAATATACTTTTTTAATAAATAACTGAAAATAATTATATTATTTATAAATATTCGCGTAAAATCTCGTATTAAATATAATATATTATTTATTTACCTTTATATATATAAAGGATTACCTTTAAAACTTATTAATATAATTAAAGATTCCTCTTAATCCTTATAAAAAATAATATAAAGTTTATACCGATCGGATTTACGTATAAGAAATTAATAAAAATAACTACGGGTATTGATTACGGTAATATATTCGTAATCTGTAATTAAAGAAATTGTTTTTTACTGTAATAACAATAAGTATAAATCGGAAACCGTAATTTTATTAAGTAATTAAATATTAATTATAATATAGCCTTTATGTCCGTTTAAAGTATTACGTTAAATAATAAAAGTAAAATATAAAAATTCTATAGGTTATATAGATTAATATAGCTTATTTTTATTATATATCTTATTTAAAGCTTAATTTATAACCTTTTAATCTTTACGCTTAATATTATATATTCTCTTAAGTTTAATAATTATATTAAATTAAAGGTTAATAAATATATATTAATTTTCTAGAATATTAATTATAATATTATTATCTTTAAAGATATTACTGAATTTTTTAATAATATTACTTAATTAAATTTACGTATTTCCGTTATATATATAAATTCTAACGCCGTTAAGTAAAACCTATTCCTTACGGTTATTAATTTATAATAACCGGTTTAAGTAAATCTCTAAATAATTAAAAGTTATAAAGATTATTCCGGAGAATACGAGAATTAATATTATTATTACGGTAGTTCTGCGAATTTATAATTTAGATTTTTAAGTTTTCTATTTATAAGTAACGAATAATATTAATAAACTTAAGACTACTATATAATAAGGTTACGGAGGTAACGAATAAGGTTACGGAGGTAAGTTATATAAAATTCTAAGTTTTATTTTACGTAATAAGTTGACTTTTTAATTAATATTATTTTTAATTTAAACGATTAATATTTTTAAGTTTATAATATATATAAATATGCCACCTCGGAATCCAAGATTATAAGACGGTATTAACTACGGTTTAAAGATAAAATCCCGGGACTTTAATAATTTTTTTAAAGTCCCTTTTTTCTAATATATAATTAATACTTATATTATATTATAAGTTACGACTTAAATTTATTATTTTACGTAAATTATACGTTATAATTATATTGCTTTTTTATAAAGATAATTATTTTAATACTTATATTTTTATAAGTACCGATAATATGTTTTTAATTATTAAAATCGATTATTATTTTATTAAGAGTTATAATATTAATAACGATTAAAATATTAATAAATAAATTATATATTAAATAAATTTTAACCGAGATTTTTTTAAAATAAATATTATATTCTTTTCCCCTAGGAAGAATAAGTTAAATATTATAAATTTATTAATAATTAACTTAAAATTATTAACGTTTATAACCGGAATTAACTTAAATAATTTCTGGATTTTAAAATTTAAATCTGGAATTTAAGAAAATATAATATTATAATTAATACTCGTAATAAGATACCCGTTATTTATATAAAAGTTTATTACGGGTAAATTAAGGGTAAATTAAACTTTACTTATAATATATTAATATACCTTAAAAATAAGGCTTATAAGGTATATACTCCTTATTACGGTAAAGTTAATAATTATAAGTAATATACTGTTAATTTATTAAGCTTACGTATATTAATTATCGACGGATTAAATCTATTAATTTAGCGGAAAGGCCTTAAAAGTACTTAAGTTTATTCCCTTTAATTTCCAGCAATTATATTTAAGATAAATAAATAGTCTATTTTACGACAAATATTTTAATACGTATTTAATATATTAATAACGTATGGGGAATTAATATATAAAATATACCTTTTCCGTAATAAAGTTATTATTATCCTAAAATCCTTTTAATTCCTTTTTATTAAGTAACGTATTCTCCTTTTTTTTATCCTTAAGTATAAAGGCTTAATTAACCCTCTATTTTATATAATACGTTTAATATTTAAAATCGGACTTTCTTCTTAAAAGCCCTAATTTTCTTTAATTTAACGTTAATATTTTCTTTTATAACATTAAGGGCAATTACCGCTATCTTTTTTTAAGGGCGTATATTATAAGCTTTATTATATCTATACGTTTAAAAAGATAATATTAATAATTAAGAAAAAAAACCGGTTTCTGAATTTTCTGCGAAATTCCGGTTACCTTAAAATAACGTATTTATTTTACGATTTTACGGATATATCTATAAAGGTATACGATATTTAATAACGTAAGTTTATTAATTATATTTAAATTTATTTATAAGCTTAAAGTAATTATTAATAATAATAATTATAATTAATAATCGTAGATCCCGTTAAAATTTTAAGTTTAACCCGTTATAAATAAACGTAAATTAATTTTAAATATTATTAAAATTCAACGTATATATAGCCCGCAGAATAATCTATATATATTCACGGGGCTCCCGGTTTTAAAAAATATTATTTATAATATACTTTTTGGTAATCAGAATATTTTAGTTAACTTATTAAAATAACTTAAATTTAATAATAATCTAAGAAGTTTATTTAATTAAACCGTTATTATATTTAATAAGTCGTTTTTCGGTATTTAATAATTTTATAATATATTACTTTAAAACGGTACCTCTTAAATATAATTATAAATTATTCTATAATAATTATATATCTATTATTTAAATAATATCCTTTAATTAATCGATAAAGATATATATATCCCGGAAAAAGATATATTTCCCGGAGTATTTAATCATAAGAATTATATTAGAAAACTTATTTTTATAGAAAAAGTTAAAAAATCCGACATTATTAAGATTAAAATTTATTAATCGGTTTAACTATAAGCCTTTTACTAACTATATTACGTTATTAAGAAAAAAGAATGGATTATTATTAGGATTATTTTACTATTAACCTTATATAATAACGGGAATTAATTCTTAAATTATACCCCGTAATTATACTATTTATTCTTCTATAAAACCTATTATTTTTAACCGATTAAACGGATTAATAAATTAAATGAAAATTGCTCTTTTAATAAAGGTACCTCTTATTTAATATAATAAACTTAAGTTTAATAAACTTAATTTTAATATATTAAATTTATTAAGCTCGGATTCCGGTTTAATATTTAAAGCCGGAAAAAAACGTTATAATATTAACATTAATATAAAAAATAAATCTAATAATTATTATAAAAATAAAAAACTATTTAATAAAAGTAATAATCTTATAGTATTAAGTTTTTAAAGATTTTAACCGTATTAACGTAATTTAAACTTGCTTAACTTCATTAAAGTTAATAATAATCTATATAATAGTTATAACGATAATAAGGCGTTTTTAAAGTATAATAGATTACGTTAAAGTATTAAAGGGTTTAAAATCCAGTTTTTAGGAATTAAATTAAAAGAAATAATAAATTTTATAGCTTTAAAAGATTTTAATTAAAATAATCTATTTACGGTAAATACAATTCTTAAATTATTTAATCGTTAATTATTTTTAATTATTTAAGTGATTCTTTCTGAAGTTAAATATAGGATTACTGCGACTATTAAGTTGCTAAATTTTAATAAAGCGTTTAATTAATATATTAAAATAATAATATTAAAATCCGATAATATTTAAGAGGCCTATAATATATATATCTTCTTTATAATACCGTCTTTAATCTTTCTTTAAAGGTATTTAAAAGTAAATTAAAGGCGGTATTCTAAAGGATATAAAGTTAATACCTTTAATACCGTTATAAAGGAAGTATCCGCTATAGTTAATAAATTAATACTTTAATTTATATTAACGGATCTTACGATATATGTTAATATAATATTAATATAAGTAGCTATTACTATTATTTATTGGTATATAGACCAAAAAGTATAATAATATATAAATAATAATTCTACCTGAATACAGATGGGATCCTAAGGATCATTTATCCTCTACGTATAAGAGTATCCTATACTTATGAATGCTCCCGCGTATCCCCCATGCTATGTATACACATAACATAAGGGTTGTATTTTTAAACCTATTTATTTTTTTATTTCCTTACGGGTCCGCTTTATATTATATTTTAATAAAAATTTCTAAAAATTTTTATTAATATATATATTATTATTATTATATGACGTCCCTTATAATAAACGCTTTTACCGTTTATATTAACTTCTTTTATATTACTTTAATATTAACGGTTTAAAAAATTTTATTAAATATAGCCTTTACGCTACGTTTTCCCGTTCCGGAATCGATAACGGGGCTTCTTAATAAGGTTTTTAATAACCTTTTTTACTTTATTCATTAAAATAAACTATAATAAAAAATCCAAAACTATTATAAACTTAATACTTACTTTAATAATTTTTCATAATTAATATTTATCGATAATTATTATTCCCGGTTTCTTAATTAACTTTATCCTAATCCCTATAAATAATGAATAAGAAATATATATATATATAGCGTTTTTTTTGTTAAATTTATATTTATAGCCGGTATTTACTTAATTATTAATATATATAATAAAAAGGAAATAAACCAGGTTATTCTTTCCCGTCCGGAGTTATACTATTAATATATTATTATCCTTTTTTATTATCCCGTAATAATAAAAGTACCTAGTAATAATTCGCTTATTATTTAAACCCGGGTACCGTTAGTTATAAGGGATTAATCATTTACGTTTACGTTAACGTTTGCGTTATAATTTATTGAACGATTATTATACTTTTACCTTTATAACCCTTTTAATCTCCGTTTCTTTTATACCGGGTAACGGTTTATACGTACCTATATTAACCTCTTAAATACGGGTTAAGTTAATTTCCTTTTTAATTAATTTTAACTTTGTTTCGGTAAAAAGGATAAGTATTCTTTTTTTATCTTTTTTCTATTTAATACTTCTTAAAGTTTAAACGGATAGGTTTATTCCTTTTTAATATAATTAAATATATATTTTTTTACGTTTAATTTAAGTAATTATTTAATTAAGAAGTAACTTAATTAATAGCATAAAGACTTTAAAATGTTATTAATTACTTTTAAGTACCTGTTTTAAACCTTTTACAGTTATTAAATAAACTTTTTCTATATATTTAAAGGTAAATATTAAATAGAAGGATAGAAAAAAGGGACCTTAGAGGTCTAAAACGATACGTATACATATAGCTTAAATAATAACGAGACCAATACCTTAATTACGATAAATATAAGTAATATAATATTTAAGAACAAGGAAATATACGGGGAAATAACTTACATTATTAAAAGTAATGGGAAATTATAGAAATAAAGCAATAATAATATAATAACATCAGCAAATCTGCGACCTGCTCAGATCGAGTAGCCAAAAAAAAAAGGAATTTATTCACTCAGATCGCTCGTAAGTCACTCACGAGAATCCCAGAAAACTCACAAGCGTTCCGAGCGGTCCCGAGCGGGTAAAAAAAAGTTTAAAATAAAAACGTTTAAAACGGTAAAATAATAATTTTTATTTTTTATAAATTTTTTTATTAAGCTTTCTTGGCAACGGGTATAGCCGTAACCCCCTTTATATGCCGTAATATTCAACGTTTTTTAAAATTATTTATAGATTTAAGTTTTTTAGCTAAAAGTTACCCTAGTAACTAGTAATTTATCCTTAAAGGGGGGGTAGTTAAAGGGGGTAATTTAATTAAAAAAACGTTAAGTTAAAAAAAAAAGTAAAACTCATAAGAATCCAGGAAACTTACGAATAAGCCGGATACTCGCGAGCACTCAGAGCACTTAAAGGTTAAGCGAGGGGGGACATAAGCTTAACCTGCTTAACCTGCTCGCTTACACTCGGAGTGCTCATATGCTGGTCCACAAATTTGCAGATGAAACGGTTATTAAATTAAATAAAAACATTATAAATAAGATATACGTAAAGGGACGTATAAAACGCGTAAAAAAATAAAGGATGAGAAAGGCGTTAAGGAGGTTAAACCGGCGGCGGCGGCGGGGAAAATTGGGTAACTAATATATATGAAATAGATATAAGGCTGGCGGCGTTAAAGGTATAAAAAGTAAAGACGGAGAAAATAAAAATAATAAGCTTATAAAAAACCAGGGATAAAAAGTAAAAAGAATAATACGTTATATGCATAAAGGAGTTAAAATAAAAGAAAAAGTAATAGAAGCTTTAAATAAGCTATTTATAATGAAATAAATAATTATAACGTTAAAAACTTAACAGATATTATAAGTAAGCTTATAAAGAATAAGGGACTTTTATAAAAGGGTAAAAATAAAGTTTAAAGAATTAAAGTATTTAAGGGAAATTTAAAAGGTAAAAACGAAAGTATAAATGAAAGGTAAAGGCGGAAATTAAAGGATAAACTTATAAAGTAAAAAGGCAATAATAAAAACTTATTAAATAAAGGAAATATAAGTAATAAAGGTTATAAAGAAAAGGTACATAATAATCGAAAAAAAAATATATATTAAAAAGAAAACGGCGGTATTAATAAAATTAAAAACGGTATTAATCCGTTTATAAATTAAAAAAAAGAATATTATTATAAAAATTAACCCTTTATAGCTTATAAAAACATTTGAAATAATATAAAAATATTAACGGAGTAAATTATCGCTATATATAAACTATAAAGTAAGGATATACTCCTTAATATAACGTCCTTAAAAATAAAAGAAAGCTTAAAAAGGTTATAAATATAAATCGGTAAGAATAAATTTAAAAGAGTAAAAATATTAAAATAATATTTTTTATTACAATAAATAACATATACTTAATACGCTTTATAAAAGTAAAAAAGGAGTTTATTTTTACTTGATTAATTGATTTGTATATATACGAGTTTAGCTACTTTTAAATTAATTTCGGCGCTTTATAATGCTGGTAGTTAATTTACGGTTATTTTAATATTTATATTTATTTTTAACTTATCGTTTTAATTTAAAAGGAAGAAGGAAACTATAATCGGTTAATTTAACCTTAACTTACCTTAAATATTAACTTAATTTAAATAAAAACCTTTCCCCCGTAATTATTTACCTTAATATTATAACCGAGTTTTTACGTTAATCCGATTAAGATTAATAAGTATTTTAAATCCTTAATTTATTATTTTTATTAAGAATTTTTTATTTTTTAATATTATAATCCGTAATAAGGATTTAATAATAATATTAAGCTTAATTAAGGGGAAACGGTTTTAATTATATAATTTTATTTCTTTTAACGTTAAAACTTTATTTTAAATGCTTTATTATATAATTTTTCGGATTAACCTTATTTAATCTTAACTTTAACTTTTTAACGTTAAATCCTTATAACCCCTTTTTACCGGCCCTATGTAGTAATTAAGCTTATTTAGGCTTAATTAAGGGTATTAATAGAAGAATGGCGACGAACAACGAGACCCCAGAGGTTAAAAACGATGTATACGTATATAGCTTAAGTAATAATAAGGATAATACCTTAAATACGATAAGCGGAAGCGGAATAATAATAAATGTAAAAAGGGAGGGAGGGCAAGCGGCTTAAGTTAATAAGAACAGTAATAAATCGTATAAATAACGCGATAAATACGAGATAAAAAAGCCTTAAATCAAATAAAAAATTTATAATTAATAAGATATATATAAAGAAATACGTATAACGCGTAAAAATATTATTATTAAGGGTAATAAATAAAAGACGGAAAGGATAAGGATAATACGCGGGGACGGATAAAAGGTAAACGGAAGCGTAAAAGGCCTTATTAAATATATATAAGTTAAGAAAAAATTAAGTAAAAATAAAAAGATATTAGGTAAATAAAAATAAATTATAAAAAAAGGTAGCCGTTAAATACGTAGGGGAAAAGTAAAAAAGGAGGAAATAATAAAGGTATTAAAAAACCTCCTTATAATTATATAAAAAGATATTACGTTAAAGACTTAACCGATATTATAAATCGGGTTACGGAAAATAAAAATTTTTTATATAAATATGGGGAGAAATTTAAGGAAATTAAAAAAGTTACGTAAAGCTTAAGGGATAATAATAAAAGCGCCGGCGGACGGAGGCGAAAAAAAATAAAAAGGATATATATAAAGTAAGCGAATAACGGGGGAAACTTTAAAAAAAAAAGCGGGGATAAGTTAAATAATAAGGGCCATAAAAACGGTATTAACGTTAACGGTAAAAAAAGTAAAGGCGGGGGAAAAAATAACGGTATTAAGGAAAACGAGAATAATAACTATATAATTATTAAGTAAAAAAGAAAGGAATATAATGGTAAAAATGAACTTATTATAATTAATAAAAACGTTTAAGGTAATAAGAAAACCGTTAATAAAATAAATTATTATAATACGTAAACTATAAAATAAAAAAATTTTCCTTAATATAACCTTATTAAAGGCGAAAAAGGGGCTAAAGAAATCAAAAAGATAAACCGGTAAAAAATGGTATAAAACGGTAAACATATTAAAATAATCCTTTATTATCGCGGTAAACGGGATATACTTAATAAGGTTTATGGGGAAGAAGGGGAAATTACTTTAAAGCGGATAAAAAAAAGAATACGGTTTTCTACCTTAAATTAAAGATCGTTAATCATAATCTTTTTTTTTAATATAATAAAAAAACTAAACGTTTTCAATTATATAAAAAGATATTCTACGGTTATCTTAAACGTAATATTAATAAGAATTAATAATAATGTTTTTAATAAAAAAATAATAAAAAATGGGTCCCTTAAATTAATAAAACCTTAAAACCGGGTAACGGATATTTATTAATATTTTAAATATTAAAGGTATAAATATATTATTACGAGGTATTTTAATAATATAAAGTATATAATATATATTAAAAAGCATAATATATATAAATACATTAACTTAATAATAAAGGACTTAATAAAGAATGCGTTAAAATATATAACGTATAATAATAATAATTATTCAGCGTAAGATTTACGGTATATAATAAAAATAAAAAAGATTTAACGTAAAAAAATTAAGATAATAATTAAGGTTTAACGCTTTAATTTATATAAATTTAAACCGGTAAAGTAATTAAAAACGGTCTTAAAATATAAATAAAGCTTATTAAATAAAAAAGGGTAAAACGCGATAATTAATAATATAAAAAAAAAGAAGCTTATAGTAATATTAACCTTTAAGGCCGACCGCCCGACCGGGATTATTATCATAATAAAAAAATTAAAATAAATAATACTTAATTTTAAAAAAAAATTATTTATATAAATAAAAATTAACGAAAAAAATTTAACGGATATCAATATTTAATATATTTACGCTTTTAAGGGTAATATAATATAACGTATATAAAGAAATAATTAAAATTATAATACCGATATTTAAATTTAAAGAAATAAAGGATATTAATATTATAATAATATAAAAGCGGCCGTATAATCCGTATATTTACTTTTTAATTAACTTAAAAAATGGTTTTTATTTGGCTTTTAAAAGTAATAAAATAATATAAACGTATTTCTTTATTAATAAAAGGTTAAATATAAATAATTAAAACATTATTTATTACGGAAGGAACTTATATATATTCCGGATTATATAAGAAGAGAATATTAAAAGTAATTTAAATATTTATAATATATATAATCCGTTATCGGTTAATAAAAAGAAACTTTTTATAATTTTATTACTTAAGGATATTATAATTATATTTAATAATTATTTTTTAAAAAAAGACTTTAATCTTTATTACGTTTAATAAAATAAAAACGGTTATATAATTAATTATATTAAATTTAAGGAATTATTAATAATTATTATACGGTTTAATTTTACGTTATTAACGTTAAAAGGGGTTATTATATAAAAAAACCGTAAATCTAAAATTATAATTAACTTAATATTTAATTTAGAAAATATTATTAACTTAATTATAATATACGGATCTTAAGAAGACCTAAAATATGGTTCAGATTATATTTTAATATAAATAACCTTAAATTAATCCGTTAATATAATTCTATTTTTATCGTTTAAATAAATATAAAAAATAATTAAAGAAATTAAGATATTTATAAAGGTAATAAAGGTAATATCTTAATTAACGGAGCTCCCCCGGCTTAATAATAAAGAATAAATTGACCGTTTTATAAAACGGATAATAAAAGCTTTAAATAAAATAATTAATATTATAATCTTAATAATAAAGCCGTCTTAAAAAGTTAAACCTTATTAAAATAAAAAATATATAAAAATAATTATAAAAATAAAAGCGCTTATAAAATAAACTATTAAATATAAAAACCGGGAAATACTTTAATAATTAAAAAAAGCTTAAAAAAAAAGAAAATTATCCGGAAAACTAAATAAACGTACTTCCGGGCTATAATAAATAACTTAATAATTTCCTTTTATAATATTTAAAAAGTAATAAAATATAATAAAGAATAAAATAAGAAACTTAAATTATTTTTAAGTTTTTACCCTTAAAAAGATTAAATAATATAATAATGAATATTTTTAACGGTAAAATTAAAACTTTTAAAGGGGCGTTTTTTCCCCCGTTACCGGAAGTTAACTTAATAAATATTAACGGTATAATATATCTTAAATTAATAATAATAAATAAAATAATAACTTAAAAGATAATAATTAAAACGATTAATAAGCTAAAAAAAAAATAAAGCTTTTAAACTTAATAATATATTAAATAAGTTCTTATCTATAACAACGTTATTATTTAAAGAAATCTTTATTTATTTATTTTAAGTTTATTTTAATATAAAATATTACCTTTATAAATTTAAGGAGATTAAGATAATTATCCTTTAAAAGCTGGTTAAGTTAAATTATTTAAAAATAAAATTATATAGATTTATAGTATTTTTTTATACGTTAAGGAAAACTTTAAAGATAATAATTATAAAGATTTTAAGTAATTATATAAAAAGTATAGGTTATTCTTTAATCAATAAATAAAAATAAGAAAAAGATAATTAACGGAAACGGCTTTTAAAGGCTTAATTAATAACGTATATACGGTATTAAGTTATAAAAAGAAATATATTATAAGTCTTTTTTCCTGAAATATTATAAAAACGTTTAATAAAATAAATTATTAAAGGTTATTATATAATTTACGGAAAATAAGGATTTTATTTTTCTTTATAAATTAAATAAAAAGTTTCTTAAATAATTAAATAACGTTAATTAACTTAAGATAGAAAATAAATACAATAAAGCCCGTAATAATAAGAATTCCTTACAGGTTATTTATTTCCTTAATTTTATTTTTATTCTTTAATAACCCGCTTATTAAAAACTTAATAAAATTAAAATAAAAAATTTAAGTAAAAAGCTTTATTAACGATATTTACCTTTTAATTTATAATATATTTATTCATATAAATTATTTAAAGTTAAAATAAACTTATAAAATTTATTTATAATAAATAAAAATATATAAAACTTAATTCGCCCCATATAAGTATAAGCTTATCTATATAATAAAAAGCTTAAAGTTATATAATATAATAATTATAATAAACTTAAATAATATAACGGTAAAACTAAAAGTTAATATTAAAATATTTAATTTATAAACTAATCAGAAATTGGATTAAAAAAATTATATAAAAAAAGTCCAAAAGAAGATAATTTCATAAGAAAGGGGGCCTTATTTGCCTTACGGTATTAACGTAAGGAATTACCTTATAAAAGGCTAGAACCGTTTATTAAGCGGTTATAAAGTTTATAATAACGTATATAATAGTTATTTAATATATATTTAAGGGTATATTTAAATATAGGAAAGAACCCGTTCGGTAACTATGGAAAATCCAAAATTAATACTTAAAAATAGTAAATAAAGTATATAAAGTAACTCCCGTCTTAATATTAAAATCCAAAATCTTTATATTATTAATAAAGTTAACTTTAAATTAAATAATTACTTAAGTAAAACTTAAAAAAAATATAAACTTAATTATATTAATAGGAAATAAACGTATTTATTAAAAATCATAAAAGGCCTTAAATAAAAAAACGTAAAAAAACGGTACTTATTTTCCCCACGGAAGTTAAATTAAAGTAAATTAAAAAAGAAATCGATTTAGTTTATATTTAAGAAATTAATATAAGAATATATAAATTTTTATTTAAAGTAAAAACGGTAGAAAAAAAGAAGGTTATAAGGGTAGAATTAACGGTAATTACCCTATAAATTATAAGGAGGTAAATAAAATATTAACGTAAATATAAAGAATTAATCCTTTAAGGATAACGGTACCCGACTTAAAATAATAACGAGGTTATTAATAAATATTTCTGGCGTTACGGGATTATAAAAAAAATTAATAACGCGTTAATAATCCAATTCTGGATAAATAAAAACGGCTTAATTTATTTCCTTTTTATTATATATATTAATAGCCGGATTAACGTTAATTATAAATATAAATAATAAAAACAGGACGCTATATACATATTAATTTCCTATTTACTATTTAAAAAGCTTAAATTAAGGTTAATTAAAAAAGTAAGGATTAACGATTATTATTAAATGCTTATTAATAAAAAAGATATTAAGGCGGCCGTTAAATTTATAATAATTACGGGTTTATTATTATGATTTAACTTAATTAAGGAAATAAATAAAGTAATTAAAAACTTAATTAAGAAACCTCGCTATTAACCCGGGGGTAAAAAATAGCAGTAGAAAAACTATACTTAATAAGGGGTTAAAAAGGCTATAAATACCGGAGCGGTATAAAAAATAATATTATATTAATTAATAAAGTTATATAAATAAAATAATAATAATATATATATCCGTAAAGATATTTAATAATATAATCGGAATTTTAAAATTTTAATATTAAATAAACCCGTAAAGTAAAGGAAAAGCAATAAATTTAAAAATAACTTTTAAATGGATTCAGTTATAATATTATAGGTTTTCTTAAAAAAAGTATATAAATAAATTCTTATTCTTTAAACGGCCGTAAATACTCTTAACCCTTAAGATAAGAGTAAAGGCTAGGTAAATACCGGTTTTTATTCTTAACGTTATAAATATTAGGTTTTTTACGGTTATTAATAAGGCTAAATAACCGAGTATTAAGGAACGCCGGAATTAGCTTAACTAGATCCGTAGTATAAATCAATCAATCAATCAAGGGTATTAATAAATCGTCGGATGATTATTATTGCTTTATTTATATTAATTACGTAACTTATTAAATAGGGTTTAAGGGCTCTTAATAAAAACATTTTTTATTTTTAAAATATTCGATTATTCTATAGTTTATCTTCTGTACCCAAAAATGCCATTTCGTTGCGTTCGCCCCTAAAAGTTTATTTTAAAGTATATAAAAAGGGAAAATATAATCTTTAATTCTGGATTTAAAATCGTTAACTATAAGTTCCCCTTAATAATAAACAGGCCGGATACCTTAAAACGGATAAAAAAATATTTTATAATTAAATTAAGCGTAACGTTAATAAAAATATATAATATTATCTTAAATAAAAGGATTATTTAATAAAAGTTTTTTTAAATTAACCCGGCCGTAAAATAAAACGGTGAATATTTATTAATACTTTAAGTATTAAGGCTATAAGTATATTATTATTATATATTTTAATAATATAAAGTATATAATATATATTAAAAAAATATAATGTATATAAATATATGGATTTTAAAGATAAAAGTTTTATTAAAGATATATGAAAAAATATAACGTATAAGAAGGATAAATATTTAATCCAAAACTTAAAATACCCGATAAAGATTGAAAAGATTAAATATAGAAAGATTAAAATAACCGTTAAAAGTTAATAATATAATTTATATAAAGGTAAGCTAATAAATTAAAAACCGGTTTCAAACGGGAATAAAGTTAATTAAACAAGAATAAATAAAAGTCCTTAACGGATAATATTAAAAAAGGAAATATATCGTAACGTTAATCCTTAAATCCGGCCATTTTAACGCGATAATAATAATTAAATAATATTTAACTTTAATAAAAAACCAATAATATAAATAAAAGTAAACCGGTAATATAAATAAAGGTAAGCGGTAAAGCCTTATTAGAGATTAATATATAATATATTAATATTCTTAAAAGTAATATAATATGACGTATAAAGTAAAATAATTAAAATAATATTATTAATATTTAATTTTAAGGAAATAAAAAACGTTAATATTATAATAATATAAGAATTATTATATAACTTATATATATATTCTTTAATTGACTTAAATAAAAGTTTTTATTTAATATTTAAGGAAAATAAAATAACCCGGATATACTTCTTTATGAATAAAAATTAAATGTAAGTAATTAAGATGTTACTTATTATAATAAAAGCTTATATATATTCCGGATTATATAAGAAAAAAATATAAAAAATAACTTAAACATTTATAATATATATAATTTACCGTCAATTAATAAAATAAAGCTTTTAACAATATTATTACTTTAAGGTATTATATTTTTACCCAATAAATATATTGTATTAACAGATTTTAATTTTTATTATAATATATAAAATAAAGAAGGCCGTATAATTAATTATATTAAATCCAAAAAAATGGTCATAATTATTATAATATCTAATTTTTTTTATTAATATCTTAAAGTGTTATAACGTAAAAGGACTAAGGATTTAAAATAATAATCGATATAACGTTTAATACAGATTGGATTATTAACGTAATAATAACGTATAAGCTTTAAAAAAAGTTAGATTATAATTGATATTATATTTTAATATAAATAACCTTAAATTAATTAATTAATATAACGCCGTTAACATTTATAAAAAGGACGAAAAAAACGGTTAAGGAAATTAAAATACGTATAAAGGCAGAAAAAACGGTAATATAATTAATAGAACCTCCTTAATTAAATAATAAGGATTAAATAAATTTTTTTTAAAAAGTAAATAATAAGAATACCAAATAAAATAATTAATATCATAACCTTAATAATAAAACCGTTTTAAATAATTAAGACTTATTAAAATAAAAAATATACGATAATAATTATAAAAGTAAATTATTAATTAAGTAATATAAGAATTCAAAATAATTTATATAAGTAAGTTATTAAATATAAGAATTGAAAAAGCTTAAAAAGAAAAAGAGAAGATTATTAAAAAATTAAGTAAAAATATTTCCGGTCAATAATTTACAATTTACTTATTTCCCTTCATAAGCTATATTAGTTAATAAAATATAATACGGAATAATATAAGAAGCTTAAATTATCCTTAAATTACTGTTTTTTAAAAGGCTTAATAATATAATAATCAATACCTTTAAAGGTAAGATTAAAGCCTTTAAGGAGGCGTCCTTCCCTCCTTTATTAAACGTTAATTTAACGAATATTAAAAGAATTTTATAATTTAATCCGATAAATATTAATAAGGAAATAACCTTAAATAAAATAATTAAAGCAATTAATAAGTTTAAAAAATAAAATGCTTAGATTAAATTGAATTCTATATTTTTTTAATCATTATAATATTGTTATTTACAAAGGTTTTTATTTGTTTATTTTAAACTTATTTTAAGGTTAATTATTATCCTTATAAACTTAAGGAGGCTAAAATTATTATCTTTAAGAAATTAATTAAATTAAATTACTTAAAAATGAAAGCTTATAAACCGATTATATTCTTTTTATATGTTAAGGAAGACCTTGAAAAAAATAATTATAAAGATCCTTATTAACTAATTACGAAAAAAATTTAAGCTCTTTTTTAATTAATAAATAAAGATAAATAGGAAAAGCTTAATAAATACGGTATTAAAAAATTTAATTAACGGTATATATATAACAAAAGGCTATAAAAGAAATTACATTATAAGTTTTTTTCCTTAAATATTATTTAAGCCTTTAATAAAATAAATTATTAAAAATTATTATAATACTTACGGAATAAAAAGATAACATTTTTTTTATAAATTGAATAAAAAGTTTTTTAAATAATTAAACAATATTAATTAATTTAAGTTAAAAAATAAACCCAATAAAGCCAATTTTAATTAAATATCTTAAAAATTACATATTTCTTTAATTCTATTCTTTTTCTTTAATAATCCGTTAATTAAAAAGTTAATAAAGTTAAAGTAAAGAATTTAAATAAAAAGATTTAGTAATAATAGTTACCTTTTAACCTATAGTATATTAAGTTATGTAAATTACTTAAAATGAAAACAGGCTTATAAGGTTTATTTACGGTAAGTAAAAACATAAATTTAATTTATACTATATAAATATAAATTTACGTATATAATTAAAAGCTTAAAGTATTATAATACAATGATTATAAAAAACAAAACCGTCATAAAACCGGAAGTTAAAATTAAAGTTTTCGGCCTTTAAGTTAACGGAAAACTTAATTAAAAAGATTATATAAAAACGGTTTAGAAAAAGATAGTTTTATAAGAAAAAAGCTTTATTTACCTTATAATATTAACGTAAAAAGCTACCCTATAAAAGGTTAAAACGAGTTATTAAGGGATAATAAAGCCGGTTATAATATACGCTTAAAAAATACTTTTAAATTTAAAAAGGAATGTATTTAATAATTATAGAAAATCTAAAACCAGTACTTTAAAATAATTAATAACGCTTATAAAGTAATCCTTATCCCGATATTGTTTTTATCTTGTTAATTAAATTATTTTCTAATAAAATAATCGCTTAAACAAAACTTAAAAGGAATATCTTTTTGATTTTATTAATAAAAAATAAATATATCCGCTTAAATTTCAAGAAGTTTAAAATAAGGAAAAATAAAAGAAAGATAAATATCTTTTTTACTTAAATAATGTTAAAGTAAGTTAAGAAAGAAGTTAACTTAACTTAACTTATATTTAAAAGGTTAATATAAATATATATTGATTGATTGATTGATTGATTTATATTACGGGTCTAGTTAAGCTAATTCCGGCATTCCTTAATACGCGGCTTTTTAGCCTTACTAATAACCGTAAAAACCTGATACTTATAACGTTAAGGCAAAAACCGGCGTTTATTAAGCCTTTATCCTTTATCCTTTAAGGTAAAGGATATTAACGGCCGTTTAAAAAGTAATAATTTATTTATATACTTCTTATGTTTTAACTCCCCCAAGAAAATCCGTAGTATTATAACCGTATCCTTATAAAAACTATTTTTAAGCTTATTACTTTTTTATATTTTTATATATTTATATTACCTTAATTTTATATAATACCTTTAAATATCCTTATTAATACTTACGTATTTAATATATACCTTTTTTATATTATTATCGTTATTAATTCTTTTAAAGACTTCTAATAAATATTTATTATTATATCCTTATAATTATAAAGATATTTTCCGGTTTATATAATTAATATAACCGGTTTCCGCTTTTCTTTTTCTTCCTTAACCGATAACGGGCCTTCTTTATAAGATCTTTAATAATCTTATTTATTTTTATAATAAGGTTAAATTATAATAATAATCTAATAAATATTATAAACTTAATAATTACCCGGATATTTCACTTTATAAATAATATTTAACGGTAATTATAAGTATTAACTTTTACGATAAGTCTTAATTTAACCTCCGTAAATAAAAAATAAGAAATAAAGATATATATGGCGGTTTACTTTTTTTATTAATATTTATATCCGGCGTTTATTTAACTTTTAATATATATAATAAATAAAAAGTAAATTAAACCGTTTTTACTTATCCGGAGTTAAATTATTAATACGTTATTACTTTTCCTTATAATATTATAGCGGTAGAAATATTTATTAATAATTTTTTTATCGTTAAAAGTTAAATAATAATAATTTTAAGGTATAAAGTTTTTATATTTCCGTTAACGCTTGGTTTATTTTATTATAGCCTATAAAATAATTATTATAATTTTTATTTTTTAAATTTTTTTATGTTTAATAGGAATTTATACTTATTTAAGTTAGTTTCCGGGATACCAGTAAAGTTAATTTCTTTTTTAATTTATTTTTATTTTATCTTAATAAGAAAGAAAATAAATATTTTTAATATATTCTTTTTAATTTTAAACTTATTAAAATTCTAGCGGATCCGCCCGTTTCCTATTATCGTAATTAAGTATATATATTTTTTTAATTTTATTTAAGCAATTATTTAATTTAATAAAACTTTAATTAATAGTATAAAAACCTTAAACTTTAATACCGGAATAAAAATTATTTTATAAATATTATTAATTACTTTTAAATACCGATTCTGGACTTTTTATAATATTTAGATAAACTCTTTTTTTTTATATGTTAGAATACTTTTAAATATATATTAAATAATTATAGCATATATTATAACTAGCTTTATTATAGTTTAATAAATAATCCGGATTTTTTATAATATAACTTCCCATATTAATATAGCGAAATAAATAAAGCTTTTTTCTTATAAAGTTATTTTCTTTTAAACCTTTCTTATATAATTTTTTTAATTGAGCTTCTTATTTACTTAAAGGTTAAGGACTTTAATATTAATATCTAATTTTACTATAACTTTATTTAAGTCTACTATAATTATTATGTTATATAGCTTTAGGCTTTTAATTATATAAATAAGTTTATATTTATATAATATGAATTAAGCTTTATAAATTCTTACTTATTAAAAATAAACTTTATAAGCTTATTTTAATTTTAAATAATTTATATATATAAAGGTATTATAGGTTAAAAAGTAAATATTATTAATAAAGTTTTCAACTTAAACCTTCTATTTTAACTTAATAAGCTTTTTAATTAATAAATTATTAAAGAATAAACATAATATAAAAAAAATAAATAATCCTTAAGGAATCCTTATTATAATGGACTTTATTAAGCTTATTTTTTATCTTAAGTTAATTAACATGGCTTAATTACTTAAGAAATTCTTTATTTACTTAATTAAGAAAAATAATATCCTTTTCTTCCTTAAGTTATATAATAATCTTTAATAATTTATTTTATTAAAAATACTTATAATATTAAGAAAAAAAGACTTATAATATATTTCTTCCCGTAATTTTATATTATATATATACCGTTAATTAATCCTTTAAAGGTTATTTTTATTAATTAACCTCTTTTTACTTTTATTTATTAATCGGGAAGAAATCCGTAATTCTTTATATAATCGTTAAGGATTTTTATAATTATTATTTTTAAGGCTTTCCTTAACGTATATAGGAATATAATAAGTTTATAAGACTTTATTTTAAAATAATCCGGCTTAATAAATTTCTTAAAAATAATCGTTTTTACTTCCTTAAACTTACGTAAATAATAATTAACGTTGAAATATGTTTAAAAAAATAAATAAAAACCCTTTTAAACGATAAAATTATTATTATTAAGAATCTATTAAAAATCTTATTCAGTCCCAAAACTTTATTTTTCTTTAATTTATTAATCGCCTTAATTATTATATCTTATATTATTATTTTATTTATTAATACGGGGTTAAAATACATAATACCGTTAATATTATCCAGGTTAGCTTTTAACGGAAAAAGGAAAAATATTCCTTTAAGGGCCTTAATTTCACCGTTAAAGGTATTAATTAATATATTATCGGATCTTTTAAAAACGGGAATTTAAAGATAAACTTTAATTTCTTATTTTATTCTTTATTATACTTTATTAACTTTTAAATATTATAAAGTAAAACCGTTAAGTTATATACCGTAAATTAAAAATATATTTATTTAATTTTTTTAATAATCCTTTCTTTTTCCTTTTAAATAACTTTTAATTAATTAAGTATTTCTTAATTCTTCTATTTAAAAGTTTATTTAATTAACCTTTTTATTTTTATAATCGCGGTTATATATTTTTTATTTTAATAAATTTTAATTCTTTAAAAAAGTTTTATTATTAAGATAATTTTATCGATTATTTTATTTAATATTTTTATTATTCGTTCTATAAAAAGGTTAATTTAATCTTTATTATCCAGTTAAGGAAGGTCCGTAAATTATATTATTATCTTTTCCGTTTTTATATAAATCTTTATTTTTTTAACCGTTTTCTACGTTTTCTTTACCGGTAATAATATGGTCGTATTAACGGTTTAATTTAAAGTTATTTATATTAATATATAATCTGAGTTATATTTTAAGTTTTTTTATAGCCTATATATTACGATTATACCGGCAATTTCTTCCGTATTAAAAACCAGATTAATCGTTATTTTAAATTTATAATTCTTTTACGTAATAATCCTTTATAATATTAATAATAAAAAGTTAACTTAAATAATAATTATTAATAAGTTATCCGATTTAACGTAATTTATTATATGTTTTTCCTTATTTTATATATAATAATATAAGTTAAAGTCTTTAAATAATATATATTTACTTAAAGTAATTAAAACCTTTTTAAGTAATAATATTATAAAAGGTTTTTCTTTATTAACCGGTAACGGATTATATATATTATAGATATTAAAGTTATTCTTTAAGTCCCCTTTTTTTATAATATAAAATATATAAAGATTTCTAATATAATAAGTAATATCTTAATTATTTATATTAAACTATTTATTTATAAAGAAATATATTTTGGTTATTTTATCCCCCTTAAAGGTTAAATAAAACCCTTTTTTAAATTAATAAATAAATATATATATAAGTTATATAATAATTCCTATATTATTATAATATTAATGTTCTTAATTTTTTTAAACTTAAATATTACTATTACGGCTTTAATTTTTTTATTATAAATATTATATTATATTATTCTTAAAAATATTAATATATTATATATTAATTTCTATAAAAACTTTTTTTTATATATTTATTTAAGTTACGGATTTCCTATTAAAATTAAGCGTTTTTTAATTTAATACCTTCTTAACTATTATTAGAAACGTAAAACGGCCGGCTTTTAAGGTCGGGATTATAAAGAGCTTTTTTTTTTATCGTTATTTACCTTTTATTATTTAATTAATTAAACTCGCGTTTTAAGGTTACTTTTAATTAACTTATTAAACCAATTTTATACGTATTATACCGTTGGATTTTCATGGTTATCCGGGTCTCTTTACGTTTAGTCTCCTTAACTTTTATTATATACCTGGAATCTTATACTGGATATCTTTCCTTATTATATGTAATATATTTAAGTATATTCTTTATAAGTTTTTTAATTATTAATTCTATATATTTATAAGTATTATAGTTTTTAATATAAATTATATATTTTATAATATTAAAATATTTTATAATAATATATTTATAACCTTAATACTTAAAATATTAATAAATATTAACTGCCTTATTTTATAATTAAATTATTTTAAGAAATCCCTTTTTAATAATCTTTTTATTTAAAACGTTATTATATATTTTTATTAACGTTACGTTTAATATAACGGTAAAATACCTTTTTATACGTTTTAAGAAATTAAGTCTTTTTATTACCAGCGGAAGCCTATAATTAATAATCTTAAACCTTAAATAAAGAACCGTATTCTCCCTTTCTATATTCCTTAATATAATTTTTTTTTCGGTTTCCTTAAAACGTAATAAGTATATTTTATTTATTATAATAATAAATAATTATTTTAAAATTTTAATTAATTTATATTCTTTTTTATTAATTTAAGCCTTAAACTTTTTTTAAGTTTTCTTTTACCTTTAAAGATACTATATTAAGGAGGATATCCTTATTTTATAATTTATATATTATAATAATCTATTTTATTAATAATTTTATTATTATTTTAAAAGCTTTTATTAATTATAACTAATTTATTTTTACTATTATATTCCTTTTTTTTATTATGAAATAAACGGATTATTATTATTTTTACTTTCTTTAATACGGCCGTTTTCTTTTCCGTTATCCTTTTATTTTCTACCGCGGGTACCCTTTTTATTATTTTTATTATTTAGCTTTCTTTTATTTAAAGGATTACCGCCTTTATACCCTCGCTTTATATATTTAATCTTAAGCCGCCGTCTTTACTTTTTATTAACGCCCCTATTACCGCTTTTAAAGAGCCCTATAACCGCTCCGCCTCCCCCAGTTTTACCCCTATTTTTACATAGACGTCCCTTACGTTTTTTAACTTAATCTATAATATCAATTAAGTCTCTAACGTAATATCCTTTTATTCCACCGTAAGGAGTCTTTTTAACGCCTTTACCGCCTTTTTTGCCGCTTTTTTACCCTTATTTATTAAGCGATATCTTATTTCCGTTTTTTATTTTTAATCCTTTAAGGTCTTATCCTCCTTATTAATTTTATTTCCTTTTTATATACCCTTAATAATATTTTCACCGTGGTCTTCCTACCCCTTTCCTCCGCCCGTATCCCTCGTTATTAATACTATACCGGCCTTCCTATCCCTTTATTTACTTATTACCTCTGTATTATTATTATGTATTTTATATACCTTAATATATATATTTTATTAACCTTAATTCCTTTATTTATTTTAAGCGTTATTCAGCTTATTATTATTATATTAACTATACGCGTTATCGCCGTTTCTATTAATATAAGTTACTTACTTATTTACTACTTTATTCTTAATTATTACGCTATTTTTACTTATTGTACTTAATATACTTCTCTTACTATTATTAAAGTTATATGTATACGCATCGTTTTGGACCTCTGGGGTCCCTTTGTTCGTCGCCATTATAAATATATATAAATTCTTACTTAATGAAAAGGAAATAAAATTTAAGAAAATTATAAAAATAAAAATAATAATCATTATCAAATAAATTCAAGTATAATAATTAAATATTCACGTAAATATAACGAATTAATCTTTTAGAGGCGGCGATACCCGGCTTTAAATAATAAAAAGGTTATTAATAAGTACTTCCGTTGTTATAGGATTATAAAAAAAGGGAATAATATATTAATAATTTAACTCCGGACGGAGAAAAACGGCTTAATTTACTTCCTCTTTATTATATTCACCGGTAATTAAATAAATACCGGCTATAAAAAAAAGGTAAAACGTTATATATATCTTTATTTTTTATTTATTATTTACATAACTTAAAGTAAGATTAATTAAAAAGGCCGGGATAAGCCATTACCGTAAAATATTTTTTATGAAACAAAGTATCCGGGCGGCCGTAGAGTTTATAATATTTATAAGTTTCTTATTTTAATTTAACCTTATTAATGAAACAAATACAGATATTAAAAACCTTATAAAGAAAGCCTGTAACCGGCTAAGAAAAGGAAAAAAGGGTAAATACCGATTAAGGTAATTATATAAACGGGAAAGTATATTTTATAGCCAAAAAAATATAATAATAAATACTTATTAAAAGTCCTTAAAAAAATAACCGTAATAATAAAGTAAAAAGGTAAATTTAATTCAAATAACAAGAATATATATATTAATAAAGCTATTTTAAGGTATTATTTAAAATATTAATATAAAACGGATTTATAAAAAATAGAAAAGCAATAAATCTAAATATAACTTTTAAGAAAACTTAATCGTATTATTTTAGATTTTCTTTAAAAATATATATAAATAAATTATTACTTTTTAAATAGCCGTAAATATTCTTTATCCTTTAAAATAAGAGTAAAGGCTAAATAAATATTAATTTTTAATCTTAATGTTATAAATTTTAAAGTTTTACGATTATTAATAAAGCTTAATAAACAACTATTAAGGAACGCCGGAATTAACTTAACTAAATCCATAGTATAAAGCAATTAATTAATTAATCAAAATTTAAAGGTACCTTTTAGTCGCATATTAAATAATCATTATATACGTTATAACTAACTTTATTCTTTTTTCATAAACCGTTTTAGCCTTTTATAAGGTAGCCTTTTACGTTAATATTATAATATAAATAAGATCCCTTTTTAATAAAATCACTCTTTTAAAACCTTTTTTATAGAATTCTTTTAATTAGGTTTTCTATTAATTTAAAAATAAAAAAAAAATTTATTATAACTTTATTTAAGTTTATTATAATTAATATATTATATAATTTTAAGTTCTTAATTATATAAATAACTTTATACTTATACGGGGTAAATTAAATATTAAACGTTTTTATTTATTATAAATAAACTTTATAAAACTAATTTAAATTAAAGTAGTTTATATAAGTTAATATATTATAAGTTAAAGAATAAATAATATTAAAAAGGTTTTTTCCTAAGTTTTATACTTTAATTTTATAAACTTTTTTATTAACGGATTTTTTAAAAAAAGAAAAAACCGGAAAACTAATTAACCTTTAAAATATTCCGGTTATATTTAATTCTATTGGGTTTATTTTTTTGGTTTAAGTAAATTTATGTTATTTAATTACTTAAAAAGCTTTTTAGTTAATTTATAAAGAAAAATAATATTTTTTTATTCCGTAAATTATATAATAGTCTTTAGTAATTTATTTTACTAAAAACTTAAACAACGTTTAGGGAAAGAAGACTTATTATATATTTCTTCTTATAACTTTATACTATATATATATTATTAATTAAACGTTTTAAAGCTATTTGTATTAACCTTTTTCTTTTAATATTTATTTTTTAATTAAAGAAAAGCCCGTATCCTTTTATATCATTGTTAAAGATCGTTATAATTAATACCGTTTTCAAAGTACTCTTTAATATATAAAGAGCTATAATTAATTTATAGATTTTTATTTTTAAATAATTTAACTTGATTAATTACTTAAGAGTAATTGTTTTAATTTCCTTAAATTTTTAAAAGTAATAATTAATTTTAAGGTAAATTCAAAATAAATAAATAAAAATCTTTTAAATAATAATATTGTTATTATTAAAACCTTATTCGGAGTTCCCCTTAATTTAAAACCTTCATCCTTCTTTGATTTATTAGTTATTTTAATTAATATTTTTGAAGTTATTACCTTATTAATGATTACCGGATTAGGGTATGTAATAGTTTTTTTAAGAGTTTTGATTTTATTATTAAAAATTTTAATTTTTATATTATTAAGCCTTTTAAGAAACGGGAATTTAAGGATGAATTTAAGTTCTTTACTTTATTATTTATTTTACTTCGCTAAGTTTTAAACGTTATAAAAGAAAACAATTAAGCTATAAATCATTAACCGGAAATATATTCATTGAATTTTTTTAATAATTTTTTCCTTTCTTTTAACTTTTTTTTAATTATATAAATATCTTTTAAATCTTATATTTAAAAATTTATTTAATTAACGTTTTTACTTTAAGAATTATTATTATATATTCTTTATTTTAAGAAGTTTTAACTATTTCAAACGGTTTTATTACCGGGATTATATTATTTATTATTTCGTATAACGCTTTTATTACCTACTTTATAAAGTGATTAATTTAATTTTTATTATTCAACCGGGGAAGCTTTATTAATTAAGTTATTGTTTCCTCCGTTTTTATATTTATTTCAATTTTTTAAGTTATTTTTACGCGCTTTTTATTATTGTTAATAATATTAATATTAATAATGTTATATTAATTAACCAGTCTAAGGTTATTTATACCGGTATAATTTAAGCTATATTTTAAATCTTTTCAAGGTTAACATATTATTATTACGCTAATAATCCTGTCCGTATTAAACCTTAGATTAATTAATATTTTAAATCCTTAATTATTTTACGTTATAATACCTTATAATTTTGATAGTAATAAATTAAATATCGCGATAATTACTAATAAATTTTCTAATTAATATAATTAGTTATATAAAAAAACTTATTTTGATTATTTTATTTTATACGTTATATTATATTACTTTTAAAAGTATTAATATATTATATATCGATGTCCGTTAAAGTTTCCCTGTTTATTTTCATTTAAGTTATTAGCCCTTTACTGAAGTTAAATTTTATTTATCTCGGCTTTTTTATAGCTATTACTATTATTATAAAGTAGCCAGATTTAAAGGTAAGATTATATTAAGCTTTTTCTGTTTATACCGTCCGTTATAGCTTTTCTTTAATTAACTTTATTCTTATCTTAATATTATTTTTTATTAACTTATTAATTTAACTTTAAATAAAATATATTATTAAATTTTAATAATTATCTTAATTTCCTTACGTTTAATTTCCTTAATCCTTTTTAAGTAATTTAGGTTTTACGTTATATATTTATACTTCTTATGCCGTATACTTATATATATTTTTCGTAAAATGTTTACTTATTAAGTTTACGTACTTATACTTATTATATCCCTTAATAAATATTACGTACTTTATACTATTAAAATACCTTATAGTAATATATTTACATTTTTTATACTTAAAGTATTAACAAATATTTACCGTTTTATTCTATAATTAAATTAATTTAACAATTTATTTTTAATAATATTACGCTTAACATAACTATAAAATTATTTTTTATCCGTTTTAAGGTATTTACTCTTTTTATTATTAAGGGAGTTTATAGTTAACAATTTTTAATCCGGGATAAAAGATTATATTCTTCCTTTTTATACGTTTTAAAATAGATTTCTGTTTTATTTTTACAAAATAGGTTAAATATACTTTATTTATTGCGATAGTAAATAATTATAATTATATTTTTATTATTTTAAATTTATTTTTATTAATTTACGTTTTCATCTTCGTTAAGCCTTCTGTTATTTTATAATTTATATATAATAATATTTCACTCCGTATAATAGTTATTTTATTACTTCAAACGTTTTTATAAATTAAAAATTAATTATCTTTATAATAATATTCCTTTTTTCTTTAATTATTTAATAAATTATTCTTCTTCTTCTTTTCTTTAACGTCGCCGCTTTTTCTTTAATCCGTATTATCTTTTTTTAATTATTAAAATATATAATTTAATTCGGTTACTCCGATAATTATTAAGGAATTTTATATATAGTTTTTAGGATTAACTTTAGGCTTTTAAAGAATATAAGAATATATATAATACTTTAAATTAAATTAAGGAGTTTTATTTATAATATATAATTTAATTATTCGGAGGTTCGGTCGCTCAAAACAATTTAATAGAATTTATAATTTAATCGGGTTCGATTATTTAGATTAGATTAATAAGATTTATATTTTAATTATTATAATCGTTATTTATTAAATAATAATTTTTTATAATTTAAGGTTATTAAGTTTTTCTATTTTTTTTTTAATTACTTTGTTTTCTCTTATTTTAAGAAGGTGATTTAGATTAATATATAAATTACGTTTCCCTTAGCGATAAATCCGAATATCCAGTAATATATACGATTATTTCCTGATTAAGGTTTAAACTTATCATCGATATAAGGGGGTATTATTAAACTTTTATAATTAAAACGCTTTAAAAAGCTATCGTTTTTTTTTACTTTTTAATTTTTAATGATTAATAATTAATTAATAAATATTAATAATACTTTGCCGATACGTATAAACGGGGTCCCCGTATTGATCAAGGATAGCGATAAGAAAATTTAAGCGAGGGTATTTAAAGGGGGTATTTTTAATACCCTTACTTTTCTCGGTTTTAATATTTATTTAATAAATAAATAATAATTAAGAATGTTCTATAAATATATATAAATTTATAGTCTATTATTTTTTATTATATATATATAATATAGTAATAATAAAGGTCGGGTCTCTATAATATCTTTATAGTTTTTATTACCGTTAATTAAAGAAAAAACATAATAAGTTATTTATGATTAAATCGTATAATTAAACCGAAATCTTTAATATATATAAGTAAATAAAAGCCTTTTTAAGACCGCTAGAAAAAATAAGAAGCAATAATAAAGTAAAAGTAATAAAGAAATTAATCATAATAAAGTACAATTAAAAATAAGCCGTAACCCTTATATAAGTTAATAAGGTATAAGTTTCTTGTCATAATATTCCGTTATGCACCCATCCGCAAATTTTATATCTTCTATGCTTTTCCCCTTTCCAGTCTTCGTTATTTTTTTATCCGTTACGTTTCCTTTATATATTTACCTACTTAGTTTCTTTATAGCCTACCCCTAATTATATAACGACTTAATCCCTTTATTTACCTTTTTTTTACCTTATATACTCTTAATAACCTTATTGCCGTTATTACTTTATGCTTATTTATTTCCTGTTCCTTTTATCGTAATTAATGCTTCAGCTTTGTTAATCCTTTATTTATTGATTATAACCGTATTCTTTTTACGCATTTTATATGCGTCCTTACGCGTATTTTATTATTTATAAATCTTTTATTTAATTCAAGGGCTTTTTAATTTATTATTATTACGTTGTTTATATAATTTACTATTGTCTTAATTAATATAAGCCGTTTATCCTTCTATCCTTTCGGTTTCGATTATTATGCTTTTTATATTTACCGTATTTAACGTATTTATTTTACTATTATTTAAGCTATATATATACGTATCGTTTTAGACCCTTAAAATATCCTTGTTCGTCGCTATATTTATTATTAAGAATATATATAGAAAGTACTATTAAAGTTATAAGAAATGAACTTATTTATAAATATTAATAAATATAAACTTTATATATAAAAAATTACTTTCCTTAATAATATTATCTTTATTAAAAGTATTAAGATAAATTTAAATAGGGTTTCGATTGTATAAAATTAAGTCTAATTTATAAAACTAAAGTAAATATAATCTTTTATTAGGGGCGAGCGTGGCGGAATGGCATTTTTGACTGCAGAAGACAAACTATAGAATGGTCGAACATTTCAAGGGTGGGGGACGATTTCGTTAAGAGCCCCTAAACCTTATCCGGCAAGTTACGTGGTTAATATGGATAAAGCAATAATAAATATTTAACGATTTATTAGTACCCATAGTTAACCCTAAATGAGCTTAATTGCCACGTATTGCCACGTAGGGCCGGTAAAAAGGGGTTACGGGGATTTAATGTTAAAAAATTAGAATTAAGATTAAATAAGGTTAATCCGAAAAGCTATATAATAAAGTACTTAAAGTAAAGTTTAAACATTAAGAGAAATAAAGTTATATAATTGGGGCCGCCTTCCCTTAATTAAGCTTAATATTATTATTAAATTCTTATTATAGATTATAACGTTAAAAAGTAAAAAATTTTTAGCGGAAATAATAAATTAAGGATTTAAGGTAATTATTAATCTTAATCGGGTTAATATAAAGACTTAATCGTAATATTAAGGTAAGTAATTGCGGGGGAGAGGTTTTTATTTAAATCGGGTTAATATTTAGGGTAAGTTAGGGTTAAATTAGCCGATTACGGTTTCCTTTTCCCTTTTAAAATTGAAGCGATAAGTTTAAAATAAATATAAATATTAAAATAACCGTAACTTAGCCACCAGCATTATGGAACGCCGAAATTAACTTAAAGTAGCTAAACTCGTGTATAAATAAATAAATCAATCAATCAATCAATCAATCAATGATCTTTTATTAAATTTTATGACTTTTATAAACGGTTAATCAAGAAATTTTTACGTATTACGAAGTTATTATATTAATGAACTTAAAACAATTTTAAATTTAAATAAAATAAAACTTATTAAGCGGTTTTTAAAAATTTAAAAATAATAATTACATTAATATTAACATTAAAGTACTTTAGTTAAAAAAAAGCTATTTTTAAGACGGGTTCCTTAAATTATTTTAATATAATGATACCTTGTTAATACGATAATATTAATATATTTTATCCCGTTATATTTTATGATAAGAATTATATACCGATAAAATATAATTATAAGATTTATAATAAAAAAAACTTTTAACTATTATTAATAAGCTTAAAACTTAAAAGGTAAAGCTTAAAAATATAGATATTTTTATTAAGATCTTTATGAATTATAAAAGCTTTAATATTTTATAAAAGTAAAAAAAGTTATTAAGAAAATGAATCCAATAAGTAAATTTCCTTACCGATTATAATTTTAAGATTATTTTTATTATTATAAAGAAAATTAAAAAATAAATGCTTTAATAAGGATAAAAAACTTAATATTTACTTTAAATAATAATATTTATAAAAGATATATATTTTAAATCTTATTACCGTTAAAACGGATATAATAAGAATTAATTAAAAGCCTTAAAGAATCTAAAATTAAAGAATTAAAAAAAAAATTTTATAAAGATTAAACGTATAGATTTTATTAATAAAGAAAATACGAAACTCCGGATTAAGGTAATTAATAATAATTATCTTAACGAATACTTTAATAAAAACGAAATCCTATATGATTATAGTAAATCTATATATTAATTAATATAATAATTAAAGTTCTTAAAAAGATTTATTCCTAATTATCGTTTAATTATTTAATAATTAAATAAACTATGAGAAGGCCTTAAATAATATTTATGGAGAATTAGAAATGGCGACGAACAAAGGGAACCCAGAGGTCCAAAACGATGCGTATACGTATAGCTTTAATAATAATAAGAGAAGTATATTAAGTACGATAAGTAAAAGTAACGTAATAATTAAGAATAAGATAATAAACGGATAAATAACTTATATTAATAGAAACGGTAATAACATATATAGGTAATATAATAATAATAAGCCGGATAATATTTAAAATAAATAAAGGAATTAAGGTTAATAAAATATACGTATTAAAACGTATAAAACGTATAATAATAATACGGAAATAATAGGTAAATAAGGGGGTAAGAAGGCCGGTACGGTATTAACGGCGAGGGATATAGGCGGAAGGAAAAAGCAGGAAGATTATAATAAAAATATTATTAAGGATATATAAAAAGGAAATAAAATTAATAAAAAGGATAATACCTTAAAAGATTAAAAATAAAAGGCGGAAATAATATATCGCCCGGTAAATAAAAGCGAAAAAACGGTAAAAGAAATAATAAAAACCTTAAAAGGACTCTTTACGGTAAAGTAAAAGGATATTACGTTAAAAATTTAACCGATATTATAGATTAAGTTAAAAGGTATAAAAGACTTTTATATAAAAATAAAAGTAAAATTAAGGAAAATAGAATAATTATAAAACTTTTTAAGGGCGGTAACGAGGACGTTAATAAAAAATAAAGATGGCGGTTTAAGGTTAAATATATAAAATAAAAGTGTAAAAACGGTAGCTTTTTAAATAAAAAAAAGTTAAATAATAAGGGTAATAAAAAGGATACCCGTAATAAAGAATAAAAAAATAATAGAAAAGAAAACGGCTATATTAAAAAAAATGAAAATAATAATAATCCGTTTATTTAATAATGAAAAAAGGAATATGGCGGTAAAAATAAATTTATTATAATTAATAAAGACTTTTAAAATAATAACGGAATTATTAATAGAATAAATTATTATAATATATAAATTATAAAGTAAAAATATTCTTTTTAATATAACGTTTTTAAAAACGAAAGAAAACTTAAAAAGGTTTAAAACTTAAATTAATAAGGGAAAATATAAGTTAATTAAGGTTTTAAAGTAATTATTTACCGTTATAATAAATAAGATATATTTATTACGTTTTAAGGAAATTAAAAAAAAAACTATATTAAAAAATATAAAAAGGGAAAATACGGTTTTTTACTTAAAGCTTAAAATTATTAATTATAGGCTTCCGCCGGTAATAAGGAAACTTAATTCCTTAAAATGTATAAAGAGGTACTTTATTGTTATATTAAGTATAACGTTAATAAAAATATATAACGATATCTTAAATAAAAAGATTATTAAAAGGGGATATTTTAAAATAACTTAATTATAAAATAAAACGGTTAATATTTATTAATATTTTAAATATTAAGGTTATAAAAATATTATTATAAAGTATTTTAATATTATAAAATATATAATTTACGTTAAAAATTATAATATTTATAAGTATATAAAGTTAATAATTAAAAAACTTATAAAGAATATATTTAAATACGTTATATATAATAAGGAAGGATATTTAATATAGGATTTTAAATATATAATAAAAGTTAAAGAAATTAAACGTAAAAAGACCCGGATAACCGTGAAAATTTAACGGTATAATACGTATAAAAGTAATTTAATAAATTAACTAAAAATAACCTTAAAATATAAGCTTAATTAATTAGATAATAAAGGGTAAATAACGGTAAAAAAAAAAGCTTTTTATAATTTTAATTTTAAGGGCCGGCCGTCCTACGTCTTTAATAATAGTTAAGAAAGTATTAAATTAAAAAACGTTTAGCTTTAATAAGAAATCCGTAATTTAAACGGGTATAAAAAAGGGAGCCTTTATAAAGTTAATATATAATATATTAATATTTTTAAGAATAATATAATATAACGTTTATAATAAAAGAATTAAAATTATAATATTAATATTTAAGTTTAAAAAAGTTAAAAACGTTAATATTATAATAATATAGGAATTATTATATAATTTATATATATATTTATTTATTAACCTAAAAGAAAGGTTTTATTTAACCTTTAAAGGGGATAAAATAACCAGAATATACTTCTTTATAAATAAGTAACTTAATATAAATAATTAAGATATTATTTATTATAATAGAAACCTTTATATACTTTATATTATAAAAGAAAAAAACTTAAAAAGTAATTTTAATATTTATAATATATATAATCCGCCGTTAATTAATAAAAAAGATTTTTTATAATATTATTACTTAAAAAGGTTTTAATTACTTTAAATAAATATATATTACTTAAAAACTTTAATTTATATTATTTTATATAAAATGAAGAAAAGTATATAATAAATTATATTAAATTAAATAATTTATTAATAATTATTATTTAAATTAATTTCTTATTATTAATATTATAAAAGATTATTACGTAAAAAAATTATAAGTTTAAAATAATAATTAATTTAACCTTTAATATAAAAAAGGTTGCCGGCGTAATTATAATATATAGGCTATAAAAGGACTTAAAATATAGCTTAAATTATATACCGATATAAATAACCTTGGATTAAACCGTTAATATAATTATATTATTATTAATAAAAAAGGCATAAAAAACGGTTAAGGAAATAAAGGTTTATATAAAAACGGAGGAAATAATAATATAATTCACGGACCTCCCTTAATTAAATAATAAAAACCGGATTAACCTTTTTATAAAGCGAATAATAAAGGTATTAAATAAAATAATTAATAAAATTATCTTAATAATAAAATTTTCTTAAAGAGTTAAAATCTATTAAAATCTAGAATATATAACTACGATTATAAAAATAAGAAAATTAATTAAATAAACTTTTAAATATAAAAACCAAAAGATATTTAATTAATTAAAAGTTACTTAAGAAAAAAAGGAAAGGATTATTAAAAAGGTTAAATAAATATATTTTTAATTTACGGTATATAACTTAACGGTTTTACCTCGTAATATTTAAAAGTTAATAAAGTATAATAAAGAATAAAGTAAAAAACCAAAGTTTATCCTTAAATTCCTGCCTTTTAAAAGACTTAATAATATATTAATTAATACCTTTAACGGTAAAATTAAGGCCCTTAAAGGAGCATTTTTCCCTTTTTTATTAGAAATTAATTTAAACGATATTAATAGTATTATATATTTTAACCCCGTATTAATAAATAAAATAATAATATAAAATATAATAATTAAAGTAATTAATAAATTTAAAAAGGATAAAGCCTTAAAATTAAATAGGATTCTTAATAAATTCTTAATAATAATAATTTTACCGTTTAAAAAGTTTTTATTTTTTTTTTTTAAATATATTTTAACGTTAATTATTATTTATATAAGTTTAAGGAAATAAAAACGATTATCCTTAAGAAGTTTATTAAGCCGGATTACTTTAAGGTAAAATCTTATAAATTTATTATATTTTTATATATATTAAGGAAAACCTTAAAAATAATAATAATAAGGATCCTTAACGATTATATAAAAAATTATAAGCTTCTCCCCGATTAATAAATAAAAGTAAAAAGAAATTAATTAATAAAAATAACTTTTAAAAGATTAATTAATAACGTATATATAATATAAAATTACGGGAAGAAATATATTATAAATCTTCTTTTTTTTAATATTATAAATATTTTTAATAAAATAAATTATTAAAGGTTTTTATATAAATTAAAGAAAAAAAGGATATTATTTTTCTTAATTAAATAAATAAAAAGTTTCTTAAGTAATTAAGTTATATTAATTAACCTAGGATAAAAGATAAGCTTAATAAAGCCCATTATAATAAAAATTCCTTAAGGATTATTTATTTCTTTTATATTATTTTTATTCTTTAACGGTTTATTAATTAAAAAGTTTATTAAGTTAAAATAGATATTCTAAGTTAAAAACTTTATTAATAATATTTACCTTTTAATTTATAATTTTTTTATATATATAAATTATTTAAAATTAAAATAGGCTTATAAAGTTTATCTTTAATAAGCAAAAACTTATAAGGCTTAATTTACGTTATATAAATATAAACTTATTTATATAATTAAAAGTTTAAGGCTATATAATATAATAACTATAATAAACTTAAGTAAAGTTATAATAAAGCCGGATATTAATATTAAAGTCCTTAATTATTAAGTAAATAAAAAGTTTAATTAAAAAGATTATATAAAAAAGGTTTAAAAAAAGATAATTTCATAAGAAAAAGGCCTTATTTATTTTACCGTATTAATATAAGGAATTACGTTATAAAAGGCCCGGACTATTTATTAAACTATAATAAAACCAGTTATAATATACGTTATAATTATTTAATATATATTCAAGGGTACTCCGGGACATAAGAAAGAGTTTATTTAAATATTATAGAAAGTCCAGAATCGGTATTTAAGAGTAATTAATAATATTTATAAAATAACCTTTATCCCGGTATTAAAGTTTAAAATTTTTATACCGTTAATTAAAATTTTATTAAATTAAATAATCGCTTAAATAAAATTAAAAAAATATATATATTTAATTACAATAATAAAAAACGGGTAGATCCATTAGAATCTTAATAAGCTTAAAGTTAAAAAGAATAAATTAAAGATACTTATTTCCTTTCTTATCAAAATAAAGTAAAAATAAATTAAGAAGAAAATTAACTTTACCGGTATCCCGGAAGCCAATTTAAGTAAATATAAACTCCCATTAAGCGTAAAAAAAAGATTAAGATTAAAAGGATTTAAAAAGTAAAAACTATAACGATTACTTTATAAGTTATAATAAAATAAATTAAGCGTTAATAGAAATATAAAAACTTTATACTTTAAGGTTATTATTATTTAACTTTTAACGATAAAAAGATTATTAATAAGTATTTCCGCCGCTATAATATTATAAGGAAAAGTAATAATATATTAACGATTTAACTCCAGACGGATAAAAACAGTTTAATTTACTTTTTATTTATTATATATATTAAGGGTTAAATAAACGCCGGATATAAATACGGATAAAAAAAGTAGGACGCTATATATGTTTTTATTTTTTATCCTTTATTTACGGAGGTTAAATTAAAACTTATTATAAAAGTTAATACTTATAATTACCGTTAAATATTATTTATAAAGTAAAGTATTTAAGTAGTTATTAAGTGTATAATATTTACCGGATTATTATTATAGTTTAGCCTTATTATAAAGATAAGTAAAGTTATTAAAAACTTTACGGAGAAAGCTTATTATTAATTAAGGAAGAAAAAAAAAAGCGGAAACCGGTTATATTAATTATATAAACCGGAAAGTATCTTCTATAATTATAAAAATATAATAATAAACGCTTATTAAAAGTCTTTAAAAAAGTTAACGGTAATAATAATATAAAAGGGATATATATTAAGCGTATAAATATTAATAAAAATATTTAAAGGTATTATATAAAATTAAGGTAATATAAATATATAAAGGAGCGAAAGAGTAATAAGCTTAAAAATAGCCTTTATAAGGATATAATCGTAATATTACGGATTTTCTTAAGGGAATTAAAATATAAGAAATATATAAATAAATTATTATTCTTTAAATAACCGTTAATATCCTTTACCTTAAGGGATAAAGGGTAAAGGCCTGGTAAACGCCGGTTTTTACCTTAACGTTATAAGTATTAGGTTTTTACGGTTACCAGTAAGGTTAAAAGGCCGCGTATTAAGGAACGCCGGAATTAGCTTAGTTAGACCCGTAGTATAAATCAATCAATCAATCAATTAATTAAATAAACTATGAAACCTATTTAATAATATTATTATATCTTTTCATTCCGTGTTATAATTAAGATATATTTCCGTAATTATTAAGTCTATAAACGCATTAAAGCCTTAAGAGATAAAAAAAATAGTTTACTTTATTTATTATTAATACCGGATTAATGATAAAAAAATTTATTTATAGATTTAATTACCGGATTATTGAAATCTAGGGAAATTAACGTTATCTTTTTAATCTATTATAAGTTAGTTAAGTCTTATTTTTATATTTTAATTTTAAATAAGAATAAAAAACGCTATTAAAATTATTTACGGACCTTTTCTTATAAAAGGTATATTAATACCCTAAAATTCTTATTTGATTAGTTTTAAACTGAAAACCTTAATTCATATCTATTTTATAAAAGTATTTTTATAAAAAGTTTAAATATTAAAGCTATATATTTAATACTGCATAATTTATAAATAAATGAATAAATTAAATAAGTTAATTAAGATATCAAGATTAAAATCTAATTATATTATAATATTACGGTTATTTTTTTATATAAATTTTACCCCGAATAATATTATTTATTTTATGATAAAAGAGTAACTTATAAATTCTATTACGGGGGATATTATTACTTATATATAAAAAGTAGTTAAGTATAAAAAAAGCAACCTTAAAGTAATATAAGTATTTATGATAATTGAAATAAACCGTAACCGGGAGGATACTGTGGATACTGTGTAAGATTAATAATTAATTTTATTTATTTACTAAAACTATTAAAATTGATAAATTATATAAGAAAGTAGATTATAAGATAATTAATTTTTATAAAATTATAAATAAAAAGGAATATTTATATAAACTTAAGTTATTTAAAAGCTTTTATATTGATTAATTGATTTATACTATAGGTCTAGCTAAACTAATTCCGACGTTCCTTAATAATCGGCCATTGGGCTTTATCAATAACCGTAAAAACTTAAAATTTATAACGTTAAGATTTAAAACCGGTATTTACCCAACCTTTATTTTTATCTTAAAGGATAGAAATATTTATAGCCGTTTAAGGAATAAAAATTTATTTATATACTTTTTCCAAGAAAACCTATAATATTACGATTAAGTCCTTTTAAGGATTACCTTTAAACTTATTATTCTTTTGTTTCCTTACGGGTCCGCTTTATATTATACTTTAAATTTTACCTTTAAGTATTTTTACCGGTAAATATATTATTGTTATTTTATTTATACGTAACGTCCTTTATAACAAACGTTATCATTTTTGTTATAAGCATGCTGGCTCATAAGGGCTACTGGGTGGTGCACCTGGTAGATGGACCATAAGTGTTACGGTGGTAATACATAAGCGAAACACTCGGGTTATCTATCCCGGTTACTAATTATAAAGGGTAAGGTAGCATAACGTATATTAATAAAAGGCCTTTTTAATCAATATTTATACTGTTACTCTTTATAGTTATTCTTTCGATCAATATATTCCCTTATAATCTTACTTTAAGTACGGCCCTTATTATAAGAATAACTATTAACCCTTTATATAGTTATATATAAATATAAATATATTTAAATAAAACCCGGGAGCTTTAATTTTTACCGGAATTAATAAGTCTTATAATATATATTAAAATAAGAGTTAAAAGATAACGAATCCTTTTTATTAATAATAATTAATTATATATAAAACGTTGTAAAAAGGAAATAACTTAAACCCTTTTTTGAAAAATTGGAAGAAAATAAAATCGGAATTAAAATATAAATAAAAATAAGCCCTTAAGTCCTTTTTATTTTAAATATTAAGAATCTATTTTATATTTTTTTTACTTTTATTATTTTATATAAGATGATTCCTTTTTTTATATAATTTAATTTTTAAGAAGGCTTTATTTCGTAAGTTTTTTAACACTTTAAAATTCAAAGTAAATAATAATAATATAAATATAACGGATTTTACTTTTAAAAAACTTTTTTTCATATAAGTTAATTTACGTTTTATAACTATATTATTTATAGACTTTATATATAAAAAAAGTATAACAACCGTTTAAAATATCGTAAATAATTATTATTCATATTAATTACTCCGGGAAGCGGGACGGGATCTATCCCAAAGGATAGGGATGGGATAGGAATGGGATAGGGATAGGATAAGGATAGGATAAAGATGGGATAAGGATAAAATAAAGATAGGATAAAGATAGGATAAGAATAGGATAAGGATGGGATAGGGATGGGATAAAGATGGGATAGGGATAGGATAAAATAAAGTTGCCTTTATCCTATTTTATATTAACTTAGCATAAAACGGGATAGGATCGAAATATATTAAATCTTAATAACGGATTAAATAAAACCTATTATAAATAAATTAAAGAATCTTAAGGTTAATAATTATAAAGATAATTATAAAGATAATTGTAAAGATAATTATAAAGATAATTATAAAGATAATTATAAAGATAGTTATAAGGATGACTAAAAAGTTTTATAATATTAAAAGCTTAATTCATTATATAACTTTATTATAACGTTATAAAAAGCTTAAATGATATTGTTTTAAATTTTTTTATTTTTAAATTTTTTTTAATACTTAACTTATATACCTTATTCCTTAAGTTTATTAATTTAAGTTATACTTAAAAAAATTAATAAAAACAGATCCGCTTTAAAATTAAATTTTTTTTATTTCAAAGAGGGATACCGTTCCGAAACTAAATTACTTGAATTGATTTAAGATATTATACTTTTATTAATTTAAGGAGTTATAAGTTAGAATATTAACGTTACTTAAAGTAAAATATAATATCGTATATATTAGTAAAAGATCCTTATTATTATTATTATTATTATTATTATTATTATTATTATTATTATTATTATTATTATTATTATTATTATTATTATTATTATTATTATTATTATTATTATTATTATTATTATTATTATTATTATTATTATTATTATTATTATTATTATTATTATTATTATTATTATTATTATTATTATTATTATTGTTGTTATTGTTAATATACTTTATAATTATATTTACGTTATATACTTATTTCTTTTTTTTTATCCTTTTAATCCTTAAAATTATTATTATTAACCTTTAAGTCTATATACGATTAACCTAGTTCGTTTTCTCTTTATTTATAATAATAGATTAATATTTTTACCCGGAAAAACGAAAAAATAAAGTATTTTTAATTCTTATAATAACGCTTAATAATAAAAAAGCAATATTTATATTTAACGTTAACGGAAGTATTATAGAGGATATTTTAAATTACCCGTAATAAAACAAACAGCTTATAAGATAAGTATTTTTATTAAGCTAGAATTCTGTTATTTATTTTAAATAATAACGTTATTTTACTTTCATAAGTTTAATAAGTATAAAGATAAGTATAAACTTATTATTATTCTTATATTATTAAAGTTTATTAATAATAGGATTATCTAATAAGCTCTCTTTATTTAATAGAGTATTTAGGTTTTTTCTAGTCCGCGCTTATTTACTTAACCTTAAATTTATTAATAAAGCGAGATTAAAGCGTATAACGTATTTATTAAAGGTTTCGTAAAAAATAACCCAATAAATTTCTACCTATAAAGTCTTACCTATTATTATATATTAATTTCGACCTTTAAAATCCTTATCGTTATTTTATAAAAGCAATAAAGGCGTTTACTTATAAAGTAAGTTAACCGAGCTTTAAGTCTTATTATAGTATTTAGTTAACTTAATATACGCTATATTTAACCCTTAAATAAGTTTTTTTTTTTAAATAATCCGTTTACGTTATAAACGATTATCTTACTTTTCAATATAATTGAAAAGCTTATTATATATTTAAAAGATAAAATATAAAGTTAATAGTTTAATAATACTTATTATTTTAATAATTTTATAGAATAATTAAATTAATTCCATTAAGTATCTAATATAGCTTTATTCTTTAAAGTTAACCCTTAAAAGTTTATTCTTTCCTCTATTTATTTTCAAAAACGTATTAATATCTTTATAAAGTATTAAGGTATAGGTTATTATATAAAAAGATAAGTCTTAATAAGTTATTATATCCTAAAATAACTTTAATAATATCTCCTTACGCTTTTTACTTTAATTTAAAATCGGGGATTTATAGTATTATAAGAATTAATCCTTCTTTATTAAACCGCTATAAAGGTTTCTTTATACTTACTATTAACGTTAATATAAATCGTAGTTTTCTGAATTTATAGCTTATTAAATAAGTATAAAGATTATTAAAAATCTATCTTATTTTTATTAATATTTTAAAAATATTTATAGTTTAACCGTTAATTAATTTAGCTTACTTTTTATTAAATTAATAATTTATATTATTATTTATTATATTGATTTTAAGGTAGCTTAAGAAAACCTTAAATAAAAGCTAAATAATATAGGTTAAGTATAATAAATATTCTACTTTTTACTGCGTTTCTACGATATTAATAAATAAGTTTTAATACCTTTTAACTTCCTAACGTAATATAGCCGTTATAATATTATTATTATTTATATTATTAATAATAACGGTTAAAATACAATTTTTTAATTTATAGCTTTTAATTATTTTTATTATAATAAATATAAGTTATTTACTATTATAAGTACCTTTTATATATTTAAACTTAATTAATATATTATAATATTTTTAATCTTAATTAATTTAATATATTATAATTACTATAAAGGATTATTTATTATTGACGGATTAATTGTTTATAACCAATAAAACCTTATTATTATCGTTAAGAAGATCTTTTAATAAGAATAGTTTAAATTTTTCCAAGCGCTTTATTATATAATTCTTAATTATTATTAAGGATAATAATATAAAGCCTTAATTAAAATAAGTAAAAAGTTAATATATCTTAATATACTTAACGATAATAAATAATAAAGCTATAGTAATAACTTATCGCCGTAATTACTCTGGAAAATCTTTTCGTATTAGAATTTTATTATTAAGTAAAAGTTTTATTTATTAATTGATAAGGTTTTATATAATTAATTAAAAAGGGATTTATAATTATTTTTATAATAATCCGATTAAAGGGGAGATTTAATTATTTTATCGATTATATCAATTTAAATTAATATTTATCCTGGACTCTTAATATAATTAACTTTCTTATAATTTTTAATCTTTATATAACTCTTCATTCTTAATATTTTATCCTTTCTTAGGTATTATAAGCCTTTATTATATTTCTTATATATAATATAAAATAACTTTATATTATTATTAATACGTATAATACTTTCTTTCAAATACTTTTAAGCATCGGACTTCTTCTCGGTACCCTATACTAGGTATTTAGTTAAATACGTTTATATTTATAAGGTATTTCTTTATTATATTAAGAACTTATTCTTAATAATCATTTTATCTATATAATATTTAGACTTACGCTTTAATCCTAATATTAAAAAGTCTATATAAATTAAGTTTATATTATTAAACGTATTAAAGGATATAATAATATAATAAAATTAATTATAAATAAGGTTTTTAAATAAAATAAAATAATAATTAAATTAAATACTTTTTCCTAATAATAATTGATCAATAAATATAATATCTTTTTTACTATAATTAAGGTAACTATAAAAATAATATAAGTATATAAACTTATAATAAGATTAATAATTATCCTTTACATAAACCCTTTTTGGGAAAAAAGTGGGATTTAATTTGAAATCCTTATAGATAAGAAAAACCTTAAAATACAATAAAAGCATATAAGTCCTAAAAAAGTATTTTGTAATTAAAAAGTAAATAAAAATACTTTATATAATCCTTATAAAGTAACCTTTAAAAGCTTATTTTAAAAAGTTATTCTTAAAAAATTATTTTTCATTTATTGAATTAAAGTAATTATTATATTATATATAATAAAGGTTTATTTTTTATCTTTATTTTAATCTTTATATTATTAAGCTCCTTAATATTTATATAGAAAAATAATTTTAAGGAAAGTACCTTATATCTTAAGAATTATAATATTAAGAAATTAAAAAGGTAATTACGGGATTATATAGAAGGTCCCTAAAGAAATAATTATAATATAAAGCATTATTTATAAGTTAAAAAACAAAAGTATACTTTATTAATAATTCTTAACGCTTTAATAATTAATAAAAGCTAAATACCGTATTACATAAAATTCATTAGTTTTAAAAGTTTATAATATTAATAATATTAAAATTAAGCCTTATAAAATTAATTAAGGAAATAATCGAGGAAATAAAGGGTAAAAAAATATATAAATTCTATTTTATAGGCTTTAAAGCGTTATAAGAGGTTACGGAAGTTTATTTTATTAATAAATTTTAATATAAAATAATTTATAATAAGCTTTTAATATATAATTAGTATATATATCTTAATAGTTTTACTTATTATTATATATATAAAATAAATTATATTAATATAAAAAGATATAGAATTAATCTGAACGTTTAAGGGTAAGTAATTTTTATTTAAGGTTTAAATATTATTATTAAATTTCAACTTTAATTAATAAATTAAATTTAATAACCTTTTAAAATTATTAAATAATAAAAGATTTAACTTTTATTATAATATCGTAAAAAGAAGTTTTATTAAATATATTAAGATTAATTATAATAATCTTTTTATTAATCTTAACTTTAATTAAAAGGTTAAATTCCACTATATTTTTTAATGAAATTTCTAGGTTAATTATAAGTTTTTTAATTAAGAAAAAGCAATTTTATAAAAAAAATATTATATTTAATTATATTCTTTAAATTAAGGACTTTTTTTAAGCTAAACATATTCTTTTTAATAAAGGTTATAATAGAAATTTTTACCTTTAAGAATTATAATTAATTTATTAATAACCGAAATAATATATAAATAATTAATAGGAATCTTATCTTTAAAATGATTTATAATTAAGATTTAAGCTTTTTTTACCTTTATTTTATTTATTATAAGGTTTTAATTCTACTTTTTAAAGTTATATTCCTCTTATTAAGATATAAACTTAAATAATATTACTTATTTATCCTTTTTATAATCCTTATTACATAAGAATAACTTATAAATATAAATAACTTTATTACGTTAAACTACCTACTTTTACTTAAAGAAATATTTATACAGCGGCGGTAAATCCTTATATAAACGGTTAATCTTATATTTAATTAATATAATAATAATTATAAAATTTTTATCTTAATATACCTTTTTAAAAATACATATAAAAATTAAGAAATCAGGTATTTAATTTATTTATAATTTTTATATCTTACGTTATATAGATTTAATAAAGCTACGTTATAAACGTTTGATTCCCTTAAATTGAATTATTTTATAATTATATAATTAAGTATTTTATACTTTAATTATATTTATTTAAAGCCTTTTAATATTAAATTCATCCGAACTAACTTCCTTAATTTTTATTTACGTTAAAAAGGTTATAAATTTCGGGTCTATTAAAATTAAATTAAATTTATATATATTATAATAAGTGCTTATACTGATTATTATTTTATTATTACTTGAATTTTCTTATAGAGGATTATTATTATTTTTTATTAACTTTAACTTTTACGTCCTATTTAACTTAAGACCGTTATTTAAAATAAAAACGCTAATATATTAATTATTAAAAATATTAATAATTATCAATACGATAAATATAAAAATAATTATAATAATATGTTAATCATCTATAATATTCTTCTTCATTTACGCCTTTAATAAAGCTTAATCTTGAATAATAACCTTTTTTTATTTATTAATCTTTTTTACATTAAATAAGTAATAGCTTCAAGCGGTTTAATTTATATATTTTACCTTTTTTGATTATTATTTTAAAGGGTAAAACTGGGTAATATAATTATACGATTTTATTATATTTAAATTTTATAAAAGCTTTTCTTCTGCTTTACGTTTCTTTTACGGACTAGGCTTTTTACTATATAGCCCATAAAATAAGCTATCCTGGAAAACAATATCGTTAAATATAAAAGATTAATCTTATAAAAGCTCTTTTTTTATTTTAAGTTTTATTTACGGATTAAGCTTTTTATTATATAGTTTATAAAGTATATTATCTTAAAAAGTAATATTATTAATTATAAGAGATTTATCCTTTAAACAAATAATAAAAATAAAAGAAGCGCTTAAGTTTTAAACTTTTAAAGCTTTTTATATATAATGATTACTTTCTTTAAATTTTACTTTAAATAAGAAATCTATAAAAAGGTTCTTAAGGTTCTTAATATAATTTATAATTATAAGGCTTAAAACGATAATATTATAAGGGTATTAAGATAAAAGATTACTGAATAAGTTACTTAATAATAAAAAAAGAAAATAAAAATTAAGAATTTAAAATTAAGAATTTTAATAAGTACATTAATAAATAAAATATATATTAAATTAAATTTATTAAGATTTTTCAGGTTAAATTCCGGGGCCAAAAATCTATGAAAACTTATATTTTAACTATTATAAAGATTAATATAAATAATTCAATTACGGGGCAAAATATTAATATTATTAAAACATTATATATTACGTATATTGCTGAATTTTTAAAGTATTCCGAAATAATTTTTTTTAAATTAATTAGGATTAAGGTTAACGTTATATAAGCCCCGTAAGGATTAAATAATATTATATTTAAAAGGTTGAATTATTAAAAAAAACAAACAAAAAAGTTATTAAATAAAAATTTTAAATAATAATAAGATAATACTTATTACTTAATATTATCTAGCTTTTTTCTAACTAAATGTAAAATATTTACTTTTTTAACGTTAAGCTCAAATAAATATGAATGTTAATAATATTAAAATTTACCATAAATCCGTATTAATTTATAATTTTACCTTAAGAAACTTTTACTTTATATTTAGCTATATTTATATTTTATATTTATCTAATATTTATTTTTAATATCCTTTTTATTATTAAATAATTAATAAATATTACTTTTATGTTATTATACGTATATTAAACCCCGTATAATAGCCCGTATTAAATAAACTATTAGAAGCCTTAAAATACTAATATAAAATAACGGGATGAGGATGGCGACGAACAATAGGACCCCAGAGGTCAGAAACGATACACGCGTATATAGCTTAAGTAATAATAAGGACAGTATTTTAAATACGATAAGCGGAAGCGGAATAATAATAAAGGTAAAAAGGGAAGAAAAATAAGTAGCTTAAATTAATAGGAATAATAATAAGTTATATAAATAATACGATGAATATAAAATAAAAAAGCCTTAAATTAAATAGGGAGTTTATAATTAATAAGATACGCATAAAGGAACGTATATAACGTATAAAAGTATTATTATAAAAGGTAATAAATAAAGGGCGGAAAGGACAAGGATAGTACGCGGGGACGGATAAGGGGTAAACGGAGGCGTAAAAGGCTTTATTAAGTATATATAAATTAAAAAAAAGTTAAATAAAGATAAAAAGATACCAGGTAAATAAAAATAAATTATGAAAAGAAGTAATTACTAAATATATAAAGGAAAAGCAAAAAAAAAAAGGAGGCGGTAAAAATATTAAAAAACTTTTTTATAATTATATAAAAAGATATTACGTTAAAAACTTAGCCGATATTATAAATTAGATTACGGGGAATAAAAGACTTTTATATAAATATAGGGAAAGGTTTAAAGGAGTTAAAAAGGTTACGCGGAGCTTAAAAAGCGGTAATAAGGGTATTAACGGATAAAAGCGAAAAAAGATAAAGAGAATACGTATAAAGTAAAGGAGTAACGGAGGAGGCTTTAAAGAAGGAAGTAAGGATAAGCTAAGTAATAAAAGCCGTAAAGGCGGCGTTAATATTAACGGTAAAAGAAATAAAAACGGGAAAGAAAATAATGGTATTAAAGAAAGTGAAAATAATAACCATATAATTATTAAATAAAAAAGAAAAAAGTATAATAATAAAGGTAAACTTATTATAATTAATAAAAACGTTTAAGGTAATAGAAGAATTATTAACGGAATAAATTATTACGGTATATAAGCTATAAAGCGGGGATATCCTTCTTAATATAACCTTATTAAAGGCAAAGGAGAAACTAAAGAAATCGAAAAAATAAACCGGTAAAAAGGGATATAAAATAATAAAAATATTAAAATTATCCTTTATTATTACGGTAAACGGGATATACTTAATAAGGTTTACGGGGGAAGAAAAGGAAATTACTTTAAAACGGATAAAAAAGGAGAATATAGTTTTTTACCTTAAATTAAAAATCATTAATTATAGTTTTCCTTTTATAATAAAAAGGTTAAATGCCTTTAATTATATAAAGAAATACTTTATAATTATTTTAAGTATAACGTTAATAAGGATATATAATAATATCCTTAATAAAGGGGTAATAAAGGGTAAGTCTTTTAAATTAATAAGACCTTAAGACCGGGTAACGGATATCTATTAATACTTTAAATATTAAGGGTATGGATATATTATTATAAGGTACCTTAATAATATAAAGTATACGGTATATATTAAAGGGCATAATATATATAAATACGCTGGCGTAATAATAAAGGGCCTAGTAAAAAACGCGTTAAAATACGTAATATACGGTAATAATAATTATTCAACGTAAGACTTACAGTATACGGTAAAAGCGAAAAAGACCCAGCGTAAAAAAATTAAAATAATAATTAAAATTTAACGTTATAATTTATATAAACTTAAACCGGCGAAATAATTAAAAACGGTCTTAAAATATAAATAAAGCTTATTAAACGGAAAAAAATAAAACGTAATAATTAATAATATAAAAAAGAGGAAACTTATAACGATATTAACCTTTAAGGCCGGCCGCTTAATTAAAATTATTATTATAATAAGAAAATTAAGATAAATAACGTTTAATTTTAAGAAAAAATTATTTATATAAATAAAAGTCAATAAAAAGAGCCTAACGGACGTTAATATTTAATATATTTATGCTTTTAAGGGTAATATAATATAACGTATGCGGAAAAGCAATGAAAGCTATAATATTAATATTTAAATTTAAGGAAATAAAGGATATTAATATTATAATAATATAAGAATTATTATATAATCCGTATATTTATTTTTTAATTAACTTAGGAGATAATTTTTTATTTAACTTTAAAGGGTAATAAAATAACGTAAATATACTTCTTTATTAATAAGAAATTAAATATAAATAATTAAAATATTACTTATTATAAAGGAAACCTATATATAATCCGGATCGTATAAAAAGGGGATATTAAGAGCAATTTAAATATTTATAATACGTATAATTTATTATTAATTAATAAGAAGAAACCCTTTATAATCCTATTATTTAAGGATATTATAATTATACTTAATAAGTACCTTTTAATAAAGGACTTTAATCTTTATTATGTTTAATAGAATAAAGACGGTTATATGATTAATTATATTAAATTTAAAGAATTATTAATAATTATTATATAGTTTAATTTTACGTTATTAACGTTAAAAAAAACTATTATATAGGAAAGTTATAAATTTAGGATTATAATCGACTTAATATTTAACTCGGAAAATATTATTAATTCGGTTATAATATACGGATCCTGAAAAAACCTAAAATACGGTTTAAATTACGTCTTAATATAAATAACCTTAAATTAATCCGTTAATATAATTCCGCCCTTACCGTTTAAATGAATATAAAAAACAATTAAGGAAATTAAAGTATTTATAAAAATAATAAAAATAATATTTTAATTAACGGAGCTTTTCCGGCTTAATAATAAAAAATAGATTAACCGTTTTATAAAGCGGGTAATAAAAGCTTTAAATAAAGTAATTAACGTTATAATCTTAATAATAAAGTTATCTTAAAAAGTTAAAATTTATTAAAATAAAAAATATATAAAAACGATTATAAAAGTAAAAACGCTTATAAAGTAAATTATTAAATATAAAAATTAAGAAACGCTTTAACGGTTAAAGGAAGTTTAAAAAGAAAAGGAGAAAATTATCCGAAAGATTAAGTAAACGTACTTCCGGGCTATAATATATAATTTAACGGTTTCCCCTTATAATATTTAAAAGTTAATAAAATACGGTAAAAAATAAAATAAGAAATTAAAATTTATTTTTACGTTTTTACCTTTAAAAAGATTAAACGGTATAATAATAAATACCTTTAACGGTAAGATTAAAGTTCTTAAAGGGGCGTTTTTTCCCTTATTATTAAAAGTTAACCTAATAAATATCGACGGTACGGTATATTTTAAATTAATAATAATAAGTAAAATAATAACTTAAAAAATAATAATTAAAATAATTAATAAATTAAAGGAAAATAAAGCCCTTAAATTTAATAGTATATTAAATAAGTTTTTATTTATAATAATATTATTATTTAAAGAGGTTTTTACTTATTTATTTTAAGCTTACTTTAATATAAAATATTACCCCCATAAATTTAAGGAAACTAAAACGATTATCCTTAAGAAGCCGGTTAAGTTAGATTATTTAAAGGTAAAGTTATATAGATTTATAGTATTTTTCTATACGTTAAAAAAGGCTTTAAAGATAGTAATTTTAAAGATTTTAAGTAACTATATAAAAGGGTATAAACTGCTTTTTAATTAATAAATAAAGGTAAAAAAAGAACGGTTAATAGAGACGGTTTTTAAAGGCTTAATTAATAATATATATATAATATAAAGCTATAGAAAGAAATATATTATAACTCTTTTTTCCTTAGATATTATAAAGGCGTTTAATAAGGTAAATTATTAAAGGTTACTATATAATTTATAGAAAAAGGGGGTTTTACCTTTCCTTATAAATTAAATAGAAAATTTCCTAAGTAATTAAACAACGTTAATTAATTTAAGATAAAAGATAAGTATAATAAAGCCCGCGATAATAAGGATTCCTTAAAGGTTATTTATCTTTTTAATTTTATTTTTATTCTTTAATAACCCGTTTATTAAAAACTTAATAAAGTTAAAATAAAAGGTTTAAATAAAGGACTTTATTAACGATATTTATCTCTTAATCTATAATACGTTTATTTATATAAATTATTTAAAGTTAAAATAAATTTATAAAGTCTATTTATAATAAATAAAAATATATAAAACTTAATTCGCCTTATATAAATATAAATTTATCTATATAATAAAAAGCTTAAAGCTATATAATATAATAATTATTATAAACTTAAATAATATAATAATAAAACCGGAAATTAATATTAAGGTATTTAATTTATAAGTTAATAAAAAATTAAATTAAAAAAACTATATAAAAAAGGTTTAAAAGAAAATAATTTTATAAAAAAAGGGCTTTATTTATTTTACGGCGTTAACGTAAAAAGCTATTTTATAGAAAATTAAAACCATTTATTAAGCGGTTATAAAGATTATAATAATGTATATAATAATTATTTAATATATACCTGAAAATATATTTAAATATAAGAAAAAGCCCGTTTAATAACTATAAAAAGTCTAAAACCGATACTTAAAAATAATAAATAAAGTATATAAAGCGATTTCCGTCCCGGTATTAAAATCCGAAATCTTAATATTATTAATAAAGTTAGCCTTAAATTAAATAATTATTTAAGCGAAACTTAAAAAGGGTATAAACTTAATTATATTAATAAAAAACGAATTTATTTATTAAAACTATAAGAAGCCTTAAATAAAAAAACGCGGAAAAATAGTATTTACCTTTTTTACGGAAGTTAAACTAGAATAAATTAAAAAAAAGGTTGACTTAATTTATATTTAAGAAATTAACGTAAAAATATATAAACTTTCATTTAAAGTAAAAGCGGTAAAAAAGAAAAAGGCCGTAAAAGTAAAGTTAATAGCGATTACCCTATAAATTATAAAGAAATAAATAAAACGTTAATATAAATATATAGAATTAATCCTTTAAAGGCAATAATATCCGGCTTTAAATAATAATAAAATTATTAATAAATATCTTTAACCTTATAAGATTATAAAAAAAGGTAATAACGTATTAATAATTTAACTCCGGATAAATAAAAACGGTTTAATTTACTTCCTCTTTATTATATACGCCGGTAACCGGATTAATATTAATTATAAATATAAATAATAAAAGCAAAACGCCGTATATATATTAATTTCTTATTTATTATTTAAGGAGCTTAAATTAAAATTAATTAAAAAAGTAAAAATTAATAATTATTATTAAATACTTATTAATAAAAAGGGTATTAAGGCGGTTATTAAATTTGTAATAATTACGGGCTTATTATTATAATTTAACTTAATTAAAGAAATAGAAAAAGTAATTAAAAATTTAATTAAAAAACTTCGCCGCCGATTTAAAAGTAAAAAGTAATAACGGAAAAACTATACTTAATAGGGGGTTAAAAAGGCTATAAATACCGGGGCGGTATAAGAAATAATATTATATCGGTTAATAAAGTTATATAAATAAAATAATAATAATATATATATTAATAAAGATATTTAATAATATAATCAGAATTTTAAAATTTTAATATTAAATAGACCCATAAAGTAACGGAAGAACAATAAGTTTAAGGATAATCCTTAAATAGATTCGGTCGTAATATTATAGGTTTTCTTAAAAAAAACGTATAAATAAATTCTTATTCTTTAAATAGTTATAGATACTTTTAGCCCTTAAAACGTAAATAAAAACTGGGTAAATACCGGTTTTTATTCTTAACGTTATAAATACCGGGATTTTTACGGTTATTAATAAGATTAAATAGCCGAGTATTAAAGAACGCCAGAATTAGCTTAGCTAGATCCGTAGTATAAATCAATCAATCAATTAATCAAATAAACTACTAAGAAATTAATTAAAATTAAAAATCAAGAAATATTAATTATTAAGAAGAAGTATAAAGTACAATTAAAAAATAAGCCCTTATTATAATTATTATTATAATTATTAAGATTAATATAATTAACTCAATAAAAGTATTACGTAAAGTTAAACGTTATTAAAAGTTAACCGAACCTTAACTTTCTTTTACGTTAATTATATATTTATATAAAAACATTATTTATAATTAAATTAATAAAACTGATTTCCGGTTTTAATAAATAATTGTTTATACGATTTAAGAAGCAATAAAATTATATTTTATTTTTTACTTTAAATATAAGATTATTAATATAATTCCATATATTTTTTTAATTCTACGTTAAAAGTTTATAATTTTATTGATATTTACGTTAAGCGCCTTATTATTTAAGTTAAAGATAATTAATTAATTAAAACAATAACATAAGTTAATAAAGCTTTCTCCTTCTTTATGCCTTTAAATTAATTGAGCTTTACTTTATTATTTATAAATATATAGCCGTTAAGCGGTTTAACTTATTAGTTGAAACGCGGTAATAAATCCCGGGGCAATAAATCGCCTGGGTGGCAAATCCAGGGGTGGCAATACCCGGGGTACTCTGCGTGGTGGTCGTGATGGTGGTGGTAGTAGTAATAGTGGTAATGGCGGTGGTAAATCCTATTATAGTAATGGCGGTAATAATAATAGTATTAGCAGCTAGCGCCATCTCTGCGCCGGCGCCACAGTAATGCGCCATACTGCTGCGCCAAGGTAGGCCGAAGGGCCTTGGTAAAGGGCCTTGGCAACGGCCTTGGTATACGTTATTCATAAGCCGTAGCTTAACAGGCGTAAAGCGGGGTAATTATTACCTTTACCTTAAATAAAGGTTATATCTTAATTCTTTTTAAGTTCCTTAAGAATTAATCTTATTACCAATTTACTTATTAAAGTGGTACTTAAGTATCCAGATCGTAACGTTACGTCTTCTATATCTACCTTTACTAGTCCCGCCGGCGTGCCGCCAGCGGAGTCAGTCTAATAAATAGCGATAACAATAACGGTAATAACGGCGGTAATGAAAATATTAATAGCGATCATAATAATACTTATACGGATATCATAAATGCTTAAAGAGAAGGTATTAATACTTAAAGGGATATTAATACTTAAAGGAAAAATAATATTAATATTGATACCGACGTTAATATAAACGTATAAATAGCTAAGATTATTACTATAAGAATTATTGTATTTAGTATTATATTTATTATAGTTTTTAAAGAATATAATTCATAAAAAAAAATTTCCTTAATTTTAATTAATTAATCTTTATTAAACAAGAATTCAATGATAAATATTAAGATCTTATAATATCCCTATTTTATCCCGGTAGGATAAAGATAAAATGGGATAAGATATAATTTTTATCCTATCTTATACGGGATAGGATATATATTGCTAAATCCCGTCCTATCCCGTCCCGCTTCCCGGAGTAATATTAATAAACGTAAGATAACCTTAAGAATATTTTAAAAATATTTAATTAACTTTAAGTTAATTATAATAAAAACATTAAGCTTATTAAGGAAACTATTTATATTAATAACTTTAAAAATATTACTTAAATTAAAATTCAATATTTTTATATTGAAAACGTAAATTTTAATATTTTAATTATAAATGTTAATAATTAACTTAAAAATGTATTTAAAGTAATTAAATTAATATATATAAATAATATACGTTTATAAGAATAAATATAAAACTTATATTAAATATAAGGGATCTTTTTATTTTTATAAATAAATAAAAAATAATTTTTTATATAAAGATTAAGAAATTATTATTTAAAACCGTTTTAAAGTTATTTATAATTATTATCTTACGGATAATATTAAAGTAATATTTATCTGTAGTAATACAGAAGGAAAAGTATTAAGATATATTTATTTATAATAATAAAAGATACTAAATAATTTATATCTTAAATTAAATAAGGTTTTAAATCTTAAATTAAATCATAATTTATGTCTTAAATTAAAGGATATGTTTAATTATTTTATAATACCTATAAAGAGTTCAACTAATAAAGTAAAACATATTATAAATTATATATACTTTGTTAAGGTAATATTAATAAATTTAAAAGTTTTAAATTTAATATATTCCGATTTATTATTATCCTTAAATATTATAATAATTAAGTATTAAATAATTTATACGATCAAATAATATTACGACCTAAAATATACTTAAAATAAACTTTTAAATTTATTATTTGAATTTAATAAAGAATATATAATAAAAATTATACATAATTAACTTTAATAAATAAATAAAAATTCAATTATATATACTAAGAAAAAGAACAAAATAATTATTTATTAATAAAATAAAGTTAAAAAAAAAAGGAAATGTAATTAAAATTATAAAGAAATAAAAAATTACGTATATTATTAGTTCTTTTAATAAAATAACAGTAGAGCGAAATATTTTAAGAATAAACATTATTTTGAACTTTATTATTATTATAAGTAACTTAGTTATATTTTAACGATTTACTTAAATAAGGATAAAGTAGAAACTAACAAGATTTAAAACATAAATACCTGTTTAAAAAACTAAATACTTTTATTATTAACGCGGTTAAAAAAAAGAAATTATAAATATTAATATTAATTAACTTAATTAATAATTATTTTATAAAGAAAGCTTTTCTAATATTATATACTTTAATTATAAATAAGAAAAGTTAAATTTACTTTACCCCTATAAATATAAGAATTATAGGTCATTCTTTTATTAATATTATGATTCTACAAATTCCCTTTATAATAATCTTAATATTAATATAATACCCTTATTGCAAAAGAAAACGATAAACGGTTTTAATAATAAAATATATCGGATTATCTTTTATATACTTTATTTAATAATAGAAATAAGGTTAAATACTTAATTTAACGTTTTTATATTTATTATTAAGTTAGGTTTTTCATAGTTTAATATAAGTAAACTTTATTTACAACGATTTTAAATTAATATTAAAAAAGAATATTTTATTTTAAAAATGTTTTCTTTAAGTTTTTTTCCCCCCCCTTTATTATCGACCTTTACTAAAATATATAAACCTATAAAAGAAATGCTTATTACATTGATTTTCATAAAGATCCTACGTAAATCTTAATCCGTTATTTTTTTAAGAGTTTTTTAAAAAAAACGAAATTTTTTAAGACGGTTATATTATAAAAGTTATTCAAAAAAGTTAAATATTTATTTAATATCTTTTGAATTAAAGCCGTTTTATTGAAATTGTTTATACAAAATAAAAAGCATATTATTCTCTTAACTTTAATAAAAAAGTTAATTGATTAAATTAAAGACCTTAAACGATAAGAAAAATAAGAAGATATTTAATTAAATAAAATTAAAATAGAATTTCTTAAATATATTAAAAGTAAGTTATTTAAAAAAAAAATATACTTTCCTTAACGTTTTTAACGTTATAAAGGCAATATACTTATTACTTTACCGCGATATAAATTATAAAATTTAATTTATTAATGATTTTAAGGATGTACCGAAAACTCGGATATATTTATTATTTTTACTTAAGCTCCGGATATTTAAAGAATATTTTATTAAAAACTTAAAGAGAAACTATAGAAATTTAAGTTAAATATCTTTGATTTTAACCATTTTATTTATATTTATAAAGGATAATAATAAATAATTTTATATAAATTAAAAAAACTTAATACGTTAATTAAAAAGGATAAATATTTACTATTCTTAATATAAAAATCTTGGATAAAATATCTATTACAAATACTTAATTAAAATTAATAATACTATAGTATTTAACTTATTACGTATAAATTTAAATAATAAGTCCTCAACGACGTTTATTACTAATATAAGTACGTGTTAACATAAAATAATATCGTTTAAATTAATAAACAATTTTATAATATAATAATATTATATTAATAATATTTTCTTTAACTATTTAAATGACTTTACTTAAAAACATATCAATAAAATTCTTATTTATAATAATTCCTTAAAAAATTCTAAGAATATGTATAAAACTTATTATTAAAGCTATAAGAAGCTAATTTATTTATAAATATTAATAAATATAAATTTTACGTATAAAAGATTATTTTCCTTTATATTATTATTTTTATTAAAGGTATTAAGATAAATTTATAGGGTTTAAACTATATAAAATTAAGATTAATTCATAATATCAAAGTAAATATAATTTTTTATTAGATCTTATAAATTTTATAAATGGTTTATTGAGAATTTTTTACATATTATAAAGTTGTTATATTAATTAACTTAAAAAAAAAATTAATTTAAATAAAATAAAGCTTATTAAACGGCTTTTAATAAATTAAAAATATTAATTATATTAATATTAATACCAAGATGCCTTAATTAAATAAAAAATTATCCTTAAAACGGATTCCTTAGATTATATTAATATAAAAATATCCTTAAAAATATAATGATAATAATGTATTTTATTTCATTATATTTCATTATAAAAACCTTATATTAATAAAACATGGTTATAAAATTTGTAATAAAAATCTTTCAATTATTATTAATGAACTTAAAACTTAAAAGGTAAACTTTAAAAGTACGGATATTCCTATTAAAATCTTTATAAATTATAAAAGTTTTAAATATTTTGTTTTAAATATTTTATAAAAATAAGAGAAGTAATAAGAAAATAAATATTGATTGATTGGTTAATTTATATTACGAATCTAGCTAAGTTAATTCCGGCATTCCTTAATAGTCGGTTATTAAGCTTAATTAATAACCGTAAAAATCTAATATCTATAATGTTAAAAGTAAAGGATTAGCGTTTATATAGCCTTTATTTCCACTTTTAAGGATATAGAACGTCCTTAATTATTTAAAAAAAAATTATTTATACGCTTTTTTAAAGAAAACTTATAATATTATAACCGAGTCCTCTTAAGGGTTACTCTTAAATTTACTACTTTTTTTATCTTTTTACGGGTTCGCTTTATATTAACCTTTTAAATAATACTTTTAAATGCCTTTACGGGTATATATATTATTATTATTTTAATCGTAATTACCTTTTTATTTTATTATTACGCTTATCTCTCTTAGGGACTTTTAATAAGCATTGACCATTATATTTCTTTAATTATAAAAGATGCTTTCCGGTTTATATAGTTGTTATGGCCGGTACTTGCCCTTCCTTTTCCTCCCTAACCAATATTAGGACCTCTGTTACGAGAAATGCGGTATATATAAAGTGAGTAGGTATAATATATATAATAAGTAGCTACCTAGCTATTAAGGTGCGTAATATAAGTATACGCGCTAAGCATACGGAATAAGGTAAGCCCGATCCGCGCTAAGGAATCCTCCCATAGTCCATACCGTGACAATATGCCCACCAAAAAGAGAAAAAAGCGGCGTCCTCGTCGCAGTATATTTACCATAAAATGCTATGGATTTTAACAGCCTCGTTAAAAGAAGTAACTAAGAGCAAGCTCAGAGTATATAGATAACGTTATTTAAATATATAGTTATTAAGAAATAAATATTAATGAAATCGTATATTAAAATAACCGAAAAACTATAAGTTAAGGACTTATCGTAATTTATACGGGATATAATCGTAATTTTAAGGATTACGATTAAGGTACATCGCTTAAAAACTTGATTTCCGAGGTATTTTTAAATTATATTTTAAAGGTATTATTACTTAAATAGCTTATAAGTACGCCAACGGTACTTTTACTTATTAATAAGATTATAACCTTCTTAATAAGTATTATTAAAGTTAATTTTAATATATTTAAAGACGTCGTTATTAAGGATATAAAGGAATAAATTAGGGTCGTCGTCGTTAATTTCAGCCTGGTATATTATTAATGCGTTTAGGTAATTTACGGTAAAGAGTTTTTAACCTAAATAAGGGCCTTAACTTAAGTGGTTATTACGGGATAGGTAAGGACGTTTATCGCGATTATAACTATTATACCGTTTATTGCGATCGTAGTTATTAATAGCGGTATTTAATAATATTTACTATAAGTAAGGTACTAAATAAATAAGTTTACTATAAGTGCGGTATTACTTAAACCATACGATTTAACGAATTTACACCTAAGTTATAAAGAGATCTATATCCGAACCAAAGAATAGCAAAATACTCTATAAGGAAGGTTTAAATTTAATGAATATTAATTACAAGCCTCCCTCCTGGTATAATTACTTAATAAAGGTTATAATCTAACCGATAAACGTAATTACGGGCTTCCGATCTATAATATCTATACGTATATAACGCATTTAAGTAAGTTAATTAAGGAGTTAATACTTTGGTATTCTAAATTGCGATATAAGTACATTATAAAGAAGACTTATTTTATTAATGAGATTTTTTTAAATTATATTACTTATTTTTAAGTTTATTAATTATAAACCTTATTTAATCCACTCAAATTTATGAAATTAAGGATTAGATGCTTCCTAATAAGGTTAATAAACTTAATCTTATCAATAGTCTTTAGTTTCTTTATAAAAGTATAAATTTTATTAATACCGTTAAAGTATTTAAGCTCTTTAATATAAAAGCGAGTTTTCTTAAAAAATAAAATTAAAGATATAAATTTTTCCTTCTCCTTCTTTTATAAGGTATTACCGTTATTATTAAAATTCTTATTAATTAAATATTCTTAACGGCGTTATTCCTTAAAAGCTATATAAGCTTTAAGCTTAATAATTAATAATATTTTTATCTTAATATTATCGGTTTTAAGCTGTTTTATTTCTTTAAGAATTAATAGAATTGTTAAATCTATGGTATTAGGAAGTTATTTCTCTGGATAAAGTGTTCCTCGCTTATTAGTAAATAATGCTATAATAAAAGGCTAATAATAATAACGTTAAAAAGCCGTATAAAAGGATCGACGAGTTAAATGATATTAGAAAAATACGTTTAACGCGGGTTATATATGAGCTATAACGTTACCACCTTAGCTTAAAACAAATAGAGGTTATACTTAAAATTATAGGAACTGTTGAACTCTAACTATTACTACCATTTATCATGAGAAATACGGTATATATAAAGTAAGTGGATATATAAGTAACTACCTAGCTATAAAGGTGCGTAATATAAGTGTACGCGTTAAGCATACGGAATAAGGTAAGCCCGATCCGCGCCAAGGAATCCTCCCACGGTCCATACCGTAACATTTTCTTAATAAGGTCTTTGGCAGTTTCGTTTATTTTACCGGTAAGGTTAAATTAGAATAATAAACTTATAGATATTATAAATTTTACGACCGTTTAAATACCTTTTTTTATAAAGAAGATTCGCGGTAATTATTTATCCCGGTTTTTTTTAATTAATCCCGTTCTAAGCTCCGTAAATAATAAATATAAAATAAGTATTTAAATTACGTTCTAATTTTTTTATCCGTACCCGTAATTAGCGTTTATCCGATTATTAATATATATAATAAAAAAAAAGTAAGCCAGCCCGTTTTTACCCGTCTGGAGTTAAATCGTTAATACGTTATTACCTTTCTCTATAATCCCGTAATAACGGAGGTACTTATTAATAATCTTTTTATTATTTAAGGCCGGATAACGTTACCCTTAAGGGACCGATTTTTTATATTTACTTTAACGTTTAATCTATCGCGATATAATCTATAGGGTAATCGTTTTATTTTTATTTTTATAACTTTTTTAACTTCTGGTTTTTCTACGTCGGGCATAAATTTATATAAATCTAGATTAACCTTTTAAACGTAGGTTAAATTAATTTCCTTCCCAGCTTACCTTAACTTTATTTTAATAAAAAAGGTAAATACTTTGCTTTTATCCTTTTTTATCCGGGATTTCTTAAGGTTTAATTAAATCCGTCCGTTCTTTACAGTCGTAAGTAAATATATACCTTTTTTAAGAGCTTAATCGGCAATAAAAAAACTTTAGATCTTAATATTAAAATAAAAATCGTTCTATATATATCGTTAATTATTCTTAAGTATCGGTTTTAAACGTTTTATAATTATTAAATAAACTCTTTTTTATACTTAAGGGTACCTTTAAAGGTATATTAAATAATCGCTTATATATTATAACCGGCTTTATTATTACTTAATCAATAATCTTAACGTTTTATAAGGTAATACTTTACGTTAACGCCGTAAGATATATAAAGCCTTTTTCCTAAGAAACTATTTTCCTTTAAACCTTTTTTATAGAATCCTTTTAATTAAGTTTTTTATTAACTTAAAAATTAAAGATCTTAATATTAACTTCCGCTTTTATTATACCTTTATTTAGATTTACTATAATTACTATATTATACAGCTTTAAGTTTTTGATTATATAAATAAACTTATATTTATATAGTACGAATTAAGCTTTATACGTTTTTATTTATTATAAATAAACTTTACAAGTTTTTTTTAGCTTTAAATAGTTTATATAAGTAAATGTAATATAGGTTAATAAGTAAATACTGTCGATAAAACCCTTGACTTAAACTTTCTACTTTAACTTAATTAATTTTTTTAATTAGCGGGTTATTGAAGAATAAGAATAAAAAGATAAAAAAAATAACCTTTAAGGGATCCCGGTTATAACGGGTTTTATTAAATGAGTCTTTTATTTTAGGCTAATTAATATTGCTCGGTTGCTTAAAAAGCTCTTAATTTACTTTATAAGGAAAAATAATATCCTTTTTTTCCGTAAGTGATATAATAATCTTAAATAGTTTATTTTATTAAAGGTTTTTATAACGTTAACAAAAGGAAACTTACCATATATTTCCTTTTATGGCCCTATAATATATACGTTATTAATTAAACCTTTTAAGGTTATTCTTATTAACTTTTTTTTCTTTACGCTTATTTATTAATTAAGGAGGAGCCTATATTTTTCCGCTTAACTATTAAGGATCTTTATAATTACCGTTTTTAAGGTTTTCTTTAACGTATAAAGCAGTAGGATTAGCTTATAAGCTTTTATTCTTAAGTAATCTAACTTAACCGATTTCTTAAGGATAATCGTTTTAATCTCCTTAAATTTATAAGGGTAATAATTAACCTTAAAATAAGCTTAAAATAGGTGAATAAAGACCTTCTTAAATAGGAATATTATTATTATTAATAAGAACTTATTTAGGATTCTGTTTAATTTAAAAAAAAGAATTCTTTAATTTTTTAATCGTTTTAATTATTATTTTTAAGGTTATTTCTTTATAAATATTTATTAAGTTAAAATATATAACTTTTTTAATATCCGTTAAATCGGCATTTAATAAAGGAAAAGAAAGCCTTTTTAAGGGCCTTAATTTTTCCGTTAAAAATATTAATTATTATATTACTAAATTTCTTAAAGGACAGGAATTTAAAAATAAATTTTAATTTCCCGTTTTATTCTGTACCGTACTTTATTAACTTTTAAACTTTATAAAAGGAGACGGTTAAATCGTAAGTTATCGATTAAAAATATATTTATTTAGTTTTTTTAAAAATTTTTTCTTTATCTTTTTAAGCCTCCTTTAATTACGTAAACGTTTCTTAATTTTTATACTTAATAGCTTATTTAATTAATGTTTTCGTCTTTATAATTATTATTATATATTCTTCATCTTAATAAGTTTTAACTCTTTAAAACGGTTTCCTTATTAAGATTATTACGTCAATTCTATCATTTAACGCCTTTATTACCCGTTTTATAAAAAAAAAATTAAGTTAATCCTTATTATTAAGATAAGGAAATTCCGTTAATTATGTTATTGTTTTTTCCGCCTTTATACGTATTTCCGCCTTTTAATTATTTTTTACGCTTTCTTTATTAAGGTTAATAACGTTACGTTAACCGATTAATTTAAGGTTATTAATATTAATATATAATCCGAATTATATTTTAAGTCTTCTTATAATTTATATATTATTATTACTTTTACGATTCCTTCCGTATAAAATATTAAATCGATTAATATTAAATTCATAATTTTTTTACGTTATTATCCTTTATTATATTAATGACGATAAGTTATACGTCGCAATAATTACTAATAATTCCTTTAACTTAATATAATTAATTATATATTTTCTTTTTTTCTATTTATTATAATAAAAATTGAAATCTTTTAATAATATATATTTACCGGATATTATTAAGATATCCTTAAATAACGGTAGTATAAAAAGTTTTATTTTATTAACTGGCAGTAAATTATATACGTTATAAATATTTAAATCGTTTTCCGCGTTTTCTTCCCGTATAATCCGGAACGTATATAGATTCTTATTATAATAAATAACATTTTAACTATTTATATTTGATCTTTATTATAAAGAAATACGTTTAAATCATTTTATTTCTTTTAAATATTAAGTAAGACTTTTTATTTAAGTTAATTAAAAAATATATAAACGGGTTATATAATAATTCCTATATTATTTTAATATTAACGTCTTTTATTTCTTTAACTTTAGGGTTTAATAATATTATTTTACTTACTTTTTTTAATATATTAAATTATATTATTTTTAAATATATTATTATATTATATATTAACTTCCGTTAAACTTTCCTTATTTATATTTATTTACATTATTAGTTTTTCGTTAAAGTTAAGTATTTTTTTTCGCAGTTACCGCTATTATTTTAAGGTGGCCGGATTTAAGGGTTAATATTATAGCGAACCTCTTCATTTTATACTCTTTATTACCGTTTTTTATTTTTCTTTATTGGATTAACTTTATTTGCGCATAAAAATAGCCTTTAATATTTTTGTTGGTTTAAATTTATATAAATTATAGCGTTAAATTTGAATTATTATTCTAATCTTTTTATGTTTAATCTTTTTAGCCCTTATTAAGTATTATAAGTTTTATACTGAATAACTATTTTTACCGTATATTATATACTTAAGTACGTTCTTTATTAAGCCCTTTATTATTAAACTAATGTATCTATAAATATTATATCCTCCGGTATATATTATATATTTAATACCGTTTAAGTACCTCCTAATAATATATTCATATTCTTAATAATTAAAGCATTAACAGATATTTATTGTTTTATCTTAGGGTTTTATTAATTTAAGGGACCCGCCCTTAATTACCCTTTTATTAAGAACGTTATTATATATTTTTATTAACGTTATATTTAGGATAACCGTAAAATATCATTTTGTATAGTTAAAGGTATCCTGCCTTTTTATTATAAAGGAAAGCTTAAAGTTAACGATTTCGGGACCGGGATAAAGAACCGTATTTTCTTTTTTTATACGTAGAAAAGATGGGAAGGAAGGAAAGAGCAAAAGTGATGAAATAGCAGGTGGCAATGGAGTCCAATTGAAGATGGGCCGCAGCCCCCATACAAGTTGGTGAGGTATAGGTTGCTTACTATGGTAATCCGTTATACCCCTTCTTTTTAAAGTATATACGAATCGATTCCACCCTTAGTCAGCCCTTTTAGTGTTTCCATTCCTCCATGCACCCATCCGCAAGTTTGGTGTCTTCCATGCTCTCCCCCTTTCCATACGTTTTAAAGTAAACTCCTTTTCCGCGGTTAAGAACCGCGTTAAATTTATTTATCCGTTATAATAATAAATGATTATCTTAATGCCTTTACCGTCTTAAATTCTCTTTTACCGGTTTGTTTTTTAAACTTCTTTAGCCTTTTTTCGCTTTTAAGGATACCATATTAAAAAGTATAGTTTTACTTTAAAGTTTACGTATTACGCTAATCTTCTCCGTGAATCGCGTTTTATTACTTTAAATACCTTTATTAATTATAAAGGGTTTATTTTTTTAACCACGTTTTTATTTTTATTACTTAATAACCGGATTATTATTATCCTCGCTTTTTAATGTTATTATTTTTTCCTTAATTTTTACCGCCGCTATTATAAGTACCGTTTTTATAGCCTTTATTACCCAGCTTTCTCCTCTTTATAAGGCTCCCATTATTGCTTTTTTATCTTATACGAAGTTCCTTTAACTCCTTTTTTCCCTGTTTACACGTATTTTTATTACCGTTTTATACGTTTTACGTAATTACTTTAACTATCTTATATTTATATCCGTTTTTATATAGAAATTTTAATATATTCCGTAATTTTGCTTATAATATCGGTTAAGTTTTTAATATAATATTTTTTAATTTTATTATAAAAAACTATTTAAGATTTTCACCGTTTCCTTTTTTCTTATATTTTCTTTATAAGTTTATTATATCCTCCCCTTCGTAACTTACTTTTTATTACGTAATATCTTATTCCTTTTATTCGTTTCGATATTATTTTATGTATCCTTAATAATTTTATTATTAACACTATTTTACGTTTCATTATCTTTTACTCGTTTTATCTTAAGCGTCGCCCGGGCCTTTTTTACCCTTTATTTATTACTTATTACCGTATTTTTAACGTATTTTACGCGTTTTTCTACGTATATCTTATTGCTTATAAGTTTTTTTATTTAAGTTAAACGCTTTTCGTTTTATTGTTACCGCGTTATTTATAGGATTTATCCGCGTTTCCGTTAATATAAGCCGTTCGTCCTTTTACCCTTTCAATTTCGACTATTACGTTACCTATACTTATCGCATTTAAGGTATTCGTTTCGTTATCGCTTGAACTCTATATATATTTATTATTTTAGACCTTTAAGGTCCCTTCGTTCGTTGCCATTCGTTTTATATTTAATTTAATATCGGGTTTTTCAACGTATTTATTATAGAAAATAAATATAATAAATAAACGCTTTTATGAATTATAATTTTAAGATTATTTAAATTACCATGAAGAAAAACTCAAAAATAAATACTTTAATAAAATTATTAAACTTAATATTAATTTTAATCAATAACAATCGTAAGCAATATATATATTAAATAATATTACCGTTAAAACAGATATAATTAAAATTAATTAAAGATCCCGAGGACTTAAAATTAAAGAGTTAAAAGAAATTTTTCTTATAAAAATCAAATATATAAACTTTACTAATAAAAAGTATATAAGAATTCAGATTAACGTAATTAATAATAAGGTCTTTAATAAATATTTTAATAAAAACGGAACCTTATATTATTATAATAATATATATAAATTAATAAATATAATGATTAAAGTTTTTGATACTTAAAGTTTTCAAAGAAATTTATTTTAACTATTTTTTTTATTTTAAAAATAAAAACGAATTATAGAATTTATGTAATAATATTATTATATTTTTTAACTTTATATTATAGTTAAGGAATATTTCCGTAATTAGTAAATTCAAAAACGGATTAAAGCCTCAAGGCATAAGAAGAATAGTTTATTCTACTCATTATTAATATTAAATTAATAATTTATTCTATTTATTTTAATATTAAATTAATAATAAAAAGATTTAGTTATAAAATTAATTACCGGATTACTAAAATTTAAGGAATTTAACGTTATTTTACGATCTTTTGTTGGTTATTTAAGTATTATCTTTATGTATTTATTTCAAACAAAAATAAAAGAACGTTAATAAAATTACTTATAAACGTCTTCTTATAAAAAGTATACCGATTTTACGGTTTTTTTACCTTAATTATTTTAAATTAAAGACCTTAATTCATATTTACCTTATAAAAGTATCTTTATAAAAGATTAAATCCTAAAGTTATATACTTAACGGCTTATCATTTAAAAATAAATAAATAAACCGAATAAGTTAACCAAGATATTAAGATTAAACTTTAAACATATTATAAAAAGTAATAAGATAATTAAATGGATTATATTAATATAATAAAGTTTATTAATAATAATTGAGAATTAACTTTTACGGGAATATTATTTTTCTTCTTTGATTATAATTATTACCCTTATATAAATTTTACTTTAGATAGTACGGTTTATATTATAATAAAAAAAGTAGCTTATAAGTTATATTACTGAGAATATTATTAATTATATATGGAAAGTACTTAAATATAAAAAAAGCAATTTAAAAATATTATAAGTATTTATAATAATTTAAATTAATTATTACTGGAAGGATATTCCTTATTAAATCGGTGATTAAATCTGCTTATTTATTAAAAATATTAAAATTTATTAACTATATAAAAAACTAAACTATAAGATAATTAATCTTTATGAAATTATAAATAGAAAGGGATATTTATATAAACTTAAACTATTTAAAAGTTCTTATATAAAGAATATATTCTATATTGATCTTTTGAAAATAATACTAAAAAACTTTTTATTTAAGTAGGAATTTATCTCAATAAATATAATTATTATTAATAATTAAAAGGTAAACCGTAAATAATATCTTTTTTTTTATTTTTAAATGGACGTTTATAGTATAAAGTTAATTAAACCGGATATAATCTAAATCTTAAATAAGATAATACCGATAAAAACGATATCAAGGCACTAATATAACGTAAATTCATAAAAAAAAAAAAAAAAAAAAAGGAAAAATCATAGGTTTGAAAATTACCCTTATAAGGACTCGGTCATAATATTACAGATTTTCTTTAAAGAAATAAAAGGGAAGACGTATATAAACGGATAATTATTCTTTAAATGATTATAAATTTCCTTTTTCTTAAGGGGTAGAGGGTAAAAGCTAGGTAAACGTTGATTTCTATTTTAACGTTATAAATGTTAAGTTTTACAGTTATTAATAAAGTTAAATAAGCTAATTACTAAAGAAAGCCGGAATTAACCTAGCTAAATCCGTAATGTTATTCAATTAATCAATCAATATTTATATATATCATATCCTTTAATATATATTATATACTTCGTATTATTAGAATACTTCATAATAACATAACCGTAATTTTAATATTTAAAATACTAATAAACATCCGCTGTTTTTTTTATAGCCGGATTAATTTAAGGGATCCTCTTTTAATAATCCTTTTATTTAAGATATTATTTTATATCCTTATTAATATCACGTTTAATATTACCGTAAAGTATTTCTTTATCCGTTCTAAGGTATCTGGCTTTTTATTATTAAAGAGAGCTTATAATTAACGATTTTTAATCCGGGATAAAGGACCGTATTTTCTTTTTTTATACGTTTTAAAATAAGCTTTTCTTCAGCTTATATAAAACGTATGAAACATTTTTTATTTACCGTAATAATAAATGATTCTCTCAATATCTTCGCCGTTTTAAGTTTTTTTTTATTAACTTACGTTTTTAACGTTTTTAAACCTTTTTTTACCTTTAAGGATGCTGTATTAAGGAGGACATTTCTACTTTATAATTTATATACGGCGATATTTTACTCCGTTAATAACTCTCCAGTTACTTCAAACGCCTTTATAAGCTATAAAGGGTTTATTTCATAGCGGTATTTCTTTTCGGTTATTAAACGGATCGTTACCGTCTTTATTTTCTTTAACGCCTTTATTTTCTCTTTAACCCGTACCGTCTTTTTCTTAGTAAATATATACCTTTTCTTCACGGGTTCTATTATTCAAGTTTTTTTGGCTTAAAGGGCTTTTACCGTCGCCCCTTTACGTTATACGTTTACCTTTTAATCTTTACTTTTACCCCTTACCGGTATCCTTTTTATTACCTTTTAAGTTTCCTTTAAATATTTTAATTCCTTTAATTCTGGTTTTACTTTTTCCTAAAAATTCCTTATTTTTCGTAGTTTTATCTATAATATCGGCTAGGTCTTTAACTTAATAACCGTTTACTTTATTATAAATAGTCTATTTAAAGCTTTTACCGTTTTTCTTTTCTTTTATTTTAACTTTTTTATACGTTTAACGTATTATGTTTTTAATTTTCCATCCCTGGTTATTTATAAGTTTATCGGTTTTATTATTTTCATTTTGATTTTATATACACTTAATACCGTTAATATAATATTTACTTTACGTATTCATCGCTTTTTCTCCCCGTTATTATTAACGCCCCGATCTCCCTATTGTTTTTTTACTTATTATTTTTTTACGCTATTTACGCGTCCTTTTACGTATATCTTCTTAATTATAATTCCCTTATTTAATTTAACGACCGTTTATCGCGTTATTATCGCGTTAATTATATAATTCCTTAATACTTTTGTTAATATAAGCTACTTACTTATATACTCCCTCATTTTTAATTATTATACCACTTATATTTATCGCAATTAAGGCATTAACCTTACTATTACTTAAGCTATACGTATAAGTATCGTTTTAAACCTCTAGGCTCCCTTTATTCGTCGCCATTTCCCCGTTTATAATTTTCTATAATTTAATTTCGTATTGAGTGTACATAAATTAATAATAGTAATAATAAAGGTAATAAGTTTATAAATAATCAAGGATAGGGAATAAAAAAAAACGTTAAATATATAAGAAAATTAAAATAAAAGAAATAACCGGTAAAGGATTTAATTCAGTTATTTATAACGGAATAAGTAACTATTACGTTAAAAACCTAGTTTATGTTATAAATTAAACCAAAAAAATAAAGGATTTTTAAAAGAAAATTTAAAGGAATTAAGATAATTAAAGAAATCTTAAAAGGCAATAATAAGGATACCGGTAAAAAGCGGGGTAAAAACTAGAAAATAAATATATAAAGTAAAAAAGTAACGGTAAGAACTTTTTAAGTAAAAGAAATTTAAGCGGTAAAAGCCGCAGGAAAGGGGTAAACAGTAATTAAAAGGGAAATGATATACGTTAAAAAGAAAATAACGCTATTAAAGAAAACAAAGATAACAATAATCCTTTTATTAATTTGAAAAAGAACAGGATAATATTATAATAATAAACCCGTTATAGCTTATGAAAGCGTTTAAAGTAATAAAAGGCTTATTAACGGAATCAATTATTATTATGTATAGAATATCAATGAATAATATTTTTCTTAATATAACGTGCTTAAAACTAAAAGAAAACTTAAAGAAATTAAAGATATAAGCCATTAAAAAAACTTTAAACGGTAAAGATATTAAGATTATTATTTATTATTACGGTTAATAAAAAACATTTAAGGTGTTCTATAAAAAAAAAGCTTACAATAAAACGCATAAAAAAGGAGAATACAATCCTTTATCCCGGATGAAAAATTGTTAACTATAAGCTTCTTTTAATGATAAAGAAACCGGATACCTGAAAATAATTAAAAAGGTACTTTACGGCTATATTAAATCTAACGTTAATAAAGATATCTAACGATATCTTAAATAATCGGATTACTAAGGGAAAGCCCCTTTAATTAATTAACTCATAAAATAAAGCGGTAAATGTTTATTAATACTTTAAATATTAAAAATATAAATATTTATTATAAAGTACCTTAAAGATACAAAGAATATAATATATATTAAGATAAATAATACGTATAAATGAGTAAGCTTAGTAATAAGCATCCTCGTAAAGAACGTATATAAATATATAAAATATAGGAAGGAAAAATACCTGAAGTAAAACCCAAAATACTTAATAAAGATTAAGGAGATTAAATGTAAAAAGATTAAAATAACCGTTAAGGTTTAACGGTATAATTTATATAAGATTAAGTTAATAAATGAATATAAAACGCTCTTAAGATGGAAATAAAGTTACGCAAATAAAAACGGATAAAAAAGCATAATAAACGGTATAAGAAAAAGCTTAATATAATAATAATCTTTAAGTCCGGCCCCTTTAAAGTAACGATAATAATTATATAGAAGCCGGGATGAAAAATATTTAACTTTAATAAAAAATCAACGCCTTAAATAAAAATAAACGGGGAAAGATTAATAAAAGTTAATATATAACATATTAATACTTCTGAAAATAATGTAATATAACGTATAAAATAGAATATTTAAGGTCATATTATTAATATTTAAATTTAAAGAAATTAACAACGTTAATATTACAATAATAAGGAATCATTATATAGCCCGTATAAATACTTTTTAATTAACTTAGATAAGAGGTTTCACATAACGTTTAAAAAAGGTAAAACGACCTGGATATGCTTAAATATAAATACAAGATTAACTATAAATAATTAAAACGTTTTTCATTGTAATAAGAATTTATATATATTCCGGATTACGTAAAAAAAAAATAAAAAACGACTTAAATGTTTATAATATATATAACCCGTTATTTACTAATAAAATAAAGTTTTATAGAACACTATTAAATAAAGATATTACATTTATACCCGGTAAATACATTATATTAAGAAATCTTAACTTTTATTATAATATATAGAATATTTTATATTAAGTTAAAAGAATTGTTGATAATTATTATAATATATAATTTATGATTATTATTATTATAGGATAGTAAAATATAAGAGAATTAAGGATTTAGGGGTAAAAACGATTATAAAAGTAAAAACGTTAATTAAATATGTAGGTAAATATAAAAATTAAGAGATTCTTATATAATTAAAAAAAGCTTAAGAAAAAAAGGAAAAGATTATTAAGAAATTAAAATAAATACATTTCCGGTTAACAATTGATAACTTCACGATCTCCCTCCATAAAATATAAAAACTCATAAAATATGATAAAGAACAGAATAAAAAGCTAAAATATATCTTTAAATTCTCGTTCTTTAAAAGGTCTAATAATATAATAACTAATACCTTTAAGAATAAAATTAAGGCTTTGAAAAACGCTTTCTTCTTTGCTTTAATAATTAATAGATATTAAAGGAGTTATATATCCCAATCCGGTAATTATTAATAAAGAGAAAACCTCAAAAATAATGATTAAAACGATTAATAAACTACAGAAAAATAAAGTTTTTCAATTAAACGGAATCTTAAAAAAAAAAAAAAATTTAAGCGATAATCATATTACTATTTAAGAAGGTTTTTACTTATTTCTTTAAGTTTATTTTAAAGTCGGTTATTACCCCCGGAAGTTTAAGGAAAATAAAACGAGTATACTTAGGGAATCAAATTAATTATATTACTTAAAAATGAAAACGTATAGACTAATTATATTCCTTTACATTATAAAGAAAACCTTAAAAACGGTAATTATAAAGATTCTTAATAATTATACAGAGGAATATAAACTTTTCCCCGGTTAATAAATAAATATAAAAAAAGGATAATAGAAAGAACCTTAAAAGGTTCAATTATAAGATATATAAGGTATAAAATTATAGAAAGAAATATATAATAAGCCTTATTTCCTTGAACGTTACCGGAGCTTTTAATAAAATAAGTCAATAAAGATTATTATATAATTTACGGAATAAAAAGATTTTATTTTCCTTTCTAAATTAAATCAAAAGTTTTTAAGTAACTAGGTAATATTAATTAATTTAAGTTAGAAAATAAGCCTAATGAAATTAATTATAATTAAAATACCTTAAAAGTTATTTCTTTTACCGGTTTTATTCTTTTTTTCAAAATCCGTTAATTAAAGAATTAATTAAATTAAAATAAGAAACTTAAGTAAAATGCTTTATTAATAATATTTATCTTCTAGTTTATAGTATTTTTAAATATATAAATTATTTAAAATTAAAATAAACTTATGAAGTTTATTTATAATAAATAAAGATATAAAATACTTAACTTACGTTATATAAATATAAACTTATTTATATAATTAAGAGCCCGAAATTATATATTATAATAATTATAATAAACTTAAACAAAATCATAAAAAAACCGGAAGCCAATGATATAATTTTTAAAATTTAAATTAATTAAAAATTTTATTAAAAGGATTTATAAGAAAAGTCTAAAACACTAAATAGTTTAATAAGAGAAAGGTTTTATTTATTTTATAGTAATAAAGTAAAGAATTACCCTATAAGAGGCTAGAAAGGTTTATTAAGCAATAATAAAGTTCCTTATAACGTACGCCGTAGTTATCTAATACGCATTTAAAGGTACCCTTAAATATAGGAAAAGCTTGTTTGATAATTAAAAAAGGTTTAAAACTATTACTTAAAAGTAAATAATAGTACTTATAAAACGACCGTTATTCTAATATTAAAATCCGAAATCTTTATACCGTTAATTAAGCTATTTTCTCATTTAAAAATTACTTAAGTAAAACTGAAAAAAAAACTATAAAGAATAAACGTATCCATTTAAACCTTAAAAGGTTTTAAACAAAGAAAAGTAGAAAAAAATACTTATTCTTTTACTGAAATACAGCTAAGATAAGCTAGGATAGAAATTAATTTAACTTATATATAAAAGATTAATATAAATACGGACAAATTATTATCCAATATAAAGGAAACGGAAGTTAAAAAGATTATAAAAATAAAGGTAATAACGATCGTTAAATAATTATAACATAATAAACCGAACTTTAATATAAGTAAAAGGGATTAATCCCTTAAAGGCAATAATATCCGGCCTTGAATAACGAAAAAATTATTGATAAATATTTTTACGGCCATAAAGTTATAAGGGAAGATAATAATATATTCATAATTTAACTCCGGATGGATAGCAATAACCTAACTTATTTTCTTTTTACTATATATACCGGTTATTAAATAGATATTAATTAAAAATATAAATAAAAGAAATAGGATACCGTTTATATATTGATTTTTTACTTATTATTTATAGAGATTGGGATAAATTTAATTTAAAAAACGGAGGTTAATAATTATTATTGAATATTAATGATGGGAAAGGATTAAAATGGTTATTAAATTTATAATAATCATGGATTCATGATTATAGTTGAACTTAATTAATAAAATAGAAAAAGATATTAAATACCTAATTAAACACCTTTATTATTAATCCTGGATTAAAAAAACGTAATATAAAGGTTATATTTAATAAAGGTCTAACGCCGTTAATATGAAAGCGATATAAAAGAGATCGGTATAGGCGATAAAAGCGTTTATTAGAAACAATATTATATATAAATAAAATAACAATAATAAACGTATTAACAAAGATTTTTCAAAGTAGATTTAAAGCATAATATAAAGTAAACCCGTACAAAAACGAAAGAATAATAAGTTGAAAAGTAACCTTTAAAAAGACTTAATTATAATATTATAGGTTTTCTTAAGAAAGCGTATAAATAAATTATTATTTTTTAAACGGCCGTAAATACTTTTAATCTTCTAAGATAAGAGTAAAAGTTAAGTAAATATTAATTTTATATCTTAACGTAGAGATATTAAGTTCTTACGGTTATTAATAAGGTTTAATAGCCGATTATTAAGGAACGGCGGCATTAATTTAATTAAATCCGTAATATAAATTAATTAATCAATCAATATTATATTTTTTTTATAATTAAGGTATTAGCCTTATTAACATTTAAGCTATCTATATACGTATCGTTTTAGACCTCTAAGGTCCCTTTATTCGTCGCTATTTCGGCTTAATCATTTAATTAAGAGTTTAAAGCTATATAATATAATAGTTACGGTAGATTTAAGTAGGATTATTATAAAGCCGGAAGTTGATACTAAGGTTTTTATTTTCCAGGTTAACAGAAAACTTAATTAAAAGCATTATATAAAGAAGGTATAAAAGAAAATAATCTTATAAGAAAAGGGTTTTATTTACCTTACGGTACCGACGTAAAAAGCTACCTTATAAAATATTATAATTATTTCTTCAGTAGTAATGAAACCGGTTATAACGTATATAATAAATAATTATTATACGTTTAAAGGTATTTTAGTAATAAAAAGGAGCCCGTTTCATAATTATAGCGGGTCTAGAATAGGTATTTAAGGGTAATTAATAACGTATATAGGGCGATATTTATCCCGGTATTAAAGTTTAAAGTCTTTATATTATTAATAAAGTTAGCTCTTAATTGAGTAATCGCCTAGATAAAACTTTAAAAAAAATACGTAAACGGGTATAATAATAGGAAATAAATATATCCGCTTAAACTTTAAGAAGTCCCGGTTTAAAAGAAATAAAAGGGAAATATTTACCCTTTTTATTAAAATAAAGTTGGAATAAATTAAGAAAGGAATCGACCTTATTAATATTCGAAAGACCAATATAAGTATATGTAAACTTTTACCCGGCGAAAGGGAGGCGGGAATTAAAAAGGTTATAAGGGTGAAAATAACGGCGATCGTTAAGTAAATTATAACGTAATAAATTAAACGTTAATATACTGAAAAAATCAATCTTTAAAAGGTAATAATACCCGGCCTTGAATTAATAGGTTTTCTTACCGCCATAAAATTATAAGGAAAGGTCATAATACGTTAATAGTTTAACTTTTGTCCTTTTTATTATATACGTTAATAGTTAAACAAATATTAATCATAAATATAAATAAAGGAAGTAAAACGCCATGAATATATTTAACTCTTACTTATTACTTATATCAATCAAGATAAAAATAATTAAGTAAACGGGAATTAGAAATTACCGTTCAATATTCATTATAAAAAAGGGTATTAAATAGGCCATTAAGTTTATAATATTTATAGATAATCTGGCCAATAAAAAGATAAGGTTACCGAAAACATAATATAAGGTTAAAGCTAACCTTTAAAATAACTTAATCATAATATTATAAATTTTCAAAAAGATTAAAAAAGAATATTATTACTTTTTAAACGATTATAAATATCTTTATCTCTTTAGGATAAGAATAAAAATTAAGTTTTTATTATTATTAATATATATAACCGATTATTAAAGAACGCCGGAATTAACTTTATTAATTCCGTAGTATAAAGTAATTGATTAATCAAGTATATAATTTTCGTAATTAACCGCTTATTTAAAAAAGTTTATTTTTGAAAAATGAAGCTTAATTCATACCGGTTTAAATTAAACCAGCTTATCTATAAAGTATATTGATTGATTGATTAATTTATATATAAATATAGCTAAGTTAATTTCGGCGTTCTATATCGTTAATAGCTTGGCCACTATATTTATTCCCGCGTAGGAGCAAGACTTAATTTATTCTTTAATCTTATTATATTTACGGGAAAAGGAAACCGTAATGAAGTAAATATTAACTTACTTTAATATATATTAACCCGATTTATATGAAAATTTAACCTTATAATTACTTACTATATTATTATAATTAAGGTCCGTTTTACTTTTAAATATTAATAGCCTTAATTTATTATTTTAAGCCGGGAATTCATTCTCAAAGTAACGTAATTCCTAAATACGGGGAACTTATTAAGCCCGATTAAAAGATAAACCCGACTGCGGATTTATCCTTCTTAATAATGATAAAATGATATAATTATATTGATTTTTTACCTGTATAATTACCGCCTTAAATTTTCTCTTATAAATAATTTAATTACTTAAATAAAAGAAATTATTTACTTTTAACGTTAAAATACCGTAACCCCTTTTTACCGGCTTTAAGACGGTAGTTAAGCTTAATTAGGTTAATTATTCAATACCGGTAAATCATCGGTTTTTATTATTATATTATCTATATTAATTATATTATTTACCAGATAAAATTTAAGGGCTCTTAATGAAAGTCATCCCCCACCCTTAAAATATTCGACCATTCTATAGTTTATCTCCCGCACGTAAAAATGCCATTTCGCCACGCTCGCCCCTATAAATTATATTATAATTAAAAAACTATAAATAACAGAAAATAAAAACTTATATATTCTCACCCACACTTATTCCCTTTATTTCCCCTATTATTATTGCGTATAATATATCTGAAAATATATTTAACTGAATTATATTCCAAAAATACCGTAATCTGGATGGGGTAATCAAGAGTTAAATAAAAGTTTATTACCAGAAAATTTATAAACGTAATAATTTCCATAAATCTTAGAGATTATATATTTAAATAATAACGGCCTTAAAGGTAAAAGAAAACTTAGAGAAATTAAAAATATAAGTTAATAAAAGTCAATTTAAAATAATAAAAATATATAAATAGTTATTTATTATTACAATAAATAAAATATATTAACGTATTTTATAAAAGTAAAAAAAGAGTTTATTTTAAAATATATAAAAAAAGAGAATATAATCCTCTAATTTAAATTAAAAATTATTAATTGTAACTTTTTTTAATAATAAAAAAATTAAATACCTTAAAATGAACAAAAAGGTACTTTACGGTTATATTAAACGTAACGTTAATAAAAATATATAACAATAATTTAAATAAAAAAATTATCAAAAGAAGGTTCCTTAGATTAACTTAAGTATAAAATAAAGCGGTAAATATTTATTAAGATTTTAAATGTTAAGGTTCCGGATATATTATTATAAGATACCTTAATAATACGCATAAATATAGGGATTTAATAAATGACAACTTTATTAAAAATATATATAAGTATATAACGTACGGGAAGGATAAATACTCAATATAAAACTTAAAATACCCAGTAAGGATTAAAAAGATTAAATATAAAAAAATTAAAATAACCGTTAAAAATCTAATAATATAATTTATAAATAATGAAATTAATAAATTAATTGAAAATAATTCTAAAATAAGAATAAAATTAATTAAAAAAAATTGAAAGATTATAACGGAGAACGTAAAAAAAAGGAAGCTTATTATAATATCAATCTTTAAGTCCGGTTACCTTAAAGTAATAATAATAATTATAAAAAAGCCGGAATAAAGAACGCTTAATTTTAATAAAAAATTAATAGTTAAAATAAGAATTAATAAAAAGGCTTTAACTAAAATAATATTACCGATATTTAAATTTAAGAAAACAACAACCGTTAATATTATAATAATATAAAAATTATTATAGAGCCTATATACGTACTTCTTAGTTAACCCGAGTAAAAAAATTTATCTAACGTTTAGAAAAATTAAAACAACTTAAATGTATTTCTTTATAGATAAAAGATTAAATATAAATAATTAAATGTTATTTATTAAGATAAGAATTAATATATATTTTATATTACGTAAAATGAAAAATGTAAAAAACGATTTAAATTTTTATAGTATACATAATCCGCCGTTATATAAAAAAGTAAAACTTTTAATAATATTATTAATTAGAAATACTATATTTTTACTTAATAAATATATTATAATAAAAAATTTAAATTTTTATTACAATTCATAGAATAATAAAGGTTACATAATAAATAGTATTAAATTAATTAAAAATATTAATAATTATTAAAACGTTTAACTTTCCGTTATTAATACTTTAAAATATTATAATATAAAAAAATTGAGAATTTAAAATAATAATTGATTTAACGTTTAATATAAAAAAGATTCTTAACATAATAATAACATATAAGTTTTAAGAAAACTTAAAAAATAATTTAAATTATATATTAATATAAAAAACCTTAAATTGGTTAATTAACGTAACGTTATCAATATTAATAAAAAAAATATAAAACATAACTAAAAAAATTTAAAAAACTAAAGTTTTTACACAAATAAAGGAAATAATAACGTAATTAATAAAGGATCCCCGCTTAAACAATAAAGATTAAATTAACTTCTACATAAAGTAAATAATAAAAGCGTTAAGTAAAATAATTAGTATAATAATTTTAATAATAAAACTATCGTGAAGACTTAAGACTTATTAAAGTAAAAAACATATAATAATAATTATAAAAATAAAAACGTTAATTAAGTAAATCATTAAATATAAAGATTAAGAAATACTTTTATAATGAAAAAAAGTTTAGGAAGAAAAAGAAAGGATTATTGAAAAAATTAAATAAAAATATTTTTAATTTTTAATTCATAATTTAATCGTTTTTGTATAAATTTTAAAACTTAGTAAAATATAATTAAAAATAAAATAAAATAAAATAAAAAACTTAAATTTCTGTTTAAGTTCCCACCCTTTAAAAGGTTTATTAATATAAAGATTAAAACTATTTTTGATCATAAAATTAAGGCTTTAAAAAAAGTATTTTTTCCCTTTTTATTAAACGTTAATCTATTTAATATTGAGGGGGTTATGTACCCGGACTCAATGATGATAAATAAAACTATAACTTAAAAGTGTTAAGAACGTGGTAAGTATAATGTATGATTAATATGATTGCTGGTAAGCTACCTGAAGTGGCTATGGATTTGAAGTGTGCGAGCGCCAAGACCCCCCGGGAGCTACCCGCTATGCTTATATCTACCACAGACCGTAATGCTATGTACCTGCGCATGCGCCGTTTCATAACAAAAAGGTAATAATTAAAATAACTAATAAATCAAAGAAAGATAAAGCTTTAAAATTTACTAAAATTTTAAATAAAATTTTATTTATAATAATAGTATAATTTAAGGAAATTTTTATTTATTTAATTTTAGGATTACGGAAAAAAGGGTTTTTAAATTAACCCGGCCGTAAAATAAAGCGGTAGATATTTATTAATACTTTAAGTACCAAGATTATAAATATATTATTATGGAATACCTTAATAATATAAGGTATATAATATATATTAAAAAGTATAATACGTATAAATACGTAAACTTAATAAATAAGGGCCTTATTAAAGACGTATATAGGTATATAGCGTACGGGAAAAACGGGTACCGGTATAAGACTTAAAATACCCGGTAAAAATTGAGGAAATTAAGTATAAAAAGACTAGGATAATTATTAAGGTTTAACGGTATAATTTATATGAAATTAAGCCGGTAAATTAATTAAGGATGGTCTTAAAACGGGAATAAAGCCATTTTAATAAGGACGGATAAAAAACTATAACGGATAAAGCGAAGAAAAAAAGCTTATTATAACGTTAATTTTTAAATCCGGCCGCCTTAAAACGATAACGGTAATTATAAAAAAGCCGGAATAAATAACGTTTAACTTTAAAGAAAGGTTAATAATTTAAAGAAAAATTAATAAATAGGCTTTAACGGAAATTAATATATAATATATTAATACTCTTAAAAATAATATAATATAATATATAAAATAAAATAATTAAAATAATATTCTTAATATTTAGAGTTAAGGAAATAAAAAACGTTACTATTATAATAATATAAAATTTATTATATAACCTGTATATATATTCTTTAATTAATTTAAATAAAAGGTTTTATTTAACGTTTAAGGGAAATAAAATAACCCGGACGTATTTCTTCGTAAATAAGCTGTTAAATATAAATAATTAAAACATAATTTATTATAACGGAAATCTATATATATTCCGGATTATATAAAAAAAAAAAAAGGCAGAAAACGATTTAAATATTTATTATATATATAACCTGCCGTTAATTAATAGAATAAAGCTATTGATAATATTATTATTTAAAGGGGTTATATCCGTAACCGGAGAATATATACTACGGGAAGCGGGACGGGATAAGACGGTTTTTCGATTCACTTATCCCATCCCGCGTAAGACGGGATAAGGCTGAATCCCATCCCATCCTATCTTTATCCCGGCGGGATGGGATCGGAATATGCCAAGATCCCGCCAAGACGCGGCGTAAAAGTGAATTAATAAGGGTGGTAATAAGGGTGCAGGTGAGGGTGAGGTTGTTGAGGGTAATGAGGGTGATAAGGGTGATAAGGGTAATGAGGGTGATGAGGGTGATGAGGGTGATGAGGGTGATAAGGGTGGTGGTAAGGGTGGTGGTGCAGGTAAGGGTGGTGGTAAGGGTGGTGGTAAGGGTGCAGGTAAGGGTGCAGGTGAAGGTGGATAAAGGGGTGATTATCAGAAACATGGTTATAAATATTTTTTAATGGTTTATCGATAACCGGATTATGGTTTATCCGGTTATCGATAAACCACCAAAAAAATATTTATGCTAATCTTAATAATAATCTACCCCTTAATTCACTGTTTTAGCCAGGTTTTCCCTTTTTTTATCCGCCACGGGATCTTGGTATATCCCGATCCCATCCCGTCCCATCCCGTACTAATACGGGATAGGATTCTATTCACGTTATCCCGTCCTTATCCCGTCCTTATTTCATGGGATATATCCCGTCCCGTTTCCCGGAGTAAGAATATATCATATTAAAAGACTTTAATTTCTATTATAATATATAAAATAAAAAAGGCCGTATAATTAAATATATTAAATTAAAGGAATTATTAATATTTATTACGACGTTTAATCTTTTATTAATAATACCTTAAGGTATTATAACGTAGTGGGTTTAAGATAATAATCGATTTAACGTTTAATACGGAAAGGATTATTAACGCGGTAATAGCGTATGAATTTTCAAAAAATTTAAATTTAATTTAAATTAATCGGTAAATATAACGCCGTTAATAATAAAAAAAAAATATAAAAAACAATTAAAAAAAACTAAAGTACGTATAAAAATAAAGGAAGTAACGGCATAATTTATAAAGTTTCCCCGGTTAAATAATAAAGATTAAATTAACTTTTTTATAAAATAAATAATAAAAACGCTCAATAAAATAATTAACGTAATAATCTTAATAATAAAATTATCTTAAAGAATTAAACTTTATTAAGATAAAAAATATATAATAATAATTATAAAAATAAAAACGTTAATTAAATAAGCTACCAGGTATAGGACCTAAATAATACTTATATAATTATAAAAAGCTTAAAAGGAAAAAGAAAGGATTATTAAAAAGGTTAAGTAAATATATTTCCGGTTATTAATTTATAACTTAACCGTCTCTTTCCGTAAAGTATAGAAGTTAATAAAATATAATAGGAAGTAAAATAAAAAGTTTAAATTTATCCTTAAATTTCCGCCGCTTAAAAGGCCCGATAATATAATAATTAATACCTTTAATAATAAAATTAAAACCCTTAAAAAGGTTTTCTTTTTTCTTTTATTAAACGCCGATTTAACGGATATTAAAAAAGTTATATACCTTAATTTAATAAATCTAAATAAGGAAAAAACCTTAAAAATAATAATTAAAGCAATTACCAAATTAAAGAAAAATAAAGCCTTTAAATTAAACGGAATCTTAAATAAATTTTTATTAATAATAATATTAGTATTTAAAAAAAATTTTATTTATTTATTTTAAGCTTATTTTAAGATTAACTATTTTTTTAAAAAGTTTAAGGAAATTTAACCGATTATTTTTAAGAAATTAATTAAGTTAAATTATTCCGAAATAAAAACTTATAAATTAATTACACTTTTTTATACGTTAAAAAAGCCTTAAAAACGTTAATTATAAAGATCCTTAACGATTATATAGAAAAATATAGGTTCCTTCCAGAATAATAAATAAATATAAGGAAAAAAATTAATAAAAATAGCCTTTAAAGGTTTAATTAACGGTATATATATAATATAAGGTTATAAGAAAAAGTATATTATAAGTTGTTTTTCTTTAAATCTTATAAGAGCCTTTAATAAAATAAATTATGAAAGATTATTATATAACTTATAAAGAAAAAGGATATTACTTTTCTTTATAAAATAAATGAAAAGTTTTTTAAGTAATTAAAAAACGTTAATTAACTTAAAATAAAAGATAAGTTTAATAAAGTTTATTATAACCTGGATCCCTTAAAGATTATTTGTCTTTTTTATCCTATTTTTATTCTTTAACGGTTTATTAATTAAAGAATTAATTAAGTTAAAGTAAAAACTTTAAATTAAACGTTTTATCGATAATATATATTTATTAACTTATAATATCTTTACTTATATAAATTATTTAAAGTTAAAATAAGCTTATAAAGTTTTTTTATAATAAATAAGAAAATATATAATTTAATTTATATTATATAAATATAAATATATTTATATAATTAAAAGCTTAAAGTTATATAATATAATAATTGTAATAAATTTAAGTAAAATCATAATAGAACCTTAAGTTAATAATAAAGTCCTTAATCTTTAAGTTAACGGGAAGCTTAATTAAAAGGATTATATAAAGAAAATTTAAAGGAAAATAATTTCTTAGGAAAAAAGGTTTACGTATTTTACGGCATTAATAGAAAGTATTACCTTATAAAAGGTTAAAACCGTTTATTAAGTAATAATAATGTTAATTATAATATACGTAATAATTATTTAATATACTTTTAAAAATACCTTTAGATATAAAAAAAAATTTATTTAATAACTATAAAAGGTTTAAAATTATTATTTAAAAGTAATTAATAACGTATATAAAGCGACCCCTATTCTAATATTAAAATCCGAAATCTTTATACCGTTAGCTAAGGTATCTTTTAATTAAGTATTTATTTAAATAAAACTTAAAAAAGATATATACCCGGTTACGATTATAAAAAGCGGACGGATCTAATTGAACCTCGGGAAATTCCGGATAAAAAAGGGTAAAAATAAAATCCTTATTTTCTTTCCTAAAATAAAATTAAAAATAGGCTAAGAAATCGGATAATTTAACCTATATATAAAAGGTTAATTTAAAGTTATATAAATTTACGCTTAATATGAAAAAGGCGGAAATTAAAAAAATTATTAAAGTGAAACGGAAACGATTGTTTTATAAATTATATTACGATAAAGTAAACGTTACTATAAATATAAAGGATTTATCCCTTAAAAAAACGGTATGCGGCTTTAAATAATTAAAAGATTATTAATAAGTATTTCCGCCGTTAGGGGATTATAAAAAAAAACTAACGTATTAATAATTTAACACCGGATAAATAAAAATAAGTTAACTCATTTCTTTTTTATTATATATGTTAATAACCGGATAAACGTTAATTATAAATATAAATAAAGGGAAAAAAACGTAATTTATATACTTATTTTATACATATTATTTACGGAGCTTAAAATAAAATTAAGTAAAAAATCCGGAATAAATAATTACCATAAAATATTTTTTATAAAATAAAATATTTAAACAGCCGTATAATTTATCAAATTTATAAATTTGTTACTCTAATTTAACCTTATTAATAAAATAAATAAAGTCGTTAAAAACCTTATAAAAAAGGCCCGTTATCGGTTAAAAAAGAAAAGGAAAGGTAACTACTAATTATAATAATTATAAAAACCGGAGAATATCTTTTATAATAAAAGAAATACGATAATAAATATTTATTAAAAATCCTTAAAAGAAATAATAGCGATAATAAGGTAAAAAGGTAATTATAATTAAGATAATAATAACGTACGTACCGGTAAAGGTATTTAAAACTATTATTTAAAAGGTTAATATAAAACGGACCCGTAGAAAAATAGAAAAGTAATAGGTTTAAAGGTAACCCTTGAAAGGATTTAGTTGTAATATTATAGGTTTTCTTTAAAAAGACATATAAATAAATTATTATTCTTTAAATAACTATAAACGCTCTTTATCCTTGGAGATAAAAATAAAAGTTAAATAAATACCGGTTTTTAATCTTAACGTTATAGATATTAAGTCTTTACGGTTATTAATAAGGCTTAATGACCGATTACTAAGGAACGCCGGAATTAATTTAATTAGATCCGTAGTATAAATTAATTAATTAATCAAAATATATAATAATTATTTGATATATTTTTAAAAATTTTTCCGAATATAAAGAAAAGCTTATTTAATAATTATGAAAAATTTAAAATGAATATTTAAAAATAGTTAAAGGCGTATATAAAGTAATTTTTATTTTAATATTAAAATATAAAATTTTTATATTATTAATTTATGTTATTTTTCAATTAAATAGTATTTAAATAAAGTTTAAATAAAAGTATATTTAATTATATTTATAAAAAATAAACGGATCGGATTAAACCTTAAGAAGTCTTAAATAAAAAAAGATAAAAGTAAAATGTTTATCTTTTTAATTAAAATAAAGTTAAAATAAATTAAGAAAAAACGTTAATTTCATTTATATTCAAAAAATAAATTTAAACTTCTATAAACTTACGCCCGGTATAAAAGAAATAAAAGTTAAAAAGATTATAAAAACAAGAATAAAAGCGATTGATATATAAATTATATTATAATAAATTAAGTATTAATAGAAATATCAAGGATTCATTTCTTAAGGGTAATAATATCCGGCTTTCAATAAAAAAAACTACCAATAAATACTTCCGCCGTTATAAGATTATAAAGAAAAGTAATAATATATTAATAATTTAACTCCGGAAAAATCAACATGGGTTAACCTTTTTTTAGTATATATATATTAATAACCGGATAAATATTAATTATAAATATAAATAGAAAGAATAAAATACAATTTAAGTTTTGAGTTTATATTTATTATTTACGGAACTTAAAATAAATTTAATTGAAAAAATTAAGATAAATAATTACCGTAAAACAATTTTGATAAAATAAAATATCTGGACGGCTATAAAGTTTATAATATTTATAGGTTTACTACTTTAATTTAATTTTATTAATAAATTAAACGAGGTTATTAAAACGTTATTAAAAAACCTTATTAACGGCTAAAAAGGAAAAGGAAAGATAAATAATAACTACGGTAATTATATAGATTAAAGAATATATTTTATAGTTAAAAAAATATAATAATAAATACTTTTTAAAAATCTTTAAAAAAAAACGGCCGCAATAATAAAATAAGAAGGTAAAATAATTAAAATAGTAATAACGTACGTATTGATAAGGGTATTTAAAGGTATTATTTAAAATATTAATACAAAGTAAACTTATAAGAAATATATTCATTATATTATCGTTTAAGGGGCTACCGCGTATATAAAAGATAATAACCCCTTTAAATGGATCCTATCCAATTATTACTTTAGTATCGTTTCATTGACAATCTTGAATTATTAGAATTATAGGAAATCTTGAACTTATTTTAATTGGTTTCTCCGCCTTCCGTTTATAAATATAGTTTATCTAAAATTAATAAGCAATTAAGTAATAGATTATAAAGGTAAAGGTTAAAAGTAATTTTAAATTTAGAGTTATAAAGAGTTTATTAAATCGTTTTCATTATTTATATAATCAATAAGTTCCGTTTAAATATTGTTTTAATTAATACTAACGGTTTATAGAAAAATTCTATATTCCTTCTGATTAAATAAAAAGAATTCTTAAGGTAGGAAAAACCTAACGATTTATATCCGTAAAAGTATATATCGGATATCTCCGTTTTAAGCTTTTTAACTTAATTAAAAATTATGATTATTTCCCGGGTAATTATAATAAATTCCCGGTTTACGGCTTTTTAACTTTCTAATATATATATACCTTATTACCTTAACACTTTATTAATACTTTATTTATATAGTTCCTTAGTATACTTAACGTTTATTATATATATTTTCTGGCCTTAAGGTTAGTTTTAGTTATAGAGCTTGTTATCGTAAACTTTATAATAAGAAGGTTACTTTTTTATCTTTTAACCAATATATTATTCTAAAACGGCATATACGTATATATATAGTATTACGGTCTAGAATAGATATAAGTATAGCGGGTAACTTCCGCGGGGGTCTTAACGCGTATATTCACTTACATCCATAGCTACCTACCTAGCTACTCAATAATTATATGAATCATATAAAATACTTAGCACGTTCTTAACATGAATTCAAGGTATATTTTAAATCTTCATAAAACCTATATATTATTATTACGCTAATAATTCCCTCCGTATTGAAGGTTTCATTAAATGTTACTTTAAATCCTTAACTCTTTTGTATTATAGTATTTAATAACATTAAGAATAAAAATTAAATATTATAAAAATTATTAATACTTTTTTAAATTTTATATAACCAACTATATAGCCTTTTTTGTTTTATATAATTAACTATATAAAGCCTTTTTTGTTTTATATTTTATAACAGAGGTTAAACTTTTAATATGATACATTTCTTGGGTATAAGTATGATATTTTTAAGTAATAATATCGTAAAAAATTTTATTTTATCAATCAACGGTGAATTATATATTTTATCAATACTTAAATCGTTTTTTATAGTTCTCTCTTACGTAATCCGGAGTATATAAAGATTTTTATTATAATAAATAATTTTTTAACTATTTATATTTAGTTTTTTAACCATTTAAAAATATATTCAAGTTGTTTTATTTGTTTCAAATATTAAGTAAAACTTTTTAATAATATATTTACAACTTTATTATTGAAAAAATTATTAAAAAAATTTATTTTATTTATAATTAAATTAATTTAAGGGATTTATACTTAGTAATCTCCTTATTTAGGTACTCGTTATACATACTTATTAACGTTACGTTTAATATAGTTATAAAGGTACCCTTTTATTTATCTCAAGGTATCCGGTTTTTTTTATTATCAAGGGTAGTTTATAATTAATATTATTTAATCCGCGGTAAAAGATTGTATCCTCGGTTTTTATATATTTTAAAATAAGCTTTCTTTCTTTTTTGATAAAGTATATTAGATATATTTTATTTATCGTAATAACAAATAAGTACCTTAATATCTTTACCGTTTTATATCTATTTTTACCTGTTTATATCCTTAATTTTTTCAAACCTTTTTTATTTTTTAAGGATTATTTTTAAGGAAGATATTTTTACTTTATAAATTGTATATAATAATAATTTACTCCGTTAATAATTCTCCCGGTACTTTAAACGTTTTTATAAGTTATAAAGGATTTATCTTTAAAATGATTTTCCTTTCTTTTTCGGTTAATACGTAAATTATTACCGTCCTTATTTTCCTTAATATAACCGTTTTCTCTTTAATCCGTATTATTTTCTTTTAGGTTATTATATATTTTTTCTTCATAACGTTTACTGTTTAAGTTTTATTTAAAAAGCTTCCGCTATTGCCCTTTTATTCCGTATATTTGTTTTTTAATCATTACCTCCGTTTTTTAACGTTATTTTTATTCTTATTTTTGAAATTCCCTTTAAATTTTAATTCCATTAATTTTACCCTTATTTTCTTATAGAATTCAAGGAGATATATAAACGGACTATAATGGTGGCTAAGAAATAAACCCCTAAAAATATTGCGAGAGGTATAAGGGCACATAGTTCCTTATGCCGTTAAGCAGTTTGCATAATTTTCTTACATAAAATCAATTATGCAAGTTAACGTCTTGGCACTTATATACCGCCGCTTTTTTTTCTTGTTTTTCTTTCTTCTCTCTATTTCAAACTCTGAGTATTAAATTCTGAGGCAACGCTCAATGCGCAAACTACAAACACCCTTGAAAGCACCGGATCTGCAATAGAGAACCGGAGAAATATGCCGACCCTTCGGCAACGCATTCAGCAAGCCCCTCAACAGGCCCACCTCACCCTCTCACCGACCCGTCCTGGCCTTACTTTGAGGCTACGCGTATCCGTCCATCTGGGGCCATGCTTCAAGAGATGAGCAAGAGAACAGCCCATCATATATGTGGCGATGCGTAACACTCGAGAGAAAAGAGCAAGGGATCCGTTACAAGCCGAAAACCCTGAATTTAGCGACCGTTTCCGTAGGCTCACCTCCCCCGCGTTAACTACCACTACCTTGCGTTCACGCCACGCCCCACTACAACCGGCCTGAATATATCGCGTTTGCAATAGGGAACTTGAGCTTGAAGCAAGAAAATCCGTCCATCGGGGGCTATCCTCGATATCTTTAAGAGATGGGCCATACTTGAGTTCCAAGAGATGAATACAGGATCCGTCCATAACAGGGCTTTGTCCGACACTCGCATGCTTCCCAAAGCATCACATGGACGACTTACTTCGAGAACAAAGACACTCGGTAAAGCGCTTGTTGGCCATTGAGTCTGAGACCACTGGCAAGCAGTTATCCCCGCGCGCACCCGCCAATACGAGCACCTCAGCATCATCGCGAACGTGGCCATATCCTCATCCCTGCTGACAAACGTGCTTATGTCCGCGGGCTAGCTGATGCTTGTTCGCGACCCCGTCCTGGATCCCGATAGCGGCCCTGGACATGATTTGCCTCAAGACCTGGACCCTCGTCCGTGCCCTCGAACCCGGTCGGACGTTCCTGCTCGTCTACTGGCTTGATGACCAGTTCTGGCCTTTTATCATGACATTGGAGTAGAGCGCTTGGACTTGCCCGTCTTCTCGTCCAGCTCCTCCTGGTCTCGCTTTCTATCATGTGCTCGAGCCTGTTCCCACAAATGTCCGTGATGCGCTGTAGCTCCTGAGTCGTCCGCTCGGGCGCCGACGCGCGCGAGCCAACCCCTCGATCGTAATTGCGATCGTGCTGACAGCCCGCCCCCCCGGCCCCCCCCTTCCTGCCTGGGCGTGTCCGCGACGGGGTTCCAGGTCTGCTTCGAGCTCTGGGGCGTGGTCGTCGTCGGCGTCGCGTTCCTCGTGGCAATATTGGTCATGGTCTAACTCAGGACCCTGCTCTTGGGCTAGCTCGTCGTTATTTGAGTCGTGCCCTCGTTCCTGGCCTCGCTCGTGTCCGTATCCTTATTTAAGGCGTCGTATACTATCTTCTTCCTTATCTCCTCGAAGTTTGCGGTTAGGCTCCCGTTTACGCCCGTAATACTTACTCATAATTATGACTGCGCTGATGTCTTTGTTCTTGGACTAGCTCTTGATCAGATCAGCTTCGTGATCCAGTATCAGCTGCTCCCCTATCTCGAATACTTGGCCAAATCTTGACCTTGTCCGTGCTCGTGTTTATCTGCTTGAAGATCTACAGGTCTCGAGCTCGACGCGGATCTATTTCGAATACGCGGTTTCGTTCGAGTTGATGCATGTGAACCCGGTGTTGATCGTCTACCTGAGCAGGCGGATCTTCTCGAGCATTATCTCGAGGTTGCTGATTCTCCCCCAAAGCCTTTATAGGACGGCAGGGACGTGGGCGGGTTCGGGAACACCGTCGCGTACGACACGGCAAGGCTGATGGACCTGATCAGGACCACATTGGTGATAATGGGGTTGTACGAAGCAATCCTCGGTCCTGCACTCGTCGCAGATAGCCTCTTCTCTGACAACCTCATCACCAGATCCGTGTCGGGAGACTGGCTCTTGGACCCGAACAAGTTCTCGCTCACCCACTCTACCACGTCCCCGAGCATGGCGCTGATGCTATCCGCGAGCCTGGTCTCCCCCTCGTGCCCATTTCTGCCGTCCAATACGATAACGGACGGGTTCCTCGGCAAGTCCTGTTCTAATTTTCGAGGAGCGGAAGCGATATCATACGCAGGATCACGTCTTCGAGATCGACCAAGCATATATGTACGCGCAAACGGCCGGCTGCTTTATAATAATTGGGCTCCTAACGAAGCAATAGGTCCTATTATATACCTTGTCACTGCCCCCGGTTCGGGATCACGGGCCAGTGGGGCCAATAGCGGACCATCATGGTCGCGTTCTCGAGCCACTGCGTAAAGAACACCAGCCTCCAGGTCCCGACGCAGACGCGCGGGTGGATCTCCGCGAGTCGGGTGTGCGATCCTCTTCGACACCGTAATCAACTTCTGCAACAGCCCCGCGAAGTTGACCGGGGCATTAATGTTGATAATCTTCAAGAGCTTGCGCGAGGCGGTCTCCGTAACCCAGGATCATGCCCTCGCTGTCGGACGAGTTGTTGCTTATAAGGGCGGCGTCGGTATCGGGGTTCGGCTCCAATTCGGGTGGAGGTTCTGGTCCAGGTCCAGTCTAGCGTCGAGCCCAGTCCCGTTCTCGATCGTCAGCTTGGACATCGAGGTAAATACGCATGTTAGAGGAGATGGCGTTCCGCTTCCGTATGATTATATAATCAGCATTATGATCTTAAACAGGGGTTGGTATGACGACTCGGTCCCAGACGTGTGCTTCTGTATTTACACGTTCAGGCTCCACATGGAGGTCGAGCTCGAGACTTGGAGGAGGCCACGTTCTTAAGGCGAACACGTCGTCGAACACGTCGTCGAACACGTCGTCGAATTACATTGCCCATGGAAAATCTGGATTTGATAAAACGCACGATACGCGTATGCGCCCACTATTGCAAGCTCCAGAACACGGCTTTCGCGGTGGAAAATCTAAGCTTGGAGCAAGAGATCCGCCCATCTGGGGCCAGACTCGACACTTGTGAAAGAAGAGTAAGAGGTTCGTCCATCTAGGGCTGTGCCTGACATTCGTAAACTCCCATCTTGACGGGCCCAAAAACATCGCATTTGCTATGGAGAACCTGAGCCTTTCGCAAGCCCTTCAGCAAGCCCTTCAACATGCTCACCTCAATTCTTAATCCCTGACTTACCTCTCTATGAGGCCTTGCTCATTTCTATGATATCCTGCACGGAAGACCAATTCACCTACGGACGTTACAGCCATTCACGTGCTTCCCTCAAATCTCACTTCGGACCTCAGGAGCACCAATTTCTTGAACAACTCATTTAAGGGAGAACATCGCAAAGACAGCTGATAATCCCTTCGGCGAATACCACCCTGAATGGACAAGTCGCAACGCTCACAATTCGTCTCCGTTAAGTGAAATACCCCTTTAGTGGCAAATCACATTTTACCGGCGATGCTCATCTGATCATTATCAAGTTGTCCCTGACTCAGCATGGGGAGGGAACGGACAGTCTTGGATCCATTGTTGCGGATCTTCATCATAAAGAAGACATGAGGTCTCTTTCTTCTTGCTTAAAGGGAGAATCCATCCTTTTCCCTTTGACCTTATTACAATATTATCTTCTCCCATTGATAGACCTGAAAGCGCATTGTCTTAACTTGTTCTTACTTCAATTGACCCACAACTTATTGTCGTATCATTGTCGTAAATCCGAGTACCTTTATATCTGCCGAGTTAACACATTGCGGGCATAAGTCCATCGAGCATCACATTCACCCTCGATCGAGCACGACACTTTCTCCAACGCAATTTTCGCACCTCGCTATATTCTTCCTTCCTACAATGGAATCACCAACAGATCCCATTCATCAGCACAAAGCCCAACACAATCGACATAATACATGTGCCCATTTGAGCTGCACGTGGCGCGACTGTAAATGCAGACACTGCCTACCGGAGTATTCGAGTAAAGGGAACCCAAGTCACAAAGGGACCTCAAGTCACGAGAGTGATAATGACACCACAAGCAGGCAAATCGCTCGCGCCGATGCGCTCAGCCACTTCTTCTCCGGCGCCAGCGTGAGCGCCTCAGTGAAGCCCGCCGTTCGCGCTCAACTGCTGCCCGAGCTCCTCCGAAGTCTCGGGGATGATGGCGCGTTTGCCGAGACGGCCACCATAGAGGACCTCTGCGATCTGAACAAGGCCCTCAAAAGACTCCCCCTTGAAGACCCGACCCGTTATGCCGTTTGGGCCCAGATCCGCCACCGTCTTGATGAGACGAAAGCCAAGCGGATTGAACTCCTCCGTGCGGAAAGCGAGAACTTGATTAAGGAGCCGATCAGATGCTTGACCAGACACATGCAGGATTGGTATAGCCAGGATAATCTTGGCGTAATCAAGGGTGATATCAGAGGATTGTCCATCTTCCTGGGGCTTTGGTACGACCTAAGTGATCTTGGTCGACCTTCTTACGGTTGGTGGGGCCCCACCCCCGTGGACCAGCATTTCAGCCGGATCATCAGCACAATCCGCGAGTGTGCTGACCGAATGGAGGCTCATCTCGAATACGCCCACGAGAAGGTTTGCCGGGTCATCCGCGCACTTCGTGACTATGCTATCGCATTTCAGGCGAACGCTAACCGCCTCATCCTTATGGTCACCCCGCTGGAACAGGAAATCGACCACCTCCGTGCTGCGGCAGGAGAGGCCGGGGTTGATTATTCTTTCCTTGGAACGTATGAGGGAAACGATTTGATAGATGAGGAATAGATTATCCGAGCGGAATTCCCAGTGGTAAGCTCCCTCGAGAAATAATAGAATGCGTATATATAGGAACGAAATTCTCATTTATTACGCACTTGAAATTACTTACTTCTACGAAGGGTCTTACTCAGACTTATTAAGCAATCTTCCCCTTATTATTGTCCGAACTCAGGAAAACATACCATGTAGCAGCCTGCCAGTGACATGAGCCACCGAAAATATCATTAAAGACGCAATCTTCTCTCCAACGCCAGCGTAAAGCTATGGATCCGTGCGACATCTATATTTGAGCGATGATTGGTTATTACCCAATGCTCCATGGTAAGCTTTAATCTTATCAGCTCTAAGTCTACCTGCACCGGCTCGTTAAGGTTTTAATGGACGTTTGACGACAACGCTTGATAAGAGCGATAAGCTCAGATGTGTCTTCCCTCTAATCGATGGGCGCTCGGACCTCGCCAATTCTTCCTTGGGGCTTAACATAAATACAAGTATTAAGGTTCTCGAATAGTCTGATCCTCTAAAGCCGTGGGAGAGACACGGAATGCCCCGTCTTACCGGCAAGCTGAATCTGCTTATTACGTCAGATTTATTATTGACATTTGCGTTTCCTCCTTTTGGTTCACTAATAGCATGAAATTTCTTTCTCCTTAATGGAAAGACGTGATAAACATGACCCTCATCGCTCCTTGACGTTTAAAGGTTATGTTCGCGCAAGCTAAGAGTGTCCCTGAAGGCGTACCTTCAATTATCCAATCTCGGATGCCAGATGTTAAGTACGAGAGGTTTCTTGCTTCATGATCTGTATAGCTTCTTACATATCCATTATGATCGTTACTGATATTAAGAGCGGTACAAAGCCTTCCAGATAGAATTGTCCATAATAGGCTCATCTCCATCTTCTTAACCATCACTAAAGCTGTACACATAATAATGGTTGGGTCAGTGATAAGCCGTGAGCTCCGACTGCAGCTCTCGAGGAACAGGAAGAGCAGAGAGCATCCTGCTACTTTGAACGATGATAACGCGTCCATATGGCGTTTAATGGGATCTTCGGCAGCTTCATCGCATTTAAAAGCTGAACCACAATCCAGGAATTGCTGCGGACAGCAAATTCTGTGTGAAACATTAATCATCGCTTTCGAGTGCAGATGGCTTACTTCTTTAAGCACTCCTATATTCACTTTCGCGCTGGGTTTAAGACACCTCCTATTAGTAGGTAGTCACTTATAGCATCGCCTCACTCACAAAGCCGCACTAAAGCCCTGCAATCTGTCTTAAGATTGAGTTATATACCGCGTTCACGTACGACCGTCTCGAGGACGGTTATAGCGGGAGTAGGTTTGTCTGGATCTCATTAAGCCTTACGCCATTCTGGGCGGCTCAGCACAGTATCAAGGTATCACCATCTATATGTCGCCAGCGGAAACCTTTCTTGCGGTTTGAAGCGCCTAGACGATCCCGAGATGAGATCCTATAGATATACGTATATTAAGCCGTGGGACATACCGTAGTGATGGACATTTCACTAAGAAAGTCACCCCTATACGCTCTTTATCCGAAGATTGCATTTCCGATCCTCCTAAACCGATAGCCTTCCAGCGACCAGCACCGCTTAAACCTCCCACCACGACACGAAATGTTTCTATGACCGGTGAGGACGAGTCTGAGTAAGCCGGGTGTATGGAGGGCGGTACTATGCGATCTCGACTGGCCCCATCCATTAATGGTGAGATCGGTCAGTGTCGCAACGTTGCGGTGACTGATTTTGGCCAAAAAGTTGTACAGAGCCATCGTGTCCTGTAGGACGAAGGCATTGGCACTGTAGAGGAGTGTCTGCGTCTGGGCGTAAGTTTGCTTATTAAGCAACATAATATGGGGTACCATTGGGGCAAGCACGGTAGGAGTCGTAGGGTTTTCAGGTAACGAGAAGGTCCTGTGGTCCCAGTACCTACGGTATTAAGAGCGACGATGGCCTCCGGATGCGTTCTCGGCTGTTATGATTTGGCGAATACGGGGGAGAACTTTGGTCTTTGCGACCAAGAAGATAGGATCCGGGGAGATAAGTATCAGTTCGTAAATCTGGTTCTTGATCTCGGCGGGTAGGCGATCGAAGGGGAGGATCTTCTTCTTTGGCAATGGTTTGCTGGATATACTGAGGGAAGGCCTAATAACGTTAGCAAGCTTGCGCTTCTATCGAGTAAACGTGTTATTCAGCAGTAGCATATATTGGCTCCACGATGAATATATACTTTGCTTGGTAAAGGCATCTCGTCCGCCGAGACGTCGTCCTTAGTATCGTCGGAATCATGTTTGCTTATATCATCTTCAGTGTTATTATCGTAATACTTTACCTCGACTTGTTTGCGCTTGGAGGTTTATAGAGCCGGTGTGGGAGGAGCAGTAGGTGGGGCAGTGTTAGGGTTAGAGGCAGTAGCTATTGACGGAGAGTTCATTCCTTGGCTTATTGTTTTTATATATAGGATTAATGAAGGTAATAAAAAAGATAATCAGAGATCAAAAAGGATACTAAGAGAACCAAGATATTGAACGCGAGAATGTCACGAAGTCAGCTGCTTTTGATAACTATCGGTCGGTAATAACGGAAATATAAAGTTAATTCATTTAGAGATTCTTAGCGTAACAATCAGGCAGCTGCTTAATTATATAAGGACGCTAAGAGTATATCTTTAGTAAAGGACTTTAAATTTTTTATATATAGAAGAATAAGTTAGATATCGGTGTAAATTATAGGCTTATACTTTAAGCCAATATTTATAATGGAAAAACTATACGTTTTAATTTATTAACTTATATAAAGATGAATGATTTAAAGGGCGTATTTTAGTAGCTTAATTAACTCTGAAATAAAAATGAAAATAAAAAAGTTAACCATTATTTCCCTATTAATTTCAATGGCTCTTTTTATTTATTTATGTTAAGTAATAATAAGTCATAATCTTATTATCGTCTCCTTTAATATAATATATAGTTATATCAATTTCCTGATATATTAAGTATAAAACGAATTCATTGATTCAGTTATTTATTAGTATATACAGGAAGAGCAACTCTTACTTTAAAGGATCCTGGGAGTTCTAAAATATAGGGCCAAGTACTTTAATATATATAATAATTTTAAGTTAAGACGTATAAATACTGGATAATATTATAAGGAGTTATTAACACTTTAATATTCCCTTTAATAATAACAACGGTACTACCGGTAATCTGTTTATCTATTATTATTTATTTATTAATATAATACGAAAGCTTAATAATTTATAGGTAAAGATAAACTCTATTTATTTAAGTAACTTAATAAGTATATCCGCTATTGATTCTTTAAATAAAACTTACCTAAAATTAAGCTTTTTAGTTTTAATTATTATTTTATAAACTATATCATAAGTCCTGATATACTTAATATAATCGTAGTCGGGCGGCTGACTAATAATCTATATAACCGCTTAATTATTAATTTAAAGAATAATAAAGTATTTATTGTTATTAAAGTAAATTATCTTATAAAAAAGTGAGTTAAGGAAGAGAACTTTTTCTATAACTTTATAAGCTATATTATATTTAAACTTAATTAATAGAATAATTAAAATATTTGAATTATAAATATAAGTTAAAATAAGTCCGTTTTAATATTAAAGAACACAGCTTAATATAGATTAAAATATCTCTTTAACGTTAATATAATATACGTTTATATAATTAATAAAAATCTTACTCTCCCCCTTAATAGGACTATAACGTATATAGACATTATAACTTGAATTAAGGTATTTTATTATACGTTTAACCGTATTAACATAAAAGATGATTAAGCTTATAATTTTTGAAGAATTAATACTCTAATAATCCTGTCTTAGCGACACATAGTATATTAAATATATCATATACGTATACTAATAGAATTGTTTAGATAGTTAGTTTAGCGGCAGGATAGATATATTATTAATTATATATTTACTATATAAATCATTATTCACTTACGGTATTCTATTCTTTAATAACAACAATTACTTTATCCAGAAATTAAGTAAATATTACTTAATCGTTTATTGTTATTAGTCCGTTAACGAAGTTAAATAATATTTAGTTAACCGTTTACCCTACTTTATATTAAAACACCTCGCTATAACCTTGTTTAAACGACGATATTAACCTAAAATAAGAAAAAATGATATATAATATATACATTATAGATCATTATTACCGACGATATTCCTCGTAATAATTAACGTTATCTATTACCCTTTTAATAATTAATTTTTAAATAGGAATATGTTTTTACAAGCTATTAATTTATTTAAATTACTATATTAATAAAGCGAATTATCTTTATTTAACGGACATTATGTATTGAAAATAAAATATAATAAACTCTTTTTTTACCGTAATAATATTAATACCAAAATTAATTAATTAAAGCATTAATAAAGCTCCGTTTAAGCTTATTATAAAAGAATAATAATTAATAATATTAAAATATTAAAATATTAAGATAATAATAGAATTATCTTTTTTACTACTTAAATAACTTAAATTCAGGCTATATTTACGGAATATATATATAGAATAATAATGCCGGCCCTATCGGACCACCTAGTAAACCCAGTCCTTTAGAAGAATAGGGATTATTTAATACCGCGTCCGGTAACGGCGGAACTATTTAATAACGTACGGAGGACATTAATTATTTTAACCCGAAACTTTTGATTAATTCTAGGATAAATCCTATAGTCTAAGATAATAAGGTTATTTAATACTATAATATTTATCTTTTTATTAAATGGATTAAAAACCTTATTGTTGTTAAAAAAAAGACGTATCCGTAATAACTTAAATATATATTTCCATAATTATATACTTATACAATATACTTCTAATTTAATTAAATTAAAAAGATCCGTTTTAAGGACGTATTTAATCTTTAAATAATACAACTAATTGAAACGCCCGTTTAAGACTTTTTATATAATAATAATTATTATTTTTATAATATGATATTTTATTATTATAAACGTATAAGCTGGCCGGGAATTAATTAATTATCTTTAATAAACAATTAACTATATAAAGAATGTCGATTTCAGTTTAATACCTTAATAGTTACGTTAAGTATAAATAAATATAAACGTTTTACTCCGTAACGGGATTAATAAATTAAATAAAAGAATTACGTTATGCGCTTTTAGTTAAAACATTAAAAAAAAGATTTACGAACATTTATGTAGTAGATAATTAGACGTTCTTATTTCCGTTTTACGCTTCAATCTAAGCGATAACCGTAAAATAAATAATTAATATATTCCGCGTTAAAGATTTAGTTTTAATTAAGGATATCCTTCATATTTATTAATATATCCGTTTTAACTTTAAAATTTTTTTCTAGTGAATCCGAACTTTAGGTAGTATAATGCTTATTAAACGTTTAGTTAATAAAGCTTATACGGTTAATAGAACCGTCTTAACCCTCCATTTTTAAACGTAAACGGACGTCTATAACAGTAAATATAATTTAAACCTTTAGGTTTAATAAACGGAGTTTTACTTCACGATTACTTAAAATACGTCCGCTTCTTAATAACGACGTCCTCAAAAGGATTAACGATTTTAATATCGGCATTTATTTTAATTAATATAAGAAAATAAACTTCCTTAAAGCGTTTATTAAGAGTCCGTTAATAACGATATTAATAAGATATAATCGCCATTATATTTATTACTTAAATAAGTTAATTAAATAATTACGTTAAATAATAATAAATCAATATTATTAAATAAGAATAAATTAACGTGTTAAATAAACTATAGTTACCTTAAAAATTCTCTTAAAATAAATAACTTTTTATTTAATTATAATTATTACCCCGTAAATAGCTTTAATAATTATAGAGGGTTATATAACAGTACGTATAATTATTTTACCATAAAGCAACGTTTTTACGTTATAACGATACAACGTTTAATTTCATTCTAATAATAAAATATATAAATACTTATATTTATATAATCGTACCGTGGATAAGTATTCTTTAAATAAAATAAATAAAAAATCCCTGGATAAATAAGTTCCTAAAGTTTATATAATGTTTTTAGAATTAAATTAAAGTTTTTACCGCTTAAGTAAAAAGGATATACCTTTTATAAATAGTATTATACTATTATAGAATTACGTTTTATACCGGACGGTTAAAGCATAAACTGTATATTAATTTAAGATACGGTATATCCTTAATTAACCGGTATTACCTTAAAAAAAAATTTTAAATATTATATTAAAGATACTTTAAATAATAATCTGTATATATAGATTGAAGGATAAGCTTTATAAAAAAAATGAAATATCTTAATTTGGATTTATATATTCTTTAATAAATAGAAAATAGAATAATAATTATAGCTTATATTAAACGCGAATGCTATTTAATAAATAATTTAAAGGTAAATATCCTTACTAATTGAAACGTTCTCGCTTTTAAATATTCTATTTTTAATACTAACTAAAAATTTTTAATCCTTTAATCTTACGGATTATTTATATTTATAGATATATACTTAAAATAAAAATTAATTAACTATATTGTTTAATCGGTTAAATAGCTGACCTTATTACCTTACTCCGTGATTATAAGACCTATAAAACTGCGTAATAACCATTTATTTACGGATAGGGATTATTTATTTTAACCAAAGAATAACGTTTTAGTAAAATTAGGCCTTTAAGGGGGTTTATTCTTAATAATTATTGAGATAAATATTACGGTTATTGAAATAAAAAATACGTTAAAATTACCAGTTATTCAGCTTTACGGATTCTTAATAATTTAATAAAAGAGGTTCTAACGAACAAGGATATTATATTGTTTATTTAAATAAAACGAACCTTATTATTAAATTATTGAAGTTAAAGGGATAATTTAAAACTGCTACTAATATAATAGGTTTTACTATTGGTTCTACCGTATCAATTACGGACATTCTTTAAGGGCCGTTATTAACGGTTATTAGTAACCGTTTTATATTTATTACTTTTAAGTATATTATTCCGTTTAAAGTTATAATCTATAAATAAATATATGAAACCATTTAATTCTAGTTTATCATTAAGAGCTTTCCGTTAATTTAAAAATTATTAATTAACGTACTTAATATCCCGGAAAATAAATATATATTAATTTATACTGTTTTTAATATTATAATGAAAATTATTTTAAGTAAAACGTTTCCGATTAATAGATAAAATAAAAAGGTTATTAATAAAGAGTATAACCGTTTATATGAAGAAGGTAAATTTTTATAGATAATTCAATTAATTGAATACGGTTTCCTTACGTCTATTATTTAAAAAATAATTCATTTATTAATAAAGAACTTAAACATAAAAAACGATCAATTATCGATATACGCGGATTAAATAAATCAATAATACCTAATTTATACCCTATATTACTATGATTAAAGATTACCGTTTTTAGCAGGAACGTTAAGTATATTAACGGTATAGATTACGTATCCTTTTTTTATTAATACTTTATTTAATTCTGAGATAAATATAAACTTATTATCCTTACGTATCGCGGTAATAAATAGTTTAACGTTACATTTATAAACGTACGTAATAATCTTATATATATTTAACGGTAAGTTGATTATATGTTACGCCCGTTCCGTCGATTTATCTATATATATATAAATAATATTATCGTTTTTAATAATACCTTTAAAAAATATTCTTTATACTTAGGATAAATCTTTTAACTATTTTAGGATATATATATTATAATTAAACCTTTAAAAACGTACTTAAAATACCTTATTATTATATTCCTTAAATAGAAAATAAATAACTTCGGTTTAAAAACGTTTAAAAATAAACTTAAAGCGATCTTATTATTGTAATTTCCTTATAGCCTTAAGGACTTCAAGACGTACTTAGAAATTATTAGTTAATCACGTATATACGTTCCGTCTTATGCTTAAATCGTTAAACCTTTATAATAAAGAAAAACCTTTACTTTACGTTTAACCCCTTAAAATGGCAATATGTATAAAAGCTTTAATAAAAAAATAAGGATTTACATCTGGAAATCTGCGACCTGCTCAGATCGAGTGAAAAAAATAAAAGGAATTTTTTCACTCAGACCGCTCGTAAGTCATTTACGAATATCCAGGAAAACTTACGAGCGCTTTAAGCGGTCCCGAGCAGGTAAAAAAATATTAAAAATAAAACCGTTTAAGACGGTAAAATAACGGTTTCTATTTATTACAAATTCTTTCATTTAAGCTTTCTTGGCAGCGGGTATTACCGTTACCCCCTATAAGCCGTAATATTTAACGTTTTTTAAAATAAATTATAGATTCGGTTATTTTAGCTAAAAATTACCCTTAGAGCTAGTAAGTTACCCTTAAATGGGGGGTATTTAAAGGGAGTAATTTAATTAAAAAAACCTTAAGTAAAAAAACTTATAAGCAAATGGAATACTTATAAGGAAGCTGGATACTCGCGAGCACTCAGAGGCCTAGCGAGGGCAGACATAAGCTCAACCTGCTTAATCTGCTCGCGTGTATCTAGAGTGCTTATATGCTGAAAAAAAGGTTTACTGATGAATATCCCGTCTTAAAGGGAGATTAATACGTTTAATATCCTTTAAAACGTTTTCCGTAAACCGACGTTTTAAATATATTTTAATTTAAAACGTTAAATATATATAAATATAAACGCTTTTAAATAACTTGGGTTTAAAGCGGTTATTTACTATATAAAAGATAAACGACTTTAAATAAAGATTATTGATTATCTCAAGGATAATATAGGTATCTGACGATAAAATATTAAATTTATTTTATTTTTAAGTAAATATCTTATATTAATTAAGATAAATGTCACGGGAAATGCGGTATGCATAAAGTGAGCGGGTGTAATATGTATCATAAGTAGCTATCTAGCTATGAAGGTGGGAAATATGAGTATGCGCGCCAAGCACCGGAACAAGGTAAGCCTGCTCCGTGACAAGGGATCCTCCCAAGGTCGATACCGTGACAATAAAATATTAACTTATTAAGTTTAAAGTCCTTAATTCTTTTTAATTTATAAAGCGAATTAAATATAAAATCCATATAAACCAGGTTAACTTAAACGGAGATTATTTTACTTGATAGATTACCGTTTATACCGATTATATTATTATATTAAGAATCGTTAAATAAATAAAGTTTATCTAAGGATAGGTAATAAATTAAATTTATATTTTATAAATGAATTAATATTTTTATTTTAATTTATTATGAATACATATTATAAGCCGGGAAAACTATACGTTATCCTTAATATCTTATTCCGCTTAATTAATAACGTAAGCTTAAGAGATTAACTATATATAAATAATATCTTAAACGTATTATACGTATTATTTAACCTTAGTTGAACAAATAAATTTATCCCTATATACTATATTACCTTAATAGAAATAACGGATGATTTTAAAATATAATTACCGATATTTTACTTTAAGAATGCTTATTAAAAACGTACTTATAATATTATTCAGGGATTAAATATTTTAAATAAAGTTATTGTAAAGGGGTTATAGTTTATTATATAAGATAGAGTAATTTTTTATCTCGGTAATAACGATAAATAAAAGTAACTATATATCCTAAATGAAATATATAAGGAGATTTTCCGTTTAATATATGATAAATAAGGATATAGTATCTTTTAACGAACTTATAATCGGATTACGGCGTTTATCCATATACGTAAATTAACGTAACGACTAAGGGCATATATTGGATATTATCCGGAGAATTATATTTATTAAATAAAACGTTATAAGCCGTATAAAGTACTATATTTTATCGCTACGCCTATTATCTTATTTAACGTTATTTCTATCGACTTTACTATACTTATATTTTTAATATCCTAAATAATTTTTAATACTCTATTATCGGTAATATATAAATTTTTAAAGCGTATTTTATTGATCCCCGGAAAAGTAAATTATATGTTAAAAATAGTAAGCTAAAAAGCTTATTACGTTATTTATAGGATATACTTATGGTATTTTACGCTTAATAATTAATAATAAGGATCCAAAATTTATATCCGATTTATAAAAAGTAATATTTACTGGTTTTAAAATTACTATATTAACGTTTATAATATATTATCCTTAAATAAATAATTTATTTAAACGTATAAATTAAACGGTAAAAATTACTTTTCTTTTTCTCTTATCTGTGAGTTTAGCACTTAACTTCATGGACGTTTTATTATTCTTATAGTTTAACATTGAAAATTTAATTAATTTATAAATTAACGTATATCTTAATTAAATCATATACGGCTTCCGTATAAGTAATATCATTGATTTACTCTTAAATATTAAGTAGGATACCCTCGTTTTACGTATAATATTACGCGGATAAACAATTAAGTTTTTTATCGTATAAGTAAATATTAATATAAAATATTACTACGATAATTCTTTTAAGCCGTTTAAAATAAGGGATTAAATATTCTGACGGTTCTATTATAAATACTTCATCTTATTAAGTAATACTTTAAAGAAGTTTATACCTTAAACGGCCGGCCCGTTTCCAATTAGATTACGAGTTAAAACGCTTATTTATAAACCGGAATTATTACCTATTAGAAAGCGGGAGAGTATGGAAGACAGCAAACTTGCGGATAGGTATATAAAGGAATGGAAACATTAAAAGGGCTAATTAAGAGTGGAATCGATTTATAAATACTTTAAAAAGGAAAAATATAACGGATTACCATAATAAGCAACTTATACCTTACCAACTTATATAAAGGCTGCGGCCCATCTTCAATTGCACTCCATTGCTATCTGCTATTTCATCACTTTTACTCTTTCATCCCTTCCCATCTTTTCTCCTATAATAAAAATATACCCGATTATCTTAATAATATAACTAGAACCTTATTTATTGGACTTAATTTATTGGACCGATTACGACCGGATAATATTGTACCTATATTTATAAATAAGGACGGCTGATAATCGTATAAAATTAGGGTAATCGTTGGTAAACGTTTTATTAATGGTAATAAATAGTATTTACTTAAATAAAAAAATTCGGAACATTATTAGAATCCTTAATTTTTGATTAACGATCTTACGGACGCTTTAATCATAATATAAGATTATAAGATTTGTCGCGCTTAAGTAAATAAAGATAGGATTATAAATCGAAAACGTTAATTTTATATATAGAAAAATCGTTAACTTTATAATACCGATTACTAATAGTGTTTTAAGCGTAGACGCGGTCGTCCCCTTAAATAGCTTATTATCCCAAGAATTAAGGATGGCGATTATATTATTGTTTAATATAATAACGAAGCTATTGAAACTATATATACCTATAATTATCTTATTTTATTAATAGATACAATAGGCCTTATTAAGCGTAAACGTGGCCGATTACGTAAAATATAATATACTTTTATAATACATTTTTACTTTTAAGGCATGTTTACCTTTTCGAAATATATAATCGATAAGGGCATCGACATTTTCTGTCTATTAATATATTATTAAAGAACTAATATTTTCATTAATTGATTGATTTATACTAAGGATCTAGCTAAATTAATTCCGGCGTTCCTTAATAATCGGCTATTAAGCCTTATTAATAACCGTAAAAACCTGATATCTATAACGTTAAAATTAAAAACTAATGTTTACCTGGCCTCTGCCCTCGTTTTAAAGGATAAAAAGCGTTACGGTTATTTAAATAATAATAATTTATTTATATACTTCTTTTAAGAAAACCCATAATATTACGATTAAGTCCTTTTAAGGGTTACCTTTAAACCTGCTGCTTTTTTATCTTTCTACGGGTCCGCCCTATATTATACCTTAAAGTACCTTTAAATGCCTTTATTAATATATGTATTATTATTATTTAATTTATATATAGCGTTTTTCGTAATAAATGTTATTACCGTTTATATTAATCTTTTTTATATCGCCTTAATATTGATAACGATCCTTAATCCCTATTAAGTATAGCCCTTTTATTACATTTTCTTATTTCGGGATTAATAGTAAGGCTTTTTAATAAAGACTTTAATAATCTTTTTTATCTTATTAATTAACCTAAACTATAATAGTAAACCCGTAATTATTATAAACTTAATAGCCGCCTTAATACTTCTTTTTATAATTAATATTTAACAATAATTATCAATTCCCGTTTATTTATTTAACTTGTTTTTAATTTCCGTAAATAACAAGTAAAAAATAAATAATATATAACGTCCTATTTCCTTTATTTTTTTTTGTAATAAATGTTTACTTATTTACTAATATATGTAATGGAAAGAAAGTAAATTAAGTCATTTTTTCTTAGCCGGAAATAAGATATGAATATATTATTATCCTTTTTTATGATTCCGTAATAACGGAGGTACTTATTAATAATCTTTTTATTATTTAAAGTGAATATTACCGTTTTTAAGGGATTAATGTTTTATATTTAAATTAACGTTTAATTTATTACGTCTTAATTTATTTCATAATTACCGTTATTTTTATCCTTATAATTTTCTTAACCTTTATTTCCTTTATACCGGGTAGTAGTTTATACGTATTTATATTAATCTTTTAAATATAAGTTAAGTTATTTTCCTTCCTAGCCTATTCTAGTCTTACTTTGATAAGAAAGATAAATATCTTTTTCTGTTTTTTTATCCGAGGCTTCTTAAATTTTAAGCGGATACGTTTATTCTTTATTAATATAATTAAATATATATCCTTTTTAAGTCTTACTTAAGTAGTTTCTCAATTAAAAAATAATTTAATTAACGATATAAAAACTTTAAATTCTAATACTAAGATAAATGTTATTTTATAAACGTTATTAATTACTTTTAAGTACCGGTTTTAAATTTTCTATAATTATTAAACAGGCTCCTTCCTATATTTTAAAGTACCTTTAAATATATATTAAATAGCTATTATATACGTTATAACCGGCTTATTACTGCTTAAAAAACTGTTCTAACCTTTTATAAGGTAGCTCCCTACTTTATATACTATAAGGCAAATAAGGCCCCTTTTTTATAAGATTATCTTTTTTTAAATTTTTTTATATAAACCCTTTAATTAGGTTTCCCACTAAGTTAAAAACTATGAACTTTAACATTATTTTCCGGCATTATTTTAAATCTACTTAAGTTTATTATAATTATTATATTATATAGGTTCAAGTTTTCAATTATATAAATAAGTTTATACTTATATAATGTCAATTAAATATTTAAAGTTTTTATTTATTATAAATAAACTTTATATGCCGGTCAGGGCATTCAGAAATACTACCTAAGAAGTTGATATAGGGCGGAGCCGTAGAAAGACAGAAAAGTAATAGGTTTAAAGGTAACCTTTAAAAGGACTTAATTATAATATTATAGGTCAGAACTATAAGAGGCCTTGGACTAGAAAGCGCAGAGAGGCGGCACCTACCCCCCCCACGGAAGTCAAACTAGAGTAGGCCAAAAAAGAGGTCGACCTAACTTACGTTTAAGAAGTTAACGCAGGAGTATACGAACTTTTACTTAAAGCGAAAGCGGTAAAGGAGAAGAAAACCGCGAGAGTGAAATTAGCGGCAATTACCCTATAGATTATAGGGAAATAAATAAAGCGTTAACGTAAATATAGAGAATTAATCCCTTAAGGGTAATAATACCTAACGTTAAATAGCGATAAAATCATTAATAAATATTTCCGGCATTACGGGATTATAAGGAAAAATAATAACGTATTAATAATTTAACTTTAAATAAATAAGAACAGCTTAACCTATTTTCTCTTTATAATATACGCCGGTAACCGGATTAACGTTAATTATAAATATAGGTAATAAAAGTAAAACGCCGTATACGTATTAATCTCCTATTTACTATTTAAGGAGCTTAAACCGGGATTAATTAAAAGGGTAGGGATTAACGATTATCGCTAAATATCTATTAATAAAAAGGGTATTAAGGCGGCCGTTAAATTTATAATAATTACGGGCTTATTATTATAATTCGGCCTAACCAAAGAAATAAAGGAAATAATCAAGGATTTAATTAAGAAACCTCGCCGTTAACTTAAGGGTAAAAAATAACGGCGGGAAAACTGCACCTAATAGGGGGCTAAAGGGGCTATAAATACCGGAGCGGTATAAAAAGCGATACTATATCGGTCAGTAAAGTTATATAAATAAAATAATAATAGCATACGTATCGGTAAGGATATTTAATAATATAATCGGAATTCTGAAATTTTAATATTAAATAGACCCGTAAAATAACGGAAAAGCAATAAGTTTAAGGGTAACCCTTAAATGGATTCGGTTATAATATTATAGGTTTTCTTAGAAAAAACGTATAAATAGATTCTTACTCTTTAAACGGCCGTAGATATTCTTAACCCTTAAAACGTAAATAAAGGCTGGGTGGACACCGGTTTTTATTCTTAACGTTATGGATATCGGGTTTTTTACGGTTATTAATAAGGTTAAATAGCCGAGTATTAGGGAACGCCGGAATTAGCTCAGCTAGATCCGTAGTATAAATCAATCAATCAATTAATCAATAATATTATAGGTTTTCTTTGAAAAAGTATATAAACAAATTATTATTCTTTAAACGGCCGGGGACGCTCTTTATCCTTTAAGGTAAAAGTAAAGGTTAAGTAAATACCGGTTTCTTAATCTTAACGTTACGGATATCAGGTTTTTACGGTTTTTAATAAGGCTTAATGGCGGACTATTAAGGAACGCCGGAAATAGCTTAGCCAGATCCGTAATATAAATTAATCAATCAATCAATTAATTAAATAAACTTTATAAGCTTACTTTAATTTTGAGTAATATATATGTATTAATCTACTATAGGTTAAAAAATAAATATCGTTAAGAAATTTTTTTATTTAATTTTTTTTTAACTTTATTAACTTTTTAATTAATAAACTGTTAAAAAAAAGAATAAACCGGGAAAAAAAATAAACCTTAAAACCTTTTAATAGAAATGAACTTTATCGGGGTTGTCTTTTGATTTGAGTTAGTTAATAATATTTAATTACTTAAAAAGCTTTTTATTTAATTTATAAAGAAAAACGGCATCCTTTTATTCCATAACTTATAAAGTAATCGTTAATAATTTACTTTATCAAAGGCTCCGGCAATATTCAAGGTAAAAAAATTATTACGTGTTTTTTTTAATAACTTTATACCGTATATATATTATTAAGTAAACCTTTTAAGGCCGTTTTTATTAATTTTTCTTTTTATACAGATTTATTAATTAAAGAGGAGCCCGTATTTCTCCCCGTAATTATTAAGGATTTTTATAATTGCTATTGTTCAGGCTTTCCTTAATATATAAAAGAATGTAAATAATTTATAAGCTTTTATTTTTAAATAATTTAACTTAATTAGTTTCTTAAGGATAATTGTTTTAATTTCTTTAAGCTTGTAAAGATTATAATCAACCTGAAAGGAAGCTTAAAATAAAGAAATAAAAATCCTTTTAAATAATAATCTTATTATTAATAAGAATTTATTTAAATTTCCGTTTAATATAAAACGTTTATCCTTTTTTAGCTTATTAATCGTTTTAATTATAATCTTTAAGGCTATTTCCTTATTAATAGATACCGGACCGGGGTATATAATTCCTTTAATATCCGCTAAATTTACGTTTAATAAAAGAAAGAAGAAAGCCTTTTAAGGGCTTTAATTTTGCCGTTAAAGGTATTAATTACCCTATTATCGGGCCTTTAAAGGGGCGGGAATTTAAGGATAAATTTAGGTTTCCTATTTTACTTTTTATCATATTTTATTTACTTTTATACCTTACGGGGGGAGACGGTTAAATCGTAAACTATTGATTAAAAATATATTTATTTAACATTCTTAATAATTTTCCCTTAAACGTCCTTTATTTATATAAGCGTTTCTTAATTCTTATTCTTAACGACTTATTTAATTAATATTTTTATTTTTATAATTATTATTATATACTTTTTATTTTATTAAGTTTTAATTCTTTAAGATAACTTCATTATTAAGATTATTACGTTAAATATTTTATTTCATACCTTTTTTATTTACTTTATAAAAAGGTTAATTTAAATTTTATTATTTAACCGGGGAAACTCTATTAAGCATTTTATTACCTTTTTTATTTTTATATATATCTTCATTTCCTTAATTATCTTTTATAACTTTTTTATTGAGTTAAGGGTATTACGTTGATTAATTAATTTAAATTTGTTTAAATTAATATATAGTTTAAGTCATATTTAAAATCTTTTGAAAGCTTATATAATATTATTAAGTTAATAATATTTCCCTCCGTATGAGACATTAAATTAATCGTTATCTTAAATCCCCGGTTTTTTTATATTATAATACCTTGAGGTATTTTTAATGAATGCTTAAACCTTACGGTAGTTATTAATAATTCTTTTAACTTAATATAATTCATTATATAGTTTTCTTTATTCTATATATTATAATGAAAACTAAAGTCTTTTAATACAATAGATTCTTTAAGTATAAATATAACCTTTTTAAGTAATAATATCATATAATTAACGGTAGATTATATATATTATAAAAATTTAAGTTACTTTCTATATTCCCTTCTTACGTAATCCTGAACGTATATTGATTTCCGTTATATTAAATTATAGTTTAACCATTTATTTTTGACTTTTTATTTATAAAGAAATACGTCTAGGTAATTTTTTTTAAACGTTAAATAAATTTCTTTATCGGAAATAATTAAGGAATATATATACGGGTTATATAACAATGTTTATATTATTATAATATTAACGTTCTTTTATATTATTTTTAAAAGTAATAATATATTATATACTAACTTTTATTAAGGCTTCCCCGTTTATTTCTATTTAAGTTACCGGCTTTTTATTAAAGTTAAACGTTATTTATTGTCATTGTTCCAAGTGGCCTTACTCCCAGGCTCGGCCTACTTGCCCCATGAGGACTAGCTCCCTGGGGGGCTTGGCGCATATACCTATTATGCGTGCACCACCTGTATTATAGTTACCTTTATATCTATTATTCATTTATTACTAGGACCTATTTACTCCAATACCTTAACATAATAATAGCTATCTATAATTATATTACGACGTTATAGCAGTTACATTATAAGAACCCGGGCTTCCTATCGCTAGGATTAACCGGGCTATTATTTAGTTTAAGCCGCTTAATAAAAGACTGTAAAGCCTCCTACCCTACTTATATTATACTACCTTACACGACAAGGAAAATATACTGTTTTTACTAACTAGGACGTCTTAATACCACGGTCGAGTTATTATTAAGAACGTAAGCCGCTTAATAAAAGACTATAAAAACTCCTGCTTTATATACCCTATTTACCCTATTATATTATACTATATCTTTCAATTAATCCTATAAAGACGTAAAGCTATTACTAGAATTAAGTCACCTAGTGAGATACTGTAAAGCCTTATTTCTTATTTACTTGTTACTTATTAAATAATCTATTTACTCCGCGGAGCCTACCTTTAAGCCGTGCGGAGAGCGTGCGTAATTAATACTTCAATTTTAACACTCAGAGAGCCCGTCACTAAGTGAGCCTGCTATAACCGCAATTAAATTTAATTCAATTTAATTCAATTTAATTCAATTCAATTCTTCTCTTCTTCAGCAAAACAGATAACGACTTCCTTTCACCTACCACCTATCCTTTTCCCCACCAACATTATGAGCCCATGAGATATACAGCCCTGCCTTACTGGAGTCAAAACTGGTAGTAAGTGAAGGTAAAGGTTATACTACGGGTGGAGGATTCAAGAGAGGGGAGCATTTATAAAATTGCAATAATAGCATTAACGGTAATAGTTACCTAATACTAAACTCCTTTTTAATAAAAAGGATATAACTCGGCTATTCATCGGAGAATGCGTTAATCGACTCAGTTTACGTCGATTTTTTTCCTCGGTTTTTTCACGTCTGCACCGCTGTAGACACGATTTTTACCAAGCGATTTACTCGGTACTCAGCACGCACCCACACCACCCCGCCGCCGTTAATACGACATCCTCGTCGCCGGATATTATATATACCTAGCCCCGGAGCTAGGTGCTACCAGGGTGGATACCGGTAATGGTTTCCAGGAGCACGCCCTCGTGGAAGGGGGGATTATATTATGGTTCCAAGTGGCCTTGCTCCCAGGCTCGGCCTACTTGCCTTATAAGGACTAGCTCCCGGGGGGGCTTGGCGCATATACCTATTATGCGTGCACCACCTGTATCATAGCTACCTTCATAGCTATTTTTTATATTAAACGTATATAATTTCACTTATATTTACGTTAAATACGTTATTATCTAGGTTAAAGATAATTAATTAATTAAGGCAATAATATAAGCCGGTAAAGCTTTTTCCTTCTTTATGCCTTTAAGTTAGTTAAGCTTTACGTTATTATTTATAAATATGTAATTATTAAACGGTCTAACTTATTGATTTAATCGCGGTAATGAATCCCGGGGTAATAAATCCCGGGGTGGTAATACCCGGGGTGCTTTACCTGGTGGTCGTGGTGCTCGTGGTGGTAATAATGGTAATAATAATAATGGTAATAATGGTAATAATAATGGTAAACCCCACCATAATAATAACAATGGTAACAATAGTAAGAGCAATAACGGTAATAGCGGGGATAATAAAGATGTTAATAGCGATAATAATAATATTTATGCAGATATTATAGATACTTAAAGGGAAAATATTAATACTTAAAGGAATATAGATACTTAAAGAAAGAATAATATTAATATTTATATTAACGTTAATATGAACGTATAAATAGCTAAGATTATTATTATAAGAATTATTATAATTATTATTAAACTTATTATAGTTTTTAAAAAGTATAATTAATAAATAATTTTTCCCTTAATTTTAATTAATTAATTTCTGTTAAATAATTCTTTAATAATAAATATTAAAATCTTAATGTATCCCTATTTTATCCCGGCGGCATAGGATAAAATGGGATAAGATATATATTGCCAAATCCCGTCCCATCCCGTCCCGCTTCCCGGACTATTAAACGTTTTTATTTTTAACTTTTTTTTACAGGGTTAAGACCGCTTAAAGCACACGTAAGTTTCCCGGGATGCTTATAAGTAATATACAAGCGGTTTAAGTGGATAAATTCCTTTTTTTTAATTACTCAATCTAAGTAGGTCGCAGATTTACTGATAAAGATATCCAACCTTTTTATTATTAAGGAAAATTTATAATTAACGATTTTTAGTCCGGGATAAAAAATCATATTTTCCCTTTATATACTGTTTAAAATATGTTTACTTTCTATTTTTATAAAGCGTATTAATTATATTTTAATCACTATAATAATAAATAATTACTTTAATATCTTTAGCGGTTTAATTTACTCTTATTAATTTACGTTTTTAATTTCTTTAAGGTTTTTTTATCTTTAAGGATATTATGTTAAAAAAATTATTTCCCTTTTATAGTTTATATATAACGATACTTTACTCAGTTAATAACTCTCCGGTTACTCTAAACGCCTTTATAAGTTATAAAAAGTTTATTTTTATAATAATATTCCTTTTTTCTTTAGTTAATAAACGGATTATTGCTCTTTTTAATTTTTGTAATGCCGTTACCTTCTTCTTTACTCGGGCCGTTTCCTTTTTAATTATTACGTACCCCTTTTCTATAACCTTTACGGCCCAAATTTCTCCTATCTAAAGGGCTTTTATTTACGGCTTTTAACTTTATACGTTTACCCTTCAATCTTTACACCCGTTTTTTACCGGTATTTTTACCGTCGCATCTTAAGCTCTTTTTAATTACTTTAACTCCTTTAACCCCGCCCCTATCTTCTTATAGAAATCTCTTATCTTCCGTAATTTTACCTGTAATATCGGTTAAATATTTAATATAATAATTACTTACTCCGTTATAAGTAACCCGTTTAAAGTTTTTACCGCCTTTTCTTTTCTTTTAATTTTTTCGCGCGTTTAATATATTATTTCTCTTATTTTTTATCTTTACTTATCTATAAGCTTATTAACTTTATTGTTTTTATTTCTTTTTTATATATCCTTAATTTTATAAGCATTATATTTACTTCGCGTATGCTTATTACCTTTTCTTCTTACCCTTATTGCCGCCGCCGTCCCGATTTTTTTAACGTCCTTTTTATTTATTACGGTTTTACGTATTTTACGCGTTTCTTTACGTATACCTTATTAACTATAATTCCTTGATTTAGTTTAACGGTTATTTATTACGTTATTAATACGTTTTTTATATAGTATCGCTTTTTTTTATTAATATAGGTTATTTATCCGTATATTTCCTCGTTCTAAATTACTATATTACCTATAATTATCGTAATTAAGGCATTGGTCTCGCTATTATTTAAGTTATACGTATACGTATCGTCTTAGACCTCTGGGGTCCCTTTGTTCGTCGCCATTTTATTTGAATTAATATTTTAATGATCCTATCCTAAGGACATATGGTACATTAAATATATTACTATAAATATATACGTATACGTATAGAATTATCTAGATATTTCGTCTGTCCGTAGGACAGATATATTATTAATCATATATTTACCATAAAAATGACCACTTACTTTGCGGTATTTTACCAATAATAAAGCTTTTACTTTATTTCTATTATTTTATATCCTTTAAGTATTTACTTTAAATTTACGTTTTTATTATTATTAAAGTTTATAGTCCCTTATTAAGATAAAATCCGATATTTATTTGTTTTAATAGCCGTTTAATATAAATCAATTAAGTATTATAATTAAAACGATTGAATTAATCACGTATAACATTTATATTTATATAGTATATAATATCCTTTAACTATTTTAAATAGAACTAGTTTTTAAGGAAGTTTTTAAGTTATCGGATAATTTATTTATCCTTAATAATAATAAATATATCGTTTATATACATAATAAGCTCCTTGCCTTTTTCGCCGTGGTGAAAAGTGGGCTTTCTAACGTAAAGTCTACTATGGATTACTTAATAACAAAAAAGGTAATAAAGGGTTCAAGTAAGGGCTTAAGCAAGGGCTTAAGTAAAGGTTTGGTAAAGGGCTTGGTAATTGGCTTGGTAAGGGGCATAGTAAAGGGCTTGCTGGGGATGAGGGTGGTGGTGATGGTCTTAGTGAAGGTAAGGTAGGTAAGGTTATAGGTGGGGGTGCAGGTGAGGGTGCAGGGTGAGAGGCCTTGCTCAGCCCTCAATTTCTCCATCTGAACCACGCTGTTTTTGGGCCTGTTGCGGTAGGGGAGTACGGGCAACGGGCGTCACCTCTTGCTGCAGGGCCTGGTGAAGGGCCTGGTGAAGGGCCTGGTGAAGGGCCTGGTGAAGGGCCTGGTGAAGGGCCTGGTGAAGGGTCTAGTGAGGGTTCAAGTGAGGGTGCAGGTAAGGGGCCTTGCTCAGCTCTCGGGTTCTCCATGTAAATCACGGTGTTTTTGGGCTTACTGCCGCGGGGGGCATACGCGTATCAGGCGTCACCTCTTGCTGAAGGGTTTGGTAAAGGGCTTGCTAAAGCGCTTGGTGAAGGGCTTGGTGAAGGGTTTGCTGAAGGTAAATGTGAGGGTGCAGTAGGTGAGAGTGAAGGGCCCAATGAGGGCTTGCTGAGGGGCTTGCTGAGGGGCCCGGTAAAGGGTTTGCTGAAAGGCCTGGTAAAGGGTGCAGGTGAGAGGGCGGTAGGTAAGGGTGCGGTAGGTGAGGGTGATAAGGGTAAGGGTAAGGGGCCTTGCTTCGCTTTTAGATTCTCCATCCATATCACGGTATTTTTAAGCATGCTGGGGTGGGGGCATATTGGGATCGGGCGTCACCTCTTGCTGAAGGGGCCGGTAAAGGGCCCGGTAAAGGGCTTGCTGAAGGGTTTGCTGACGGGCCTGGTAAGGGGCTCAGGCAGGTGAGGTAGGTGAGGTAGGTGAGGGTGGTGAGTGGTGAGGGTATCCAAATGTCAACAAACCGGCTCAGCCCCTAGAACTACCACGTCGCAATCGCCAAATAGCCATACAAACCACCCTTTTGGTGAGGGCATCACCAACCACTACTTGGTTTTATCTGAAATTTGAGAGACCGATTGCAATAATAATACTCTCAAACCTTCAGCCCGATGCACTGAAATTTTGGTGGTAAATGTGGAAGTATCTAAAGTGTGATTTTATTTTTGAGATTCTCAGATTTTTGATGTTCCTCGGTTAAGTCACATGACATTACACTCCTATTCGGGACTCTTGGCAATGATGAAAATCAAACGAGAAGATGACGCATTTCGGTCATATGATTTCCCGCTGTAGGGCTGAATGCTTGCCAAGACATCCATCGCGTCATTATTTACACCAGCAAAATCAATCTTCTCTCCTTCACTTTCTTCTTCAGCTTCTTCTTCACCTTCTTCTCAATTCACCGTGCGCTAATACCCAATGCCTAATGCTTAAGCCCAATGTCTCATTCAACCGACTCTCCGGATATTACTTTGGCTCTTGCTTGGGTGTCTGATCTCAATCCTTCCTCCTTTCGCAATCCTGAATCGCCTTCGACCCTCTCGCCCGCATCTCACATCTCTGATCCATCGTCTTCATCTTCTATCTCCGACCCTTCGCCAATCAAGGCGTCCCGCGGCAAGCGCAAGAGAAGTAACAGTGGGAGCAAAGAGGAGCAAGAGATCACACCCTCCAAGATCCCTCGCCTGACCAGGCAGGCTCTCAGGACCATACCGGGTAACAGCAGGATGGGTAGGATTGTAAGCTTTCCATCTCTCCGAGTCGCGCATATTGCACAATTGGCAAGGTGTCAGTAGGACTGACTGCCTTTCCTGTACAGTCCAGTCCTCAGAAGACTCCCACCAGCCGAAAGGCCGTCAGCTCTCCAGCGCCTGATCCTGCCAAGATCACCTCAAATGTCCACAATACCCGTCTGGCTCTAGCCAGCATTGGCCTTTATTACAGCCTTCCAGAAGTCAAGGACAAATATCCAGCCTTCTTCGAAATGGTGGAAGACCACCTGAAAGTGGAGCGAGATTCCGCCATGGCGGCCAAGTCGACCAAGAAATGCATCGACTATACGTATGACAATGCCACCACGGGCGAGAAATCCTACTTCCAGGGCATGAATCCCCTCGTATTCAAAGATAGCTATACGGGAACTTCCAAGAAGCGCGGCTTCGAGGGGGAGCTTAAACGTCAAGAAATGTCCTTCCTCAAGGATGATCACCTGGTCAGCCGGCAGGACATCCTTTTCCCCCCTTGCACATTACCATATACTGGGAAAGGTCTCGGCCTGAGCACCCCGAAACCGGACTGGTTATATGGGATGAAGCAAAACATGTACCTTCGGCCCCAACACAGGGTACCCGATCACGTACGGCCATATATTAGCTTTGGCACCGACCTCGATCACGCCTTTTTTGCTATTGAGAACAAGGGGTGTGAAGGGACCATTGAGGAGGCCGAGAACCAGTGCATCCGGACCGGAGCTGCCTTGGTTCATGCCCGTCGACAGCTCAACAGGCTGGCTGACGACGCAACAAAGCATCTTCCTCCTGCTGCTGCCTTTGACATCGCTCCAAACCTTACGACCCCGACCACTGGCCTGGCTACCCCTCCTGCCTCAGCGTCAATTGCGACAGGTCCAGACCACGATTCCTTCTACTTCACCTGTGCCTGGGCCCCCGGGATGGCACGCATTTTCGTCCATTGGTTCGAGGATTTGGGGCCAGAGGAGGAAGGCATCATCCACATGACGCGATTAAGGGGATACCTGGCCGACAATGAGGACCATTTGAAAGAATTCAGAATGGTGGGACATAACATCTTCGACTGGGGAATCCACGTCAACCAGAAAGCTTCCAAGGCAGCTGTGGCGAAGATCGTTGATCAGGCAAGGGCAGAACGTGCATAAGGGGTATGCGGCAGGGGAGGGTTGGAGAAAAAGAGAGGCAAGAATGGGTTACTAAAGCATACAGGGTGCCAACATGAGTTTAATGATGATATGATCTCCGGGGTATTACCGAAGTCGAGTCTCTAGCCCGGTGGGCCAGGTGGTGTGGGTGAGTGAGAGCAAGGGTGAGGCCAGGTGGCCGTGAGTTACTCCAGAAGTAGGTAGAAGCCTGGTGACGGAACTCTACCAAGCTTGCTGATGGACTCGACATCATGAATATAAGCTCATTCACAGTGTAGATGAGCTTTGAGAGATAACGCATGCCGCATAGTCCGTTATACTTGGTTTGTGGCTTGTCCCTTCTTACCGCCATTAAAGTAAGTATTTTCTAGAGACTGGACTCGCCAGTCTCGGCTCGTTCCAGCCCCTTATTAGCTTTAAATCATTGCCCGATGACCAATTCGATGCTCCGCAGCCTCTCCTACGCTTGATATCCGGACTCCTCTCAGAATGTCCTTTTGTCCTCTTTCCCGCGAAGATACCCACGAATCTTAAGGTTTATCGGGGATTATCTATGGCATGATTCGAGAGACAAGGTACCAGCATCAGCGGTAACTTCGAAATCCAGAAGCGGCACTGGACAAGATTCGCACCTGTAGCTCTAGTTCTTATCTTCGGCATACCCACCACGACGGTTACCCCGAGGCGAGGCCTTCGACGCGTTGGTCCGAAGGGGCGAGTACCGGTTGCCTCCACGTGCTCTAGCTCAGCTTCTCTAATAGCTATCGCCACTATCGTCGTTGTCCCCTTCTGCGTTTCATTCTTTGTTATATTCTTTGAAAAAGGGAGAAGAGCTGGCAGGCGTCGCCCCAGCTGATTTGGGCTTCCTTTGACCGTGATTTCAACCATTGCCCCTGAAAAAACGCAGATTGGAACCTCAAGTGGATTGGGTATGTTCTTATTGCCTGGAATATTGCGCGGGAGGGGGTTTTCTAGCCGGAGCAAAGAGGTAGTATATGAACTGCCGTTATCAACGAACTCGAATCTGTCAAGCTTTCTACCTAACCCCCGTCTATTCCCCTGCACTCACCTGCAGCATATCCTCGTCGTCATCGATCCAATCCATCAATAAAGAAACCCAAACGACGATTAACAAGGACGAACGAATCAACCTATTAATACACTCCAGTCTACTTATCCCTCCTCCCAGTCAATTGCAAGTCCAATCACCCTTATACTCAACCCTCCCCCCCCCGGCTCCTCGATTACCACCCTCTCCTCACCTATCACCCCGGGGCCGATGCAATAAAGCCTCCACGCGATCACGGGCTCCCGTGGATCACGGGCTCCAACGATTCACGCATTGGTAAGGCCTTTTTCCGGGGTGGCACCGGTCGTCCACGCTTAGGGGCTTTAACGATTCACTTATTAATAAGGCCTTTTCCCGGGGTGGCGCCGGTCGTCCACGCTTAAAGGCTTTAACGATTCATTTATTGGTAAGGCCTTTTCCCGGGGTGGCGCCGGTCATTTACGCTTAAAGGCTTTAACGATTTACTTATTAATAAGGTTTTTTCCTAGGGTAACGCCGGTCGTTTATGCTTAAGGGCTTTAACGATTTATTTATTAATAAAACTTTTTCCCGGCGTAACGCCGGTAATTTACGTTAAAAGGCTATATTAATTTAATAATTAATAAGAATTAATTAAAGAAATTTTAATAAAAATTATATTTTCTGCTTTTTATCGGTTAATAAAGTTAATTTAATAATTAAATTATTATTTTTATATTTTATATTAAGTTATTTAAACTATTAAAACCGTCAATAATATATCCCGGGTTTAACGTTAAATCCGTTAAATCGTCCCGATTAAGTTAACGCGTTTATTATTTTTAAATTATATATTTACCCTTAAATCTATTTATAATATATATATTATTAACTTTTTTAATTATATTTCCATTTAAATAACTTAATTATAATAAAATAATATTTAAAGTAATTACCATTTTATATTAACTTAATTTAATTTAGCCCCGTTTTTATAATAATTTTTTTTATTATATATTATTTTATAAAATGATCTTCTGCTTAAAGTACGGATATATATACGTTAAGGTTATTTTAATTATTTATATCCGGAAATAATATTTTAAAATTATATTAAAAAACCGGTAAACCTTAATAGATTAATTATAACCCTTTTATCCGTTCCCTTAATATAAGATTAAGTTACCGTTTATTCCGTAACCTTTTATTTTTTAATTAAAGATTTATTAAAACGTATATTAATATACCCTTTATTAACCTTTACGATATCTTTATAAAAGCTTAAAGGGTATAAAAGCTAACACTATTAATGTCTGGACTTCATGTGAAGTACGGATAGCTGACCAATAGGAGAGGCTGTATGTAGTAAGTTATCTGCTAAGTCTTGGATCTGAACTTTATATAAAGTACGGATACTTTATTTTAATGTATCTTGAAAATTAAGTACTTAATTTATTAACTTTCTATATAAAAGTTATAAAGGAAAATAAGCGTATTTAAATAAGCTTTTATTAATAAAATTTTATAAAGTCGTTATTAAAGAAATATTATTTATAATATTTTTTACTTAAAATACGGAAAGCGACTTTATATAATTTAATTTAAGTCCTTAAGGTTAAATTTATATAAAGTATTATAAACTGTTTCTTCTAATATATATTCCTTATAATTATACTTTATATACTTAAATTATATCCGGTTTACTTTAACTTTTATAAATTATATTTATTTATTCCCTTTATTTTCTTACGATATAAAGAACGTTAAGTTACGGTACCTCCTTTAATATAAAGTAATCCTTTATATAAAGTATTAATATTATATTATAATTAAAAATATTAAGTAATATCTCTAAGATTAATATATAGTTAAAAGGCGTTAAGTTTAAGATATAATAAATAAAATTACTTCTCTTAAGTTCTTTTTTCCCTTAAATATAATATTTCCTTTATTATATAATCCGTTAATTAAAGGTTTTTAAGTTAAGGAGTTCTTTAAATATATTTTACCGTATTATAATAATAAGGCGATTATATATAATTAAGTAAGAGAGAAAGTTGTAAAATATATTTCTAAAACGCATAAGGTTGAACTTAAGAAAAAGGTAAAGTTAATTAAAGGAATAATTAAAATAATTAATATATAGTTATTTTTTTAATATCTATTATATTAATAATTTGAAGTTAATCCTATTATAGTAATTATTCCTTTTTACCTCTTAATAATAAACTATATACGTTAACGTTTAAATAACTTTTATTAATAAAGTTAATATAATTAAGAAGAATAATTTAAAAAATTTAATTTAAATCTTTAACTTTATAAAGCTTAAACTTTTCCCTGGTTATTTAATATTAATATTATACCGTTCTTAAAAAAGCTATCCGTAAATAAAGAAACGCTTAACGATTTATTAAAAATAATTATATATAATAAGTTTTCGTAATTATAACTATATATAATATTAATTAATATAAATAAGGAATTTAAAGAGTTATTAATAAAGGTCTTAATTAATAAAGGTATATTAAACCGTATAAAGTACTTATATCGTTATTATCGTTTTAAATTAAGTCGGTATACTATAAATTGGGTAATATTACGTTACTTAAATAGCTTTCACCTTAACTACTTATAAATAATCCCTTTTATTAAAGTTTAAAAGATAATAATATTAAGTAAATATATGGACCTTTGGAGTTTATTATTGGTTTTTTTCACGCGAATCCTCCGTTAATTAAATTATTATTTATATTCTCGGTTTTTTTATTATGATTATAAGCTTTAAACGCGCGTTCAGCAGGTTTTAAAGACTATAAAGGGGTTATATATAGTTAATTTATCTTATATAAACTTTAATAAATACCTTTATAAAATTAATAATAATAATAACTTAAATAAGAAGAATAAAAATATCCAACTATATATACGGGTATTACGTAAAGCGATTAATTGGCTTTTAGCTGGCTTAATTTATTAATTATATATGTAAGATATTTTCTTATTATTAATTATCATATATAATATTTATTAAATTTTATATAAGAATAAAGCTTAAATTACGGTTATAGAGTTCCGTCCTTTTTTAAGTGGTATAATTTATTATATATAATTATTCCTTCTCGGTTATTATTTATATCTTTATTAACGTTAATATCTTTAACCGTAATTATAAGATTTTATATTAAGGCAATATTAATAATATTTAGTTAATAATACTTTAAGTTCGATAACGGAGTTAAGTTATTAATGACTTATATATCGGATTATTAATAATAACTTTATATAATTCTCCGTTATAATGATTTCGGATAATTCTATATAAATTAATTATATTTATTTCGAGTTATAAATTAACTATTAATAAAAAGGATTATAATTAATATTTTAATAAATTTTAAAGATCTTATTTAAAGATTTATTTTTTAACTTAATTAAGTTATAACGGTTTCCCGTCTTTTTATTATGAAATAACCCTACGGAAAAGAAGCTTAAATAGAGTTTCCTTAAGGATTAGCGTAATAGATTAAATAACGTATAAAATAAGCTTTTTAAATAATTATATATAAATATTAATCTATATAATCGATTTTTTATACCGGAGTCCTCTAAGGATTTATTAAATCTTAATATTAATTTTAATCCGAACCGTATAAAGATTAAAGGCTATTTTAATCGGTATTAATAGTTTTTATAGTTAATTGCAATCTTAATTTATATAATTATAAGATTATTATTTTAACGTAAAAAGCTATTAAGTCTTTTATAATATAATTAAAAGACTCTTTATAATATTTATATTTTATAAGGGCTATTAATAGTTACTTCGGGTTATTATAAATTATTTTAATATATAGGGTTCTGATTAATTATATAATTCTTATTTCCTTAATTAAGGGATCTCGTTATCTATTATTTAATTTATATGCCTTCTTTTCTTTATTTCCTTTATAATTATATATTAATAAATATCTTACGGGGCTTTTTATTTTTCTTTGATTCATAAATATAATTACTAAATAGCTTCTTTTCATATATTAAGAAGTATACCGTATGATTATTAAGAATTTAATTAAGCCCGTAATCTTAATAATATATAATTATTATTTTCGATTAACGGTTTTTTTAAGGATTAAGCTATTAATTTTACGGGATCGTACCTTAATAAAGGCTCCCGGATAATTCTTCGGATTTTAATTTTAAAGGAATAAGGTTAAGTAAAGATCTTATTATAAAGATTATTAATAACGTTTATTATATTTAAGCCGTATATATAGCCCGTATAAATCGTAATTATTATAATAATACCTTATCATTTATATTTAGGTTAAACGATAGTTTACTTAAGGAATTCTATAACTTAAGTAAAAGTTAATATTAACTATATTATATATAAAACCTTATTTAAATTACATTTAATTAAAAACAATTAATAAGCGCCTCTATAAAGTAATTTTTAATATGGAAATAATTTACCTTTAATTCGCGATTAAAAGTCCGTTTATAATTTTAGACTTAACCTGCGATTAAAGCTGGACTTTAGTAGTTATTTAATTTTATTACGGCACCTTAAAACTTTATATAAAAAGATACTTTATAGTTAATTATTTACTTATTATTTAAAACGGTTATTATAATGCCTACGGGAGGTAAAAAGATTATTCTATATATTATATTTTCCTTATTATTAACCTTATAGGTAATTATAGTTATACTTCCTTTAATTTTATTACGATAAGATCTCTTTTAACGTTATTAAAAATAAAAGGTTCTTTATTAATATTTTAATTAAATAAATTATATAAAAAAGCGATTATATATAATTTTTAAATTAATTTTTATTAATATAAACGTCGCGGTTTCTTTTATTTTCTTGGGTTTTTTTTACCGGCTTTATTAGGTTAATTGGCTAAATTAATTAATTCTAGATAAGGCTTATTTAATCCTTACGATATTAAATTACCGGGAAAACTTAAGATTATTAATAATGCTTCGTTAAATTAAATACCCTTTTATTTATTTAATAGTTACGTTATTATTAATTATGGAGTTAAATCTTTAATAATCTTTATTCTTAATACGTTTAACCCTTTATCGGAGTAATAGTAATCGCTTTAACTTATAGTATTATGTTTAATTTTTAAGTATATTATTTCGGTTTATATTCAATATTAATATTAATTAATAATTAATCTAAACGATTATTAATCTCTATAAAAAGGAATATCATTAATAATTATTTATAAAGAAAAGGACGGCGCGGATACTTTATTATGTTTATTAAAAAGTTTTCGGTATTTAATTTACGGAAAAGATTTAAAATGGCTTTTATTATATAAAGCTTTTAAATATAAAAAGATAAAATATTATAATTATATAAAATATTTCTACCGGGTATCCTATTTTAATCGTTACGTTAATTTTAAGTACAGGTCTCGATTACCCTTTTATTCGGTACGTGATTTATATGGATGCTCCGTAAAACTTTACTTCGTATAATTAAGAGACCGGTCGTATAAAAAGGGATAAATTATATATAACCTATATAGTAATCCTATTACCCCGTTAAACCGTTAATTAAGGTTGTTATTACCGTAATAATTTTCTTATTAAAGATATCCGTTAAATAACCGGTTTTTTTACTTTAAAGGGTTACTTATGGTAATTATTAACCTTTTTCCTTAATAAGTTTATTTAAGGATATTATGGGATTATATATAAAAAGTCTAATAATACTAAATATATTCCTTATATAAATTATAAAAAGGAGTCGGGTCCGGCTATAAATTAGGAGTTTTACGTTATATTAATACCGTTACAACTTATAAGTAAAATAAGTAAAAGGTCTCCGGCCAAATATTTAATAACTCTTAATAGTCTAAAAGATTATAAGTCTATATATAATAAGTAAAAGTTATAAAAAAAGCTAATTCTTTTTTTTTAACTAATTATATTTAATAATATAATATACTTTATTCGGTTAAATATTATAAAGAATATTAAAGTATTAACCTTATATAAATAACGATTAACTATATAAGGTTAAAATTATATTTTATACTTTTTTCAACGCTATTAAATAATCCCTTTTCCCTATAAAGATTATATATAATAACGTTATAAAGACTTTATAAATTACTTTTAACGGTTTATTCAATTTAAACTTAAGATTAAATATTATCGTTACGGTTAGTTTTTTTTTATTTATTAATAAAAAGGTAAGCTTAAGTGCCGGTATCCATAATTTATATTCTATTATTATTAAATAATTATTACTTAAAATTACCCAGAATCGTTAAAATTAATTTAATAATTAAGGGGCTTAACGTTGAATACGGATCCAACAGAGTAATACCCTATTTACCTTAAGTAACTTATATATAGTCGTTAACTTTTCGGCTGTCCTTTAAGGTTAAATATAGTCCGGATAATATATTATTAGATTAATTGGGTAAAAGAACTTTATTATTTAAAGTTTTTAATAAACGTAAATATAATTAATAATAAGGATTTTAAGTTATCTTAAATAGCCTTAAGGTTTAAGAAAAATAAATATTAATAACTATAGACTTATATCCCCGTAAATAATATTATTTATTTTTACTTTAACTTAAAACTATATATAGTTTCCGTAAATATATTTAAATAAATATAAGTAAATATAAGTAAATAATAATAAAAAGTAAATATATATAAGTTATTAAGATTAATAAATAATATTAATATATAAGTTAAATAATTATTTATTTCTTTTTTTTTTTTTTTTTTTCTCATTTTTTTATATTTTATATAATTAACGGTTCTTATCTTTAATTATATACTTTATACGTAGTCCTCCTTATTTTATCTTTTTATTTAATATTATTAATTATTAATTATTTATATTATACGTAATTATTATATTAAATAGTTAATATTTTTACGATTAATTAATTATTAATGAAAACAATTTAAATATCTTTATTATATTAAATTTATCCTTAGACGGATTTAACCTTAACTTTTATGTTCTCCGATTTTACTTCCGTAAACAAATAATACCTTATATTATTAATTATAAGTAAACGATTATTAAAAGTCCCCTTATGGTCGGACCTTAAGTCCCCGATAATATAATTATTAATATTGTTAAACGTATTTTCTTTATTAAAGAGGATACGTATATTTATTAACTATAAACTATATAAAAAGGAAGAACTTAATTTATTTAAAATCTTTTCACCGAACTAAGGAATAAAGAGGTATATAAATTTCTTAATAATTATAAACGTAAGTTCTTTTTACCTTCTTTTTTTCTTTATATATATTTTAGTTAATATAAGGCTATATATAGTATTAAATTATTTCTATATTAATATTAAAAAAATATGCAATAAATAAATAAATAATTTTAAAGAAAATACGATTATTAAGGATAATTAAAAAGGCGCCGGTACGTAATATAACCCATTTAAGTTCACCAATAAAGATATTATTACTATTAAGGATACCGATACCAATAAACCGGAGACTACGTAAAGTCGCCCTATTATGCCGCCGCCGCGTATATTTAATAATTTAATTATTCTTAATAAGTAGCGTTTTAAACCGAAGGGTATTTTATTAAGTACTTAAAAAAAGAGCAGATTACTTATAGATTACGTTAATATTATATTCGGATTTAAAGACCTTTATAATAGGATTAATCGTTATATCTTTAAGGAATCTATAAATAATATCGTTATTATAAAAGGCAACTTTAATAATAAGAAGATTATATATAGTTATTATAACGTAAATTATATTGACCCTTAAAAAAATATAAGTAATAAATAAGTTAAATCTTATATCCGGTTATTACTGGTACCCGGGGGGGGGTACTAGGTAAATAAGCGTGGGAATCTGGTATACCTTTTTATTAATTTATACCGCGTTAATAAACATAAATATTAAAAGTATTAAGCTATTAATAGTTACCTTTCCCCCATATTCAAGGCTTATAATAACGTGTCCTTCTTTACTTCGGAGATTATAATATATAAATAAGCGTTCGGCTTAAGGCCCTATACGGTATAAGTAGGATTATATAGGGTGGCCGGGTCGGGGACCAGGGGAGAAAGGGGGGGTATAAAGGGGAAAAGGGTTAAAAATGATATAAGCCATTATATATAATACTTAATAATTAATTAAGAAAGAATTTAATAATTATAACTATTTTACTTATTCTTTATTATTTATTTAAATACGGGTACTTTAATAATTATATATAATAATATATTTTTTTATTATCTTTATTTTCTTTATAATTAATTTTAATATTATTAAGACCGTTAATAATTAGACGGAAGGATTATTTATTATAATATTATTATTATAATATACTTTATAATACTTATTAAATAATATTGTTTTTTTAAGTTAAATTAAAATAAATATATTTTTAAAAATTCAATTACTTTTTTAAATAACGTTAAAGATATAATCTAAGTAAATTTACGGAAACTATATATAGTCTTAATAGATTTATTTTAAGGAACCTAGGATTCAAAATTAACCGGAAAAAAAAGGGATTATTTACTATAAGTAAACCTTATTCTTTACCGTTAAATTTAACGATTAAATTACGGGGTTTCTTAAAAACTTATATTATTAAAATAAATTTATTCTTTAAAAATTATATATTATTTAAAATATATTTAAAATTAATTATATAATTAAAAAATATAAAAAAATATATATATATTTATTTATATATTATTTATATTTTTCTTATAAATAGTTTAAGGTTTTATAATAAATAAAAAAGGGTATATTATAAAAAAATAAAACTTAATTAAATAAGAAAGGATAAAATTTAATTAAATAATAAAATTAAAATACTTAATTTAAAAATAAAAAAAGAAATAGTTAATTAAATAATTAAGGATAATAAAAAAATTATAAAAGGTAAATAATTAATTATATAATAAAAGATTAAAAGTTCTTAAAGAAAAAAATAAATAATTAAATTAATAATAAAAATTAAATAATAAAAAGTAAGTAATTAATTATTTAATAAAGCGTAAATAAATAAATAATAAAAAGTTAATAATTAATTAAATAAAAAAAATAATTAATTAAATAAATAATAAAAAACGTAAATAAAAAATAAAAATTAAATAAAAAAAAGGTAAATAATAAAAAGTAAAGAATTAATTAATAAAGGGTAAATAATAAATTAAATTAAAAAAGGACTAATTAATTAAATAAAAAAAGGAAATAATAAATAAATAATAAAAGGTAAATAATTAATTATATAATAAAAAATAAGTATTTAATTAAATAATAAAAAATAAATATTATATATAATATATATATATTAAGAGCTTATTAAGTATTAATATTAAAAGGGTATAATAACTTAATACATATACTTATATTACGTATTTTTATAATTAAGTAAATATATAATTTATATTTATTATTTATTTTTATAATATATTTACTTATTATTATTTAATATATAATAAATAATAATAATATTAATATTAATTTTTTTATTAAATTATTAATATAAATCGTATTATATTTTTATTTTTTTACTTTTTTATAAATAAAATAAATATAAATCCGTTTATTATTTAATATTTTTATTGAAATAGATCTTTTTAATAAAATATTTATTAAATTAATAATATTTTTATTTATTATATTAATAATTTGGAATGAAATGATGGCGACGAATAACGGGACCCCAGAGGTCAGAAACGATGCACGCGTACATAGCTTAAGTAATAGTAAAGATAGTACCTTAAATATAACAGGCGGAAGCGGAATAATAATAAAAGTAAAAAAAGAGGAAAGGTAAGCGACTTAAATTAATAAGAACGGTAATAAGTCATATAAACGACGTAATAAATACGAGATAAAATAACCTTAAATTAAATAAAAAGCTTATAGTTAATAAGATACGTATAAAGGAACGCGTATAATACGTAAAAATATTATTATAAAAAGTAATAAATAAAAAACGGAAAGGACGTAAACGGTACGCGGGAACGGATAAGGGGTAAACGGAAGCATAAAAGGCTTTATTAAGTATATATAAATTAAGAGAAAGTTAAATAAAGATAAAGAGATATTAAGTGGATAAGAATAAGTTATAAAAAAAAACGGTTATTAAATATATAAGGGAAAAATAAAAAAGGAGGAAATAATAAGGACGTTAAAAGGCCTCCTTATAATTATATAGAAAAATATTACGTTAAAAACTTAATTAATATTATAAATTAAGCTATAAAAAATAAAAGACTTTTACGTGGAAGCGGGGAGAAATTTAAGGGAGTTAAAAAAACTACGTAAAGCCTAAAAGGTAATAATAAAAATACCGGCGGATAAAGGCAAAAAAAGATAAAAAGAATACGTATAAAGTAAAAAAGTGACGGGGGAAGCTTTAAGGAAGGGAGCGGGGATAAGTTAAATAATAAGGATTATAAAAACAGCACCGGCGTTAATAATAAAGGAGATAAGGGCGGGAAAGAAAACGGTAATATTAAGGAAGGTAAGGATAATAATTATATAATTATTAAATAAAGAAAAAAGGAGTATAACGGTAAAGGTAAACCCGCTATAATTAATAAAAACGTTTAAAATAACGGGAAAATTATTAATAAAATAGATTATTACGGTATATAAGTTATAAAGCGGGGATATCTTCCTTAATATAGCTTTATTAAAGGTAAAAAAGGGGCTAAAGAAGTTAAAGGGATAGGCCAGTAAAAAGGGGTATAAAACAGTAAAGGTATTAAGGTAATTTTTTATTATTACGGTAGATAAGATATATTTAATAAAGTTTACGGGGAGGAAGGGGAAGTTAGGGTTAGGGTTAGGGTTAGGGTATAATTTAAGATATAATAATTAATATCGTTTTAAAAGTTTAAATTAAAAAATTATTAAAAAATAAATTTAATTATATAATCCCGGTTAAGGTATTTATTAGTTAATTTATTATAAATATACTTTAAGACCTCCAATAATAAAACGTTAATACTTATAATTTACCTTTATTAATAAGGATATTAGACCGAACTTTAATACCCAGGATTAGGGTATACCTTTAAAATTAAATAATTTGTCCTTTATAATTACTTTTTTAAACTAAATTAAAGATTTATTAATACGGTTAATTTTACGGATTTACTTATAGAACCTAAGTTTTTAATAATTAAATAGGTTAATACCGGTGCCTTTTTTTCCCTTTATTTAAGGTTGAAATTTTAAGGTACTTAAGGGGGTAAAACGGTTTAAAACTAAATCTTTAACCCTATTATCGTCGATTCGTTTTATCGTTAATAAAAAATTAAAATAAATAACGTTTAACCTTATTATTTTATTTATATAAATAAAAATCAATAAGGAAAGCTTAACGGATATTGATATTTAATATATTTACGTTTTTAAAGGTAATATAATATAATATATATAAGAAAGTAATTAAAACCGTAATATTAATATTTAGATTTAAGGAAGTAAAGGATATCGATATTATAGCGATATAGGAGTTATTATATAGTCTGTATATTTACTTTTTAATTAACCTGGGAGATAATTCTTACTTAACTTTTAAGGATAATAAAACGATATAAATATACTTCTTTATTAATAAAAGGCTAAATATAAATAACTGGGACGTTATTTATTACGGAGGGAACCTATATATATTCCGATTATACGAGAAAGGGATATTAAGATATTGAGGAATATATAACCCAAAAAAGGTAAAATTTCTGTAAGGGACCTAACTATAATGGTAAAGGTATAGGGATGAGATTATAAATGAATTTCCAGAAAGATAATGAACATATAAGAACCTTATATTACACGCAAAATGGTGGACTAACCCTAACCCTAACCCTAACCCTAACCCTAACCTAACCTAACCCTAACCCTAACTTAATTAATTTCTTAAGGATAATTATCTTAATTTCCTTAAATTTACGGGGGTAATATCTTATATTAAAGTAAGTTTAAAATAAATAAATAAAAACCTTTTTAAATAATAACGTTATTATAAATAAAAACTTATTTAATATACCATTAAATTTAAAGGCCTTATCCTTCTTTGGTTTATTAATCGTTTTAATTATTATTTTTTAGGTTATTATTTTATTTATTATTATTAATTTAAAATATATTATACCGTTAATATTTATTAAGTTAGCTTCCGGTAATAAAAGAAAAAACGCTTTTTAAGAATTTTAATTTTATTGTTAAAAATATTTATTATTATACCATCTGGTCTTTTTAAGGGTAAAAACTTAAAAATAAATTTAAATTTCTTATTCTATTCTTTATTATATTTTATTAACTTTTAAACGTTATAAATGGAAACCGTTAAATTATATATTATAACCCAGAAGTATATTTATTTAGCTTTTTAAATAATTTTTTCCTTTTCTTCTTAAGCTTTTTTTAACCGTTAAAGCGTCTCTTAATTCCTATATTTAATAGCTTATTTTATAAGTACTTTTACCTTTATAATCACCTTTATATATTTTTTATTTTAATAAATTTTAACTCTTTAAAACAGCTTTATTATTAAAACTATAATATTAATTACTTTATTTAAAGCCTTTATTACCCGCTTTATAAAACGGTTGATCTATTCTTTATTATTAAGTTAAAGATATTCTGTTAATTAAAATATTATTTCCACCGTTTTTATTAATATTTTAACTTCTTTAATTATTTTTTACGCTCATTTAAACGGTAAAGGCAGAATCGTATTAATAAACTAATTTAAAATCGTTTATATCGGAACGTAATTTAAATTATATTTTAAATCTTTTTAAGGTCTATATATTATAATTAAATTAATAATACCTTCCGAGTTAAATATTAAGTCAATTATAATCCTAAATTTATAACTTTTTATATAATAGTTTTTTTTAACGTTAATAATATAAGGTTAAACCGTATAATAATTATTAATAATTCCTTAAATTCAGTATAATTAATCATATAACCGTCTTTATTTTATTAAATATAATAAAGATTAAAGTCCCTTATTAAGAGGTATTTACTGGGTACGGTTATAATATCCTTAAGTAACAAGATTATAAAAGGTTCCTTTTTATTAACCGGTAACGGATTATATATATTATAAATATTTAAAATACCTTTAATATCCCTTTCTCGTATAATCCGGAATATATATAGGTTCCCTCCGTAATAAATAACGTCCCAGTTATTTATATTTAGCCTTTTATTAATAAAGAAGTATATTTATATCGTTTTATTATCCTTAAAAGTTAAGTAAAAATTATCTCCCAGGTTAATTAAAAAGTAAATATACAGACTATATAATAACTCCTATATCGCTATAATATCGATATCCTTTACTTCCTTAAATCTAAATATTAATATTACGGTTTTAATTACTTTCTTATATATATTATATTATATTACCTTTAAAAACGTAAATATATTAAATATCAATATCCGTTAAGCTTTCCTTATTGATTTTTATTTATATAAATAATCCCTTTTTAAAGTTAAACGTTATTTATTTTAATTTTTTTATTACGATAATAATCTTAATCGGGTAATTAGCCTTAAAGGTTAATATCGCTATAAGCTTCCTTTTCTTTATATTATCGGTTACCGCGTTTTACCCTTCCTTATTTAATAAGTTCCGTTTATATCTTAAGACCGTTTTTAATTATTTTATTAATCTAAGTTTATATAAATTATAATATTAAACCTTAACCGTTATCCTAGTCTTTTTTACGCTAAGTTTCTTTTATTTTTACTATATACCGTAAATCTTACGTTGAATAATTATTATTACCGTACGCTATATATTTTAGCGCGTTTTTTATTAAGCCTTTTATTATTAAGTTAACGTATTTATACGTATTATACCCTTTAATATATACCGCGTATTTTATATTATTGGGGCATTTTATAATAATATATCCGTACCTTTAATATTTAAAATATTAATAAATATCCGCTGCCCGGTCTTAAGGTTTTATTAACTTAAAAAACTTACCTTTTATTACCCCTTTATTAAAAATATTATTATATATCCTTATTAACGTTACGCTTAAAATAATTATAAAGTATTTCTTTATATAATTAAAAGCGTTTAACCTTTTATTATAACGGAGAAATTATAATTAACGATCTTTAACCTAAGGTAGAAAACCGTATTCTCTTTCTTTATCCGCTTTAAAGTAACTTCCCCTTCCTCCCCCATAAACCTTATTAAGTATATCCTATTTATTATAATAATAAAGGATTATTTTAATACTTTTACCGTTTTATACCTTTTTTTTACCGGTTTATCTTTTTAATTTCTTTAACCCTTTTTTTCGCCTTTAATAAAGTTATATTAAGGAAAATATCTTTATTTTATAATTTATATATTATAATAATTTATTTTATTAATGGCTTTCCCGTTACCTTAAATGTTTTTATTAATTATAATAAGTTTACTTTCACCGTTATATTCCTTTTTTCCTTACCTGATAATTATATAGTTATTATCTTCGTTTTCCTTAATACCGCCGTTTTCTCCCCCGCCTTTACCTTTTTTACCGTTAATATCGGCACCGCCTTTATAATTTTTATTACTTAGCTTATCCCCGCTCTTTTCCTTAAAGCCTCCCCTATCGCTCCCTTACTTTATATATATTCTTTTTATCTTTTTTACTTTTATTTACCGGCGTTTTTATTATTGTTTTTAAGCTTTACGTAGCTTTTTTAATTCTTTTAAACTTCTCCCCGTTTTTACGTAAAAGTCTCTTATTTTCCGTAACCCGATTTATAATATCGGTTAAGTTTTTAACGTAATATCCTTTTATATAATTATAAAAAGGCCTTTTAATGTCCTTACTGCTTCTTCTTTTTTTATTTCTCCCTTATATATCCGGTAATTATTTCTTTTTATAATTTATTCTTATTTACCTGGTATTTCTCTATCTTTATCTAGTTTTCTCTTAGCTCGTATATACTTAATAAGGCCTTTTACGCCTCTACTTACCTTTTATCCGTCCCTACGTACCGTTCTTATCCCCTCCGCCCTTTATTTATTACCCTTTATAATAATATTTTTATACGTTATACGCGTCCTTTATACGTATCTTATTAACTATAAGCTCCTATTTAATTTAAGGCTTTTTTATCTCGTATTTATCGTATTATTTATACGATTTATTATCGTTCTTATTAACTTAAGCCGCTTACCCTTCTTCCCCTTTTACCTTTGTTATTCCGCTTCCGCTTATCGTATTTAAGGTACTATCCTCACTATTACTTAAGCTATATACGCGTGCATCGTTTCTGACCTTTAAGGTCCGTTATTCGTCACCATTTCATAGAAATATATTATTATTATAACCTTATTATAATAACCTTTATAATATGCTTATAACCTTATTATAATACCTTTTATAACGCGTTTATAATTACTTTATAACTTTATTATAATACCTTTTATAATTCTTTTATAAACCTTTTTTAACCCTTTTATTTATCCTTTATAACTCCTTTATAATCCTTTTATTAATATCTTTATTTATCCCTTATAACCCCCTTAAAATACCTTTTTAACCCCCTTATAATACCCTTATAATCCCTTTATAACTCCTTTATAAACCTTTATAACTCCCCTTATAAACCCCCTATAAAACCCCTTATAAACCCCTTATAATACCTTTAATAAACCCTTAATAATTCCCTTAATAACCCCTTATAACCCCCTATAAACCCCTTATAACCCCCTATAAACCCCTTATAACCCCCTATAAACCCTTTATAACCCCCTTATAAACCCCTTATAACTCCCCTTATAAACGCCCTATAATACCCCTTATTAACCCCTTAAAACCCCCTATAAACCCCCTATAATACCCCTTATAAACCCTTAATAATTCCCCTTAATAACCCCTTATAACTCCCCTTATAAACCCCTTATAATAACCCTTATAAACCCTTATAATAACCTTTATAAACCCCTTAAACCCCCTATAATTCATTATAACCCCCTTATAATACCCCTTATAATTACCTTATAATTCTTTATATAACCCTTATATCCTACTTAAATATTAGGGTTTAACCCTAATAACCCGCTTTTAAATTACTACTTTAATTTACGACTAAGGTAAAAATATATAATACGTATTATTACGAATAAAAAACCTAGAAAAATAATATAAAAAACTTAAGTTATCTTAAATTTTTTATTTAAATTAATTTATTAAATTATTCATTTTATTTAAATTAATTTATTTATTTAATTCACTTCTTATTTTATTTATTTATTTATTTATTTTACTTATTTATTTATTTATTTTATTTATTCATTTATTTATTTTATTTATTCATTTATTTATTTTATTTATTTATTTATTTAATTTATTTATTTAATTTATTTATTTAATTTATCTACCTATTTACTTATTTATTTATCTGCTTATTAAGCCGTTTACCACCCTTGAAACCTACCGCTCGTTCATAGTTTATCTTTTACCAGCCAAAACCCCCTTGCGGCAGCGGTTTTCTCTATGATTAGTAGTGCTTTACCCCCTTTTTTTTTTATTTTAATATAAAAACCCTTTATAATTAACTTTTACCCTGGATTATTTACCCTGTAAAAATAAATCAAGCTTAATACCCTTAATTCATTTAGGGTATTAACTAAACAGTGAATTCAGTAATACTTTATTACTTTATTATTTTATTATTTTATTATTTTATTATTTTATTATTTTATTATTTTATTATTTTATTATTTTATTATTTTATTATTTTATTATTTTATTATTTTATTATTTTATTATTTTATTATTTTATTATTTTATTATTTTATTATTTTATTATTTTATTATTTTATTATTTTATTATTTTATTATTTTATTATTTTATTATTTTATTATTTTATTATTTTATTATTTTATTATTTTATTATTTTATTATTTTATTATTTTATTATTTTATTATTTTATTATTTTATTATTTTATTACTTTATTACTTTATTACTTTATTATTTTATTACTTTATTACTTTATTTATTTAATAATCAATATATTTTTTACTTTATTTTTTACTTTATTTTTTACTTTATTTTTTACTTTATTTTTTACTTTATTTATTACTTTTTTATTAATTTATTTCTTAGTTTATTTCTTAATTCATTAATCTATTTATTTTTTAATTATTTTATTTATTAATCCATTTTTTAATTATTTTATTTATTAATCTATTTCTTAATTAATTTATTTCTTAATTAATTTATTTATTTATGTATTTCTTAATCAACCTTCTTATTTATTTATTTAATCATTTATTTATTTTCTTATTTATTCATAAAGGGTATTTTCGTAATAAATTATTTATCCTTAACCTTTTATAATAAGAGATTTTATTTGATTATATATTTATTTACTTGTTTATTAATTAATTAATTATTTATTTATCTATTTATTTATCCGTTTTATAACTTACTTAGTTTTTCCTTTACTTATTCCTTTCTTTATTCATTTATTTATTTATTTGATGTATTTAACTTATTATTTATTTATCGTTATTTCCTTTTTTCCTTTTTTTTTTTATCTAGCTTTAAATTCCTTGTTTATTTATTTATTAATATTAACCCTTTTAATATAATTATTAATAAATAATAAAAGAACTTGTTTTTTCTTTTAATCTAAACTCGAATATTCTATTATAAAGGTTTTTTTTTTTTAAAAGGTATAAGGCAAATATTTAAAAGCTTTTCTTAAAAAGATATTTATAAATTATTTATCTATTTATCTTTAAATTGAATTAAGGTGAAATTATACAATAACATCTCAATAAACCCGTTAATCTCCGCATTTTTATAACTCCTTTTTAACCGTTTATAAGTCAAAATATCCTTTAACTTTACTTTATCCTTAATAAATAGGTATTGGATATTTTCCCAGTGTTATTTTATCGATATTTGAAAAATCGGCTGGTCCTTTATATAATAAAAATAAATAAAAAGGGTTTCGAAGACCAGGCTTTATCGATATAAATAGGATTTTTTTCTAGTAGGTCTATAACCCTTATCTATAGGTAAAGGCTTAAATTAAGTATAAAAATCCTAAGGTAAAAGACATTTAAAATATTCCGAGTATTTATTTATATCCTAATAATAGAGTCTATTAATCTAAGTCCTTATAAAAAGACGTATATCGTGGATATTATGATTTTAATATTTATTGAAAGAGTATTATGGTAATACCGGTATATCCGAATTCGTATATATTTTATAGTTAATATAATTTTTAAACCAATACTATAAAGTCAATTTTAGGTTATTTAGATTTATTTCGTTTTTCCGGTTTTCCAGTAAATATCGATCTTTTAATCCTAAATTATAAGATTCCTATAATTTAAAATCTGTAAAATCGATATTTATAGGTCCGGTAAGGTCCGTGGATAAATCCTCTTCGATTTCGGTATTAAGTTTTTCCTTTTGGATAAACCCAGAATAAAAATCACATTTTTCCTCGTTTTTCTTACATTTTTTCCGGTTTATAGAGCCGTCTATGACCGAGTCCAATATAATCCGTTGATATTTATCGTTTTCAACGTAATCCTTTATATCCGGATCTTTGGGCCGAGATAATTGAGGGCTATAAAGGATTATAACTTCACTTTTTTCCCCTTATCGGCCGGCTCGTTTACTTTCTTGATTATAAGCCTTTAAATCCCTAAATAAACCGACGTAAATAATAACCCGTATATCCGGTAAATCCAGTCCCATAGATAAAACCGAAGTAGTCGTTAAAATAAAGGCTTTTTTATTGCGGAAATTATCGAGTATTTAATATTTTTAATTTATAGTCCCGATTTTTACGTAATATTTAAATATATCCAAGACTTCACTAACTTAATCCGTAAGGTAAATTGTCCCATAAAAGATAAGGATTTAGCCACTTAAATAAAGCCTTTTTTTTAAATTTATTAAAGGTAATAAACCATCCTTTAAATCATTTACTATAGCGTATTCTTAAATTAAATATCGAATATTTAGCCTTATAGTCGATTCCTATAATAAAAGTATATTGGATATATCGATACCGGCTAGCTAAAACCAGGTATTTTCGTTTTTTGGTAATAAGGAAGCCGTTAAATAAACGAATTACGTTTCATATTTAATTAAGGACTTTAATTCCTTAATTTTCGGCCGAAAATCCTTAATAGCATCCAGTAAAATGTGAGCTTTATTAATAATAATACGGTTTAAACGGCCTTGTCGTTTTGATCGATTTAAAAATTAATTAAAAGGTTCGGTAACGGCTATTTCCGGGGTGACCAGTATGATATTAACTTAATCTTTAGGGCTTTTTAAGGTCTACTCTAGATATTTAAGGCCTTAATTTTGAGCCTTAAGTAATATTTCCTCCCTTAAAGATATAAGGGGTAATATTACTACGGTAAGTCCATTTGGGCCGGCAATAAGGGTAGGGACTATAAAAAAGCACTTTTTCCGCGTCCAATACCAGATATAATAACGATTGGACTTTTTCCGGATAAAATTGCCGTTAATCCGGTTTTTATAAACCCCGAAACTCCAGATTTTAACCGTATAATTGTTAAAAGGTTAATAAAATTCGAGTAGATTGAAATCTCTGGTATTTTTCTTTATAAATTTCCTTAATAGAATTTATAAATAACTTAGATTTCTAGTCTAATTTTTCCGGTATAAATAAAGTACTTAAGAATTAAAGGAATTGAAAGAACCAGATAAATAAAGTTATGAATTTTTCCCGTTAAGTATATATTTAACCCGGTATTTCGTTTAATAACCGGGAGTATATATTATTAGCAATATTACTAATATAAATAGCTTATAAATTGATAATTTCATCTTTTTTATTGTTATCGTCTGGATTAATAGCGTTTTCCCAGTCTTTATTAATGAATTTATCGTAATAATGTCGAAAAATAGCAATAATAATATGCTGTTAAGCCAGGGTTTTAATATTCATTCTTACCCGGGACCGGAACTCTTTGGATAAAGCCATATTGAAAGAATTGGACGTTTAAGTATTATAACGGTAAAGGATATCTTGAAATTCTTATTGATTTAAATCCTTTTTTTAAATTTTATCCGAGTTACTATTAATTACCGTTTAGCGTCTTAATCGTTTTTATTGTTTTTTTGATTTTTCGGTTTTTTAAGGTTTTTAATAGAGTGAATCCGTTTAAACTAAAGGTAAGGGGTAATATTTAATTTTTCCAAATATAAATTCAATAAATTCGTTTTTAAAGGAATATAAAGCCAAAGGTAATAAATAAATAAAACCGATAATTTATAAGGTATAAACCGGTTTATAACCTTAATTAATCCAGTAATAATAAAGCCTTTATAATATAAAGTAATAAATATAAATAAGCCGTTCTAAATAAAGATATTCCGTTTAAAATTTAATTAATTTCAGTATTAAATTAATTGGATTTTAAGGCTTCGAGCTGGATTACTTTAGGTAAGTTATAATAAAACTATTAGTTCTTCTTTAAATTTCCGGTTTTCTTTAAATAAATAATAAACTTCATCCAGTTTCCAGTAAGTATCGTTATTTTTAAATTTAAGAAAACGGTTTTATAAGGCTGGTATTTAATGGATTTTTTCATAGAGCCAAAAATCACCTTTAAAAGGTAATTTATTCCGTTCATCCATAAAGAAATTCCAGTCCGGTATACTGTTAATAATATCGTTAAAAAAAGTAATAAAATCCACGGAGGGTAAATCGTCTTAACCGGTAAATAATAAATTATTAAATAACCGGAATTTAACGGTTTCTAGTAATTTAAATACTACGGAACGGTATTAATTTATAGTTAATGAAAGATTTTTATAAAAAACCTTGTTATTTTCCCGGGATATAATACCTTTTACGGTAATATTATAATTAAGGGTAAATCCATAAGTCCGTAATTTAGAAACGAAGTTGATAGGCCGTAGTGGGGTATCGGTACCAGTAAGGAATAAGTGATTTTTCGTTAATTTAACAGTTTTGCTGAATAAGGTATTAATAAGTAAATCGGAATCCGAAGTTAAAAGTGAATTTATCGATATATCTAAGTCGATAATTTAATCCTCAGGTTCCGGTAGACTGGGTCGAAGGGTATAAGCCCTTAAAAGGATAAGGGCTCGAGAAAAGGTAATAATACCACTTAATTTAATGGTATAATTCGTAGGTGGGGACCAGGTAAAATCGGTGCTGATACCGTATATTACTAAGCCACTAAGTAAAGGGCTTTAGTAATCGTCCTCAGATAAATCCTGGTATAAAAGGCTTAAAAAAAAGCGTAATAATAAATCCTTAAATTCATTTAAAGAATATAATAAATCCTTAAAATCATTATCGGATGAATTATCAGCGAGTTCTTCGTTAGATTCACTAAAAAAAAGGTTATTAGTATATATATTTAAATAAAAAATAAAAGTGATAAAAGTAAAGGTAAAAAAAGGGTAAAGTAAAATATAAAAAAGGGAAAAAAAAAAAAAAGGGTAAAAATCATAAGTCAAAAAATAAATATAAATAATAAATAATAAATAATAGGGAAAAAATAAAGATAACTTACTTTTCTGACTGATTTTTGTAAATCTCAATACTTTAATAAATAAAGTAAGAGATAATTTGGTATATTTATACCCTAAACGGTTCCCTGAAGTAAATAACCTGGTATTCTATAAATAAATGAATATATTAAGTTAAACCTCGGTATAAGAGTGGATCGTATCCAGACCGAGATATATTATAAACGGTTTTTCGTTCGTAACGTTACCGGTTTCTTTACGGTTTATATATTCCAGTGAATTCCGGTTTACGGTATTCGGCTTACTGATTAAAACCGCTTTTTTGAATAAAACCTTAATCGATTTCATTATTAAATATAATAATAAAATCGATAATTACTCTGGATCGTTCAATTTTGAAGTCGGTTTTACCGGTGGTTTTAGCTAAGACCGGGCTATAACTGGATTAAAATTCGATAAATGGGTAGCTTAGCCGGTACGGGCAACCTAGGTATTAGCCTCGAATTTTTCCGGTTCCGTAATCGTTATATTCGTATTTTCGGTAACCGTTTTGGTCCGTTCCGTTAATTTCCTCATCCCAATTATATGGATAAGGGCCGGGATATCCGTAATATTATTATTATTATCGGTATTATCGGTATTAAATACCTTAAATAAATAACGATTAAAGCCTCCGGTATATAATTGCTAGTAATTAACGGAAATCTATTGTATATTCAATCCTGGTTAATTTTTTCGACGAAAACCACCCTATTTTTAAGGCTTATAAATATCAGGGTAATCGTTCCGGTAATGGGTCGTTATCGTATTCGGGGATAAGTAAATATAAGTGTAATAATTATACTTTAAACCCGAAGAAACAGGTAATAAAGGTAAAGGGGTAATAGGTTTATCCGGAATATCGATATTATCTGAGTAATTCTTAGTAATATAAGTAAAAATCTTATTCCGGGTAGAAGGGGCAAGCTAAGAGTGTTATTTATTAAGGTAGCCGCGTAACTCCTGGAATCGGATACCGTATTTATGATCACGGCAAATTAATGCCTTATAATCAGATAAATAAAAAAGGCCTTTTCATTAAGGGCTTGAGGTAAGTCCATTGTATAAATGGATATAAATAAAATATAAATAAAAAATAAAAGTAAAGGTAAAGGTAAAGGTGATTAAAAGTAAAAGTAAGTGAAGGTAAAGGTGGATAAAGGTAAAGGTGGATAAAGGTGAAGGTAAATATAAATAAAGGTAGATAAAGGTAAAGGTAGGTAAAGGTAAAGGTAAAGGTAAAGATAAAGGTAAAGGTAAGGTAAAGGTAAGGTAAAGGTATAAGTAATAGTAAAGGGTAAAGGGTAAAGGGTAAAGGGTAAAAGGTAAAGGGTAAAAGGTAAAGGGTATTTGGTTTGCTTGGGTATTGAGTAGGTGAGTGATTTGAATATAATGAGAAAAACAGAAATTTAAGGGGGAAGGGTAATTATATAGATAAATTATTAACCAAGCCTTTACCAAGAGAATTATGAGTTATAGGGCTTAAATAAGGCTGAGACCGGGCTTAAATAGCTAAAAACCTTAATAATATAAAAATAACCAGGCTAATTATTATTAATAGTAACAATACAATAATTTGGGTAACAGTACAATAATTTAAAAATAAAAATCTATTTATGGATTATTCTTGTATTCGGACGGATATTAAGGCCGAGTCTTAATGCCTTAACATAAAGAGGCGACGCTAACCGCTACTTTATGTTAAGAAATATTAAGACTTTTATATTATTAATAAAATATTATAAATAAAATAAATATTTTTTATTATTTAAGCTTTAATAAAATAATCCTTAATAAGGTACGGATTAAAGTTATTCCGGTAATATTATATAGCCCTTTTTTCCGGCTATTTTTTAAATTTAATAATTATTATAAAGGATTAAAAATAAGCCGGATATACCTTAAAACCTTAAGGAATTATTAAATAAACCCTATTGGTCAATACTATCGTAGCCGTTAATAGACAGATTTTTATTTTTCCGATACCATTAAAAAGCGAAAAATTATACGAAAAAAGTTAAATTATTACTTTTTCCCGGGAATAACCGATTGAAAAGTAATAATTAGCGCCGGAAGCAAACTTAAACCTTTACCCTCCGAATTCCCAATATTGATAAAATCGATAATTAAATAACCACTACTCGGACGAACCTCGGAGGTATCAGGATTGATAGGCCGTGCTAAGATCTATACCTTTTATATATAAAGCTAATAAATCCGGGCCGGTTCTACCCTCGAAAGAGTCATCCGCAGAAATGACTCTTTAAAGGGTCAAGTCCGAGAAGGCCGAACTAACGCCGGGAGGGCAAATGACTCTTTGGAGGGTGGAAAGAGTGAAAACTAGGTGATAGGTTTTTATAAAAAACCTTGTTATTTTCCCAGGATATAGTACCTTCTTCAGTGGTATTATAGTTTAAAATAAAACCATAACTCCGTAATTTTGAGATAAAATTGATAGGTCGTAAAGGGGTATCGACTCCGGTAAGGAATAAGTGATTTTTCGTTAATTTAACAGTTTTATTAAATAAAGTAATAATAGGTATATCCGAATTTAAGGTTAAAGTTGAATTTATCGATTTATCCGAGTGGATAATTTGGTCTTCAGGTTCAGGTAAACTGGGTCGAAGGGTATAAACCCTTAAAAGGATAAGGGCTCGAGAAAAAGTAATTATAGCACTTAATTTAATAATATAATTTATGGGTGGTAGCCAGGTAAAATCGGTACTAATACCGTGTATTGCTAAGCTATTAAGTAAAGGGCTTTGGTAATCGTCCTTCGATAAATCCTGGTATAAAAGGCTTAAAAAAAACCGTAATAAAAAATCTTTAAGTTCATTTAAAGAATATAATAAATCCTTTAAATCATTATCGGATGAATTATTACCGAGTTCTTTATTAGATTCACTAAAAAAAAAGTATTATTAATATGTAATTATAAGTTAAAATTAAAGGGTGAATATTAAAGGTAAAAAAAAAAAGGTAAAGGTCAAAGGTAAAAAAAAGGGTAAAAGTAAAGATAAAAAAAGGGTAAAGTTAAGAGGGAAAAAAAAGGGTAAAAAGTAAAGGGTAAAAAAAAAGGGTAAAAGTGAAAGGGAAAAAAAAAAAAAAAAAAACTTATTTTTCTGAAAGATCCTTTGTAAATCTTAATACTTTATTAAATAAAGTAAAAGATAACTTAATATATTTATACCCCGGACGATCTACTGTAGTAAATAACCTGGTATTCCATAAATAAATAAATATATTAAGTTAAACTTCAGTATAAATATAGATAGTATCTAGACCGAGATATATTATAAACGGTTTCTTATTTATAACGTTACCGGTTTCTTTACGGTTTACGTATTTAAGTGAGTTCCGGCCCACGGTACTGGGTTTATTAATTAAAACCGCCTTTTTAAATAAAGCCTTAATTAATTTCATTATTAAATATAATAAAAAAATCGATAATTACTTTGGGTCGTTCGATTTGGATAACGGTTTTTCCGGTGGTTTTAGCCAAGACCGGGCTATAACTAAATTAAAATTGGATAAATAAGTAGCTTATCCGGTACAGGCTACCCAGGCATTAACCTTGAATTTTTCCGGTTCCGTAATCGTTATATTTATATTTTCAATAACCGTTTTCGTCCGTTCCGTTAATTTCCTTATTTTAATAGTATGGATAAGGGCTGGAATATCCATAGGTGAATTATTATTATCGTTATTATTATCCGTATTAAATACTTTAAATAAATAACGATTAAATCCTCCGGTATATAATTGCTAATATTTAACGGAAGTCCATTAAGTATTTAACTTTGGGTGGTTTTTTCATCGAAAACCACCCCGTTTTTGAGGCTTATAAATATCGGAATGGTCCGTCCGGTAATAAGCCATTATACCGTTCTAAGAGGAACAAATATAAAGACAATTATTATATTTAATACCGGAAGAAACCGGTAATAAAGGTAACAGTACAATTGGTCCGTCCGGAATACTTATATTATCTGAGTAATTCTTAGTAATATAAGTAAAAACTTTATTCCTTATTAAAGGAGTAAGTTAAGGATATTGCTTATTAAGGTAACCGCGTAATTCCAGGAATCTAATGCCGTATTTATGATTACGGCATATTAAAGCCTTATAATCAGATAAATAAAGGAAGGCCTTTTCGGTAAGGGCTTAAGGTGAGTCCATTATATAAATGGATATAAATAAAATATAAATAAAAGGGTAGAGGTAAAGGGCGATGGTAAAGGTAAGCGGTAATAGGTGGTAAAGGTAAAGGTAGGTAAAGGTAAAGGTGTTAAATGGTGAAGGGTAAAGGTAAATAAAGGTAAATGTGGTAAAGGGTAAAAGGTAAAAGGTAAAAGGTAAAAGGTAAAAGGTAAAAGGTAAAAGGTAAAAGGTAAAAGGTAAAAGGTAAAAGGTAAAAGGTAAAAGGTAAAAGGTAAAAGGTAAAAGGTAAAGGGTAAAGGGTAAAAGGTAAAAGGTAAAAGGTAGGTAAAGGTATAAGTGAGTCGAGTAATAGGTAAAAGGTAAAGGGTATTTGGTTTGTTTAAGTACTGAGTAGATTGAGTAACTTAAGTATAATAAGAAAAACCGAAATTTAAGGGGAGGAGGGCTATTATATAGATAAATTATTGGCTAAGCCTTTACCAAGCCTATAACGATTATTTGGAAGTAAATACGAGTTCCAGGGGCTAAGCTTACTAATAATCCAAAAATAACCGGGCTATATAAAGGCTAATAATTAATAGCGGTGGTAACGGTGGTGGCAATATAATAATTTAAAAATAAACCGGTCTGGGCCGGGCTTATCGACGTATTCATAATAATTTCATAATAAGTACCTAGTTTTACCTTAATGGGTATAAGTTAATAGGCTATAAATCTATAAATAGCCCTTTATTATATAAATAAAAAGGGGGTAATAAAAATATTGAAAATAAATCCTTTTTTTTTTTTATTTTTCTTAAATTACTTAATAATTACTTACTAATCTTTAATTTTTCTTTCATTATACTATTTAAAATAAACCCTTATATAAGGGGATTAAGCTATAAAAAAAAAAAGATTAAATATTAAGTAAGTTATTAATAAAATAAGAATTAGATTTTTAAATTTAAATAACGTTTTTAGATATATATTTAGATATAATGAATAGATTTTTTTAATTTTAACGTCATTTAATAGCGTTTTTAATCCTGAATTTTTTGGTTTTTTTTAAAAAATAAAATGGTAAATAACCTTCAAGATACACCCCCTTAAAGAGTTTTTGGATTTTAACGCCGGGAAGTAACCCTATACTTAACCGGTTTAAGTTCTAGAATTTAATAATATAAATAACTTAATAATTAACCATCCGATTAATTTAAGATAAATAATATTTAAAAGCTTATACTCAGATTTACGCTTTTCTTACCGAAGCTTTTATTATTAAATATAAGGTAATAAAGGAAATAAAACTTTAAAATTTTAATTATAAAACCCGGTAATTTTATCCTTTATTATTTTATAAATTACTTCTTATTATTTACCTTATTTTATTTACCTTTTATTAGTTATTATTTATTACTATTTATTATTTACCTTTTATTATTAAACCTTTATTATCCTTCTTAAAGTAAGGCCTTAATAGTTAAATAATTAATAATCTTATTAATATAAAGGGGTTTTTACTGGTTAAAGGTTATAAATAGTAATAATTAAATTAAGCAAGGATTTTTAAAAGTCTTAACATAAAGAGGCGACGTTAACGGCCACCCTATACCAAGATTTTTTAAAGATTACTTAAAATAAAAAAATTAATAAGGGAAAAAGGTAATTATTATTTTTAAGTAAATAATCAATTTATTAATATATACCGGATTATCGTAATTCCGGTACCGTTATAACCATTATTCTTTATATTATTTTTCTAAATTAAAACATAAATAAAAAGGATTAATAATATTCCGGATACATTTAAAAAAACCCTAAAATTAAAACTATAGGATATATAGCTTAATACTATAATCGGTAATAATAGACGGATTTTTGTTTTTCCGATACTATTAAAAAGCCCTTAACTTAGGCTATAAAGTTAAATTACTAGATTTTATAAAGGAATAACGGGTTAAAAAGTAAGCTTTAACGTTGGGAAGCGAACTTAAACTTAAACCTCCAAAATTGGAAAACGTAATAAAATCGATAAATAAATCGCCCGCTTACCGATTTAGGCCAAATAGGGCTCGTTTTAAAGCCCGTGCTGAAATCTATACCTTTCGTATAGAAACTTAAGGATTCTATAGAAAAAAACCCCTTTAGTGAATCACTTGAAAAAATGATTTACTGGAGGGTTTAACGGCGCATCGCGGAATTCCCCCCGGGTGAGGAAATGATTCACTGGAGGGTCGAATGCATCACAACTAGATGGTAGCCTTATAATTCCTTTATACTTTATAAAACCCTTTATAACTTCCTTATAATCCTTTTATTTATTTCTTATAATCCTTTATAATACCTTTTTTAATAACCTTTATATCCCTTTTATAACCTTTTTATAATAATTTTTATAATACGCTTTTAACCTTTTTATAACTTAATTATAATAATCCTTATAATCCTTTTATAACCCCCTTATAATTCCCTTTATAATTTACTTATAATTTACTTTATAATCCTTTTATTTATCCTTTATTTATCCTTTATTTATTCTTTATTTATCCTTTATTTATTTTTTATTTATTTTTTATTTATTTATTATTTACTTTTTATTTATTCTTTAATTACTTATTATTCTTTATTCTTTATTTTATTTTATCCTTTATTAATTATTGTTTTTTTTTTATTCCTTATTAAATATCCTTTTTATTTATCCCTTTTTATTTTATTCTTTTTAATTTATTCTTTTATTATTTAAACTTAATTAATTATTTTTTATCATTCTCCTTTTTCATTTCCTTCTTATTTTTATATTTAACCCTTTTTATTTATATTTAACCCTTATCCTTTTTGTTTTATTTTATTTATAATTAAATAGCTTTTTATTTTTTATTATATTTCCATTTTTAATTCTTAACTTTATTTTTTATTTTTTCCTTTTTATTTTACCTTTTATTTTTACCTTTTACTTTTATTATTTACCTTTAACTTTACCTTTTACTCTTAACCTTTAGCTTTACCCTTTCTATACTTCTTATATTCTTTATTATCATTTTTTATTTAATTTTATCCTTTATTATTTACCCGTTATTTTATCCCTTATTATTTACCCCTTATTATTACCCCTTATTATTTACCCCTTATTATTTACCACTTATTATTTACCCTTTATTTTATTTGCCCCTTATTATTTACCCTTTTTTATTCACCCTTTATTTACCCTTTATTTATTCTTTATTTACCCTTTATTTACCCTTTATTTACCTTTTATTTATTTTTTAGTAACCTTTGTTTTTTATTTACCATTTATTTATCTTATTTTTATTCTTGATTTTCCCTTTTTATATTTATTAATATTACCCTTTATTATTTATTTTTAATTTTACTTTTTACCCCTTATATTTAACCTTATTTTTTACTTTTTACTTTTAACTTTACTTTTTCCGCGTTTCTTACCTTCTTTATATTTCTTATTATTATTAGTTAGTTAATTTAAATTTCTTTTACTTTTTATTAATTACTTTTTATTATTAAACTTTCAATTTTTATTATTTATTCTTTATTATTAAATTTTCCTTTTAACCTTTTTTATCTATCTTTTATTATTTAGTTATTTTTTTTATTTATATTTAACCTTATAGCCTTTTCTTATTTACTTTCTATTATTAAACCTTATTTATTAATATTTTTTATTTCCTTTATATATTTATTTCTCTTTTTATTTTTATTATTACCTTTATACTTTTTTAAATAAACTTATTAAAACTTATATACCTTTTTTTTTATTATTTTTTTTTTTTTTACTTATTATATCTATTTATTTTATTTACTTTTTCCTTTTTCCTTTTTATTATATACCCTTTATTTTTTATTTTTTATTATTTAACTTTTATTATTTATATAAATATTTTATAATTTATTTATATATTTACTTTTTATCATTTTATTAATTATTTATCTTTTATTAATTATTTTATTTTACCCTTTATTACTTATTCAATTTATTACCTTTTATTTTTAAATAATTATTTTATTTAACCTTTTTATTACTTAAAATTAATTATTTATACCTCATTATTTAATCACTTATTTACCCTATATTATTTAATCAAATCTTTACCTTATACTTTACCCTATATTATTCAATTAATTCTTTACCTTATAATATTTACTTTTGATTATTTAACCTTTTTTATTTATTTAAACGTTTTATTATTTATTTAAATATTTACTTTTTATTATTTTATTAATTATTTACCCTCTATTGTTTATCTATTTACCCTTTATTATTTAATTGATAAGTTAGCCTTTATTATTGATTTATTTACCCTTTATTATTTAATTAACTCTTCCCCTATATTATTTACTTTTTATTGTTTAACCTTTACTATTTATTTAAATATTTACTTTCTACTAATTAATTACTTATTTACTCTCTAATATTTGTTTATTTATTTACCCTTTCCTATTTAATTAATTATTTACCCCTTTTTATTTATTTATTTACCCTTTTTTATTTATCCAATTATTTTCCCTTTATTATTTTATTATTTACTTAACCTTTATTTTTAATTAATTATTTACCCCTTATTATTTAATTAAGTATTACCCCTTTATTATTTAATCAGTTATTTACCCTTTATTCTTATGTTAATTATTTACACTTTATTATTTAATTAATCTTATACTTTTTATTATTTAAGTAAGTATTTACCCTTTATTATTTAATCTTATCCCTTATTGTTTATTTAAGTGTTTATTACTTATTATTTAGTTAATTATTTACCCTTTATTATTCAATTTACTATTTACCTACTATGATTTAACTAATTATTTACCCTTTATTATTTAATTAATTATTTACCCTTTATTATTTAATTAATTATTTACCCTTTATTATTTAATTAATTATTTACCCTTTATTATTCAATTTACTATTTACCTATTATGATTTAACTAATTATTTACCCTTTATTATTTAATTAGTTATTTACCCTTTATTACCATATTAATTATTTACACTTTATTATTCACCTTTTGTTATTTACCCTTTATTATCCTTATTAAAGTAAGGCCTTAATAGATAAATACTTAATAGTCTTATTAATATAAAGGGGTTTTTCCCGGTTAAAGGTTATAAATAATAAGGGTTAAATTAAGTAAGGGTTTCATTAAAAGTCTTGGCATAAGGAGGCGACGCTAACGGTTATCCTATGCCAAGATATTTAAAAAATTAAAAATTAATAAGAAAAAGGAAGTAAGTATTATTTATTATTATTAAGTAAATAATATATTTATTAATATAATCCGGATTATAATAATTCCGGTACCGTTATAACCGTTATTTTTTTCTTTTTTTTTCTAAATTAAAAGATAAATAAAAAGGATTAATAATATTCCGGATGCACCCGAAAATACCGTAAAAGTAAGACTATAAGATATATAGCTTAATATTATTATAGGTAATAATGGACGGATTTTTATTTTTCCGACACCATTAAGAAGCTGAAGTTTATATAAAGAAAGTTAAATTACTAGATTTCCCCGGGGAATAGCCGAATAAAAGTTAAAAATTAGCGCTGGGAAGTAAACTTAACTATTAATTACCAGGAATTCGAAATAGTTTAAAAATCTATAACTAAATAAGGAGTTATCGGATTTAAGTAAGTAGGAGCTCGTTTTATAGGGCTCACCGGGCTCTATAACTTTGCTACCAAAAGTTTCTAAATCGGTTTAAGAATCACCCTATAAGCAATCACTCCAAAAAATGATTGCCAGGAGGCTAACACTTTTAGCCGCCGAGGTTTCCCCGGGTGGGGGAATGATTGCGTGGAGCCTACAAGCGATGAGTACTAGATGATAGGGAGCAAGCACATTATGCTGCTTATATTCACCGGAATCACGATTCCTGACCAATTCGCGTTCTTCTCGATATCTAGATGGCACAGTCAGTACCGGGCCCGGAGAATTTCGCTACTTTATTAGAATATTCGTTTATGGGCGCGGGCTAACATTAACGACCCCAAGGAAGCTCCTCCATACATGACTCACAATGAAGAGTTAGACGTACGTCTGGACGGAACGCTGAATGCAGTCCACCCAGCAGAGGCCAAGACTTTGGGTTCCCCATTTTACTCAAATATGAAAAAGTAATCTACTCTGATCGACCGATGGGCTTTCCCTGCAAGAAGACGTGGAATTTCTGCTGCAATATCCATAAGCAGTGTAGTTAGACTGATGGATTCACTAGAGCTCACTTCTTCAAACCAAGGCCGAGTCACCTTTTGCGTAAGTGCATCTCCAGAAGGCCGTTCAGACATAGGTGAAAGTCTGAGCGAGTTCTTTCTGGGAGAGTCTTTGTCTATGTATCTGTACTGATGAAAGCGTCCAGCCTAATTTTGATAATTGGGCTTGATTGTTTCTGTAACGCCGATCTCAACAGACGTGACCCACTCACTGTGCGTTTTCACAAGCAGGCATCAGAGCCCGACGTGTATATGAAGCAGGCTCGTAACATGTTACAATCAGGACTTTATGGCTTCAATACAAGGGAATCTCGTACGTATGAACTTGGTAATCCGGATTGCTGATAGTCAGCTAATTTTTAAAGCTATTCTTAGCGTACTCGGCGTAAGTAAGAGGAAAGGTCTTTTTATCGATCGCCCCTCTGTCAAGCAAAAGCTGCTCTATCTTCTTATGATCCTTGGATCTTGCTGCCTGTAGAGGAGTGACATGATTATGCTGGATCTCCATGTCGGCTCCATAGTCGAGTAAAATCTGCACCACTTTATAGTGGCCTCTTTCGGATGCCACAAAAAGAGCAGTAGCGCAGTATCCTGCCCGGACTTTGATATCGGCACCCTTATCGAGCAGTAGCTGTACTGTCTCTGTATGGCCTTTAACCGATGCCAACTGCAAAGCGTATCCATCTTCCGGTAATTGCATATTTATATCGGCACCATTGTCGAGCAGTAGCTGTACCAACTCTGTATGGCCTTCACACAATTCAAGCAGTAGCTGTGCTGTTGTCCTAGGGCTGTTGAATAATGCAACCTCTAGAGCGCTGTCAAGATCTCCTCCGTGAGAATTTATCTCAGCTCCACGATCAAGGAGCGATTCGCAAAGTCCCTTCAAACCTGCTCGCGCAGCGTAATACAAAGGATGTTTATTACGTTTCATAGACGGCAGATCTGTTTCAGGGATATGGTGATATTCAAAATCGAGAGAAGCGGCCGAGTTCCAAGTGCGGAAAGCTTTGCCTATACAAAGCCTTTCCGCGAGGTCTAATCGAAAAGCAGAGTCATCCTGAACTGAATAGGCATAATGCGTCCAGAGCTCACCTGCATATTGAAGAAGCGAGTATTCCCTCGCCAGTGCCGTCATTGCTGCCGTCTCTGGAGTCACGGAAGCCTTGTCGCTGAAATATAAAAGGTAAGCAAGGCAATCATTGGCAGCTGTGACGAGCGCTTGCTCTATCTGAAAGCCGTATATCTTAGCCTTCCCTTGTCGGATTCTGTCTGATAGCAGATATTCTTGGACAGAGAAATGTGCTAGCCTAATTATTGGGCTATCGTTTCCCCAACCCGTATCCTCTAAGGAAAGTAGACTGGAGCAGATTGTGAGTATGTCTCGAGGTTCCAGAAATCTCTTTCCAATATCGACACCTATAGGATCGTCCGTCTCAAAGGTGACAAGCTCAGCGACCTGAGCAAGTCGCAGTGGGCGCTTGGAGCATACCAACCATCTGAGCATCCTAATTGCTAACGCTTGATCACGCTCCTCGATATTGCATAAAATGCGTGTATACGTGTCATCGAGGGTGCGAGGTAAGGATTCGAGAGCGTCATGGAGCTCTGCGGTACTCCGGCAAGTTTTTATCATGTCCATCTGGCACACGACCCATCGGAACCTTCAACAAGATTAGCGTAGTCAATAAGGCAAAGTACATTGAGCATGGTAAGACTGCCTTACATTCCATCCGCTTTCGCCATGAGCGCGTCCTCGATCTCTTGTTGGACCCCAGGCAATTTTTTCCACTTTTGTAATTTAGGGTCAGTCTGCAACCTGCCATGCACGTAGGCTTGAATGTCAGCGCTGACGTTCCCAGTCTCAATGCATATCCTATCATCGTTATTGGACAGAAGCTGAATTGACTCTTCGATGTCGCGTTCCCTCCGACTGGTCATAAGTACGTGGAGAGCCAGGTCTTTCCAGTCAAAAATGTCTTGAACATTGCGAAAGAGCTCTTCTCTCTCGGTGCATTCATCCAAGGCATCCAAAATGATGTATACATTCACAAAGTCCTTCATCGTATCGTGTAAAGCCTTGAGGAGCATCTCACAAGTTGGTTGCCGCTGACCATTTCCGCACGAGGAGAAAAGCGAATCCAAAGCTGGCGGAGGTTCCGGATATTGTACGGCGATTTGCGCAAGGAGGGATCGTATCATCAGTTCAGGTTTCTGCTTCTCGACATCATTGAAGTCAAAGTAGAAGTAAGCGACGGCGACGTTCTGGCGCTGACTGCAATGATCAAGTATGTCGGCGATTACCGTAGAGCCTAGAACAGTCTTACCACATCCAGGTTTTCCATAGAGCCATAATGCAGTGTCTGAAGCTGACTTCCATTGAATGAAGCGTTGGCTTTCAAGGAGCCAGGCACCAGTCCCTGGGTGGTGTGATTTCACGGCACGGTTATGGTTGATGGATGGGTCTGGAGCGTGGAGCCAGTTGCGGATTTGTGATGAGAGGTTGTCATTAACAAGCCGAGACGTATTGGCTTTAATGGCTTTTGACAGACCACTATAAGCACTTGATTAGTGGAATTCACAATGGCTCGCTTATTCATACATATGATCGTTCTGTAAAGCCATACTGAACAGAGTCTTGTAGCGTTCGATTCTAGTCAGGATGTCTTTCACCTCTTCTTTCTTGAATGGCCAGACAATCGATTGACCTATTTTCTTCAATCCTTGCGATCGTTTCAATTTCTTCTCGAGGCGCTCCAAGATTGATCGAAACTGGTCGAGAGGTCCTTCTGGTCCGGTAAGAGATTTCAAAGTCGATAGACATTGATCGTCTGGGCCAGACTGCTCCGCGTGTCCCTTCAAAAAGAAGAGGGTAGTTTGGATACCAGAAATTTCCGAATAGATACTATCTCGATCCTGGGAGGCACCCTTTAAACTCCCCACGTACTGAAGGACCGTGGTTGTAAGCTGCCAGACGGCAATAATACTCGCTGTTGCGCTTAGACCGTCCATAATCTTAACGGCAAGGATATCTCGGAGTTTGAAGCTATGCAATCCTTTTGCATGGATCAATAAATGGTTCGATTACGTGGACAGAGTTGTGCGTCTAGCAAGTCTCACTATGTGATAATGAACTGTGGATCCCCTGAATCTTAAGGACCACAGGAAAGTCAGCGATCGAGAGATTGCAGCCACTACGGATTACGGAGTAAGAAAAGCGCCTCGCGAGCAGTCGCAGGCAATGCCAGCGCATCATTTCATGCGTGGCTGCCTGATTTCATGCATTAGTTCTCACTCCTTTAAGGCTGAAGGCGCAATTTCAGCACCAACGTTACATTGCCCACTTTCCATCATTCGCACCTCACGCCTTTCCATCCTAAAGTGGCTGTCACACCCGTCCCCGACCGTCTGTCTCTGGCTGGAGAGGGCGTCCCGTAATCCCGTCATTATTCATCGCACTTATCTGGGGCTCCTCCAGCTAAGAAGCACCGTCAATCTTCACCAGAGCACGTTAGCCCAGCTTCGCCCTCCCTAGCCTGTCCTTCGTCGCTAATAGAGCCAAGTCTCTAGATTTTTGCGTGGCTGCAGTGGCCTCGGCGTATGCGCCTCTAAGGCTTTATATAAATTTAAATATATTAAGGGTCCGGCTACACGTACACCCTTTTTTTTCTGCATGTACACCGTCAATTTGTCTGCATGTACACCGTCGATTTGTCTGCATATACACCCTTTTTTTGCGGGTATATTAAGTGATTCGCGTAGTATTTCTTAGTATAGCGGGAGAACTTGGGAGCGTTTTGCAATGCATTAAAGGATCTTTACTCAGAATTTACGCATATTACTACGTATGCTACCACGGCAACAATAAGTACATTAACTAGGTTATATAAGTAATTCCGGAGGTAATAAGTAAATAAATAATACGCCGAGGACCGCGATGAGAGTAAAAGCGGGCATTGGGCGTTTCTCTAGGTATAGGGAGGCCTTGCTTAACCCTTAAGTTCTCCGCTTAAATCACGGTGTTTTTGGGCCTATTGCGGTAGGGGTATACGGGTATTGGGCGTCGCATCATAGTAAAGGGCTTGCTAAAGGGCTGTTAAAGGGCTTAGTAAAGGGTTGCTGAAGGGTAAGGGTGAGGGTAAGGGTCCATGATGGTATCTCCTGTTGTACTAAGAAGTACGGCCGGTATGTCTATATGTCCGCGCACAAGATCGTCCGCTATACCCTATCAGGAAGGGTGTAGATGCAGATATTTTGACGGTGTATATGCAGACAAAGTGACGGTGTATATGCAGACAAAGAGGGTGTACGTGTAGCCAGACCCTATATTAAAGGTGAGCGTTAAACCATGGCTCAATCCTCTCCCAAGTACGAATCTGATATAATATTGGATAGTCCTCGCAACAGTTCGAGCCTAAGTGGTAATTGCAGTGATGAAGAGAGCCTTAAGGAGTCGGGGGAAATACGTAAGTAACAGGCGGACGTAGACAGAAAGTATATTCTTATTGGATTAGAATTAAGGATAAAATGTATACCATCGGTTGCTCCTCTTATCGCATCTACCCCGAGCGTTAAGGTACCTTATATTACTTCATTTCTCTAGCATAGGGATATCCGCTTTTATCGTTTATTATCCGGGAGAATGCCTTGCGAGTAAGCAACGCCTTTCGTAAGGGTAAGGCTGTAAAGCTGCCCAGGTTGCTGGGGTTCGGCTGTATAGCAAGAGACAAAGTAAAAACAGAGCACAGCAACCGGAGACATATACGCTGTGGAGATCCATTCATTCCCCGCCCTCCTCATCGCTGCCCATTTCCACCTCGCTCGCACGGGTGTCTACCTCGTCTGAGATGGCCAGTCGCTTGTTCTTGGATCCGGTCTTGGCAAGGCGCTGGTAATACCATTGCGTATAGCTTGGAACGACGGCCCAAATCCTTGCATGCTCCTCCAAGCGTTCTCCAGCACCCCACTGACAGATGTTGTGCAGGACGCGCCGAGCCTCGGTGAGCGCCCGCTCCTCATCTTCGACCGATTGCGAGAAGACTGAGTTCATGTGATAGAGAGAATCACGAATGCCGTCCGGGAGACCGACTTCTTCATGCCAGTGAACATAGAATGTCACCAGCTCGGGCGTGACGGTCATGGAAAAGACGATGGTCTGGAGATCAGCATTGGCCGTTGTCTTGTGAGTAGTAGTCTGTCGCGGCGTCTGAGGTGCTGGACCAGCGAAACTGTCGCCTGAGATTCCCATTCCCGCTGGGGTAGCCGGTGAAGGGGAAATGGCGGATTGAGAGGGGGATTGAGGGGCGGCCTGCGCCGCCAGTTGGGTGCTTGTCGAGTCCCATTGGAAGTCGAGGACCTGGCAGACCATGCGAGCGGCATGGACCAGTGTCGCACCGCCTCGTCGTGCTTGATTCTGAGCTTCGGCGGCCGAACCGCGGTCTGGTTTGCCTTCCATGATCAGGAAGGGATGGAACATCTCTCGGGAGATGGTCAAAAGCTTGTAGAGGAAGCTAGGAATCTGGCCCTTGGATTCGATGGGTAGCTTGTGGGGCATGATTCCCAACGCGCGGTCTGGCCTGGCATTTTTCATGCCTTCCTGTTTCTTCAAAACCTGCTGCATTTTCTTCTCGAATCCTTTATTGACATATCGATGAGGAAGCATAGTGCATCGCAGTTCCGTATCTGGATGAGACGCAGCATCGAAGAGATTAGCAGCCGTTCTCTATACCTGCTTAAAGGGGATGTGTATGTAGGAGCAACGAGACTCACCCCAGGCAACCGCGATACCTGTGTCCAGCATGTGGTCCTTGTAAACCGCCGCTTTCTTCCCATCATCTGTCTTGACCCACTCGAAGAGCCCGTCCTTGAGGACGATCTGCCAGAAGTGGCCCAGGAAAGAGGCCTCACCCGCATGACCGTATGTGTCCAGCATGAGTCGGAACTTCTTCTCTGACGCCGGCTCGGGGGATTTGGCCGCCTCGGCATTGATGATCGCCTGGACCTTGGCCCTCAATTCGGGATAGCGCCGATAGGCCTCGCGATCCTGGAACTTCAACCCGTGAGCCTCCATTGACCGGCCGATGGTGCGTGGATCTTGAGGTAGGCTGGCGTCGCCATAGTCGGGGAAAGCGGTCTCATCTTTGAAATTGTTGGGAGTCGGAGCCGATGTGAGATCCTTGCCATCCTTGCTCTTGTCCTTTGAGGCGGATGAAGCCGATGCGCATGCCTTGCTCTTGTCTTTTGGCCGTTTGGGGGCTGGAGCAGATGAAGGTGATTGACTTGGTGTGGGACCCTGCCTCTTGCTGGGCGTACCGGCTTGACTCATCCTCTCATGCCTCTGTAGATTCTCGCGTGTGAGGGGTAGGGAGCCGGAGCCGGTAGAGGATGCTACAAGTGTTGCGCTTGCGCTGAGCTTGTTGGGAGGTCGAGGTGAGAGTCGTGGTGAGAGGTCAGGGATGGCGTCAATCTCAGCTGGCTGTGGCTGCCGATGAAAGTCGCAAGTGTCAGCGGGATGAAAATGAAAATGAAGATTGCACCAGTGAAGCTTTGAGAAGTGTATAGACGTGCGATCAAACGGGGTGGCGAGGCAGCACCTACTTGAAAAGAATGTGAATGACCGTGTGAAGGGCGAGCGCGTTTACTTTTTGGTTGCGGTAAACACTGGCAGTGGTGGTAGTCCAGCTCTTCACCTTCAGTCTGAGCTCGAGACCGCTTCAAGTTCGATCCCATCACATCAGTCACATCACATTATCGTTCTTGGAGTCGCAAAAAGCTACAACGATTCATATGACCTGCGATGGTAACCCTCAATGGTGACCATCAATGGTGACCAACTAGGGGCAGCGGAAGGTAGAAGGGTTTTGCGTCAACAGCCGAGTCTTGCCGCTCCGAATGACTCAGCCTAATGCCCCCAGCCAGCCAGCCTAGACCCGGCCCTAAGTGCTAAGCCGAAATTATAGGTACTGTATTTGCTAGTGTCTGGGCCCCTGCCCCCAAAGGTAGATTTCCGTCCTGCAGATAGATTCTTCATGCATCATCCATCCTACCACTAAGACGTGCATTGCGTACTCTGCTTTTCGGCGACCACGATGCGAGCAATGGTGCCTTGGATGTGATCATCATCATTTCCTGGACTGGTGGTTTGTTGGCTACAGTCACCTTTTTGGGTACAGTACCCCGCGCCACTCAACGGATCCCAGGAGCCATCACCCACATCACCAATCACCCCTTGCTATCAATGCAGATCGATCATTATTGTCACCAATCACCCCTTGCGATCAAAGCGGATCGATCACCTTCATCAGCAAAGATCTCCTTAGCTACTGTAGCAAGAAAGAGCACTATCCAGCTCAGCAACCTTATCACCAAAGCACCTGATTGCTCTCATTTCTCCGTTTGCTAGCAGCAGGTCGACCTTCAATCACCATCAGCGATCTCTGCTATCGAAGCAGGCACCTACCATTAGAGCACCCTTACTACGAACACCTCAAAAGTACTTTTACCGCGTTACCTGTGCCAACCAAAGGAAATCTCCCTGGAAAGTGGAAAGATCAACAAACCATCCGCAGCTTCCAGGCTTCGATAGCAAGTTCAACCTGGCAGGAAAACCCAAGCCAAGGAAAAGACGCACTCTCAACCCACCTCCGGACTTTCTCTTCAAATCTCCAAAGACTCCTCATTCATCTGTTATCAAGGAAGCCAGCACATCCCCAGCTTCACCAAACCCTGCTTCACCTACAGATTCCACAGCTTCAACAGTATCACCAAAGGGTATGCCTATCATAACGGCACCTTTCAGAGCTGATTTCCGCATCTGCGGCTCATTCAATGGCAAAGATATGCCCGCAGCCAAATGGCTGAAGAAACTGGCTTGGGATTTAGAAGGATATGCCGCAGCTGACGATGGACGTATACCACCTCACCGCTGGATTCAAGCTTTCGGTCCTCTACTTAAGCGGATACCTATAGTTGTTTTCAAGAGATCCTGAAGAAGAGCTTATTAAATTAAATATCACTTTAGTTAAGGCACTTTTATGTAAAGCGATTCCCTGCCAAATTTATGGAGATCTTTAAAGTATCCTTTATTACTGAGTTAAGCGATCTTAAACAAGGAGAGGAATTTTTACTTAATATTATAAACGAGTGCTTAATATCTTAAAGCGTATTAAAACCAAAGACCGAGCTATTACGGTAATCCTTAGTGTTTTGGAGGAGGTTATCTTAAATTACGTTATAGATATATTTATTATAGGACTTTTTAACCCTATAGTCCGCTATAAGGTTATTAATAACCTTACTTTAACGTAATCTTTTACTTAAAGGCCTTTATACCTCAATTAATAAAGTAAAACGTATTAAAATCGAAATAAAGAAACTATTCGAAGAGGAGTTTAATATTAAGGAGCTCAATTTCTATAGAGATATAATTCACTTATAAATTAATAAGTCTTTTTTGAATATTATATTTAAATAATAGAAAAATAATATTATAGCTTATAATTCCAATTTTAGTCCTTAAATACTTATATATTTGTTTTATAAGGATCCACACAAGATATCCAAGGAAACACCCTATTTATATACGGAGAAATAAATATATATTCCCAGTTATTAACCGGACCTTACCTTTCTTATGTTCTTAAATTAAACTTAAATTTAAGGAACAATTAACTTACTAAATTTAAACGACTCTAACCTTAAATAAAGAATTTACTTAATAACTTCTTATTTAAGATTTAATTTATTAAGTGAATATAGCCTTATAGCGTAACTACTTATAAGAAAATTAGACTACTTAATATATATCTTAATAATAAAATAAATAGTATATAAAGAATCTATTTCTAAAGCATAAATTAACTGAAAAGGCCTATACGGCCAAATTATTATTAAATTCCCTACAATCTATAAAACGAAAAAAACCGCAATTTATTCCTCCTTAATTATATATATATATTAATTAATTAATTAATTTATATCTAAGTTTAGTTAAGCTAATTTCAGCGTTTTATATTGTTAATAACTTAATTACCGTATTTACTCTGGCGTAAGAATAAAACTTAATTTACTCTTTTAATCTTATTACATTTAAGGGGAAAAAAAAACCCGTAATTAAATTAACTTTAATCCCAGCTAGCGGAGCGTCCCCGGCTCGACAGCAAGGAATAGATCAACCGTTTCGTAAAACGGGTAATAAAGGCTTTAAATGAAGTGGTTAACGTTATAGTCTTAATAATAAAGCCGTCTTAAAGAGTTAAAACCTATTAAAACGAAGAGTATATAAAGGTGACTATAAAGGTAAAAGCGCTTATAAAATAAACTATTAAATATAAAAACCGGGAAACACTTTAATAGTTAAAGGAAGCTTAAAAAAAAAAAGGAAAGAATTATCCGGAAGATTAAATAAATATATTTCCGGGTGTTAGACTGACTCCGCTGGCGGCACGCCGGCGGGACTAGTAAAGGTGGGTGTAGAAGATGTGACGTTACGGTCTGGATACTTAGGTATTACTTTAATAAGTAAATTAATAATAAGACTAATTCTTAAGGAACTTAGAAAGAACTGGGGCATAATTTTTACTTAAGGTAAAGGTAATAACTACCCCGCTTTACGCCTGTTAAGCTACGGCTCATGAATGACGTATACCAAGGCCCTTTATTAAGGCCCTTTATTAAGGCCCTTTATTAAGGCTTAACGGTTTACCTTAACGTAGCAGTATAATATATTATTATAACGCCGGCGCAAAGATAACATTAACTATTAATAATTATCTCCCTTTTTATACGCTAATTTTTAGGGTATAAAGAGATATATTTAAGAAGCTAACGTAAAGCCGGTTAAGTATAAGATTTATTAAAAACCTATTATTAAACCTAATAAGAAAAAGGTAAAAGGAAAAGAGTCCTTAAATATATACGTAAGTATAATAATATTTATCCGATAATAATATAATAAGGGTATTTTATATTAATAAATAGTTAATATAACTTATAAAGCTTATTAAAAATCTTTTTATAAAATTTAATAAGAAAAAATAAGTAAGAAAAGAATTTTTATAATATTAATTAATAATTATTTAAGGCTTTATTATTAATTTATTATACTATAATAAAAGTAAACATTATCGTAAAAACGGTACGCGATTATAATAAGGCCTTTATTTTATTTTAAACTTTTTCTTTTTTTTTCTTTAATAATTTTAATCGCTTTTATAAATATAATATATTAAGGGTTTATATAAGTATTTATAAGTTAATATACGTATAGTTATATACCTTCACTATTTATATTATTATTATAATAAGTAATATTAACGTTATTTAAGCGTTTTATTTACGTTAATAATCCGTTTATTTCGTTTATTAATATTATATATAAATTAATCGATCTTAAGTAATATAATTTACGTTAACGCGTTATTAACGTAAACATAAATATAATATTAATAATAAATATAATAACGCTTTATTCTATTTGCTTTTTATAAAGTAAATTACGCTATATATATAACCCGTTATTTTACTCGTAATATTACCGTAAACGATACCCTTCTTATTACTTTCCCGTAAGCTTCCTTACACCGTTAAACTACCATTATTTTAATATATATATAGTTCCCGGATTAATTATAATCCCGGGTAACTTAATAAATACGTAAATATCCTTTAATCGGTATACAATCTATTAAAGCGTAAGCTTAATACGTATAAAAGCGTAATAAAATCCTTTAGGATTTTAAAGTTTTCTGGTTAAATATTAGCTAAATATTAATTACCGCCGGTTAAATAGAATATATATTCCGTTAAGTTATTTTAAAAGTTAGAAAAAAAGGTATTAATTTTTTAAATTAAGAAAGAGGCGCTTATCACCTATATTAAGGTAACGGAAAAAGAAATTATCCGGTTTAGAAAGTAAGTAAATAAATTATAATATAATAATAAAATAATAACGTTAACGTTTAATAGTTAAATCGGCTTAATATAAAAGGTCCGGGCCCTTTATAAGAGTTAATTCCGTCGGGGAGTTATTCCTTATTTCCTAACCCTATATCCGGAATAAAGAAATAAAACCTTAAACTTATAATATCCGGTAACTTAAGAAATAAAAAGGAGGAGGAAAATACGGGCTTTAACCTATTTAAAAAAGAGAAAAAGGAGGTTATACCCTTTTTAATGGTACCGTTAAGGGGTCGGCTTTAACTTCTAAGAGTAATACCTTAAAATCGAATTAAAAAGTTTCTCCGATGAATAATATTAAAAAGGTATTTTTAATTAAAAGTTAAAGGAAGAAGAAGGCGGTATAATACCCTTATATCCAATTTAAATACCGTTAACTTATATATAAAAGAAGGCGAGGAAAAAAAAAGGTAATCCGCGTTAACGCGGAATTATAAATTATTCTTTTATTTTTATACGTTAATATTACTGGAGTTCAGCGTTAAGCGTTAAAGTTAATAATATTAAATATTAAGCGTTAAGCGCTTATAATTTATATGTTGCTGGAAGCAATATAACGGATAATATTATTAAAATTACCGGAGCGTTAACGCAACCCCAGTAAATATACCTATTGATCTCTTATTACCTTAATAACTTTATTTATTCGATATTTTTAACTTAATAACGCATTAAGCGCTTATAATTTAGCGTTTACGCTTTTTTATTTTTGGTATTATCGCGGCTATTATTAAAGTTACTTTTATTAATTATAATATTATAATAAAGATAATCGCTTCCGCTACGCCAGCTTATCCGTACGCGTAATATCCGTAATAAGTAAAATTATTAATTAAAGTTTAGACTCCAGTAATCTTACGGAAGGATAACGTATAAGGGTTAAATAATTATAATATTAATTATATATATAGTTATTAACCATATATATAATTTCCGCCGTCATAATATTATAACCTTATTTACGTCTCCTTTTACTTTATATTATTTTATCATATTATTCCCGTAATTCTTAAGAATATTTTAAGTCCGTTTCCGGCACTTATTAATTATATTTAAGGCTTTAATTAACTTATTTAACCTAATATTAAACGCTTTTTTTTTACTTTTAACTTTATTAATAATTTCTTTAATTATTTATTCCTTTTTATTATTAATTAATTTAAATATTTATATTATAACCTCCGTTATTTAATCGTTAACATAAATATAATAAAACTTTAAAAGAGAAATATAAATAATAGGGTAAATTTAATAAGTAATAAGGAAGAATAGGTAATATGCTTACGTTCCAATTTTATTACTGATTTTAAAGGGTCCTATAAAACGAAGCGTAAGCTTTTTATTTAATTACTTTAACTTAAGGTTTTTAATATTTAATATTATTAAATTATTGATATTATATAATTTTAACTTATATTTCTTATTATACGTTTTTTAAGTTAATTTAATAATACGGTATTATCGGTCCGTTAATATTAATTATATTTTATATAATATTTTAACCTTATTTTTTATTATAAATATTTCCTCTTTTATAGGTTTATCCTTAAATTTAAAATAAATATCTAGATTATAATTATATATTATTATAAAAAGGTTATAGCTTAAAGTTAAGTATTCTAAGTTTATATAAATAAATTCGGTTAAGGGGAATAACTTTATTTAATTCATTTATTTAAAGCTAATAAAGGTCCTTAAATATTATTTAAAGCCTTAATTTTAACGTTCTATTTAATTATTTATTTACGGATAGAAAGCGGTATTTAATTTACGTTTTATCTTTACGTAATAATATACTAAACCCCAGAATTTATTAATAAATAAAAACCTTTAATTAATTACGATTTTAATTAACGTATTATAACGTAATACGATTTTTTTAAAGAAAAAGTCCGTTAACGTAATAGTATCGATTTATTTTATAACGGGGAAATATCTATATATTTTTATATATTTATTTATAATTATTAAAATTAAATTATAGATACTATTTTTAACCTTACTTATAAATAAGCCGGTAATAAAATCTATATTAAGTTCTTTCTAGGGTACGGCCGGTTAAGGGAGTAAAGTAAGCTTACCGTAAGGACGGTAATACGGTACCTTAATCCTTTAATAAATATCGTACGTTTTAATATAATTATTAACTTAAGCCTTTAAACCGTCTTAATAATATTTACGGGTTAAGAGCTTATAAGTTTTTTCGGCTTTAAAGTGGCCCGTTAACGGGTTATTATAATATTTATTAATCAGCTTTTTTTAACCGTTTTATCCGGGGGATATATATATAGCCTTTATAGGTAATAAAATTATTAAGATTAAGTTTTTAAGTATTATTACGACCTTAATGAGAATACGTTAATATTACGCTATTATCCTTAATCTTATATATAAACGTATTATTAACTTATAAATCCTTAATAAGTAACTTAATTAGCCTGGATTCTTTATAAGGCTTTTTAAATAATTATTAAATTTCTTTTTACGGAATAATAATTTAAATACCTTTTAAAGTGAATAATAATTAATAATTAATAACCGCTATCCGCCGGCGTTCCGTTAATTTATCGGATTAAAGTACGAGCTTATTCTATAAAGTAAATAATAAAATAATATTAAAAGGTAAGATTCCTTTATAGTTTAAACGTTTTAATAAAGGATTAATAAAGTTTATTTTACCTTAATAATAAAATACTTTAAAGTTATAATTAATAAGTTTTAAGGCTTATTTAACTTAACGCGGGCTTAATATTAATTATTTTATAAACCTTTAAAGGTTATTATAATTTATCTATATTTAAATAGCTTTAAGGCTCCCTTTTAAATAATATTATTATTATTTAAACGCTATAACGATAATAAGGAGTATTTAATTATACGTTTTATAATTCTATTTAATAAAGGTTATTTTTCTGGATTAATACGTAATTAAGCGTTAATAACCCTTCTTAAATTACTAAAATAAAATACCTATAATAATAAAGTTAAATATATTAGTCTTTACTTATATCCCCCGTTCTAAGTTAAAATAACGGAATAATAACGCGTTAATAAATATTTTATAGAGCCGGCAGAACGTTATATTAACCGTATTATTCTACTTTAATAAACTAGCCTTTTTCCCTTCCTTATTGCCCTTAAATAGACTAATTAAAAACTTAATTATCCTTAAATATTTATAAATAAAATAATAATAAAAATTTATAAAGCTTAAAAAGACCTATATTTCTTAATAAGTTTTCAGGGTAAGCTAGTCCTTAATAGTTTAAATACGTTCCTAGTCTATTTAAATCTTTTTAATAAAAATAATAAATCTTAAGAACTTTACTTAAGTAATATTAAATTAATATTTCTTAAGGTTAATATAAAGTTAGAATTAATAAAGTTATTTAAGGACTTATTAAATATAATATTAATAATCCGCCGGATTCTTATTAAATATTAAAATATTATTTAAATAGACTATATAAGTTATATTAATAAGGTTAATAAAAGTATAATTAATATAAGCTTAAAAGGTCGCCGGGGCGTTAATTAACTTAAACGGTATAACGAAATACTTAAAGTAATTATAACGTATATAGAACGCCATCTTTTACTTATTACCGGACTTAATCCGTAACCAATAATAAATATCCTTAAAGTTTAACTTAATAAACCGTTTAAAGTTATTTAACCGGTTAAGGGTTTTAATAATTAAAAATAATAAGTATTAATTTTTAACTATAACCATATTTAATCCACAATAATCGATATAAAGACGAAAATTACTATTTTTCTTAAGCATAAAAAGGATCGGAGCGTTTACGGGTAATGTTAAATAATAAATTTAACCCCGGATTATAATATCCTTAAGATATCGCCGGAGTTCTATTAACTTTACTTAAGATAAATTATATAAAGGATTATATAATAACTTTTTATTATTTAAGTTAATAATATAATCCTTTTATTTTAATTTAAATAAAGTATTAACTATATTATTAAAAAAGATATTTATATACTCGCTTAATTCCCTTGGGACGCTCCGGTTAATAAAGTTTTTTATAATATTTATACGCGTTAAATTACTTTAAAAGATTTACGGTATTTTTAAGCGCTTTATTATTACGTTAACGTAAATAATTATAAAGATTTTATTAATTTCCGTTAAACTTTAATTAAAGTTATAAACGTTATTAATCTATAACTTATAAAAATTAATTTTAAAACGTTATTTATCCGCCGCCGGATCGATCATTATTTATAAGGCGTATAAGGCTAATAAATTAAGGATTACGTCTGGACCTTCTTAATTAATAACGTAAAAGAATATCTTATATTACTTTTATTATCCTTAATTATTAATCAGATAATACTATAATTAATAAATATTATAATAAAAGATCTACTTATTATTAAGAAAAACCGTTTACGGTAAAACGGCGGGGATTAACTATAAGTCTTATTAAACCGTATATACTTATAAAATTAAATTTATTTAAGTTTTAATATTAATTAATATACTTAATAATTAAGGATTATCTTAAAAACTTATTTAGCCCTTAATAATAAAAGTTAAATATATTTTTAATTATTTCTTTATTAATTCCGATTTTAAAACGTTGCCGGAGCTTTATCGTTTTTTAATATATTATCCTTTTTACGGGATTTTACGTTTATTATTAAGACCTTATTTTATAAAATAATAAAGTAATTAGATATATAATAGTCCTTTCCGTAATATATATAATATTTAACGTTTTTATTTACTTTAAAAGCGGCGTTAAAATTTTTAAATATAGTTTTACGCTTTTAACCGCGAGAATTAATTTTAATAAAAATACGTATTGGCTTCGAGCCGTTAGAATTAAATTTAAATACCCTATTTTTAAGGGATTTACCTTTATTAACTTTTTAATTACCATTAATAATACGCTTTAGGTTATTTTCCTATATAATCGTTATTATTACGATATCGTCCCGGGTTTTTAATACCTTATTAATTATAAAGATTTTAATTTTAAGTTCCGATAAAAGTTTTATAAAGAATATATAAATATAAAACTTATTTAATAATAATAATAAGTCCTTTTTTATAATCTTTAAAGTATTACGGAATTACGTTATTTTTTAATTAAAGTATTACTTAATATTTTTAAACCGCTTATAATAAATAAGCCAGCGGTTTTCTGGATTAATTATTAAGTTTAAAAGCTTATCCTTAAGCTTTTAATAACTTATTTTATTAATTTCCTCGTCTGGTGGATTAAAAATTTTGCGAAAAATAGACTTTAAATAAAAAACTACCTTTTTTTTCTCGGTAAAGAAGTATTTAAAATAAAGTATAAATTATCTTTTTAAGTTAATAAATTACGTTTAATATTTACCCTTAAACTTATTTTAATATAACTTAAGCTTTTCCGGATAAAAGGACTTATTCTTACGGGGTAAAATAAAGGCCATTAACAGTACGCCGTTAATATAAAAGTTTATAGTAAAGTTAATATAAAGGAGAGTCCCGGAACGCGAACCCTTATATTACGTATTAACGCGGCTAAATATATACTTTTAATAAGTACGGTTTTTAACTTTAAGCCGGTTAACTTTAAACTATAGTTCTAAGAGTTAAACTTATTAAGTCGTAATATTATAATAGTACTCTACCGCTTTAATTTACTTAACTATAATAAAAAGGTTCTTAACCGAAAAGTAAATATCGCCTTCTTATTTTAAGGTTTATTAAGTTAATCGAGTATTTATTATAACGGTAACGTTAGGCCTTCTCCTTAATAAAAAAGAAGAATTAAAATATTAAACTAACTCCGTTAACGGTACGCCGGCGGGACTAATAAAGGTAAGTATAGAAGACGTAACGTTACGGTCTGGATACTTGGGTACCACTTTAATAAGTAGATTAATAATAAAACTAATTCTTAAGGAACTTAGAAAGAATTAAGGTATAACCTTTACTTAAGGTAAAGGTAATAACTACCCCGCTTTACGCCTATTAAGCTACGGCTTATGAATAACGCATATTAAGGCCCTTTATTAAGGCCCTTTACCAAGGCCCTTTATTAAGGCCTAACGGCCTACCTTGGCGCAGCAGTATGGCGCACCACTGTGGCGCCGGCGCAGAGATGGCGCTAGCTGCTAACACCGGGCTATAATATATAACTTAACGGTTTCCCCTTATAATATTTAAAAATTAATAAAATACAGTAAAGAATAAAATAAGAAATTTAAACTTATTTTTAAGTTTTTACCCTTAAAAAGATTAAATGGTATAATAATAAATACCTTTAACGGTAAAATTAAAACTCTTAAAAGGCGTTTTTTCCTCCGTTACCGGAAGTTAACTTAATAAATATTGACGGTACGATATATTTTAAATTAATAATAATAAATAAAATAATAACTTAAAAGATAATAATTAAAACGATTAATAAACTGAAGAAGGATAAAGTCCCCGGATTTAACGGTATATTAAATAGGTTCTTATCTATAATAACGTTATTATTCGGAAAGGTCTTTATTTACTTATTTTAAGCCTATTTTAATATAAAATATTACCCTTATAAATTTAAGGAGGTTAAAACGATTATCCTTAAGAAGCTGGTTAAGTTAGATTACTTAAAAGTAAAATCGTATAAACCTATAGTATTCCTTTATACGCTAAAAAAGGCTTTAAAAACGGTAATTATAAAGATTTTAAGTAATTACGTAAAAGGGTATAAATTACTCCTTAACTAATAAATAAGGGTAAGAAGAAAACGGTTAACGGAAATAGCTCTTAAAGGCTTAATTAATAACGTATATACGGTATAAAACTATAGGAAAAAGTACTTATAAGTCTTCTTTCCTTAAATATTATAAGGGTATTTAATAAAATAAATTATTAAAGGTTATTATATAATTTACGGAAAAAAAGGGTTTTATTTTTCTTTATAAATTAAATAGAAAGTTTCTTAAGTAATTAAGTGACGTTAATTAACCTAAAATAGAAAATAAATATAATAAAGTTTATAATAATAAGGATTCCTTAAAAGTTATTTATCTTTTTAATTTTATTTTTATTCTTTAATAACCTACTTATTAAAGACTTAACGAAATTAAAATAAAAAATTTAAATAAAAAACTTTATTAATAATATTTACCTTTTAACTTATAATACGTTTACTTATATAAATTATTTAAAGTTAAAATAAACTTATAAAGTTTACTTACGATAAATAAAGATATATAAGGTTTAATTCGCCTTATATAAGTATAAGTTTATTTATATAATAAAGAGTTTAAAGTTATATAATATAATAATTATAATAAACTTAAATAATATAACGGTAAAACCGGAAATTAATATTAAAATATTTAATTTATAAATTAATAAGAAATTAAATTAAAAGGATTATATAAAAAAGGTTTAAAAGAAGATAATTTTATAGGAAAAGGGTTTTATTTATTTTATAACGTTAATATAAAGAGTTATTTTATAGAAAATTAAAATTATTTATTAAACAATTATAAAACCTATAATAACGTACGTAATAGTTATTTAATACATACTTAAAAATATACTTAAATATAGGAAAAAGCTTATCCGGTAATTATAAAAGGTTTAAAATTAATACTTAAGAATAATAAATAAAGTATATAAAGTAACTCCTATCCCGATATTAGAATCCGAAGTTTTTATATTATTAATAAAGTTAACTTTAAATTAAATAATTACTTAAATAAAGCTTAAAAGGAATATAAACTTAATTATATTAATAGGAAACGAACGTATTTACTAAAATTATAAGAAGCCTTAAATAAAAAAACGTAAAAAAACGGTATTTACCCTTTTTATAGAAGTTAAATTAAAATAAGTTAAAAAAGAAATTAATTTAACTTATGTTTAAAAAATTAATATAAAAGTATATAAACTTTTATTTAAAGTAAAAACGGCGGAAAAAAAGAAGGCCGTAAGGGTAAAATTAACGGTAATTACCTTATAGATTATAGGGAGATAAATAAAGTATTAACGTAAATATAAAGAATTAATCCCTTAAAAGCGATAATACTTAGTGCTAAATAATAATAAAGTTATTAATAAGTATTTCCGGCGTTATAAAATTATAAGGAAAAACGATAATACGTTAATAATTTAACTCCGGATAAATAAGAACGGCTTAATTTATTTCTTTTTTTATTATATATACCGGTAATTAAATTAATATTAACTATAAATATAAATAATAAAAATAAAACGTTATATACGTATTAATCTTTTATTTATTATTTAAGGAACTTAAATTAAAACTAATTAAAAGGGTAAGGATTAACGATTATCGTTAAATATTTATTAATAAAAAAGGTATTAAGGCGGCCGTTAAATTTATAATAATTACGGGCTTATTACCATAGTTCGGTTTAATTAAGGAAATAAAAAAAGTAATTAAAGATTTAATTAAGAAACCTCGCCGCTAACTTAAGGGTAAAAAGCAACGGTAAGAAAATTATACTTAATAGGGGGTTAAAAAGGCTATAAATACCGGGGCGGCGTAAAAAACGATATTATATTGGTCGGTAAAATTATATAAATAAAGTAATAATAATATACGTATTAATAAAAATATTTAATAATATAATTGGAATTCTGAAATTTTAACATTAAATAGACCTATAAGGTAACGGAAAAGTAATAAATTTAAAGGTAATCCTTAAGTAAATTCAGTCGTAATATTATAAGTTTTCTTAGAAAAGGTATATAAATAAATTCTTATTCTTTAAACGGCCGTAAATATTCTTAGCCCTTAAAACGTAAATAAAAGCTAAGTAAATATCGGTTTTTATTTTTAACATTATAGATATTAGGTTTTTTACGGTTATTAATAAGGTTAAATAGCCGAGTATTAAGGAACGCCGGAATTAACTTAGCTAAATCCGTAGTATAAATCAATCAATCAACCAATCAAATTAACTTTAAATTATTTTAATATACGTTAATACGATTTAAATAAAAATTTTACTTTATAATTAATTATTATAATATTATATTTAAGGTTCATTTTACTTTTAATTATTAGTAGCCTTAATTTACTATCTTTAACGCGAAATTTATTATTAGAATAACGTTATTCTTAAGTACGGAAAGCCTATAAAGCTTGATTAAGGGATAAGTTTAATTACGGATCTATTCCTCTTAATAGTAATGAAGTAACGTAGTTACGTTACCTTTTTATTTATATTACGTCTTTAAACTTTTTTTTATAATTAATTTAATTACAAAAATAAAAGAAGTTAATTACTTTTAACGTTAAAATCCCGTAACCCTTTTCTATTGGCCTTAAGATAATAATTAAACTTAAATAAGTTAATTATTTAATATCGGTAAATTATTAATTTTTATTACTATTTTCTTTATAGTAATTACGTAACTTACCGGATAAAGTTTAAAGGCTCTTAATGAAAGTCGTCCCCCACCCTTGAAAAGTAAAATACCCCGAATATATTTATTTTTTACTTATTATTTACGGGAATTGAAATAATATTCATTAAAAAAACATGGAATTATAATTATATTTAAATACTAACTATAAAAAGATTGATTGATTGATTGATTTATACTACGGATCTAGCTAAGCTAATTCCGGCGTTCCTAACACTCGGCCATTTGGCCTTACTGGTAACCGCAAAAACCCGACATCCATAACGTCAGGAATAAAAACCGGTGTCCACCCAGCCTCCACTCACGTCCCAAGGGCTGAGAGCATCCACGGCCGTCCAGAGAGTGGGAATCCATTCGTACGCCTTTTCCAAGAAAACCCATAACACCACGACCGAATCCACCCAAGGGTTGCCCCTGGACCTGTTGCTCTTCCGTCACCCCACGGGTCTGTCCAGTGAACTATAAAAAGAAGTATTAAAATAATTATTAAAGTTATAATAAGTATCTTTTTAAAATAAAAAAAGCTAAAAGTCAAATATCTTAAATTTAAAAAATAATATTTTATTATCCCTTATAATTTCCTATTATAAGTTCTTTATTTATATTTTTATAAAAAAATTAAATTAAGGTTAATAATACCGTTATTATATATGATTAACGGAATATTACCGTTAAGTCGTATTATTCTAATATTAATTATTTAAAAGTTTCTTTTAACCACTTTATTATTACATTAAAATAATTGTATAAAGTATTATATATATACTTTTTTATGTCCGTTATAGTTTATGTAATTTAACGCTCCCCTTTTATTTCAAGTAGGTTATAATAATTATAAGAATATATAACTTTCGGTTAAAGTTATTACTTTGATAACTTTAAGCTTAAAAGTAAACGTTTTCGTTCTACGGAATATTAATATTTTTTTCACTTTTTCTTTTTCTCTTTTTATCCCTTTAAATCCTCTGTTAATTCTTTTTAAATTATTGAAAAGGTATTTTTTTTCGATTTATTTCCGTTTTTCTTTCTTTCTATTTATGATATTTACCCTCTTTTTATTGAATTTAAGATTTTAAAGATTTTAAAGATTTTTAAGACTTAAAATTTTTCCTTCTTTTCCCCCTTATTTCTTCTAGTTCTTTTGTATTCCCGCCTTTAATTTCTTAATATAATATCTTATTGAATCGCTATTTCTATACTATTTATAACCTTTTATGAAAAAAAAATTTCTCCTACTTTATCGCCCCTTAGCTTATAAATAAAAATCTATTAATTATTTATATTGTTTTGATTTCTGTTCAGATTTACTTATTGATTTTTTACATTTTCTTTCCATTTCTATATATCTTTTAAACTTTTTCTATACTTCTAGATATTTTTATTTCAATATTATTTGAATTTTATTTAAATTGTATTTGAATTATATTTGAATTGTATTTGAATTATATTTGAATTGTATTTGAATTATATTTGAATTGTATTTGAATTGTATTTGAATTATATTTGAATTATATTTGAATTGTATTTGTATTGTATTTGAATTTTATTTGAATTTTATCTGAACTTTATCTGAATTTCTTTTGAATTTTTTCTATTTTTTTTTTTTTAATTGTGTTTTTCTTAAGATCATATTATAATTAATATATTTAATCGTATTATTTATTGTTTTTTATTATTACCTTTTTATTTCTATTATTACTTTCTTTAAATCGCTTTATCTTATATTATATTCTATCTTAGGCGGCTGCTTGGTATACAATAAGTATAGGCTTATTATAATAGTTTAACGTTATAGCCGAAATAGAGGATATTATCCAGGTTATAAAGGTTAAGCCGAAATGCCGTTACCCTAGAAGTAATAAAGGTAAAAATAACCGAGGGATTTACCTTTTATAGAATCTGGGAAAAAAGCATCTTTATATAAACGGCGGCCTTAACTGGATATAATAAGAAATTAAGGAATTACGACCTAAAATAACGGTCGAAAGATTAAATACGTTGAATAAAAATCTAAACGGAGGAAAGAACTAAATAGAGACAATAACGGTTATTATAATATAAATAATCGACGGATAAAAACATTTATAAAAAGTACTCGTTAAGCTACAGGTAAAAGCAGGGTATAAACTTATTTTCCTTAAAAATAGGTTTTATAATACTTAATAAACGCAGGAATAAAAATACTTATAGAATATTAACTTAGCCTAGCTAAGTTAACAACATAAAAATAAATATAATATAAAATGTTTTTATTTTATAACAATTAATTTATTGAATTATTTTTAAAAAAGGTTTTAGGTTTTAATATTATTATCGTTCTTACCGTTATTCTTTTTCGTTTACATTAATATATATTTATATTTAAGGGACTTAGTAAAGGTAAAATAAATATAACTGAATTTCAATTATAAAATCTATAGTATAATATATATCCATATAAGTGTATGGAGGGCATACGCTAGGCTCGATTAAGCCTAGCTTATTAACTAGGCTCTTGGCTATTAACATCATAGCCCTTATACCGTTATATTATATAATTAATCATAATTATATAAAAAGTATATTTATTTTAATTAATAAAAAATTTTAAATTATAATAAAAAAGCTTTTAAGACGATATATTATAAAAGAAAGTTTGATTATAAGTTTTATAAAGAATGATTCTTATATTAACCGTAAAACGTATATAATTAACGTTCTTTATTATACTTATTTTGTTAAAAAGTAAAAGGTCAAGTATTAAATCCTATAGAAATATTTATATAATTAAATTAATTAAATAAATAAATAATTAAAAATAAATATAGTTTATAATTTCACTTATTATATACGGAAGTAAATTATAAATAACTTTTAAAATTATTTTTACTTCTATATATATAATTTTTTTCAATTAATTTTTTGTTTCTTTAAATAAAAATATTCGGGCTTTTACTTTAAGTATAATATTTAACTTTTAATATATATAATATTTTTTATAATTTATTAATTTTAAAGTATTTAGAAAGTTTATAATAAGTTAAACCCTTATCCTTTAAATTATAAGCTTGTCGTATAATACGGTATATTATTAGTTTGAATATTACCTTTTTTATAATTTAAATATTTCTATATTTAACGGTATAAATAGGATTAAAAATGAATTGTTCTTATAATCTTATTATAGTATAAATATTAGATAAAGAATAATAATTATTTAGGTTATTATTTAATTAATTACGTACGAGAAATATAAGATTATATTATATTAAGCCACTATACCCTTATAGGCCCTAGTATATACGCTAAGTTAATAAAGGCCTTATTTATATAGCTTGTTTAATTTATATCGGTAATATTGATATAAATCTTTAAGTATTTAACTTAATAAATAAACTTAAAAAAAGATTAACTTAAGGGAAATCCTTATTATTATAATAATAAAAATATCAAGAAATATTATAAAGTATAAAAGATTAAATATAATTTTTAATTACGCTTTATAGTTAAATAGTTTTATTCAACAACGTTTATAGGAATATTTAATCAAAAAGTATAAATTAAAAAGATTAAAATATATTTTAAACCCTTTTTTTTTTTAAAGAAGAATGGTATTATCTTAATATATAAGCTTATTATTAAGATTTAAGCCGTAAGCAGAATATTATTTTCCTTTACCAGAAATCAAGTTAAGAAATATTATGAAACCGGTTTAAATTAAACCCGTTTAAATTAGAAGTAAAAGTATTTAAAGGTTAATTAAAATAATTATTAACCGGTTAAAAAAAGATAAAGCTTTATATTTTAATAGGATACCTGAGAAAGTCTTTTTTATATTAATTTTATTAATCTTAATAATACTTATGGATTTATTTTACTTATATCTAGTAATAAATATTGCCTTTATGAACTTAATGAAATAAAAATAATTATTCTTAAGAAATTAATAAAGTTAATTCATTTGGAAATTAAAATATATAAATTATTTATATTATGATATATAATAATAAAAATAATTAACCGTAAAATTAAAAATCTTTAATTAATATATAAAAGCCTAAATTTTCCTTCCTGGGTAATAAAGGTTAACGAAAATTATTTAATAAAAAAAAAAGCAGTAAAAGCTTTTAATAATAATATTTATATGATTTAAATATACGGGAAAAAACCGTAATAAATAAGCTTTGTTTAGTTTAATCTTATTAAAATAAGTATTAAGGTAAGTTATAAATAATTATTTTATAATCTTAAAGCATAAGGTCCTATTTTGATTTTTTCTTTAAAGCATCTTAAGAAAGAAATTAATATTAACTATCTTAATTTATAATTATATTATAGATTAGATTAAGCTATAATAATATTTTAAATTTATTCTTAAATTTTAATTTTTTATTTATTATAAAATTTAGCCTTAAATAAAATCATTAAATAATCTTTTCCTATTAATAACTTAATAATTATACTTTATAACTCTTTTTATTAATCGATTGCTTCAAATATTATAATTCTTTTACGTATAATTTATTTTATTATTTATTTTTTCCTTTAATATATTTAACTTTTTACCTTTTTTTATATTTAATTAAGCCCGGGTTTTATATATACATAGTTATTTCGGGATATATATTTTAAACCTCTTAATATATCTTCTTTTTATTATTTTTAGGACTTTAATATTTTAATTTTAATCTTTTAATTTTTATAACTTTTTTTAGTTCGGCTATAACGTTAAACTTTTATAATAAAATTATATTTATTATAAACCGGGAGGTTACTTGAAATCCCTCTTAATATATAATAGGTTTTTTATAAAGTTAATTACTTCAATTTAAACAGAGTATAACCTACTTATTACTTAAAGACCTCGACTTTCTTACTTTACTATTATAATTAAGAGCTAAGATAAACAAGGAAGGAGTCACGACTTAAATCAATTATTATATTTCTTATTTCCGAGCTTTTGGTTTACTTATATTTCGATTTTACGCCGTTACCTTCATATTAATTACTCCGGGAAGCGGGACGGGATATATTATATAGGATAAGGATAGGATAGGGATAGGATAGGGATAGTATAGGTATAGGATAGGGATAGGATAGGGATAGGATAGGGATAGGATAGGGATAGGATAGGGATAGGATGGGATAAAGTTATTTCTATCCTATCCTATATTAACTTAAGATAGAACGGAATAAGATTAAGATATATTAAGATTTTAACAGCGGATTAAACAAGGTATATCGTAAATAGAGTAAGGAGTTCTAAGGCTAATAATTGATTAATTGATTTATACTACGGACTTAGTCAAACTAATTCCGGCGTTCCTTAATAATCGGCTATTAAGCCTTACTAATAACCGTAAAAACCTGATATCTATAACGTTAATATCAAAAACCGGTATCTATTTAGTTTTTATTTTCGTTTAAAAGGGTAAAAGTATTTATAGCCGTTTTAAGATTAATAATTTATTTATATGCTTTTTCTAAGAAAACCTATAATTTTCTAACCGAGTCTTTTTAAAGGTTACCTTTAAACTTATTACTTTTTTATCCCCTTGTAAATCCGCCTTATATTATATTTTAAATAATACCTTTAAGTACCTTTATTAATATATATACCGTTATTATTTTAGTTATATGTAACGTCCTTTATAATAAAATAAGAAGAGATAAGAAGCAATAAAAGAGTAAAAGTGATGGAATAGCATAAAGTAATGGAGTATAATTGAAGATGGGCCGTAGCCCTTATATAAGATAAAAGGTATAGGTTGCTTCTTATAATAATCCGTTATACTTTTTCTTTTTAAGTATATATGAATTAATTCCACCCTTAATTAGCCCTTTTCGTGTTTTTATCCCTTTATATATTTATCTATAAGTTTAATATCTTTTATATTCTCCCTTTTTTTAGCTCCTTTTATAACGAAGTACTGCCCCAGTATTATTATACTTTAGATTATATTATATATATTTATATATATCTTAATTATATATTTAATTATTTATAATATTTATTATATTACTTAAGTTATTATTAATATAAAAATAAAATAGGCGTTAGTTTAAGAATTACCTACAGAAAAGATAGGAAGGGATGAAAGAGCAAAAGTGATAAAGTAGCAGGTAACAATGGAGTACAATTGGAGATAGCCCGCAGCCCCCATATAAGTTAATGAGGTATAAGTTTTATACTATGGTAATTTATTATATCCTTCCTTTTTAAAATATATATAAATCGATTCTACCCTTAATTAACCCTTTTAATATTCTTATTCCTTTATATACTTATCCGTAAGTTTAATATCTTCTATATTCTTTACCTTTCTAGCTCCCTTTATAATAAGGTAGTACTTATAATACCTTTATAACTTAAATTATAATATGCTTATTTATATATATTTTAATTATATATTTAATAATTAATAATATCCTTTATATAACTTAAATAGCCGTAAGTATAAAAGTTAAAGAGGTATTAATACGGTAATAGCTTACCTTAGCTCTTTTTATAATAAATTTACCCCTTTAATATTATGTATTATTAATAAATAATTCTTATCCTTTAACGCCGTTTATATATATATCTACTTATTTTTCTTATAGCCTTATTCTTAAGTCTTATTTAATAATAATAAATAAGTATATTAAAATCTGGTTTTCTTAAGGGTAACCTTCCCTTATTATTTTAACTTATTAATAACAGCGACTTTAATACTTTACGTTTATTTATCTTAAAGCTTAAGCTACTTATATTTATATTTTCCTTAAGTATAATATACTTAATCTATATAAGGATATAATACGTTTTACTCCGCTTATTAAAAGATTATAAATACCGCCCCCTATAAGGATCGGACCTTACGATTAATTATTCTTTATTTTACTTTTTTATTTATATACTTTTAATATCTTTTTTAATCCTATTACTATTAAATATATTTTAAGTAAATTCATTACGTAATTTTAAGTACGTTTTAAAAAGGCTTAATTATTTAAATAGGTTTTATTTGAATTTTATTTTATAAATCTCGATATCTCTTTTTATTAACGTATTTAAGATAATATTATATATAACTACTTAGCTTGTACCCGTTTATTAATATTATCTTTATAATAATTTATTATTTTAATCTTAAGAAAGTAACTAAAAGAGGTAATAGTTTATTATAGTTATTATTATTTATATATTATTACTTAAAAAGGTAAAGGAAAAAAGAAAAAAAAAAATTATTTATTAATCTTTAAATAGCTTTCTAATTTTTATATAAACTCCTTTAACGCTTAATAATATATTTAATAATATTTACCGAAGGTATATTCTTTATTATAACTTTTAATATTTACTTTTATTTACTTATATACTTTTCCTTTAGTTAATTAATATATTAAGTACTTTTAAGGTTATATTTACTTATAAATAAAATATATTTTTATATTTTCTTAATAGCTTACGTATAATCGTCCCGATATAGGTATTTTTAAAAGGTATATTAAAAGGGGTTCTTTCTAAACGTGCCAATATTACTTATTATCTTTATTAAATTCCGTCTTAGCCGGTTCCGTTAGTAAATAAAATATTAAAAATAACGTCCGATTATTTACTTACTCTATAATCGTATCACGTAACCGTTTACTTTATCCTTCTCGCTTATTTACTTTTTTCGCTTTTTTTTATTTCTTTAAATTTTTTTACTTTTTTAATTTACTTAATTTCTAACTTCTTTTATACTTTAATTAATTTATTTTAAACTTAATTTAATCTCGTATTTAATTATTAATTATCCCTTTAAGAATATATATAAATTAATAACCTTAATGTTATTTACTTATCCTATATTTATATTAACTTACTTATAATTTTTTTAGAATTTTATATAAGATTTTTTGATTATATTTATAGTAATTACGTTAATTATATCCTTATACTTTAATAAGTACTTTTTTATTATTAACCTTATTAAATTAAATAAACGTATTCTTATTATTATAAGGGTTTATTTACTTAATAATCGATTAATATATTTAAAGTTATACTTTATGGTTCTTTATAATTCTAGTCTATTTTAACTTTTTTATTTTTAAAAGCTTTTTATAATATATATTTAAATTTATGCTTCCCGTATATATACCGGGGCCCGGGCGTATACTAGGTACTAGTAAATCGACGGTAACCGTTATTTTACCTTTATTAACTACCGCCGTATTAAGGGTTTATTAAATAACGCTTATTTAAATTATATTTTTAAATATTGGCCGGGCGATTATAGTTTTTATTTAAATATATATAAATTAATTCGTTTTTTAATTAATTATTGTTAATTCCTTTTTATAGATTTTTAATATCGGAATATAATTTAAATAAACATTTTTTTCTTTAATACGTTATATACCTCTTAATCCCGATATTAATCGTAAGTTTAATATAGAAGGTTATATATACTTTATAATTAATTATAATTTATAGTTAACTAAACCATTATAATTTTAATAAATACTTTTTCCTTTATTTTTTATATTTAAAACCCGATGATTATTATTATAATTTATTCTTAGTCCTTAATTATCTTATTCTATTATTTAATTACTTTAATAATCTCGGTTATTCCGTTTATCTTCTTTACCATCTGCTTAATTAATTTAGCCGTTTATATTACCTTTTTTTCGCCTATTTACTTAATCGACCCTTTCGGTTTAAGTATACCAGTTATCCCCGCGTTAATCTGGTCTTATTAATATCGTCAGTTTATCTTAATCGTACGAGTTTAATTAACGTAAGAAAACCCGTATAAAATATAATTTATCTTTTTTAAGGATTAATACCTTAACGGAATCATATAAACGGTTATTTAAAAAAAGATAATATTATTTATCCGATTTAAACTTAATTAAGGATATTTTTAATTTAAGTTTTAAGAATCTTAACTTTAATAAGTTATTTCTTCCTTTTATATATAAAGTAATTATTAACCGGTTCTTTATTTAAACGATATATCTACTTAAGTTCCTTCGTTAACTTCCCCTTTTTTTAAGTCCATTACTTATACTATATATACGTAATAACCCTTATTTATATCTTTATAAATATTTCTTTTTTAATAAGTTTCTCTTTTTACTTCGTCTTTATATATATGATAACCTTTAAAGTCTTTAACTTAAATATAACTCCTTAACCGTTCCCGGTTAAAACTACTTCCGTAAGTAATACGGTTATACTTTAAAGAAAGGTTTACGTCTTTTTTAACTTTATATTATTGACTTTAATAAACCCTATATTCCGGATTATTCTTAAGCTTATTATACTTAACTTATATCGTTTAGCTTTAATTTCGGACCGTAGTTATTATAAATATTATTATAGTTTTAATCTTAATATATACCCTATTAAAAGGGCATATATATAATTATTTACGGATTAAAGCCTTAATTAATTTTTAGGTTATTTTACCAGCTCTTTTAATTACGTTACCGGGCCTACCCGTTAAATCGCCTCCTTAATAACGGGTTATTTTTATCTTAAATTACGTCCTTATATATATACCGGTCCTTTTACTCCGCCTCCGCCCTTATTCTTAAGGTAGGATAATTAATATAGTTTTATACCTTATAACTACCGTAATAAAGAATAATCCTAAATATATTTTCCTATTTTAAGGGTATAATTAAGGCCTTAATTACTTATTATTTAAAATAATTTTTATATTTATATTAACGGTATATTTTACTTATATTCTTAATATAATATTTATAATAAGTTTAATATTTAAAGTTATAATTTATCAAAGAAATATCTTTTAAATAAATTTTTTAATATATAACCTTAATATTTAATTATACTTTTATTTATATATTATTATTAATATATTTTTTTTTATTTAAAGAAATATTTTTAATTATAAATAATTATAACTTTTTATATTTTTATTATTTTATAACTTATAATATAATAAATAAAAGATTATAAATAAAAAACTAAAAGCTTAATATCCCTTTATTTATACTTATTTCTTCCAATTTTTTATTATATTCTTATTTCCCTTTTTTTTTAATTTTTTATTTTTAACGGTATTTATTAAAGTAATTATTTATTTTTTTCTTTCCTTTTTTTTTTTTTAAAAAAAGTTTTAAATTTATATTTTTTAAGATTTTTAATATATTAAAATATAAAAATAAATAAATAAAAATATAATAAAAAACGGTATTATATTATTTATATATATTTTTTCCTTTTAAATTATATTATTTATAATTATAATAATTTTTAAAGGATTAAAATATTTTTTATTTATATCCGTTAAATTTTAATTTTCTTTATTACTTTTAATTTTAATTAATTAAAAATTTTAAGATATTTATTATATAATATAGATATTTTAAGATAATCTTTATAAAATAAATTAAATATAAAAATTTTATTTATTTTTTTTTTAATATATATAAAGCTTTATATTTTTTTATAAAGCCCTTAATAATAAATAATTTAATTTAATAAAGCTTAAGTTTTTTAAAATTTAAGGTAAAATTTTATTATATAATTAATTACTTTTTTTTTTTATGGGTTTTAACCTTATACTCCTTTATTATAACGTTTTTTCTATTGGTTTTTTATTATATTTAACTTCTTTTATAATTCTTTTTTAATATTTATTTAATTTATTATAAATTCTTAAATAACTTTATATATTACTTTTTTTAAAAATAATATTATTCTTTTTATAATACGTATTTTAATTCTTAATTTAATTATATTCCGTTTATATATTATATCCGGTTTAACCTTAATAAGGATATTAATAAAAATATATTTTAAATATTTAATATATTTTAAGTTAATACTTAATATTATTAATCTTTTTATTTATATTTAATTATATTTTTATAAAATTTACGATTTTTTTATTACGTTTTATTAAATTTAATTATTAAACTTTATTATACTTATTATTTTATATATTATATTTAATATAAAAATAAATTAAATATTATATAATTAAAAAAAGCTTTTTATTTTTTTATTTATAAATTCTTTCCTAATATTTATATACTTTTTTAACGTAATAATTATATTTTTTATTTTAATTAATATAATATAAAATAACTACATAAATCGTAAAAAATAATTTATTATATTAAAGATATATTAAAAATTATTTTATATTTATTTAAAAGGATTAATAAAGTCCGCTTTAAATAAGTTAAAAAGGGTTTTTACCTTAATTAAACTTAATAAAACCGTATAACTTCCGTATATTTACCTTATATAAATTAGGTACTTTTATATATATTTTATAATATCTTTTATTATATTTAATAATTTATTATATTAAAAACGTATTAAAGATTATAACCCTATATTTATTTAAAAGAGTTATTAAAGTCCGCTTTAAATAAATTAAAAAAGTTTTTACCTTAATTAAACTTAATAAAACCGTATAACTTCTATATATTTACTTTATATAAGTTAAGTATTTTTATATATATTTTATAATATCTTTTATTATATTTAATTATTAATAATAATACCGTAATTTTTTTAATATAATTTTTAATAAAAAGTATTCTATATTATTATAAATTTCTTTAAATATTTATATTATTTTTATTTTTATTAAATATACTATTTAACGCTTTTTATATCGGTAAAGTAACTTATTAATAATTAAATTAAATTTATAATTTATAAGTTATTTATTAAATTTAACTTATTAAATTATATTTTCTTTTTTTAATTTTATTTTTATTTTAAGGTATTCAATAATATTAATATATTAATTATTATCTTTATAATAAAATAATTCTTTAAGTTTTAATAATTCCGTAAGTTTATAATTAATTTATATATATTTTATTTTATAATTATTATTTAATTTTATATTATATATTTATATTAATTTATTATTAATTATCCTTTATAATTATAATTCTTTTATATTTATTTTCTTCTTTTTATTTACGCTTTTCTTTATTAATTTTTTTTTTTACGTTTTAAGTTAATTAACTTTTTAATTATTATATTATAATTTATATATTATTATAAATATTAATTTTTTTTTTTTTTTACTTTTTTAAAGAATTCTTTTAATATAACGTAATATCCTTTTTTATTATTTTTTAAAATTATATTATATTATTTTTATTTTTTTATATTTTAAAAATTATTTTCTTTATTATTTTATTAAATATATAATTTAAATTATTAAATAATATCTTTAATAAATTATTTATAGCTTTATTAATTTCTTTTTTAATATATTTAATTTTAATATATAATTTTCTTAACTTATTTATTTTTTTTTTATAAAAATATTTTTATAATAATTTATATTTATAAATTTTATTAATAACTTACAATTTATATATATAATTAAAACTTTTTTATAATTTAATATATAAGAAAACTTTTCTTTAAATATAATAATAATTATTAATTTTTATTTATAAATATTATAATTATATTTTACTTTATTTATTATATATAAATTATAAATAAATAAAATAATATAATTATTTTAAGTTTAAATAATATAATATTTAGCTTTATATCTTAAAACTTTAATATATATATAAATTAATATTTTTAAATTTTATTTAAATAAAGTTTTAATTTTTATTATTATATTTTATATAAGTTAAAATAATATATTTTTTAATTTTTCTTTATATTTTTAATTAAATATATAAATAAATAAATTGTTTTTATAAAGCTTTTAATTTATTTTTTTATTATATTAATAATATTTAAGAATCTTTTAATATTTTTTATATTTTAAATTATTAATTAATTAAATATTTTTTTATATTTTTTAAATTTAATTTATATATATCTTTTTATTTTATAATCTTTTTTAAGTATTTTAATTTTTATTATATTAATTTTTAATTTATTAAATAATAATTTTAATTTTAATTATAAAATTTTAAAAAAAAAAAAATTTTTAAGAAAATAAATTATTTTTCTTATATCCTATATACTTTAAAGATATCGTTAAAATAAAAAGTTAAATTAATAAAATTATATTCTTTTTTAAAAATAAAAAAAATAATTTTAAGTTTAATTTAAAAATAACTTTTAATATTGATTGATTGATTGATTTATACTACGGATCTAGCTAAGCTAATTCCGGCGTTCCCTAATACTCGGCCATTTAACCTTATTAGTAACCGCAAAAAACCCGACATCCATAGCGTCAGGAATAAAAACCGGTATCCACCCAGTTTCCACTCACGTCTTAAGGGTTAAGAGTATTTACGGCCGTTTAAAGAGTAGGAATTTATTTATACGTTTTTTTAAGAAAACTTATAATATTACGACCGAATTTATTTAAAAGTTACCTTTAAACCTATTACTCTTCCGTTACTTTATGGGTCTATTTAATACTAAAATTTCAGAATTCCGATTATATTACTAAATGTCCTTACCGATACGTATACTATTACCACCTTATTTATACAACTTTACCGACCGATATAGTATCGCTTTTTACGCCGTCCCGGTATTTATAGCCCCTTTAGCCCCCTATTAAGTATAGTTTTCCTACCGCTACTTTTTACCCCCGGGTCGGCGGTGAGGTTTCTTAATTAGGTCCTTAACCACTTTTTTTATTTCCTTAGCTAGGCCGAATTATAATAATAAGCCTATAGTTATTATAAATTTAGCGGCCGCCTTAATACCCCTTTTATTAATAAGTATTTAATAATAATTATTAATCTTTACCTTTTAATTAATCTTAATTTAAGCTCCTTAAATAGTAAATAGGAGATTAATACGTATATAGCATTTTACTTTTGTTACTTATATTTATAGTTAACGTTAATCCGGCCACCGGCGTATATAATAGAAAGGAAGTAAACTAAGCCGTTCTTACCTATCCGGAGTTAAATTATTAATACGTTATTGTTTTTCCTTATAATCCCGTAACGCCGGAAATACTTATTAGTAACCTCGTTATTATCCAGCGTTAAATACCGTCGCTTTTAAAGGATCGATTCTTTATATCTACGTTAACGCTTTATTTATTTCTTTATGGTCTATAGGGTAATCGCCGTTAACTTTGCCCTTATAACCTTCTTCTTTTCCGCCGCTCTTATTTTAAGTAAAAGTTCATATACTCCTACGTTAACTTCTTAAATATAAGCTAGGTCGACCTCTTTTTTAACTTACTTTAATTTAACTTCCGTAAAGGGGCAGGTACCGTTTCTTTATGCTTTCTTATTTAAGGCCTCTTATAATTTTAGTGAATATATTTATTTCCTACTAACGTAACTAAGTTCATACCCCTTTTAAGCTTCGTTTAAGCGATTATTTAATTTAAGGTTAGCTTTATTAATAGTATAAAGACCTCGGATTCCAGTACCGGGACGGGAGTCGCTTTATATGCTCTACTTACCACTCTTAAGTATCGGTTTTAGATTTTTTATAGTTACCGGACGGGCTTTTTCCTATATTTAAGCGTGCCTTCGGGTACGTATTAAATAGTTACTACGTACGTTATTATAAACTTTATAACCGTTTAATAAATGGTTCTAACCTTCTATAAGGTAACTCCCTATGTCAACGCCGTAAAATAAATAAAACCTTTCTCCTGTGAAATTATCTTCTTTTAAACCTTTTTTATGTGGTTTTTCTAATCTAGTTTCCTATCGATTTATAAATTAAGTACCTTAATATTAACTTCCGGTTTTACCGTTATATTATTTAAGTCCATTATAGCTATTATATTGTATAGTTTCAGGCTCCTTATTATATAAACGAGCTTATACTTATACAGAACAAATTAAGCCTTATATATCTTTGCCCATCGCAAATAGACTTTATAAGCCTATTTCAGCTTTAAATAGTTCGTATGAATAAACGTACTATAAATTAAAAGGTAAATATCGTTAATAAAGCCCCCTACTTAAACCTTCTATTTTAACTTTATTAAGTCCTCGATAAGTAGGCTATTAAAGAATAAGAATAAGATTAAGGAGATAAGTAACCTTTAGGGAATCTTTATTATCGCGGGCTTTATCGTATTTATCTTTTATCCTAGGCTAATTAACGTTATTTAATTACTTAGGAAACTCTTTATCCAATTCACGAAGAAAAATAAAACCCCTTTTTCCGCAAATTATATAGTAACCTTTGGTAATTTACCTTATCGAACGCCCCTATAATATTTAAAGAAAAAAGACTCGTAATATACTTCTTCTTATAGCCTTATACCGTATATATGTTATCGATTAAGCCTTTAAGAGCCGTTTCCGTCGACCGTCTTCTTCTTACCCTTATCTATTGGTTAAGGAGTAGCCCATACTTTTCTACGTAATTACTTAGGATCTTCGTGATTACCGTTTTTAAAGCCTTTTTTAACGTATAAAGGAGTACTATAGGTCTATATAACTTTACCTCTGAATAATCTAACTTAATTAACTTCTTAAGGATGATCGTCTTGGTTTCCTTAAATTTACGGGGGTAATATCCTATATCGAAACAGGCTTAAAACAGGTAAATAAAGACCTCTCTAAATAGTAACGTTACTATAGATAAGAACCTATTTAGTATACCGTTGGGTCCGGGGCCTTATCCTTCTTCGGCTTATTAATTATTTTAATTATTATCTCCTAAATTATTACCTTACTTATTATCATTAATTTAGGATATACCGTACCGTTAATATCTACTAGGTTAGCTTCCGGTAACAGGGGAAAGAACGTCCCTTTAAGAGTTTTAATCTTGCCGTCAAAGGTGTTTATTACCGTACCGTTTAGTCTTTTTAGGGGTGGAAACTTGGGGATAAGTTTAAATTTCCTATTTTATTTTTTACCGTATTTTACTAGCTTTTAAATATTACGAGGGAAACCGCCGAGTTATATACTATAACCCGGAAGTATATTTACTTAACCTTCCGGATAATTCTTTCCTTTTCCTTTTAAGCTTTTTTTAACCGCTAAAGCGTCTCCCGGTTTTTATACTTAATAGTTTATTTTATAAGCGCTTTTACCTTTATAGTCGCCTTTATATACTCCTTATTTTAGTAAATTTTAACTCTTTAAGACGGCTTTACTATTAAAACTATAATATTAATTACTTTGTTTAAAGCCTTTATTACCCGCTTTATAAAACGGTTGATCTATTTTTATTATTAAGCCAGGGACGTTCCGCTAATTAGGATATTACCTCCACCGCCTTTATTAATACCTCGGCTTCCTTAGCCGTCTTTTACGCTTATTTAGACGGTAAAAACGGAGTCACATTAATAGACCAGTTTAAAGTCGTTTGTATCGGGACGTAATCCGAACCGTATTTTAGGTCCTTTCGGGGTCCGTATATTATAACCGAATTAATAATACCTTCTGAGCCGAATATTAAGTCGATTATAATCCTAAATTTACGGCTTTCCTATATAATAGTCCCTTTTAACGTTAATAGCGTAAGGTTAAACCGTATAATAACTATTAATAGCTCCTTAAATTCAGTATAATTAATCGTATAACCGTCCTTATTTTATTAAACGTAATAAAGATTAAAATCCCCTATTAGGAGGTACTTACCGGGTATAATTATAATATCCTTAAGTAACGGGATCGTAAAAAATCCCTTCTTATTGGCCGGTAACGGATTATACGTATTATAAATATTTAAAGTGCCTTTAACATCCCCCTCTCGTATGATCCGGAGTATATATAGGTTCCCTCCGTAATAAATAACGTCCTAATTATTTATATTTAGCCTCTTATTAATAAAGAAGTATATCCGCGTTATCTTATTACCCTTAAAGGCTAAATAAAAACCATCTCCCGGGTTAATTAAAGAGTAAATATACGGACTATATAACGGCTCCTATATCGCTATAATATCGATATTCTTTACCTCCTTAAATCTGAATATCGGTATTACGGCTTTGGCTGTTTCCTTATGTACGTTATATTATATTACTTTCAGAAGCGTAAATATATTAGATATCGACGTCCGTTGGGCTCTCCTTATCGACTTTTATTTATATAGACGGTTTCTCCTTAAGGTTAAGCATTATTTGTTTTAATCTTTTCGTTATGATAATAATCTTAATCGGGCGGCCGGCCTTAAAGGTTAATATCGTTATAAGCTTCTTCTTCTTCGCGTTATCGGTTACCGCGTTTTACCCTTCCCCGTTTAATAGGTTTTATTTGCGTTTTAAGACCGTTTTTAATTACCTCGCTGGTTTAAATTCGTATGAATTATAGCGTTAAACCTTAACCGTTATCCTAATCTTTTTATATTAAATCTCCTTCGCTTTTACTATATACCGTAAGTTTTACGCTAAGTGGCTATTATTATTATACATTACGTATTTCGGCGTATTCTTTATTAAACCCTTTATTATTAAGTTAGCGTATTCGTACGTATTGTGCCCTTTAATATATACCGCGTACTTTATACTATTAAGGTATTTCGTAATAATATACCCATACCTTTAATATTTAAAGCATTAATAGATATCCGTTACCCGGTTTTAAGGTCTCGTTAATTTAAGGGACCCACCCTTTATTACCCCTTTGTCGAGGATATCGTCGTATATCCTTATTAACGCTACGCTTAAAATAACCGTAGAGTATCTCTTTATATAATTAAAGGCGTTTGGCCTCTTTATTATAACGGGGAGGCTATAATTAACGATTTTTAGCCTAGGGTGGAAAACCGCATTCTCCTTTTCTATCCGTCTTAGGGTGGCTTCCCCTTCCTCCCCCGTAAACCTTATTAGGTATATTCCGTTTACCGCGATAGTAAAGGATTGCCTTAGTACCTTTATTATCTTATACCCCCCTTTACCGGCCTATCTCTTTAACTTCTTTAGCCCCTTTTTCGCCTTTAATAAGGTTATATTGAGGAGGATATCCCCGCTTTATAATTTACGTACCGCAATAATCTGCTCTATTAATAACTTTCCCGTTACCTTAAACGCCTTTATTAATTATAGCGGGTTTACCTTCACCGCTATACTTTTTTCCTCCTCGCCCAATAGTTATATAGTTATTATCTTCGCCTTTTTTAACGCCGTTATTTTTTCCCCGCTTTTACCTCCTTTACCGTTAATGCCGGCGCCGCTTTCGCGGCTTTCGCTACCTAGCTTATCCCCGTTCCTTTCCTTAAAGTTTCCCTTATTACTCCCTTACTTTATACGTATCCTTTCTGTTTTTTTTTACCTTTATCTACCGGCGCCCTTATTGCCGCCTTTTAAGCTCCGCGTAGCCTCTTTAACTTCCTTAAACTTTTTCCCGCTTTTACGTAAAAGTTTCTTACTCCCCGTAGCCCGATTTATAATATCGGCCAGGTCTTTAACGTAATGTTTTTCTATATAATTATAAAAAGGCCTTTTAACGCCTTTACTACTTCCTCCCCTTTTACTTTTCCCTTATATATCTGGTAACCACCTCTTTTCGTAGCTTATTCCTATCCACCTGGTATCTCTCTATCTTTATCCAGCTTTCTCCCAGTTCATATATACTTAATAGGGCCTTTTACGCCTCCGCTTGCCCCTTATCCGTCCCCGCGTACCGTCCTCGTCCCCTCCGCCCTTTATTTATTACCTTTTATAATAATACCTTTACGCGTTATACGCGTCTCTTCACGCGTATCTTATTAACTATAAACTCCTTATTCGATTTAAGGCCTTTTTATCTCGTATTTATCGTGTCGTTTATACGATTTATTACCGTTCCTATTAACCTGGGCCGCTTACCCTTCCTCCCTTTTTACCCTTATTATTCCGCTTCCGCTTATCGTATTTAAGGTATTATCCTTACTGTTACTTAAGCTATACACGCGTATATCGTTTTTAACCTCTAGGGTCCCGTTATTCGTCGCCATCCTGATATAATGAAACGAGTCCTTGTCGTCTGATTGTCAATGGTGATTGGACTGAATTGTTCCAAGCTTGTGTTCACAAGGTTGTTTATGCCCGCCTCAAACGCAGCCAACTTTTAATATAATATTTATAAATTTAATAAAAATAAATAAAAATATATATATTTTTTAAAGTATTTTTATAAATTATAATTATTTAATATTTAATACGTTAAAAATAAAATAATATTAATTATTAAAATATATTTTTATTATTTAATATTTATATTTTATATCCGCTTAAAAAAAGTTTTATATAATAAAATTCTCAATAAATTATATATATTTTTTATTAACTTTATATAAAAGGTAAATAATACTTTATATATAAAGTAATAATTAAATATAAATTATAATTTAACTTTATTTTATTTCTTTATAAATATAAAGAATATATTTTATATATTTATTTATTTATTTATTTATATATATTTTTTATATATATTTAACTTAATTTTTATTATATAATCATTTTAAGTTATTATTCCTTATTATTTAATAACCTTTTAATAATAACTTTATATAACTTAATCCTTAATTTTAATATTATTTTATATAAAAATAAATTTATTAATAAAATTTTATATAATTTTTTAATATTTATATTTTTATATATTTATAATATTTAAAATATTTTATGTTATATTTAATTATTTAAGATAATATTCTTTAATATAATATTTTCTTTTTTTTTTTTTTTATATTTATAGTTTTTATATAACTTTAAAATATTAATTATTTCTTTTTTTATTTATTAAGAATATAATTTATAATTATTTTATTTTAATATTTATTTTTTTATTTTATAATTTTAAAGTTAATTTATTTAGTATTTTATATACGTATTTTAAATAAATTTAATAAATATTATATTTATATTCCGGTAATCTTTAATAAGTTATTAACTTATTAAGTTATTTAATTTTAAAATTATATTTTCTATAATAAATAAATAATTCTTATTTTTTTTTTTTTTTTTTTTTTTTTTTTATATTATTATAATATATCGTTTTTTTCTTTTTATTATTTATTTTTTTAAGTTATTTATTATTCATTTAATATATATAATTCTTTATTTTTATTATTATAAATATTATTAATTTAATTAATATCCTTTTTTTTTTTATATATTATATATTCTTTATATTATTTAATATTATTTTATATAATTAATAATAATTTAAAATATTATATTATTTCTTTATTTATTTTATTAAATATTAAGTTTATAAATTTAATTTCCTTTTATTTTTATCCAGTAAGTTATTATTAATATAAAATAAAATTTATTTTTAATTTTTAATTATTAATTAAATTATTTATTATATTTTTAACTTTTTTATTATCTTTTTAATATTTTTAAGTTTTTTTATTATTTTTAAATATTTCTATTATTATTTTATTTTTTTTAATTTTTTAAACTTTTACTTAATTATTTTTATTTATTTTTATTTAATTTATTTTTTTTTTTTTTTATTATTTTAATTTATTCTTAATTTTTCTTATTTATTCCGATTTCCTTTTATATATTTTTATTTTTTTTAAATTTATAAATATATCCTTTTTTTCTTTTTAATTAATTATTAAAATATATATTTTTAAAGTTAATTTTATTCTTTAAATTTCTTTTTTTCTTATAGTTTATTAATTTTTTTTTTTTTATTTTTTTAATTTAATTTTTAAATTCTTTTTATTACTTTTATATTTAAATAAGTTTAATTTTTTTTTTTTTAAATATTATTATTTTTTATAATATAATTTTTTATATATTAACTTTTAATTTATTTTTATTCAATAAGTATATTTAAAATTTAAGTAATTAAATATTTTCTTTATAAATAATATTAATAATCTTTAATATTTAAATTTAAATTTTAAAGTTAATTATAATTAACTTTAATTATAAAAATCTTAATAAAATATTATAATTTAAATTATTTTTTAATATTATAAATATTTATATTAATTTAATTATTCTTATAACTTAAATATTAAATATAATTTATATATAAAATAATATATAATTTCTATTTATTATTAATATATTTAAGTAATTAATTTTAAGCAATTTTAAAAGCCTTATTTTTATTTATAATTTCTTTATTATATTTAAATTAATTATAATAATATTTAATTTTTAATCGGCTTTTATATTAAGTAATTTATTTATTTATTTTAATTAATAAATAATTATTATTTTTATAAAATATATTTATTTATTTTTATTAAATATAGTTTTAAAGTTTTATTTTAAGTTTATAATTATAATATTATTAATTTTAAATTATTTATTTTAAATTAGTTTTTCATATATTTTTTCCGTTATTCTTAAGAATTTTTTTAATAATTATAATATTCTTACGATATATATAATTAAAGTTTAATACGTTTTCTATAAGTTAAATTATTTTTTTAAAAAATATAATAAAAGTTATATTAAATATATTATAAAAAGTATAATATTATTAATTAATAAGATTTACTTAATATTTAAGGTTTACTTTTTAATAATTTAATAATTTATTAAAGTTCTTTTTTTTTTTATTTTTTTCTTTTTAATTTTTTTTTTATTTATTTTTAATTTATATAAGCTTAATTCCTTTTTTTTAAATTATTATTTTTAATTTATTATTATTTTATAATTAAATTTATTATTATATTTATTTTATAATTAACATTTTTATTAAAAAGATATTTTCTTTTTATAATAATAGCTTTTTATTATTAACCTTATTAAGGACTTTTCCTTTTTTTATATAATTAAAATAATAATTATTACGTTTATTAATATATTTAATTAATTATTAAATAATATAATTATAAATAATAATAAAAATTAATAATCTATATTATAATACTTATTTTTACGGCTTAAATCTTTCTTTTATATATATTTCTTTTTATTAAAATTTACGTTATTTTTATTATATTTTTATTTATAATTTATATATTTTTTTATTAAGAATATATTAAAATATTTATAATAAATAAAATATAATTTTATATTAAATAACTTAAAGTTATTAATATAAAGGTTTTTAAACTTAATTAAACTAAATAATCTTAAAATAAATAAATTATTTTTTTAATATTTTAATTAATATATAAATTTTATTAATAATTTTATAGCTTTTAATTTATATTTTCCGTTTAATTATTAATATTTTATTTAAATAAATTTTAAAATTAATTTTAATACTTAAATTATTAAAATAATATTATTTATGGTAATTATATTAATATTATTTATATTATTAAAATATTTTAAAGCTTTTTATTTATATAATTTTAAAGATATTTAATTTATTATATTTTTTTATTTATAATATTTATATAATTCCGTTATAATTAATATATATTAAATTTATTTTTAATATAATTTCTTAAAGGTTTTTATTTATACGATTTAATTAATTTATAAATATTAAAACTTTAAAATTTACTTTTTACTTTTTTTTTTTCTTTTTAAGTTCCCGTTTTTTTAAAATTTTTTATAATCCGTTTTATTTTAAAATATACTTTATAAAGATTAAGTTGTTTATATATATTTTTTTATTAAATATTTATATAACTTTATATTTATTAAATTATTTTTAAAATAATTAATTATATTTTTAATATATATTTAATTATTTTATTTATTATATTTTCCGGTTTTTTAAATTTAATATTTTTTTTATTTAAATTATATATAATACGGAATATACGTTTATAAAAATTAAAAATAAAATTAATTTCTTAAAATAATATTTTAATATTATTTATTATTTATTTAATAAAATTATTAAAATTTAATTTTAAGAATTCTTAATTTAATAATTTTTAAAAATTCTTTATATTTTTTATAACGTTATTTATTATTTTATTTATAAATAAAATTCCAATTTTTAATTATTTTACTTAATCTATTAAATCTTTTTTAAGTTTTATATTTATTACGTTTATATATTAATTAAAAAAAGTATTTTTCTTAATCTTTTTTTATATATTATAAATTTATTTTTATATATTATTTAATTTATTTTTTAATTATTTAATTTTTTTAATCTATAAAATAAAGTTTTAACCCCGGGTTTTATTATAATTTTTATTATAAAGTTTTCATAATTTTAAGGTAAAAATTAAAATTATTAATAATATTATAGAGTTTTTTTTTATATTTAACTTTATTATTATTATTAAAAAGGATATTTAAAATTATTTAAATATTTCTTTTATTTTATATATATTAATTAATTCCCCTTTAAATTTAAAGGATTAAGTGATTCTTAATAATATTTTATTATTTTTTAAAGAGAAATTAATAAAATTTATTATTAAGTAATTTTTATAATATTTATAATTATTAATAAATATAAAATAACCTTATAACTTATATAATTTATCTTAATCTTTTTTTATTTTTTATTTAATATAAAATAAAAAAATATATATTTTTTTAATAAAAAAAATAAAATAATAATAAAAAGAATAATAATATTATAATTAATTCCTTAATTTATATAATAATACTTAATTTTAATTTTTTTATTTTAAGGCTATTAAGATATATATAAAATAAAATATATTATTATTAATATATTATTAATATTAATAAAAATATTTTAAAGAAAAGGGTTTATAATTATTTTAAATAATTATATTTTATTTTTATCTTTTTACTTTTTTTTTTAAGGAAAAAGTTAAGTTAATATATAATTATATAACGTTAATAAAAGTCCTTTTAATTTTTTAAGTTATTATATAAATATATATAAATTATATTTTATTATAAATTTATATTTCTTTTTAAATTAAAATAAGTTTTAATTATTTATTTTAATTTTTTTACTTTTTATATAAAAAAACCTTAAAAAGGGTACTATTAAATTAAATAAGTTTTACGTTAATAATTATTATTGGTTATTATTAATATTCTTAATATATATTTAATATAATTATTATTATAAGTATATTTATTTTTATTTTTTCTTATTAATTCCTTTAATTAATTTTATTATTTATTTCTTTTTATTATTTATTCTTTTAATTTTTTTTTTTTTTTAGTTTTTTAATTTTTAATTACTTAATTTATAACTTAAAATAAAAAGTTTATTACGTTTTATTAATATATTATATAATATATAATTATTTCTTAGGAATTTTAAAGATTCATTTAAACTTCTATAAGTAATTTAAAATTTAATTATTATTTAAGTAACTTTTAACTTAATAATTTACGTTTTAATAAAAATATCTTTTTAAGTAATATATATAATTATGTAAGGTTTATTAAGGAATTTTATTTTTATTACTTTTATTATTGAAATATATATTTTAATTTAATTATTTTAATAATTATTAAAAAAACTTATATATTTATTAATATAAATCGTTTACTTAAATTAAGTTATTAAAATTTACTTTACGTTATTTTAAAATATATATAATATTCCGATAATAATTAAAAAGGTATATTTATAATTATATTAATTAATCGCTTAAAATAAAATATTAAAATTTATAATTTAATTAAATTTAATTACTTAAAATAAAATATTAAAGTTTATAATTTAATTATTTAAAATAAATTATTAAATTTTATAACTTTTATATTTTAATCGTAAGTTATTAAGTAATAATTAAATATTATTTTATATATCCGATTTCCTTTTTTTATATTTTCTTCCGTTTTAAGAACGTAATTTATATTAATAAATAAGTTATATTCTTTTTAATAATAATTTAAAATTTTTAATAATATATATAATTATTTCTTAATTAATATTTTTATAATTAAGGTATTTTAAAAGCTTTATTATATTTTTTTATTTCTTGATTTTTAATAGTTTATAGTTAATTAATTAAATATTAATAATACTTTATTAATACGTATAAATAAGGTCTTTTTATTAATTAAGTATAATAATAAAAATATTTAAATACGGGTATTTAAAAAGGGTTAATTAAATATATTTATTTTTCTTGATTTTAATAATTATTTATAAGGTTAATGGTAATTAAAAATATTTAATAAATATATATAAATCGATAGCTTATTACTTATAATATATATATATATTATAATAATAATAATAATCGATATTTCTTAAGTATCTTCATAATTTTTTTTTTTATTATTAATTAAGGAAAAAATATGGTAAATTATTTACGATTAAATCGTATAATTAAACCGAATTTCTTAATATATATAAGTAAATAAAAGTTTTTTTAAAACCATTAAAAAAAATAAAAAGGAATAAAAAAAATAAAAGTAATAAAGTAATAAATAATAATAAAGTATAATTAAAAATAAACCGTAATTTTTATATAAGTTAATAAGGTATAGGTTTTATATTATAATAATTTATTATACTTTTCTTTTTTAAAATATATATAAATTGATTCTACCCTTAATTAATTTTTTTAATATTCTTATTTTTTAATATATTTATCCGTAAGTTTAATATCTTCCATATTTTTTACCTTTTTATTTACTTTTTATTCCCTTTATAATAAAATTACCTTTTTAATATTACGTATTATTAATAAATAATTCTTATTTTTTAACGTTATTTATATATATATTTATTTATTCTCTTTATAGCTTTATTTTTAAGTTTTACGTATTAATAATAAATAAATATATTAAGACTTAATTTTCTTAAGGGTACTTTTTTTTTATTATTTTAACTTATTAATAACGGTAATCTTTATACTTTAAATTTATTTATTTTAAAAATTAAATTATTTATATTTATATTTTCTTTAAGTATAATATACTTAATTTATATAAAGGTATAATATATTTTATTTTATTCATTAAAAGATTATAGATATTACCCTTTATAAGGATCGGATTTTATAACCGGTTACTTTTTATTTTATTCCTTTATTTATATACTTTTAATGTTATTTTTAATCTTATTATTATTAAGTATATTATAAATAAGTTCATTACGTAATTTTAATTACGTTTTAAGAAAACTTAATTATTTAAATAAGCTTTATTTAAATTTTATTTTATAAATTTTAATATTTTTATTTATTAATATATTTAAAATAATATTATATATAATTATATAATTTATATTTATTTATTAATATTATTTCTATATTAATTTATTATGTTAATCTTAAGAGAGCAATTAAAAGTTATAATAATTTATTATAATTATTATTATTTATATATTAATACTTTAAAAATTAAAGGAAAAAAAAACAATAAATATATTATTTATTAATCTCTATATAACTTTTTAGCCTTTATATAAACTACTTTAACGCTTAATACTGTACTCAATACCATTTATTAAAGGTATATTCCTTATTATAATTCTTAATATTTACTTTTATTTACTTATATACTTTTCTTTTAATTAATTAATATATTAAACACCTTTAAGGCCGTATTTATTTATAAATGAAATTTATTTTTATATTCTCTTAATACTTTATATACGATTATTCCGATATAAGTATTTCTAAAAGACATATTAAAAAGGTTCCTTTTAAACGTAATAATATTACTTATTATCTTTATAAAGTTTCGTTTTAGCCGGTTCCGTCAGTAAGTAAAACGTTAATAATAACGTCCGATTATTTACTTATTCTATAATTATACCGCGTAACCGTTTACTTCGTTCTTTTCCCTTATTTATTTTTTTTTTACTTTTTCTTATTTCTTTAATTTTCTTAATTTCTAACTCCTTTTATGCTTTAATTCATTTATTCTGAACTTAATTTAATCTCGTACTTAATTATCGATTATCCCTTTAAGAGTATATATAAATTAATAACTTTAATATTACTTACTTATCCCGTATCTATATTAGCTTATTTATAGTTTTCAGATTTTTATATAGGATTCTTTAACTATATTTATAATAATTACGTTAATTATATTTTTATACTTTAATAAGTATATTCTTATTATTAACCTTCTTGAAATAAATAGACGTATTCCTATTATTATAAGGGTTTACCTGCTTAATAATTAATTAATATATCTGGAGTTATACCCAATAGTTCCTTATAATCTTAATCTATGTTAACTCTTTTACTTTTAGGAACTTCTTATAATATATATTCAAGTTTACGCCTCTTATATACGTACCGGGGCCCGGGTATATTTTAAATGCCAGTAAATTAACGGTAGCCGTTACTTTACCTTTATTAATTACTATTATATTAAGGGTCTATTAAATAACGCTTATTTAAACTATATCTTTAAATACCGGCCGGGCGATTATAGTTTCTAGTTAAATATATATAAATTAATTTATTTTTTAATCGATTATTATTAATTCCTTTTTATAGATTTTTAATATTAAAATATAGTTTAAGTAAACGCTTTTCCTTTAATACGTTATATAAATTTTAATCCCGATACCGATCTTAAATCTAATATAAGAAATTATACGTATTTAATAATTAATTATAATTCATAATTAACTTAATAATTATACGCTTAATAAAAATCCCCTCCTTCGTCCTTTATATTTAATATTTAATTATTATTATGGTAGCCTATTCTTAATCCTTAATTATCTCGTTCTATTATTTAATTACTTTAATAATCTCGGTTATTCCGTTTATTTCCTTTATTTTCCGCTTAATTAATTTAACCGTTTGGAATGATGGCGACGAATAAAGGGACCCCAGAGGTCCAAAATGATGCACGTGTATATAGCTTAAGTAATAGTAAGGTAAGGGCTTTAAATGCGATAAGCGGAAGCGGAATAAGAATGGAGGTAAAGGGGGTAAAAGGGTAAATTGCCTTTATTAACGGAAATAATAATAATTTATACGGACAGCGCGATAACTATATAATAAAGAATATTTAAATTAAATAAAAAATTTATAATTAATAAAATACGTATAAAAGGACGTGTATAACGCATAAAGGTAACGTAATTATAAAAGGTAAATAAAGGATAAAAGAAACGGGGATAATACGCGACGACGGATAAAAAATAAACGGGGGCGGAAAAGGCCTTATTAAGTATATATAAACTAAGAGAGAACCAGGCGAGGATAAAAAAACATCGGGTAATTAAGGATAGGTTATAAGAAAGAATAATTATTAAATATATAAAGGGAATATAGTAAAAAAAAAAAAAAACAATAAAAACATTAAAAGGCCTCCTTATAATTAAATAGAAAAATATTATATTAAAAATTTAATTAATATTATAAATTAAACTATAAAAAGTAAAAGACTTTTATATAAAGGCGGGGGCGGGATTAAGGGATTTAAAAGGTTATATAAAGCTTAAAAAGTAATAATAAAAATATTAATAAAAAAAGGTAAAAAGAATTAAGGAGGCTATATATAAAATAAGGGAGCGACGGAAAAAGCTTTATAAATAAAGGTAAAAATAAGCTAAGTAATAAAAGCTATAAAAATAACGCTTATATCAGCGGTAAAAAAATAAAAATTAAAAAGAAAATAACGGTATTAAAGAGAGCGAAGATAATAATTATATAACTATCAAATAAAAAAAATAAAAATATAATTATAAAAATAAACCCTTTATAATTAATAAAGGTATTTAAAGTAACGGAAAAGCCGTTAATATAATAAATTATCATAATATATAAATTATAAAATAAAGATATTCTTCTTAATATAGCCTTATTAAAAACGAGGAAAAAGCTTAAGAAGTTAAAAAGATAAATTAATAAAAAAGGATATAAAACGGTAAAGATATTAAGGTAATTATTTATTATCGTAATAAACAGAATATACTTAATAAGGTTTATAAAAGAGGAAAAAACCATTACCTTAAAACGGATAAAGAGGGAGAATACGGTCCTTTATCCCGGGCTAAAAATCGTTAATTATAGTTTTCCCCCGTAATAAAGAAACTAAATGCCCTTAATCGGATAAAGAAATATTTTATAATTATTTTAAGCGTAATATCGATAAAAATATATAACGATATTTTTAATAAAAGAATAATAAAGGGTAAATCCTTTAAATTAATAAAACTATAGGATTAAACGGCGGATATTTATTAATACTTTTAATATTAAAAATATAAATATATTATTACGAGGTATTTTAATAATATAAAATATACGGTATATGCCGGAAAATATAATACGTATAAATATATAAGTTTAATAATAAAAAGTTTAATAAAGAATACGCTAAAATATACGGTATATAGGAATAATAATTATCCGGTATGGGATTTACGGTACTTAATAAGGGCCAAAGAAACTTAACGTAAGGAGATTAAAATAACGGTTAAGGTTTAATACTATAATTTATATAAAGTTAAACCGGTAAAATAATTAAAAATAATTTTAAAATATAAACGGAGCCTATTAAATAAAGAATGATAAAACGTAATAATTAATAATATAAAAAAGAGGAAACTTATAATAATATTAATCCTTAAAGCCGGCTACTTAACCGGGATAACCGTTATAATAAGAAGGCCGGAATAAATAACGTTTAGCCTTAAAGAAAAACCGTTTATATAAATAAAAATTAACGGGCAGAACTTAATAGAAGTTAATATATAATACGTTTATATTTTTAAGGGTAATATAGTATAATATACGTAAGGAAATAATTAAAGTTATAATATTAATATTTAAATTTAAGGAAATAAAAAATATTAATATTTTAATAATATAAAAGTTATTATATAGTCCGTATATATATTTTTTAATTAACCCGGGAGATAGTTTTTATTTAACCTTTAAAGGAAATAAGAAAATATATATATATTTCTTTATAAACAAAAGGTTAAATATAAATAATTAAAATATTACTTATTATAAAGGGAATCTATATATACTCTGAATTATATAAGAAAGAAATATTAAAGGAAACCTAAATATTTATAATACGTATAATCCGCCGCCGGTTAATAAAAAAAACCCCTTTATAATTTTATTACTTAAGGATATTATAATTATACCCGATAAATACCTCTTAATAAAAAACTTTAATTTTTATTATATTAAGTAAAACGAAAAAGAGTATATAATTAATTATATTAAGTTTAAAAAGTTATTAATAATTATTATCCAATCCGACCTTATATTATTAATATTAAAAGGGATTATAATATAAGAAAACCGAGGATTTAAGATTACGATCGACTTAACGTTTAACTTAGAAGGTATTATTAATATAGTTATTATATATAGGCCCCAAAAGGACTTAAAATATAACTCGGATTATATACCAATATAGATAACTTTAAATTAAACCGTTAATATAACCTTATTACCACCGGTAAGGAGGGCGTAAAAAGTAATTAAGAAAATAAAGGTTTATATAAAAACAGAGGAGACGGTAATATAATTTATAAACCTTTTTTTAATTAAATAATAGAAACCGGATTAATCTCTTTATAAAGTGAATAATAAAAGTATTAAACGAGGTAATCAATAAAATAATCCCGTTAACGAAACCCTCTTAAAAAGCTAAAACTTATTAAAATAAAAAATATATAATTACGCTTATAAAAATAAAAAGGCTAATTAAGTAAATTTTTAAATATAAGAATTAAGAGATACTTAATTAATTAAGGGTTACTTAAAAAAGAAAAAAAAGGATTATTAAAAAGGTTAAATAAATATACTTTTAGTTTATAATATATAACTTAACGGTTTTACCTTATGGTATTTAAAAGTTAACAAAATATAATAAGGAATAAAATAAAAACCCAAAATTTATTTTTAAATTCCCGTTTCTTAAAAAATCCAATAATATATTAATTAATACCTTTAACGGTAAAATTAAAGCCCTTAAGGAAGCATTTTTCCTTCCTCCGTTAAAAACTGATTTAAATAATATTAATAATATTATATACCTTAACCCCGTATTAATAAATAAAGTAATAACATAAGATATAATAATTAAAACGATTAATAAATTAAAGAAGGATAAAGCCTTAAAATTAAATAAGATTCTTAATAAATTCTTATTAATAATGTCTTTATTATTTAAAAGGGTTTTTATTTATTTTTTTAAATATATTTCAACATTAATTATTACTTATATAAATTTAAAAAGGTAAAAATAATAATCCTTCAGAAGCTTATTAAGCCGGATTACTTTAAGGTAAAGTCTTATAAACTTATTATACTTTTTTATACGTTAAGGAAAACCTTAAAAACGGCAATAATAAAGATCCTTAATAACTATATAAAGAATTACGGATTTCTCCCCTATTAATAAATAAAAATAAAAAGAAATTAATTAATAAAAATAGCCCTTAAAGGATTAATTAACGGCGTATATATAATATAAAGTTATAAGAAAAAGTATATTATAAGTTTTCTTTCTTTTAATATTATAAATATTTTTAATAAAATAAACTATTAAAGGTTACTATATAACTTAAAGAAAAAGGGGATATTATCCTTCTTAATTAAATAAATGAAAAGTTTCTTAAGCGACTAAGTTACGTTGATTAACTTAAGATAAAAGATAAGCCTAATAAAGCCCGCTATAATAAGGACTCCTTAAAAATTACTTATTTTTCTTATATTATTCTGATTTTTTAATAATTTATTAATTAAAGAACTTATTAAGTTAAAATAAAAAGTTTAAGTTAAAAACTTTATTAACGATATTTGTTAGGACAGATAACCACTCGGCCACGGGGGCAAAAGTAGCTAACCTGGGCAGGTAATAGCGCTTAAGGGTAAGCCGCTATTACCATATAAGGGGTGTTAGGCCCGGGGCCACCCCTGTGGGGTGCGGATCAGCGCTAACAATATTTACCTTTTAATTTAGAGTATTTTTATACGTATGAATTATCTAGAACTAAAATAAACCTATAAAATTTATTTTTAATAAATAAAAACCTATAAGGCTTAATTTATACGGTATAAGTATAAGCTTATTTATATAATTAAAAATTTAAAATTATATAATATAATAGTTATAATAAATTTAAGTAAAGTTATAATAAAGCCGGATATTAATATTAAAGTCTTTAGCCTTTAAGTAAATAAGAAACTTAATTAAAAGGACTATATAAAAAAATCTAAAAAAAATAACCTTATAAGAAAAAGGCCTTATTTATCTCGTTATATTAATATGGGGGTTACGGTATAGAAGGCCCGGATTCTTTATTAAGTTATAATAAAGTTAACTATAATATATATTACGGCTATTTAATATATACTTAAGGGTATTCCGGGATATAAGAAAGAGGTTATCTAGATATTATAGAAAGTCCAGAACCGGTATTTAAAAGTAATTAATAATACTTATAAAGTAACCCTTATTCCGGTATTAAAGTCTAAGGTTTTTATATTACCGATTGAAATCTTATTAAATTAAATAATCGCTTAAATAAGGTTAAAAAAGATATATATGTTTAATTACGATAATGGGAAACGGGCGGATCCGTTAAAATCTTAATAAGCCTTAAATAAAAAAAAAGTAAACAAAAAATACTTATCCCTTTTCTTATTAAGATAAAGTAAAAATAAGTTAAGAAGGAAATTAATTTTACCGGTATTCCGGAGGTTAATTTAAGCGTATATAAATTCTTATTAAGTATAAAAAAAACTAAAACGAAAAGGATTTAAAGAGCGAAAATTATAATAATTATTTTATAAGCTATAATAAAATAAACCGAACGTTAACGGAGGTATAAAGACTTTATATTTTAAGGTTATTATTATTTAACTTTTAACTATAAAAAAATTATTAATAAGTATTTCCGCCGTTATAATATTATAAAAAGGATAATAATATATTAACGATTTAATTTTAAACGGGTAAAAACGGTTTAATTTATTTCTTATTTATTATATATATTAAAAATTGGATAAACGCCGGATATAAATACGGATAAAAAAGTAAAACGCTATATATATCCTTATTTTTTATTCTTTATTTACGGAGGTTAAATTAAGATTTATTATAAAAGTTAATATTTATAATTACCGTTAAATATTATTTATAAAATAAAACATTTAAATAACCGTTAAGTTTATAATATCTACCGGATTATTATTATAGTTTAACCTCGTAATAAAGATAAATAAGGTCGTTAAAAACCTTATAAAGAAAAGTTATTATTGGTTAAAGAAAAAAAGGAAAAATAAAAATCGGTTACGTTAATTATATAAACCGGAAAGTATCTTTTATAACCGTAAAAATATAATAATAAACGCTTATTAAAAGTCTTTAAAGAAGTTAATAACGATAATAATATAAAATAGATATATATTAAACGCGTAAATATTAATAAAAAATATTTAGAAATACTATATAAAATTAAGGTAATATAAATATATAAAGGAGCGGAAAAATAATAAACTTAAAAACAGCCCTTATAAAAATATAATTATAATATTATAAATTTTCTTAAGGAAGTTAAAATATAAGAAGTATATAAATAAATTATTACTCTTTAAAAGGCCGTTAATATTTTCTACCTTAAAGGATAAAGGGTAAAAGCCTGGTAAACGCCGGCTTTTATTTTAACGTTAGGAGTATTAGGTTTTTACGGGTATTAACAAGGTTAAAAAACCGTATACTAAGGAACGCCGGAATTAACTTAGCTAGATCCGTAGTATAAATCAATCAATCAATCAATCAAATATTTTTAATAAAGTAAATTATTATAAGTTACTATATAACTTAGGGAAGAAAAAGATATTATCCTTCCTAATTAAGTAAATAAATTTTTTTAAAGTAATTAAGCTATATTAATTAATTTAAGATAAAAAATAAACTTAATAAAGCCCGTTATAATAAGGATTTTTTAAAGATTACTTATTTCTTTTATGTTATTTTTATTTTTTAACGGTTTATTAATTAAGGAACTTATTAAGTTAAAATAGAAAGAGAAAAGATGGGAAGGAATGAAAGTGCAAAAGGGGCAAAAACAAAGGAGTCAATGGAGTGTAATTGAAGATAGGCCGGAGCCCCTATATAAGTTGGTGAGATATAGGTTCCTTATTATGGTAATCCGTTATACTTTTCCTTTTTTAAATATATATAAATCGATTTTACCCTTAATTAGCCTTTTTAATATTTCCCTTCCTTTATATATTTATCCGCAAATTTAATATCTTTTATGCTTTCCCCTTTTTAACTCCCTTTATAATAAGGTATTACCCTTAATACTATTATAACTTAATTTATATTATACCTATTCGTATATACTTTAATTATATACTTAATAGTTAATAATGTTTTTTGTATGATTTAAATAGCTATAAGTATAAGAGTTAAAGGGGCGTTAATTTAATAATAACTTCCCTTTACTCCTTCTATAATAAATTTATTTCTTTAATATAACGTATTATAAATAAATAGTTTCCTTTTTTAATACCGTTTATATATTCGTTTACTTTCTTTTTTTATAATTTTGCTTTTAATTTTTATCCAATAATAATAAATAAGTATATTAAGATTTAATTTTTCTTAAGGGCGAATCCCCCTTATTATTTTAATATATTAATAACGGCGACCTTAATACTTTATATTTATTGATTTTAAGGCTTAAGCTATTTATATTTACATCTTCTTTAAGTATAATACGCTTAATCCGTTTAAGGGTATAACGCGTCTTACTCCGTTTATTAAAAGATTATAAATACCGCCCTTTATAAAGGTGGAATCTTATAACCGGTTACTTTTTATTTTACTTTTTAATTTATATACTTTTAATATCTTTTTTTTATTCTTTTAGTTTTGCCGTTATTAAGTATATCTTAAGAAAGTTAATAATATATTAATTATATACCGTTTTTAAAGGTTATCGGTAAGGCTTTACTTTAAATTTTTTATTCTATAGATTTTATAATCTTTCGTATTAACGTAATTAATAAAATATTATAAATCGTTATATAATTCGTACTTATCGGTTAATATTATTTATATATCTATTTACTATATTAATTCTCGGAAGGCTATAAGGGGGTATAATAGTTTATCTTGGTCTTTATCAGGTTTTATCGTTTAAAAATTTATTGTTTTATATAAAAATAAAAAATAAAAAGAATAATAAAATAATCGTTTATCGGTTTTTAAATAATTCCCTTATCTTTATATAAACTTCTTTAATACTTAATATTATATTTAATAATATTTCTTAAAGGTATACCCTTTATTATAACTCTTAATATTTACTTTTATTTACTTATATACTTTTCTTTTAATTAATTAATATATTAAGTACCCTTAAGGCTATCTTTATATATAAATAGATATATTTCCGTATTCCCTTAATAAACTATATATAATCATCTTAATCGGAACATATTTAAAAAGTATATTAAAAAAGGTTCCTTTTAAACGTAATAATATTATTTATTATATTTATTAAGCTCCCGTCTTAGTTGGTTCCGTTAATAAATAAAATATTAAAAGTAACGTTTAATTATTTACTTACTTTATAATTATATTACGTAACTATTTACTTTATCCTTTTTTCTTATTTATTTTTCTTATTTCTTCCTATTTCTTTAAATTTTTTTACTTCTTTAACTTTTTTAATTTTTAACTCTTTCTATACTTTAATTAACTTATCCTGAATTTAACTTAATTTTATACTTAACTATTAAGTATCCTTTTAAGAATATATATGAATTTTTAACCTTAATATCGGTTATTTACTTTATATTTATATTAATTTCCTTATAGTCTTTTCGGAATTTTTAACTTAAATTATATTAATTAAAATTACTTTTATTATATCTTTATACCTTAAAAGGCGTACTTTAATTATTAACCTTATTAAATTAAATAAATATGTCTTTATTATTATTAAGGTTTATTTAAATATTAATTAAATAATTTATTTAAAGCTATATCCGTCGGTCCCTTATAACCTTAACTTATTTTAACTTTCTTACTTTTAAAAGCTTTTTGCGATATATATTTAGGTTTATACTTTTTATATACGTAAAGGTACTTAGGCGTATACTTAATATTAATAAATTAATAACGGTTATCGTTTTATTTTTATTAATTACCGCCGTATTAAGGGTTTATCGAATAATATTTATTTAAACTATATCTTTAAATACCGGCCGGGCGATTATAGTTTTTATCCAGGTATATATAAATTAATTCGCTTTTTAATTAACTATTATTAATTCCTTTTTATAGATTTTTAATATCGGAATATAATTTAAGTAAGCGCTTTTTCTTTAATATATTATATACCCTTTAATCCCGATATTAATCGTAAATTTAATATAAGAAATCGTATACGCTTTATAATTAATTATAATTTATAATTAACTTAATAATTATAGCCTAAATAAGTATCTCTTACTATATCTTCTGCTTCTGGTATTTATCCGTTATTATTATAACTTATTCTTAAATCTTAGTTATTTAATTCCGTTACTTATTTACCTTAATAATCCCCGCCTGGTCGTTATTTACTGTCTTTATCCGCTTAGTTAATCTAGCTATCTATATTGTTTACCTTTCGCTTATTTACTTAAGTAACTTTTTCAGTCCAAGTAATCCCTTTATTAATACGTTAATCCGGCCCTGCCGGAATTACGGGACCGTTTTAATCGTATAAGCCCTCTTAACGTAATAGAGTTCGTATAAAGTATAGCCCGTTCTTTTTAAGGACTAATTCCTTAATTAAGTCTCGTAAACGGTTACTCAAGAAAAGGGAATATTATTTACCCGATTTAAACTTAATTAAGGATATCTCTGATTTAAGTTTTATTGGCTTTAATTTTAATAAGTTGCTTTTCCTTTTTATATATAAAGTAATTATTAATTAATTTTCCGTTTAAATAATAAGCTTACCCGAGTTCCTTTATTAACTCTTTTTTTTTTTCTTGGGTCCGTTACTCGTACTATACGTACGCGGTAGCCTTTACCCGTATCTCTATAAGTATTTCTCCCTTAATAAACTCCTCTTTTTATTTTATTCCCGTATATACGATAGCCTTTAAAGTCCTTAACTTAAATACGACTCCCTAACCGTTTTCATTTAAAGTTATTTCCGCAGGTAATATAGTTATACTTTAAAGAAAGGTTTACGTCCCTTTTAACTTTATATTGTTAATTTTAATAAACCTTATATTTTAAATTACTCTTAAGTTTATTATATTTAACTTATATTACTCGGCTTCAATTTCGGATTATAATTATTATAAGTATTATTATGGTCTTAATTTTAATATACGCCTTATTAAAAGGATACGTATATAATTATCCTCGGATCAAAACTTTAATCGGTCTTCAGGTTATTTTATTAGTTTTTTGGTCGCGTTACCAGGTTTACCCGTTGGATCGTCTTCTTAATAACGGGTTATTTTCGTTTTAGGTTACGTCCTTATATATATACCGGTTTTTTTACTCCGTTTTTATTCCCGTTTTTAAGGTAAAATAATTAATACGGTTTTATACCCCGTAATTACCGTAATAAAGGATAATCTTAAATATATTTTTCTATCTTGGGGGTACGGTCGGGGCCTTAGTTACCCGCTATTTAAAATGGTTTTTATATTTATATTAACGGTATATTTTATTTATATTCTTAACGTAATATTTATAATAAGTTTAATATTTAAACCTATAATCCATAAAAAAAGCGTCCTTTTAAATAAGTTTTTTAATATATAATCTTAATATTTAATTATACTTCTATTTATATATTACTATTATGTTTTTTCTTTCTTTTTAAGGAAATATTTTTAATTATAAATAATTATAACTTTTTATAATTTTATTATTTTATAATTTATAATATAATAAATAAAAAACTATAAATAAAAAGTTAAAAGCTTAATATCCCCTTATTTATACTTATTTTTCCGAATTTTTATTATATTCCTGCTTCCTTTCTTTTTTAACTTTTTATTTTTAACGGTATTTATTAAAGTAACTGTTTATTCCTTTTCTTCTTTCCTTTTTTTTTTAATTTTTAAATTTATATTTTCTTAGGATTTTTAATATACTGAAATATAAAAGTAAATAAAATGAAAATATAATAAAAAACGGCGTTATATTAATTATATATACTTCCTCCCTTTAAATCGTACCATTTATAATTATAGCGGTTTTTAAAGGATTAAAATATTTCCTATTTATGCCCGTTGGATTTTAATTTTCTTTATTATTTTTAACTTTAATTTATCGGAGAGTCTAAGATACCTAATACGCGGTATAAATACTTTAAGATAATTCTTATAAAATAAATTAAATATAAAATTCTATTTATTCTTTTTAATATATATAAAGCTTTATACTCTTTTATAAAGCTTTTAATAATAAATAATTTAACTTAATAAAGCTTAAGTTTTTTAAGATTAAGGGTAAAATCTTATTATATAATTAATTACCCTTTTTTAACGGGTTTTAGCCTTATATTCCTTTATCGTAACGTCTCTTTTATCGGTCTTTTATTATATTTAATTTCTCTTATAACTCCTCCTTAATATTTACCCGGTTTATTATAAATCCTTGAACGGCTTTATATATTACTTCTTTTAAAGGCGGTATTATTCTTTTTATAATACGTATTTTAATTCTTAACTTAATTACGTTCTGTTTATATATTATATCCGGTTTAATCCCGAAAAAAATATTAATAAAAACGTACCTTAAATATTTAATATATCTTAAGTTAATACTTAATATCGTTAATCTTCCCGTTTATATTTAATTATACTTTTATTAAGTTTATATTTTCTTTATTATATTTTATTAAATTTAATTATTAAACTTTATTATGTTTAATACTTTATACGTTATATTTAATATAAGGATAAACTAAATATTATATAACCGGAAAAAGCTTTTTATTTTTTTATTTATAAATATTATCCCGATATCTATATATATCGTAACGGGTTTTAAGTAATAATTTATATATTTTTTTAATATAATAACTATATCCTTTATTTTAATTAACGCGGTATAGAGTAATTATATAAATCGTAAGAAATAATTTATTATATTAAAAATATATTAAAGGTTACCTTATACTTATTTAAAAGAATTAATAAAGTCCGTTTTAAATAAGTTAAAAAAAGTTTTTACCTTAATTAAACTTAATAAAATTATACGGCTTCCGTATATTTACTTTATATAAACTAAGTATCCTTATACGTATTTTATAATATTTTTTATTATATCCGGTTATTAATAATGATATTATAATTTCTTTAATATAATTTTTAATAAGAAGTATCCCGTATTATCGTAAACTTCCTTAAGTATTTATATTATTTTTTCCTTTATTAAATATATTATTTAACGCTTCCCGTATTAATAAAGTAACTTAGTAATAATTAAATTTTTTTTTTTTTTTAACTTTATTTTTATTTTAAGGTATTTAATAATATTAATATATTAATTATTATTTTTATAATAGAATAGTTCCTTAAGTTTTAATAATTCCGTAAGCTTATAATTAATTTATATATATTTTATTTTATAATTATTATTTAATCTTATATTATATATCCGTACCGGCTTATTATCGATTATCCTTTATAATTATAATTCTTTTATATCTACTTTCTTTTTTTTATTTACGCTTTTCCTTATTAACTTTTCCCCCGTATTTTAAATCAATTAGCTTTTTAATTATTATATTGTAATTTATATATTATTATAAACGTTAATTTTATTTTTCCTTATTTCCTTAAAAAGCTTTTTAATATAGCGTAATATCTTTTTTATTATTTTTTAAAATTATATTATATTATTCTTATTTTTTTATATTTTAAAGGCTATTTTCTTTATTATTTTATTAAGTACGTAATTTAAGTTATTAAATAATGCTTTTAATAGATTATCCGTAACTTTATTAATTTTTCTTTTAATATATTTAATTTTAATATATAATCTTCTTAACTTATTTACTTACTTTATAAAGATATTTTTATAGTAATTTATATTTATAAACTTTATAAGTAATTTATAATCTATATATATAATTAAAACTTTTTTATATTTAATATATAAAAGAATTTTTTTTTAAATATAATAATAATTATTAATTCTTACTTATAAATATCGTAGTTACGCTCCGTTTTATTTATTATATATAAATTATAAATAAGTAAAACGGTATAACCGTCTTAAACTTAAATAATATAATATTTGGCTTTATATTTTAAGGCGTTAATATATATATAAACCGGTATTTTTAAGTTTTATTTAAATAAAGCTTTAGCCCCCATTATTAGAATTTATATAAGTTAAAACGATATATTTTTTAATTCTTTTTATCTTTATTTTATATTTCCGGTTAAGTATATAAGTGGATAAGTTATTTTTATAAAGCTTTTAATCCATTTTCTTATTATATTAATAATACTTAAGAATCCTTTAACGTTTCTTATATTTTAAAGTATGGGTTAATTAAGTATCTTTTTGTACTTTTTAGGTTTAATTTATATACGTTTTTTTACCTTATAATTTTCTTTAAGTACTTTAATTTTTATTATATTAATTTTTAATTTATTAAATAATAATTTTAACTTAAATTATAAAATTTAAAGAAAAAAATAATCTTTTAAAAAAGTAAATTATTTTTCTTATATCCCGTATACCTTAAAAATATTATTAAGGTAAAAAATTAAGTTAATAAAATTATATTCCCCTTTAAAAATAAGGAAAAATAACTTTAAGTTTAATTTAAAGATAACTTTTAATATAATATTTATAAGTTTAATAAAAATAAATAAAAACGTACGTATTTTTTAAGGTATTTTTATAGGCTATAATTATTTAATATTTAATATATTAAAAATAAAATAATATTAATTATTAAAGTATACTTTTATTATTTAATATTTATACTTTATATCCGCTTAAAAGAAAGTTTTATATAATAAAATTCTTAATAAATTATATATTCTTTTTATTAACTTTATATAAAACGCGGGTAATACTTTATATATAAAATAATAATTAAATATAAGTCGTAATTCGATTTTACCTTTTTTTCTTTATAAGTACGGGGAATACGTTTTATATATTTATTTATTTATTTATTTATATATATTTCTTATATATCCTTAACTTAATTCCTTATTATATAATTACTTTAAGTTATTACTCCTTATTATTTAATAACTTTTTAACGGTAATTTTATACGGCTTAATTTTTAATCTTAATATTATTTAATATAGGAATAAATCCGTTATTGGGATTTTATATAATTTTTTTATACTTATATCCCTATATATTTATAGTATTTAAAGTATCTTAAGTTATACTTAATTATTTAAGATAACATCCCTTAATATAATACCTTCTTCCTTTACTTATATTTATAGTTCTTTATATAACTTTAAAGTATTAATTTTTCTTTTTATTACCCTTTTATTTATTAAGAATATAATTCGTAATAACTTTATTTTAATATTTATTTCTTTATTTTATAATTTTAAAATTAATTTATCCGTTATTTTATATACGTATTTTAAATAAACTTAATAAGTACCGTATTTATATTCCGGTAATCCTCAGTAAATTATTAAGTTATTAAGTTATTTAATTTTTAAGATTATACTTTTTATAATAAATAAATAGTTTTTATTATTTTTATTTTTTATTTACTTTATCTTTTTTTTTATATTATTATAATATATAATTTTCTTCTTCTTATTATTAACTTTTTTAAGTTATTTATTGCTCTCTTAATATATATAATTGTCCGTTTTTATTATTATAAGTATTATTAATTTAATTAATATTATTTTTTCTTTATATACTATATATTCTTTATATTATTTAACGTTATTTTACGTAATTAATAATAACTTTAAATATTATATTATCTTTTCGTTTATTTTATTAAATATTAAATTTATAAATTTAACTATCTTCCGCTTTTATTCAATAAGCTATTATTAATATAAAATAAAGTTTATTTTTAATTTTAAATTATTAATCGGATTATTTATTATATCCTTTTTAACTCCTTTATTGTTTCTTTAATACTTTTAAGTTTCTTTATTGTTTTTAGGTACTCCCGTTACTATTTTATCTTTTCCGATTCTTTTAAACTTTTATTTAATTATTTTTATTTACTTTTTATTTAATTTATTTCTTTTACCCCGTTTTACCGCTTTAATTTACTTTTAATCTTCTTTTATTTATTCTGACCGTTTTTTATATATTCCCTTTTTTTCCTTAAGTATATAAATATACCTTCCTTTTTTTTATTAATTAATCGTTAGAGTATACGCCTTTAAAGCTGATTTTACTTTTTAAACTTCTTTTTTTCTTATAGTTTATTAATTTTAATTATTTTCTTTATTTTTTAATTTAATTTTTAAGTTCTTTTTATTATTTTTATATTTAAATAAATTTAACTTAATTTCTTCTTTTAATATTATCGCGTTTTTATAGAATAACTTCTTATATATTAACTTTTAACGTATTTTACTTAACGGGCGTATTTAAGATTTAAGTAATTAAAAATTTTTTTATAAATAATATCCTTAATTTTTAATATTTTTATTTAAATCTTAAAGTTAACCGTAATTAACTTTAATTATAAAAGTCTTGATACTAAGATATTATAGTTTAAATTATTTTTTAATATTATAAATATTTATACCGATTTAATTATTTCTATAACTCGGATATTAAATATAACCTATATATAAAATAATATATAATCTTTATTTATTATTAATATATTTAAGTAATTAATTCCGAGTAATTTTAAGGATTTTTCTTTTATCCGTAATTCCCTTATTATACTTAAGTTAATTATAATAATATCCGATTTTTAATCGGCTTTTATATTAAGTAACTTATTTATTTATTCCGGTTAATAAATAATTATTATTTTTATAAAGTATATTTACTTATTCTTATTAAGTATAACTTTAAGGTTTTATTTTAAGTTTACGATTATAATATTATTAATCTTAAGTCGTTTATTTTAAATTATTTTTTATATTTTTTTCCGTTATTCTTAAGAACTTCCTTAATAATTATAATTTTCTTATAACGTATATAATTAAAGTTTAATACGTTCTTTATAAGTTGGTTTATCTTTTTTTTAAAATATAATAAAAGTTATATTAAATATATTATAAGGAATACGATATTATTAATTAATAAGATCCGTTTAACGTTTAAGGCTTATTCCCTTAATAATTTAATAATTTATTAAAGTTCTTTTTTTTTTTTCCGGTTTTCATTTTTCCTTTTAATTTCCTTTTTATTTACTTTTTAATTTATACGAGCTTAACTTTTTTTTTTTAAATCGTTATTTTTAATTTATTGTTACTTTGCGGCTATATTTACTATTATATTTACTTCATAATTAATATTTTTATTAAAAAGGTATCCTTCTTTTATAATAATAACTTTATAATTAAAGCTATTAATAACTTTTTTATTATCGACCTTATTAAGGACCTTTCCTTTTTCCTATATAGTTAAAACGATAATTATTACGTTTATTAATACGTTTAATTAATTGTTAAGCGGTACGGTTATAAATAATAATAATAATCGGTAATCCGTATCGTAATACCCGTTCTTACGGTCTTAATCCTTCTTTTATATATATCTTTTCTCGTTAAAGTTTACGTTATTTCCGTTATATCCTTATTTATAATTTATATATTCCTCCGTTAAGAGTATATTATAATACTTATAGTAAATAAAGTATAATTTTATATTTAAATAACTTAAAGTTATTAATATAAAGGTTTTTAAATTTAACCGGATTAAATAATCTTAAAATAAATTAATTATTTTTTTAATATTTTAATTAATATATAAATTCTATTAATAATTTTACGGCCCTTAATTTATATTTTCCGGTTAATTATTAATATTCTATTAAAATATATTTTAAAATTAATTTTAATATTTAAGTTATTAAGGTAATATTATTTATAATAATTATATTAACGTTATTTATATTATTAAGACGTTTTAAAGCCTTTTATTTATATAATTTTAAGGGTATTTAATTTATCGTATTCCTTTTATTTATAATATTTATATAATTCCGTTATAATTAATATATATTAAATTTATTTTTAACGTAATTTCTTAAAGGTCTTTATTTATATAATTTAATTAATTTATAAATATTTAAGTTTTAAGATTTACCTTTTTATCCTTTTTTTTTTTTTTAAGTTTCCGTTTCTTTTTTATTCTTTCCGTAATCCGTTCTACCTTAAGGTATATTTTATAAAGATTAAACTTTTTATATACGTTTTTATTAAATATTTATAAAGCTTTATATCCATTAAATTATTTTTAAAACGATTAATTACGTTTTTTAATATATATTTAATTATTCTATTTATCGTACTTTCCGGTTTTCCGGGTTTAATATCTTTTCTATTTAAATTATATATAATATAAAGTATACGTTTATAATAATTAAAAATAGAATTAATTCCTTAAATTAATACTTTAATATTATTTATTACTTATTCCGTAAGGTTATCGGGATTTAATTTTAAGAATTTTTAACTTAATAATTTTTAAAAGTTCTTTATATCTTCTTTTATAATATTATTTATCGCTTTATCCGTAAATAAAACTTTAATTTTTAATTACTTTATTTAATACGCTATATCTCCTTTAAGTTTTATATTTATTATATTTATTTATTAATTAAAAAAGTATCTTTCTTAATTTCCTTTTATACGTTATAAATCTATCTTTATATATTATTCGGTTTATTTTCTTATTCGTTTAGTTTTCTTAATTTATAAAATAAAGTCTTAATTTTAAATTATATTATAATTTTTTACTATAAAGTTTTTAATAATTTTAAGGTAAAAATTAAGATGAATAATAATATTACGGAGTTTTCTTTTATATTTAATTTTATTATTACTATTAAAAAGGATACTTAAAACTATTTAAATACCTCCTTTACTTTATATATATTGATTAATTTTTTTTTTTAAATTTAAGGGATTAAGGGATTCTTAATAATATTTTACTACTCTTTAATGAAAAATTAATAAAGTTTATTATTAAGTAATCCTTAATAATACTTATAATTATTAATAAGTATAAAATAGCCCTATAATTTATATAAATTTATTTTAATCTTCTCTATTTTTTATTTAATATAAAGTACAGGGGTATATGCTTTTTTTAATAAAGGAAATAAAATAATAACGGGAAAAATAATAATATCGTAATTAATTCCTTAATTTATATAATAATATTTAACTTTACCTTTTTTATTTTAAGGATATTAAGATATATATGAAATAAAAGATATTATCGTTAATATATTATTAATATTAATAAAAGTATTTTAAAGAAAGGAATTTACGGTTACTCCGAGTAATTATATTTTATTTTTATTTTTTTTGCCTTTTTTTTTTTTTAAGGAAAGGGTTAAGTTAATATATAATCGTATAACGTTAATAAGGGTCCTTTTGGTCTTTTAAGTTATTATATAAGTATATATAAATTATGTTTTATTATAAGTTTATATTTCCCTTTTAAATTAAAGTGGATTCTAATTATTTATTCTAATCTTCTTTACCTTTTATACAAAAGAACTTTAAAAAGGGTACCGTTAAATTAAGTAAGTTTCGCGTTAATAACCGTTATAGGTTATTATTAATATTTTAATATATATATAATATAATTATTATTATAAATATATTTGTTTCTGTTTTTTCCTATTAATTCCCTTAATTAATCTTATTACTTACTTCTCCTTATTATCCGTTTTTTGAAATTTATTTTTTTTAATTTTTCGATTTTTAATTATTTAATTTATAGCTTAAGGTAAAAAGCCTATTACGTTTTACCAGCGTATTATGTAATATATAGTTATTTCCTAGGAATTTTAAAGACCGGTTTAAACCTCTATAGGTAATTTAAAACTTAATTACCGCTTAAGTAACTTTTAACTTAATAATTTACGTTCCAATAAATAGTATCTCTTTAAGAGGTATATATAATTACTTAAAACTTATTAAGGAATCTTATTTTTATTACCCTTATTATTAAAATATACGTTTTAGTTCGGTTACTTTAATAGCTATTAAGGAGGCTTATATATTTATTAATATAAGTCGTTTACTTAAGTTAGATTATTAAAACTTACTTTATGTTACCTTAAAGTATATACGATATTCCGATAGTAATTAAAAAGGTTTATTTGTAATTATATTGGTTAATCGTTTAAAATAAGATATTAAAACTTATAATTTAATTATTCAGAATAAGATATTAAGACTTATAATTCGGTCGGATTCAGTCATTCGTATTAACTTAATAAGTTTTATATTTCGGTTATTACGGTTATTAATTATTAAATAGTAATTTTACGTCGTTTAAAATAACTGATTTTTATTGATTTTTTTTTTTTTAATTATTTTAATTTCTTTTATTTTAAGAAAGCGGCTTATATTAATATATAAATCGTAATTTCCTTAACGATAATTTAGAATATCCGGTAATATATACGATTATTTTTTAACTAAGGTTTAAGCCCGTCATTAATATAAGGGATATTATTATCCTTTTATAATTAAAACGCTTTAAAAAAGTTATCGTCTTTCTTTACTTTTTAATTTTTAATAATTAATAGTTAATTAATAGATATTAACAATACTTTACCAATACGTATAAACGGGGTCTCCATATTAATTAAGTATAATAATAAAAATATTTAAATACGGATGCTTAAAGAAGGTTAATTAAATACCTTTACTTTTCTTAATTTTAATAGTTATTTATAAGGTTAACGGTAATTAAAAATATTCAATAAATATATATAAATCCATAGCTTATTATTCATAAAATATATATATATTATAATAATAATAACGATTAATATTTCTTAAGTATCTTCGTAGTTTTTCTTGCCGTTAATTAAGGAAAAGGCATAATAAACTATTTACGATTAAATCGTATAATTAAACCGAATTCCTTAATATATATAAATAAATAAAAGCCTTCTTAAGACCGCTAGAAAAGATAAGAAAAAATAAAAGTATAAAAGGGTAAAAAAAAAAAGTTAATAAAATATAATTAAAGATGGGCCGGAGCCTTTATATAAGTTAATAAGGTGTAAATTCCTTATTATAATAATCCGTTATATCCTTCCTTTTTTAAGTGTATACGAATTGATTCTATCCTTAATCAGCCCTTTTAATGTTTCCCTTCCTTTATATACTTATCCGTAAGTTTGGTATCTTCTATACTCTCCCCTTTCCAGAAAGTTTTAATTAAAAACTTTATTAATAACGTTTATTTTCTAACTTATAATACGTTTTTACGTATGAATTATTTAGAATTAAAATAAATTTATAAAGTTTATTTTTAATAAGTAAGAACTTATAAAGTTTAATTTATATTATATAAGTATAAATTTATTTATATAATTAAGAGCTTAAAGCTATATAATATAATAATTATAATAAACTTAAATAAAATTATAATAAAACCAGATATTAATATTAGAATCCTTAACCTTTAAATAAATAAAAACTTAATTAAAAAAATTACATAAGAAAAATCTAAAAAAAAAATAACTTATAAAAAAAAAGGTTTTATTTATTTTATCGTATTAATATAAGGAATTATATTATAAAAAAAGACGATTATCCTTAAGAACCTTATTAAGCCGGATTACTCTAAGGTAAAGTCTTACAGACCCATTATACTCCTTTATACGCTAGGGAAGGCCTTAGAAACGGTAATAATGAAGATCCTTAACGACTATATAAAGAACTACGGACTTCTCCTTAACTAATAGATAAGAATAAGGAGAGGTCGGTTAATAAAAATAGCCCTTAAAGGATTAATCAACGGCGTATATATAGTATAAAATTACGGGAAGAAATATATTTAATTAATTAATTTATTTATATACGAGTTTAGCTACTTTAAGTTAATTTCAGCATTCTATAATACTAATAATTAAGCTACGGTTATTTTAATATTTATACTTATTTTAAACTTATTGCTTTAATTTTAAAAGGGAAAAGGAAACCGTAATCGGCTAATTTAACCCTAGTTTACCCTAGATATTAACCCGATTTAAATAAAAACCTCTCCCCCGTAATTATTTACTTTAATATTATAATTAAGTCTTTATATTAACCCGATTAAAATTAATAGTTATTTTAAATCTTTAATTTATTATTTTCCGTTAAGAATCCTTTATTTTTTAATATTATAATTTACGGTAAAAATTTAATAATAATATTAAGCTTAATCGGAAGAAAGCGGTTCCGATTATATAATTTTATTTCTTTTAATACTTAAACTTTATTTTAAGTATTTTATTACGTAGCTTTTTAAATTAATTTTATTCGATCTTAACTTTAACCTTTTAACGTTAAATCCCCGTAACCCCTTTCTACCGGCCTTATATAGTAATTAGGCTTATTTAAGGTTAATTACGGGTACCGGTAAATCGTCGGATATTTATTATTATTTTATCTATATTGATTACGTAATTTACCGGATAAGGTCTAAGGGCTCTTAATAAAATCATCCCCCACCCTTAAAATGTTCAATTATTCTATAGTTTATTTTCTGTACTTAAAAATACCATTCCGTTACGCTCGCTTTAAGAAATATATTATAAGTCTTTTTTTCTTAATATTATAAGTACCTTCGATAACATAAATTATTAAAGGTTACTATATAACTTAAGGAAAAAGGGGATATTACCCTTTTTAATTAAATAAATGAAAAGTTTCTTAAGTAATTAAACTACGTTAATTAACCTAAAATAAAAAATAAGCTTAATAAAGTTTATTATAATAGGAATTCTTTAAAAATCGTTTATTTCTTTTATATTATTCTTATTCTTTAATAATTTAATAATTAAAAAGTTTATTAAATTAAAATAAAAGGTTTAAATTAAAAACTTTATTAATAACGTTTACCTTTTAACTTATAATACCTTTATACGTATAAATTATTTAGAATCAAAATAAGCCTATAAAGTTTATTTTTAATAAGTAAGAATTTATAAAGCTTAATTTACGTTATATAAATATAAGTTTATTTATATAATTAAAAGTTTAAAATTATATAATATAATAATTATAATAAACTTACATAAAGTTATAATAAAACCGGATACCAGTATTAAAGTCCTTAATTTTTAAATAAATAAGAAGCTTAATTAAAAGGATTATATAAAAAAGGTTTAAAAAAATAACCTTATAGGAAAAAAGCCTTATTTATCTTACCGTATTAATATAAAAGGTTATAGTATAAAAGCCCGGATTATTTATTGAGTTATAATAAAATTAATTATAATATACGTTATAATTATTTAATATATACTTAAAAGTATTTTAAGATATAGAAAAAGCTTATTTAAATATTATAGAAAGTCTAGAATTAATATTTAAGAATAATTAACGATACTTATAAAGTAACCTTTATCTTAATATTAAAGTTTAAGGTCTTTATATTATTAATTAAGGTCTTATTAAATTAAATAATTATTTAAATAAAATTAAAAAGATATATATATTTAATTATAATAATAGGAAACGGGTAAATCCGCTAAAATCTTAATAAGCTTTAAGTTAAAGGGAATAAATTAAAAATACTTATCCTTTTTTTATCAAGATAAAGTAAAAGTAAATTAAAAAGGAAATTAATCTTATTAATATCCCGGAGGTTAATTTAAGTATATAAGAACTCCCGTTAAACGTAAGAAAAACCGAGATAAAAAGGATTTAAAGAGTAAAAATTAAAGTAATTACTTTATAAGCCATAATAAAGTAAACTAAATATTAACGGAGGTATAAAAACTTTATATTTTAAGGTTATTGTTATTTAATTCTTAAAAATAATAAAATTATTAATAAGTATTTCCGCCGTTATAATATTATAAAGAAAAATAATAACGTATTAATAATTTAACTTTAAATGGATAAAAACGGTTTAACTTACTTCCTATTTATTATATATATTAAAAGTTGAATCAACGCCGGATATAAATATAAATAAAAGAAGTAAAACGCTATATACGTCCTTATTTTTTATCCTTTATTTATAAAGGTTAAGTTAAAACTTATCGTAAAAGTTAATATTTATAATTACTATTAAATATTATTTATAAAATAAAATATTTAAGTAATTATTAAGTTTATAATATTTATCGGATTATTATTATAGTTTAATTTCATTATAAAGATAAATAAAGTCGCTAAAAACCTTATAAAGAAGGGCCGTTATTAATTAAGGAAAAAAAAGGAGAAATAGAAACCGGTTACGTTAATTATATAAACCGGAAAGCATCTTTTATAATCGTAAAGATATAATAATAAATACTTATTAAAAATCCTTAAAAAAGTTAATAACAATAATCATATAAAAAAGGTATATATTAAGTACGTAAGTATTAATAAGGATATTTAAAGGTATTACGTAAAGTTAAAGTAATATAAATATATAAAGGAACGGAAAAATAACGAGCTTAAGGATAGCCTTTATAAGGATATAATCGTAATATTATGGATTTTCTTAAAGGAGTTAAAATATAAGAAGTATATAAATAAATTACTATTTTTTAAAAGGCCGTTAATATCCTTTACCTTAAAAAATAGAGGGTAAAGGCCTGGTGGACGCCGGTTTTTACTTTAACGTTAAGAGTATCAGGTTCTTACGGGTATTAATAAGGCTAAAAGGCCGCGTATTAAGGAACGCCGGAATTAGCTTAATTAAATCCGTAGTATAAATCAATTAATTAAATATTATAAAAGACACGGATTATTTATTAAGCCGTAATAAAATTAGCTATAATATATAATATAGTTATTTAATATATACTTAAAAGTACTCCGGAATATAAAAAAAAGCTTATTTAAATATTATAGAAAGTCTAAAGCCGGTATTTAAAAGTAATTAACAATATTTATAAAGTAACCTTTATCCCGGTATTAAAGTTTAAGGTCTTTATACCGTTAATTAAGGTTTTATTGGATTAAATAATTGCTTAAATAAGGTTAAAGAAATATACTTAATTACGATAATAAGAAACGGGCGGATCCGTTAGAATGTTAATAAGCCTTAAATTAAAGGGAATAAATTAAGGATATTTAGCCCTTTTCTTATTAAAATAAAGTAAAAATAAATTAAAAAGGAAATTAATTTTATTAATATCTTAAAGGTTAATTTAAGCGTATATAAAATCCCGTTAAATATAAAAAAGACTGAAATTAAGGGGATTTAAAGAGTAAAAATTATAACGATTATTTTATAAGTTATAATAAAGTAAATTAAACGTTAATAAAAATATAAAGACTTTATATTTTAAAGTTATTATTATTTAACTTTTAATAATAAAAAGATTATTAATAAGTATCTCCGCCGTTATAATATTATAAAGAAGGATAATAACGTATTAATAATTTAACTCCGGATATATAAAAACGGTTTAATTTATTTCCTATTTATTATATATACCGGAAATTGGATAAACGCTAAATATAAGTATAAATAAAGAAAATAAAATATTATATACGTTTTTATTTCTTATTTTTTATTTACGGAGGTTAAGTTAAAACTTATAATAAAAGTTAATATTTATAATTATTATTAAATATTATTTATAAAATAAAATCCCCGGATAATTATTAAGTTTATAATATTTACCGGATTATTATTATAACTTAATTTCGTTATAAAGATAAATAAAATTATTAAAAACCTTATAGAAAAGGCTTATTATTAATTAAGGAAGAAAAAAGAAGCGGAAACCGGTTATATTAATTATATAAACCGGAAAACATTTTTTATAATTATAAAGATAAAATAATAAACGTTTATTAAAAGTCTTTAACGGAATTAATAGCGATAATAATATAAAAAGGGTATATATTAAATATATAAGTATTAATAATAATATTTAAAGGTATTACGTAAAGTTAAAATAATATAAATATATAAAGGAACGGAAGAATAACGAGTTTAAAGGCAGCCTTTATAAGGATACGGTCATAATATTATAGATTTTCTTGGGGGAATTAAAATATAAAAAGTATATAAATAAATTATTATTTTTAAACGGCCGTTAATATTTTTTACCTTAAAGGATAAAGGATAAAGGTTTAATAAACGCCGGTTTTTACTTTAACGTTATAAGTATTAGGTTCTTACGGTTATTAATAAGGTTAAAAGACCGTATATTAAGGAACGCCGGAATTAACTTAATTAGATCCGTAATATGAATTAATCAGTCAATCAATATTAAACGACTTAAAACTATTAATATAAGGGTTTTTGAATTTAAAGGATTAAATAATCTTAAAGTAAATTAATTATTTCCTTTAATATTACAATTAATATATAAATTTTATTATTTATTAATTCTATAGCCTATAATTCGTGTTTTCCGTTTAATTATTAATATTTTATTATATTAAAATAATTTTAAGATTAATTTTAATATTTAAGTTATTAAGGTAATATTACTTACGGTAATTATATGAGTGCTATTTATATTATTAAGACGTCTTAAAGCCTCTTATTTATACGATTTTAAATGTATTTAATTTATCGTATTCTTCTTATTTATAATACTTAAATAATTCTATTATAATTAACGTATATTAAATTCACTCTTTATATAGCTTTTTAAAGGTCTTAGTTTATACGATTTAATTAATTAATAAATATTTAAGTTCTAAGATTCGCTTTTTTATTTTTTTTTTTTTTTTTTATTTTTTTTTTTTTTTTTTTTTTATTTTTTTTTTTTTTTTTTTTTTTTTTTTTTTTTATTTTTTTTTTTTTTTTATTTTTTTTTTTTTTTTTTATTTTTTTTTATTTTTTTTTATTTTTTTTATTTTTTTTTTTTTTTTTTTATTTTTTTTATTTTTTTTTTATTTTTTCAATTTTTTTATTTTTAATTTTTTTTGTTCCTTCCGTAACCCGTTTTATTTTAAGGTATACTTTATAAAGATTAAGCTCTTTATCTATGTTTTTTATTAAACGTTTATAGAACTTTATATTTATTAAGTTATTTTTAAAACGATTAATTACGTTTTTTAATATATATTTTATTATTTTATTTATTATTTTTTCCGGTTCTCTGCGTTTAATATCCTTTCCGTTTAAGTTATATATAATATAAAGTATACGTTTATAATAGATAAACATAGAAGTAATTCCTTAAAATAATATATTAATATTATTTATTGTTTACTCCGTAAAATTATCGGGATTTAATTTTAAGAACTTTTAACTTAATAAGTTTTAAAAATTCTTTATATCTTTTTTTTATAACATTATTTATCGCTTTATTTATAAATAAAATTTTAATTTTTAATTATTTTATTGAATACGTTATATCTCCTTTAAGTTTTATATTTATTATATTTATTTATTAATTAAAAAAAATATTTCTTTTAATCTTTTCTTATACGTTACGGATCCATTTTTATATATTATTTAGTTTATTTTTTTTATTTATTTAATTTTTTTAATTTATAGAATGAAGTTTTAATCCCGGGTTATACTATAATTCTTTATTATAAAGTTTCCGATAATTTTAAGGTAAAAGCCGGGATTATTAATAATATTATAGAGTTTTCTTTTATATTAAGCTTTACTATTACTATTAAAGAGGATACTTAAAATTATTTAAGTACCTTTTTTACTTTATATATATTAATTAATTCCCTTTTAAATTTAAAGGATTAAAGGATTCTTAATAATTTTTTATTATTGCTTAAAGAAAGGTTAATAAGGTTTATTGTTAAGTGGTCCTTAATAATACTTATAACTATTAATAAATACGGGAAAATAATATTATAAATGGCCCCGTAGCTTATACGAATTTATCCTGATTTTCTTTATTTTTTATTTAATATAAAGTAAAAAGTATATATTCTTTTTAATAAAAGAAATAAAATAATAAGGGGGGAATAATAATATTATAATTAATTCCTTACTTTATATAATAATACTTAACTTTATTTTTTTAATTTAAGGGTATTAAGATATATATAAAATAAAATATATTATTATTAATATACTATTAATATTAATAAGGGTATTTTAAAGAAAGGGGTTTACACTTACTCTAAGTAACTATATTTTATTTTTATCCTTTTTTTTTTTTTTTTCTTAAGGAAAGGGTTAAGTTAATATTTAATCGTATAACGTTAATAAGGGTCCTTTTAATCTTTTAAGTTATTATATAAGTATATATAAATTATACCTTATTATAAGTCTGTATTTTCCTTTTAAACTTAAGTAAGTTCTGGTTATTTATTCTAATCTTCTTTATTTTCTATACGGAAAAGTTTCAAGGAGAATATTATTAGATTAAATAAGTCTTATATTAATAACCGCGATAAATCCTTATTAATGTTCTTAGTATATATACGATATAATTATTATTATAAAGTTTTTAAATTTCTTAAAAACTTAAATAACTCTTTTTTTTATTTTAATCTCCTTAAGCTTCTTATTTATTCGTTTCTTAAGTATAAGATTAATATTAAGGACTTAGTAAAGGTAAGGGTGAATATAACTAAATTTCAACTATATAGAGAAATCTATGGTATAGTATACATATAAGTATACGGAGAACATACGCTAGGTCCTATTAGGCCTAGCGTATTAACTTAACTCTCAGCTATTAGCATCGTAGCCCTTATATCTTAGCCCTTATACCGTAATAATTAAGTTTAAAGTTAATAAATTAATTAAGTTAATCTATATATAAATAATTGTATTTATTAAATGAATATTCAATATTATAAAGGTGTTCTTTTAGCTTAATATTTTTACTTTTAAATATAAGCTTATTATCTTTTTTAATATTATTTTAATTTCCGTTAATAGTAAAGGTTTATTAAGATAAAAATGATTTCTTTATATTCCTATATTTTATATAATTATAAGATTATTCCTCGAGATTAAAAAAGTGATTAAGAAGTTAATTAAATTATTTATGCTGAATTTATAAATCTATAATACTATAAAAGCTTAAATCTTAATTACATTAATAAAATCACGGTATATCCGTTTTTTATTAAGGGCTTTAAGTATATTATTACTTTTGATTTTTATAAGTATTTAAGTATACTTATTAAGCTATACTTTAATATTTTAATAAAAATTAGGTCCCGTTATAGTTTTATAATAAGGTTTCTTTACCGGTAAAGAATAAATAGAATTTAAAGGTATAAGCTTAATTTTAAGAATACATAAGTAATACTATAAGTAATAATTTACGTACTTAAAATAATAAAGTTCGGTATATTAATAATTAAAAATATAAAATTGTTAATTTAATAAAAAATTTATATTATTCTTTTTAATCTTATAATTTTAGCTTTTATACTTATAAATCGTTTTTATAAATTATTGATATTTTTAAATTAATTATTTTATCCGTTATAATAACGGGTTATATTGGTTTTATTAACTTATTTAAGCTTATCAATTTTATTATAAACGCGGGGTTAATAAACTTTTAAACGTAATACTTAATAATCTTACCTTTAATAACGTTAAGTTGTAAGTCTTAATTTTTAAGGTAATAAGTTTAATTTTATATAAGCTTACCTTAATATTATAAAGGAAAAATATATAATAAGCTTATTTTATTCTTTAATTTTTTTTATTTTTAATTTATATATAATATATTAACTTTAATTACTTAATTTAAGTTTTTTAAATAATTTATTATATTTTAAATTAATTAATAAATAAATAACTATAATAATATATAATATTGGGCTTATAACTATTAAACGTAAAGACGTATAAGAATATATAATATATATATTAATTATATATAATCTATTTAGGAAGTATAATATTATCTATATAAAATACTTAGGTATTATAAGATATACGGCTAAATAATAATATTTATACGCGTTATAATAATGCTTTAATACCGCTTATATAACGGCTCAGTAACACTCCATACAATATTACCACTATACCTGTACCCAGGCTAATAATTATTTATTATAAGCTTTTTTCAGTAATAAAGAAATTGGATATTTTAAAACGGATAAAAAGGTAATGTATAATTATATTAAGCATAACGTTAATAAAGATATATAATAATATTCTAGATAAAGGAATTATTAATGGAAGGTTTTTTAAATTAAATTAACCGTAAAATAAGGCGGAAATATTTATTAATACTTTAAGTATTAAGGATATAAATATATTACTATAAAATACGTTAATAACATAAAGTATATAGTATACTTAAAGGGGTATAATACGTATAAATATATAAGCTTAATAAGTAAAGGCCTTATTAGAAATATATAAGTATATAACATATAAGAAGGATAAATACCCAGTATAAAACTTAAAATACTTAATAAGGATTAAGGAAAATAAGTATAAAAAGACTAAAATAACTATCACCTAGTTTTACCTAGGTTTGAATAATTGTAGCCTCCACTTATTTATTTCCTTTACTGGGGGAATTCCGCGATGATTAAGTATATATTTTTAAATTATTCATATTTAGAAATAAATAATTTAAGGTATTTTATAGAACAAATCCTTTAACTTTATATAATAAAGTTATAAAGCTTAGTTTAGGCTATAGAATAAGCCTTATTTAACTTAAATTGGTTAAGGGGCGATTTAATTATTAATTTTATTAAGTCTAGGAATTTTAAAGATTTAAGTTTAAGTTTACTACTTAACGTTAAAACCTACTTTTAACCCCGCCGTTCCTTATTAAAATAGAATAATTTAACATTTTAATTTAAATTTCGGGCTTTTTAATAATATTAAAAAAACGAAATTCCGTTTATAAAAACCTATAATAATATTAAGGTAAATATTTTATTATATATTTTTTAAGGTTTAATAAGATATATATAGGGTATTTTTAATTTCTAATTATATTATTTGAACTTGAAAAGTCTTTAAGGTAATAATAGTTTAGTTTTATCGGATATATTATAATTTAATAACGTATTAACAATTTAACTTTAAATAAATAAAAACGGGTTAATTTACTTCCCTTTTATTATATACGTTAATAGCCGGACGGTCATTAATTACGGATACGGATAAAGGAAATAAACTATAACTTACGTATTTATTTTATTTTTATTATTTATGGAAGTTAAAATAAGATTAATTAAAAAAACCGGGATAAGCGATTTTTATAAAATACTTTCTATAAAATAAAGGATTCAGGTAATTATAAAGTTTATAATATTTATAAGTTTATTACTTTAATTTAACCTTATTATTAAAATAAACAAGGTTATTAAAGACCTTATAAAAAGGGTATATTACCGGTTGAAAAAAAAAAAAAAGGTAAATACCGATTAAAACAATTATATAAGCCGGAAAATATATTTTATAACTAAAAGAATACAATAATAAACGCTTATTAAAAGTCCTTAAAGAAACGGCCGTAATAATAAAACAGGAAAATAAATATAATTAAAACAATAATAAAATATATACCAATAAAAGTATTTAGAAATATTACTTAAAAAATTAATATAAAACGGATTTATAAAAAATTAAAAAGCAGTAAGTTTAAAAGTAACCCTTAAAAAACTTAATTATAATATTATAAATTTTCTTAAAAAAGGTATAGAAAAAAACTATTACTCTCTGGATAGCTATAAACGCTTTTTATCCTTCGGAATAAAAGTAGAAATTAAATAAATATTGATTTTTAACCTTAACGTTATAGATATTAGGTCTTTACGATTGTTAATAAAGCTTAATAACCGACAGTTAAAAAACGCCGGAATTAACTTAACTAAATCCGTAATATAAATCAATTAATTAATTAATATATATATTATAATATAGACTTATACTTATTATTGTTTTATTATTATTTAAATCCATTTATAAAGCATTATTATTATTTTTTATTAACTTTAAGTTTTAAGTTTTATTTAACTTAAGATTATAGCTTAAGGTAAAAATATTAATATATTAATTATTAAAAATGTTAATAACTATAAGCGCGATAAGCATAGAGATAATTATATTAATTATTTATAACGTTCTTCCTAGTTTACGTTTTTAATAAAACCTAATCTTCAATAATAATTTATTTATTTATTAATCCTTTTTAACTTAAATAAATAATAACCTAAAACGGTTTAATCAATATACTTTACTTTTTATAATTATTATTCTAAAGGGTAAAATTTAACTATACCGATTATACGATTTCGTTATATATAGGTTTTATAAAAGCTTTTCCTTTACTTTATATTTCCTTTATAAATTAAACTTTTTATTTTATAACTTATAAAATAAGTTATCTTAAAGAGTAATATCGTTAATCGTAAAAGATTTATCCTTTAAAAGCTTTTCTTTTATTTTAAGTTTTATTTATAAATTAAGCTTTTTATTACATAACATATAAAATAAGATATCTTAAAAAGTAATATATTAATTATAAAAGATTTATCCTTTAAATAACTAATATATATAAAGAAAATATTTAAGCTTTAAACTTCTAAATCTTTTTATATAGAATTATTACTTTTTTCGGATTTTATTTTAAGTAAGAAGCCTCTAAAAGGATTCTTAAGGTTCTTAATATAATTTATGATTATAAGAGTTAAAACTATAATATTATAAGGATATTAAAATAAAAATTTACTTATTAAGTTACTTAATAAGAGAAAAAGTAAATAAAAATCAAGAATTTAAAATCAGGAACTTTAATAATTATAGTAAAAAATTTATAAATAAAATGAACGTTAAATTTAATTTCTTAAAAATTTTAAAATTAAATTCCGGGGCTAAAAATCTATAAAAAAAATTATATTTTAATTATTATAAAGGTTAATATAAATAATCCCGTTAAAAGTTAAAATTCTAATATTATTAAAACGATATATATTACGTTTATTATTGAGTTTTTAAAGTAATTTAAACCCTTTTTTTTTTAAGTTAATTATAATAAGGGTTAACGCTATATAAACCCCGTAAGGATAAAACAGTACTAGATTTAATAGCTTTAATTTTTAAAAATATAAATAAAAAGGTTAATAATTAAAATATTAAGTAATAATAAGATTATATTTATTTCTTTATATTATCTCGCTTTTTTCTAGGTGAATTTAAAGTATTAACTTTTTTAACGTTAAGCTTAAATAAGTATGAATCTCAGCGGTATTAAGATTTATTTTAAATCCGTATTAACTAGTAATTTCACCTTAAAGAATCTTTTACTTTATACTTACCTATACTTATATTTTATACTTATTTAATATTTATCCTTTATCCTTTATCCTTTATATTTTTTTGTTTTTTAAATAATTAATAAATGTTATTTTTATATTACTATATATATATTATACCGCGTATAATAACCCGTATTAATTAGACTATTAAAAAACTAATTAAAGGGATACCTTAATTATTAATATAAATAGATAATATAAAGACTTTGGAAGATTAAGGAATAGTAATTATTGAAAAGAAGTATAAGGTACGATTAAGAAATAAATTTTTATTATAATTATTATTATAATAATTAAGATTAATATAATTAATTTAATAAGAATATTATATAAAATTAAGCGCTATTAAAAGTTAAGTAAACTTTAAATCCTTCTTACATTATTAATACGTCAATATAAAGAGATTACTTTTAAATAAATTAATAAAAACGGTTTCCGGTTTTAAGGAGTAACTATTTATATTATTTAAAAAGTAATAAAAATATATTTTATCTTTTATCTTAAATAGAAAATTATTAATATAATTCTTTATATTTTATTAACTTTATATTAAAAGATATAATCTCGCTTATATTTACCTTAAGTGTATTATTATTTAAATTAAAGATAGTTAATTAATTAAAGCGATAATATAAGTTAATGAAGCTTTTTCCTTTTTTACGTTTATAAGCTAGTTAAGCTTTATATTATTATCTATAAATATATGGCCGTTAAACGGTATAAGGGGAGTAGGAGCTTACCGGCTTAATAGCCGGAATAATAAAAGCCGGGGTAATAAGACTTAAGGTATTATACCTCCTTATAGTACTATACGTCCTTATAGTACTGCGCGTCCTCGTGGTTTTCATATACGTAGTAGTCGCGGTAATCGCGGTAATAATTATAGTGGTATATATAGTGATATTAATAAAAGCAATAATAACAATAATAATAATAACGATAATAATAACGATTATAATAATAGTAGGGAAAGGAATATTAAGGTAGTTAATAATAAAAATAATAATGAAAATATTTATATAAATAATAAAAATACTTATAAGGATAATATAACTACTTATAAAAATGGTATAATTATTTACAAGGATGGTATAACTATTTATAAGGATAATATAAATAGTAAAGGGGATAATATAAATACTTATAAGGAGATTAATATAAATATTAACGTTAATATTAATATAAATATATAAAGAATCTATAGGAATCTTTATAATTATTATTTTATTTATCGTAGACTTTAGAAAGGTATAATTATTAATAAAAGTTTAATAAATAACTTTTTTTTTTTAATTTTTATTAATTAATCTTTATTAAATAATATTTTAATAATAGAAGTTACGATCTTAATATATCTTTATTTTATCCCGTTAAAATAGAATTAAGATAAAATAAGATTTAGTCTTTTTTTCTCCCACGTAAGATACGATATATAATGCTAAATCCCCTTTTATTCCGTCCCGCTTCCCGGAATATATCTTATTAATTATAATTCTTTTATTTAATTCAACGGCTATTTATTGCGTTATTACTTATTACCGCGTTATTTATTAAATAGCCCGTTATATTTATTAATATAAGTTACTTACCTATATACTCCCTTATTCTTAACTATTATATTACCTATATTTATCGTAATTAAGGCATTAATTTCGCTATCGTTTAAGCTATACATATACGTATCGTTTTAAACCACTAAGGTCCCTTTGTTTATCGTTATTTTAATTTATCCCGTATATTAGGTCTTTAGTATAATATATTTATTAGGTAAAATATAATATACCTTTAAGTAATAATATTATTAAAGGCTTTATTTTATTAATTAACGGTAAGTTATATATATTATAAATACTTAAATCGTTTTTTATATTTCCTTTTATATAATCTAGAGTATATATAAGTATTTATTATAATAAATAACGTCTTAATTATCTATATTTAATTCTTTATTTATAAAGAAATATATCTGGGTTATTTTATCCCCCTTAAATATTAAGTAAAACTTTTTATCCGGGTTAATTAAACAATATATATACGGGCTATAACATAGCTTTTATAATATTATAATATTAACGTTTTTTACTTCCTTAAATTTATATATTAATAATATTATTTTATTTGTTTTACTTTATATATTATATTATATTATTCTTAAAAATATTAATATATTATATATTGTTTTCCGTCGGGATTTCCATATTAACTTTTATTTAAGTTATTATTTTTCTATTAAAATAAAGTATTATTTATTTTAATTTCTTCATAATTATTATCGTTATTTTAAGGTAGTTAAACTTAAAAGTTAATACTATAATATATTTCCTTTTATTATATTTTTAGGCCCGTTTTTTACCCGTTCTTATCCGGTTAATTTTATTCCCGTCCTAAGATTTTTTTTTGGTTAATATTTCAACTTAAATTTATATAAATTATACCGTTAAACCTTAATAATTATTTCAATTTCCTTACGTTTAATTTCCTTAAACTTTATCAATTAATTTTTATATTAAGTATTTATCCTTCCTATATATTATATATTTATATATGTTTTTAATAAAACTTTTCTATATTAAGTTTAAATATATATACGTATTATATTTTTTAATATATATTATATACTTTTTATTATTAGAATATTTTATAATAATATATTTATACTCTTAATACTTAAAGTATTAATTAATATCCGCTATTATATTTTATAATTAACTTAATTTAAAGGATCCTCCCTTAATAATGTTTTTAATTAAAGTAATATTATATATTTTTATTAACGTTATATCTAATATAAGCGTAAAGTATTGCTTTATCCGTCTTAAAATATCCACATTTTTTATTATTAAGGGTAATATATAATTAATAACCTTTAATCCGGAATAAAAAACGATATTTTCTTTTTCTATATACTTTAAAATAAACTCCTTTTCTACTTTTATAAAGCGTATTAAATATATTTTATTTATTATAATAATTAATAATTATTTTAATACTTTTACCCCTTTAATTTTATTTTTATTAATTTACGTTTTCAACTTTTTAAGCTTTTTTTATTCTTAAGGACGCCGTATTAAAAAAAAATTCCGCTTTATAACCTATATATAACGATAATTTACTTTATTAATAATTTTCGTATTACTTTAAAGGCTTTTATAAGCTATAAAAAGTTTATTATTATAATATTATTTTTCTTTTCTTTAATTAATAAACGGGTTGTTACCGTTTTTACTTTCTTTAAAACCGTTAGTTTCTTTTTAACTTATATTAACCTTTTCTTAAATATTATATATCCTTTTTTTATAAATTTTACCGCTTAAGTTTTTTTTTATTTAAAAGGCTTTTTTATTGCCCTTTTATTTTATATATCTATTTTCTTTATTATTATTTTTTAAGTTTTTTTCAATTATTTTAATTCCTTTAATTTTATCTTACCTTTTTTATAGAAATTCCTTATTCTTTATAGTTTTATTTATAATATCCATTAAATCTTTAATATAATAACCGTTTACTTTATTATAAGTAGCCCGTTTAAAGCCCTTATTACCTTTCTTTTATTCTAACCTTCTTACGTATTTAACCTATTATTTCTTTTAATCCCTATCCTTAATTATTTATATATTTATTATCTTTACCGTTTTAACCTTTATTTTATATATCGTTAATACCGTTAATATCGCCTTTACTTTATATAGATTTATTATCCTTTCTTTCCCTTACCGTTACCATTTTAATCTCCTTAACGGCTTTTTTTTTACGTATTCTACGCGTTTCTTTACGTATATTTTATTAATTATAATTTATTTATTTAATTTACCGATTATCCGTTACGTTATTACCATATTATTTATATAATTCCCGTTATTTTTATTAATATAAGTTACTTATTTATATATTGCCTCGTTCTTAACGATTATATTACTTATACTTATCGTAATTAAGGTATTGGCCTCGTTATCGTTTAAGCTATACGTATACGTATCGTCTTAAGCCTCTAAGGTCCCTTTATCCGTCGCTATTCCTAATCTTAGAAAATAAATATAATATCCGTTAAATATACCTAAGATACGTATATAAAGTAGTAAATAAGTTAACTTTGAAACTATAAAAAAGAAGTAAATATTAAGATAAAGTTATTATAAGTTATATTTTTAGTAAATAAGAAAAAAGAAAAAGAAAAATTAATATTTAAAATGATATAAAAAACAAAAAATTTAAATATAAAAAAAAAGGTATTATATTAAGCTATATTGTTTTAAATAATTAAATATAACTTCAAATACTTTGAGTATTATTAATATATAAATATATAAATATAAAAGAACTATATAAAATATTAATAATAAACTTATTTTTATATAAAATAATATTAAAATTAAAGATTTAATTATATAAAGCTATTATTAAAAAACTATTCAATAATAAAGAATAATAACTTAAAGTAATCGTATAATAAAGCATTAAGTTAAATATATATAAGAAATATATATTAATAAATAAATAAATAAATATTGATTAACTAATTAATTTATATTACGGATTTAGTTAAGTTAATTCCGGTATTCTTTAATAGTCGGTTATTAAGCTTTATTAATAACCGTAAAAACCTAATATTTATAACGTTAAAATTAAAAACCGGTATTTATTTAACTTTTATTTTCGTTTTAAAGGATAAAAAGCGTTTATAATTATTTAAAGAATAATAACTTTTTTATACGCTTTTTCCAAGAAAACCTATAATATTGTGACCGAGTTCTTTTAAGGGCTACTTTTAAATTTATTATATTTTTATCTTCTTACGGATCCGCTTTATATTAGTTTTTTAAATAATACTTCCGAATACCCTTACCGGTATATACGTTAACTCTTAATTTATATAACATAAATATAAACTTATTTATATAATTAAAAGCTTAAAGCTATACGATATAATAATTATAATAAACTTAAGTAAAATTACGGTAGAGTTAAATATTAATACTAAAGTTTTTAATTTTTAATCCAACGGAAAGTTAAATTAAAGGGATTGTATAAAAAAGGTTGAAAAGAAAATAATATTATAAGAAAAAAGTCTTATTTACCTCATAATGTTAACGTAAAAAGCTACTTTATAAAAGTTTATAATAATTTATAAAATAATCATAAAGCCGGTTATAACCTATATAATAATTATTTAATGTATATTTAAAAGTACTTTTAAATATAAAAAAAGTTTATTTAATAATTATAGAAGGTCCAAAACCGGTACTTAAGAATAATGATAATATTTATAAAGCGACCTTTATCTTAATATTAAAATTAAAGGTCTTTATACCGTTAATTAAATTATTTTTTAATTAAATAATTACTTAAGTAAAACTTAAAAAGGATATATATCCGGTTACGTCAATAGGGAATAAACGTAGCCGTTTAAACTTAAAGGAGTCTTGGACAAAAAAAAAAGGTAAAAATAAAACATTTACTTTTTTTTAAGAAATAAAGTTAAAGTAAATTAAAAAGGAAATTTATCTTATTTACGTTCAAAAGATTAATATAAGTACGTATAAATTACTATTTAATATAAAGGGGGTAAAGGTTAAAAAACTTATAAAAATAAAAGTAATAACAATTATTAAATAAATTAAAATATAATAAATTAAACGTTAATATAAGTATAAAGGATTAATCCTTTAAAGGCGGTAATATTTTACTTTAAATAATAAAAAGATTATTAATAAGTACTTTTAGCGTTATAAGATTATAACGAAAGGTAATAACGTATTAACGATTTAGCTTTAAATAAGTAAAAACGGGTTTACTTATTTCTTCTTTATTATATACGCCGGTAACCAGACGGACGCTAATTAAGGGTACGGATAAAGGAAGTAAGACGCGGTTTATATATTTATTTTATGATTATTATTTACGGAGCTTAAAATAAAACTGGTTAAAAAGGCCGGAATAAACGATTACCGTAAAATAGACTTTATAAAATAAAACATTTAAGCGGCCGTAAGGTTTATAAAGGTTATAGGCTTATTATTTTAATTTAGTTTTATTAATAAAATAATTAAGGTTATTAAAGACCTTATAAAGAAGGCTTATTATTAATTAAAAAGGAAAAGGGGGGTAAATACCGGTTAGAATAACTATATGAGCCGGAGAGTATATTTTATAATTAAAAAATACAATAATAAACGCTATTAAAAGTCTCTAAAAAAAAAAATAAACGCAATAATAAAGTAAAAAGGTAGATATAATTGAAACGATAATAACGTATGTACCGGTAAAGGTATTCAGAGGTATTAGTTAAAAAATAAATATAAAATAGACTTATAAAGAAACTAAAAAAGTAGTCAGTTTAAAGGTAACCTTTAAAGAAAACTTAATCGTAATATTATAGGTTTTCTTAGAAAAAACGTATAAATAGATTATTATTCTTTAAATAATTATAAACGCTTTCTATCCTTTGATATAAGAGTAAAGGCTAGGTAAATACCGGTTTTTAATCCTGACTTTTTAAATACCAGGCTTTACGGTTATTAGTAAGGCTTAATAACTGATTATTAAGGAACGCCGGAATTAACTTAGCTAGATCGGTACCAAATTCAATCAATCAATCAAATATTAATATTATTAAATACCTTAAAATAAAAGTAAAGTTGAAAGAAAAAGATATAATATAAAAAGTTAAATTTAATAAATGACTTATAAATTATATATTTAATTAACCTAAGAATAAGTTGTTTTACCGATACGGTAAGCAATAAGTAATATATTTAATAATAAAAAAGATGATATAAATACTTAAAGAAATTTATAATAACGCGGGATATTTCTTATTAAAAATTATATTAAAGAAGTTATAATACCGTTATTAATAATTAAATATAAAGGAAATAGCGACGAATAAAGGGACCTTAGAGGTCCAAAATGATATACGCGTACATAGCTTAAGTAATAGTAAGGTAAAAACCTTAAGTGCGATAAGCGGAAGCGGAGTAATAGTGGAAATAAAGGGGGTGGAAGGGTAAACGGTTTTTATTAATAGAAATAATAATAATTTATACGGACAACGTAATAACTATATAATAAAGAATACTTAAATTGAATAAAGAGTTTATAATTAACGAGATACGCGTAAAAGCACGTATATAATACGTGAGGATAACGTAATTATAAAAGGTAAATAAAAGATAAAGGAGATAAGGATAATACGCGGTAATAAATAGAAAATAAGCGGGGGTAGAGAAAGCCTTATTAAGTACGTATAAACTAAAAGAGAACCGGGTAAAAATAAGGGAATATCGGGTAATTAAAGATAGACTATAAAAAAAATAACCGTTAAACGCGTAAAAGGAATATAATAAAGGAAAAGGCGGTAAGAACGTTAAAAAGCCTTTTTATAATTAAATAAAAGGATATTATATTAAAAACCTAGCCGATATTATAAATTAAATTACGGGAAGTAAAAGACTTTTATATAAAAATAAAAGTAGGATTAAAGGATTTAAAAAGGTTACGCGGAGCTTAAAAGGCGGTAACGAAAATATAAATAAAAAGAGGTAAAAAAAATTAAGGAGGCTATATATAAAATAAAGGAGCGACGGAGAAGCTTTACGGATAAAAATAAGGGTAAGTTAAGTAATAAGGGCTATAAAAGTAATATTTATATTAACAATAAAAAAAAAATAGGGATTAAAAAGAAAACGGCGGTATTAAAGAAAGCGAAAATAATAATTATATAATTATTAAATAAAAAAAAAAGGAATATAACTATAAAAGTAAACCCTTTATAATTAATAAAAACGTTTAAAGTAATAGAAGAACCGTTAATAAAATACATTATCGTAATACGTAAATTATAAAATAAAGATATCTTCCTTAATATAACCTTATTAAAGGCGAAAGAAAAACTTAAGAAATCGAAAGGATAAACCGGTAAAAAGGGATATAAAATAATAAAAATATTAAAATAATCGTTTATTATCGCGGTATACGGGATATATTTAATAAGGTTTATAAAAAAGGAAAAGGAGGTTACTTTAAAATAAATAAAAAGGGAAAACGCGGTTTTTTATTCCGGGTTAAAGATTATTAACTATAGTATTCTCCCTATAATAAAGAAATTAAATACCCTTAACCGGATAAAGAGGTACTTTACGGTTAATTTAAGTATAATATTAATAAAAATACATAATAATATTCTTAATAAAAGGGTAATAAAAAGAGGGTCCCTTAAATTAATAAGGTTATAAAACCAAATAACGGATATTTATTAATATTTTAAATACTAAGGGTACAAATATATTATTATGAAGTACCTTAATAATATAAAGTATATAATATACGCCGGAGGGTATAATATATATAAATACGCAGGTTTAATAATAAAAAAACCTGGAAAAAAATACGCCGAAATATACAATATATAAGAATAATAATTATCCGGCGTAGAACTTATAATACTTAATAAGGGTTAAAGAGACTTAATATAAAAAAACTAGGATAACGGTTAAAATTTAACGTTATAATTTATATAAAGTTAAACCGATAAAATAGCCAAAGATAATCTTAAAATATAAACGGAACTTATTAAATAAAAAAGGATAAAACGTAATAATTAATAACGTAAAAAAAAGGAAGCTTATAGTTATATTAACCCTTAAAGTTAATTACTTAACCGGGATAGTTATTATAATAAAAAAGCCGGGGTAAATAACGTTTAAACTTAAGGAAAAACACTTTATATAAATAAAAGTTAACGGAGAGAACTTAATAAAAATTAATATTTAATATATTTATACTTTTAAAAATAATATAATATAATATATATAAAGAAGTAATTAAAATTATAATATTAATATTTAAATTTAAAAAGATAAAAGATATTAATATTATAATAATATAAAAGCCGTTATATAACCTATATATATATTCTTTAATTAACCCGGGAAATAATTTTTATTTAATTTTTAAAAAAAAAAAAAAATACGGATATATTTCTTTATAAATAAAAAATTAAATATAAATAATTAAAACGTTATTTATTACGGAGGGAATTTATATATATTCCGAATTATATAAAAAAGAAGTATTAAAAGAAACTTAAATATTTATATTATATATAATCCGCCGCCGGTTAATAAAAAAAAAGGTTTTTTACGATTTTATTGCTTAAGGATATTATAATTATACCTAATAAGTATTTTTTAATAAAAAACTTTAATGTTTATTATATTAAATAAAACGAAAAAGGGCATATAATTAATTATACTAAGTTTAAGGAATTATTAATAATTATTATTCGGTTTAACTCTATATTATTAATACCGAAAATAACTATAATATAAGAAAATTTAAAATCTAAAATTACAATTGACTTAACGTTTAATTTAAAAAGTATCGTTAATACGGTTATTATATACGGGCCTTAAAAACACTTAAAATATAATTTAAATTATATACCGATATAAATAACCTTAAATTAGACCGTCAATATAATTTTATTATTACTAATAAGGAGGGCATAAAAGATAATTAAGGAAATAGAAATTTATATAAAAACGGAAAAAATAATAGTATAATTTACGGACCTTCTTTAATTAAATAATAAAGACCGGATTAATTTTTTTATAAAGTAAATAATAAAAATATTAAACGAAATAATTAATAAGATAATATTATTAATAAAACCCTTTTAAAGAGTTAAAACTTATTAAAATAAAAAATATATAACCATAACCGTAAAAACGAAAAGGTTAATTAAATGAGTTTTTAAATATAAAACTTAAGAAATACTTAAGTAATTAAAAACTACTTAAAAAGAAAAGGAAAGGAGTATTAAGAAAGTTAAATAAATATACTTTTAATTTATAATATATAACTTAACGGTTTTATTTTATAATATTTAAAAGTTAACGAAATATAATAAAGAATAAAATAAGAAATTAAAGTTTATTTTTAAATTCCTGCCTTTTAAGAAATCCGATAATATATTAATTAATATTTTTAATAATAAAATTAAGGCCCTTAAGGGAATATTTTTCCTTTTTTTATTAAAGATTAATTTAAATAATATTAACGACGCTATTAACTTTAACCCTATATTAATAAATAAAGTAATAATATAAAATATAATAATTAAAACGATTAATAAATTAAAAAGGATAAAGCCCCGGGATTAAATAGGATTCTTAATAGATTCTTATTAATAACAGTTTTACCGTTTAAAAGGGTCTTTATTTACCTTTTTTAAATATACCTTAATATTGGTTATTACTTATATAAGTTTAAAGAAATAAAGATAATTATCCTTAAGAAACTTATTAAACCGGATTACTTTAAGGTAAAATCTTATAAACCTATTATACTCTTTTTATACGTTAAGAAAGGCCTTAAAGACGGTAATAAAAAAATCCTTAATAATTATATAGAAAATTACGGACTTCTCCCCGATTAATAAATAAGAATAAAAAAAAGTTAATTAATAAAAATAGCCCTTAAAAAATTAATCGATGGCATATATATAATATAAGGTTACGGGAAGAAATATATTATAAGTCTTCTTTTTTTAATATTATAAATGCCTTTAATAAAATAAACTACCAGAAGTTATTATATAACTTAAGGAAAAAAGGGATATTACCCTTTTAATTAAGTAAATAAAGAATTTCTTAAATAATTAAGCTACGTTAATAAACCTAAAATAAAAAATAAGTTTAATAAAGCCCGCTATAATAAGGATTCCTTAAAGATCGTTTATTTCTTTTACATTATTTTTATTTTTTAATAATTTATTAATTAAAGAGCTTATTAAATTGTTAGCAGCTAGCGCCATCTCTGCGCCGGCGCTACAGTGGTGCGTTATACTGCTGCGCCAAGGTAGGCCGTTAGGCCTTAATAAAGGGCCTTAACAACGGCCTTAATATGCGTCATTTATGAGCCGTAGCTTAATAAACGTAAAGCAGGGTAGTTATTACTTTTACCTTAAGTAAAAGCTATACCTTAATTCTTTTTAAGTTTTTTAAGAATTAATCTTATTATTAATCTACTTATTAAAGTAATACTTAAGTATTTAGACTATAACGTTACGTTTTTTATATTTACCTTTATTAGTCCCGCCAGTGTATTATTAACGGAGTTAATTTAATATTTTAATTCTTCTTCCTTATTAAGGAAAAGGCCCAATATTACCGTTATAATGGATACTTAATTAACTTAATAAACCTTAAAATAAGAAAACGATATTCGCCTTTTAATTAAGAATTTCTTTATTATAATTAAGTAGATTATAGCGGCAGAGTATTGCCGTAATATTACGGCTTAATAAGCTTAATTTTTAAAATTATAATTTAAAGCTAACTAATTTAAAACTAAGAATTATACTTATTAAAAGCATATATCTAGCCGCGTTAATATATAATATAAGGGTTTATACTTTAAAATTCTCCCCCGCGTTAATCCTATTATAGACCTTTATACTAACGGTATACCGCCGGCGGCCTTTATCTTACCCCATAAAGGTAAGTCTTTTCGTCCGGAAAGGCTTAAACTATATTAAAATAAGTTTAAGGGTAAATATTAAACGTAATTTATTAATTTAAAAAAATAATTTATGCTTTATCCTAAGTACTTCCTTATTAAAAGAAAAAAGGTAATTTTTTATTTAAGGTTTATCTTTTATAAAATTTTTAATTTACCGGATAAGGAAATTAATAAAATAAATTATTAAAAGCTTAAGGATAAATTCTTAAACTTAATAATTAATCCGGAAAACCGTTAACTTTCTTATTATAAACGTTTTAAAAATATTAAATAACGTTTTAATTAAAAGGTAATATAGTTCCATAATACTTTAAAGACTATAGAAAAGGATTTATTATTATTATTAAATAAGTTTTATATTTATATATTCTTTATAAAGTTTTTATTGGAGCTTAAAATTAAAATCCTTATAATTAATAAAGTATTAAGAACCCGGGACAATATCGTAACGGCGGCAATTATATAAAAGAATAACCTAAAATATATTATTAATAATAATTAAAAAGTTAATAAGGGTAAATTTTTTAAAAATAGGGTATTTAAACTTAATCCTAATGGTTTAAAGCTAGTATATACCTTTATTAAAAATAATTCTTATAATTAAAAACGTAAAACTATATTTAAAAACTCCGACGCCGCCCTTAAAGTAAATAAGAACGTTAAGTATTATATATATTACGGAAAAAGCCATTATATATCTGATTGTTTTTTTATTTTATAAAATAAGGTTTTAATAATAAACGTAAAATCCCGTAAAAAAATAATATATTAAAAAACGATAAAGCTCCGACGGCGCCTTAAAGTTAAAGTTAATAAAGAGATAATTAAAGGTATACCCGGCTTTTATTATTAAGGGTTAAATAAGTTTTTAAAATAATTTTTAATTATTAAGTATATTAATTAATATTAAATCTTAAATAAATTTAATTTTATAAATATATACGGTTTAATAAGACTTATAATTAACCTCCGCCGTCTTACCGTAAGCGGCTTTTCTTAATAATAAGTAAATCTTTTATTATAACGTTTATTAATTATAATATTATTTAGTTAATAATTAAGGGCAATAAAAGTAATATAAAATACTCTTTTATACTATTAATTAAAAAGGTTTAAACGTAATTTTTAATTTATTAATTTTACGCGTTTTATAAATAACGATTAATCTGGCGGCGGATAAATAACGCTTTAAGGTTAATTTTTATAAGTTATAAATTAATAACGTTTATAATTTTAATTAAAGTTTAATAAAGACTAATAAACTTTTTATAATTATTTATATTAACGTAACGACGGAATATTTAAAAGTACCGTAAATCCTTTAAAGTAATTTAACGTATATAGGTATTATAAAAGACTTTATTAACCGGAACGTCTTAAGGGAGTTAAACAAATATATAAATATCTTTTTTAAGGATATAATTAATATTTTACCTGAATTTAAATAAGGGGATTACGTTATTAACTTAAACGGTAAAGAGTTATTATATAATCTTTTATATAACTTATCTCGGGTAAAGTTAACGGAACTCTAACGGTATTTAGAAAATATTATAATTTAAAGTTAAATTCATTACTTAATATCGCCCGTAAACGCCCTGATCCTTTTTATACTTAAGAAGGACGGCGGCTTTTATTTCTATATTAATTACCATAAGTTAAATACGGTTATAATTAAAAATTAATACTTATTATTTTTAATTATTAAAACTTTTAACCGGTTAAATAGCTTTAAACGGTTTATTAAGTTAAACCTTAAGGATTCTTATTATTGGCTACGGATTAAGTCCGGCGATAAATAAAAAACGGTATTCCGTATACGCTACGGTTACTTTAAGTATCTTATTATACCGTTTAAGTTAATTAATATTTTAACGATCTTTTAGGCTTATATTAATTATACCCTTATTAACCTTATTAATATAACTTATATAATTTATTTAAATAATATTTTAATATTTAATAAAAATCCGGCGGATTATTAACGTTATATTTAATAGGTTTTTAAGTGATTTTATTAATTTTAGCTTTATGTTAATTTCGAGAAATATTAATTCAATATTACTTAAGTAGAATTCTTAAGGTTTATCGTTTTTATTAAATGGATTTAAATAGATTAAAAGCGTATTTAAATTATTAAGGATTAATTTACCCTGAAAACCTACCAGGAAGTATAGATCTTTTTAAACTTTATAAATTTTTATCGTTGTTTTATTTATAAATATATAAGGATAATTAAGCCCTTAACCAATCTACTTAAGGATAATAAGGAAGGGAAGAAGGCTAGCCCGCTAGAGTGGAATAGTACGGTTAATATAACGTTCCGCCGGCTCCGTAAAACATTTATTAACGCGTTATTACTCCGTTATTTTAACTTAGAACGGGGGTATAAATAAAAACCGATATATTTAACTTTATTATTATAGATATCTTATCTTAATAATTCGAGGAAAGTTATTAACGCTTAATTATATATTAATCCAGAAAAATAGCCCTTATTAAATAGAATTATAAGATATACGATTAAAAACTCTTTATTATTATTATAACGTTTAAGTAATAACGGTATTATTTAGAAAAAAGCCTTAAAGTTATTTAAATATAAACGGATTATAATAATTTCCGGGGTTTATAAAGTAACCGGCGTTAAGCCTACATTAAGTTAAATAGGTTTTAAAACTTATTAATTATAACTTTAAAGTATTTTATCATTAAAATAAAATAAACCCTATTAATCCTTTATTAAAACGTTTAAATTATAAAGGAGTCTTATTTTTTAATATTACCTTATTACTTACCTTATAGAATAAGCTCGTACTTTAATCCGATAATTTAACAGAGCACCGGCGGACGGCGATTATTAATTATTAGCTATTATTTACTTTAAAAATATTCAGATTATTATCCTATAGAAAGAAATTCAATAACTGCTTAAAGGGCCTTATAAGGAATCTAGGCCGATTAAGTTACTTATTAAGGATCTATAGATTAACGATATATTTATATATAAGATTAAAGATAATAACGTAACGTTAATATATTCTCGTTAAAATTATAATAATACTTAAAAACTCAATCTTAATAACCTTATTACCTATAAAGGCCGTATATATATCCCCGGGATAAAGCGGTTAAAGAAAAGCTGATTAATAAATATTATAATAACCCGCTGGCGGGTTACTTTAAAGTTAAAAAGACTTATAAGCTTTTAACCCGTAAATATTACTAAGACGGCTTAAAGGCTTAAATTAATAATTATATTAAAACGTACGATACTTATTAAAGAATTAAGGTACCGTATTACTGTCTTTATAGTAAGCTTACTTTATTCCCTTAACCGGTTATACCCTAGAAAGAACTTAATATGGACTTTATTACCGGTTTACCCGTAAATAAGGTTAAGGGTAACGTTTATAATTCGATTTTAATAATCGTAAATAAATATATAAAGATATATAGATACCTCTCCGTTATAAAATAAATCGATATTATTACGTTAATGGACCTTTTCTTTAAAGAAATCGTATTATATTATAATATGCCGGCTAGAATTATAACTAATTGGGGGTTTTTATTTATTAATAAATTCTGGGATTTAATATATTATTATATAAAAATAAAACGTAAATTAAGTACCGCTTTCTATCCGTAAATAAATAATTAGATAAAGCGTTAAAATTAAAGTTTTAAATAATATTTAAGGACCTTTATTAGCTCCGAATAAATAAAATAAATAAAACTATTTCTTTTAGTTAAATTTACTTATATAAATTCGGAATATTTAACTTTAAGCTATAGCCTTTTATGGCTATATATAGTTATAACCTAAATATTTATTTTAAACCTAAAAATAAATTTATAAAAGAAAAGATACTTATAATAAAAGATAAAGTTAAAATATTATATAAAATACGATTAATATTAACGGATTAATAACGTTATATTATTAAATCGACTTAAAAAACGTATAATAAAAAATATAAGTTAAAATTATATAATATCGGCGATTTAATAATATTAAATATTAAAAACCTTAAATTAAAATAATTAAGTAAGAAGCTTACGCCTTAATTTATAAAACCCTTTAGAATTAATAATAAAATTAAAACGTAATATATTACTTATTTCTTTTTATTATTTATTAAATTTATCCTATTATTTATATTTCTCTTTTAAAGCCTTATTATATTTATACCGGCGATTAAACGGCGGAGGCTATAATATAAATACCTGAATTAATTAATAATAAAGAGGAATAAGTAATTAAAGAAATTATTAATAGGGTCAGGAATAAAAAAAAAACGTTTAATATTAAGTTAAGTAAACTAACTAAGGCTTTAAATATAATTAATAAGTACCGGAAACGGACTTAAAATATTCCTAGGAATTACGGGAATAATATAACGAAATAATACGGAGTAAAAAAAAAAAACATAAATAAAATTATAACGCCGTAACGGCGGAAGTTATATATATGGTTAATAACTATATATATAATTAATACTATAATTACCTGGCCCTTATACGTTATCCTTTTATAAGATTATTAAAGTTTAAGCTTTAATTAATAACTTTACTTATTACGGGTATTATGTACGCAGATAAGCCGGCGTTACGGAAACAATTCTCTTTATTATAATATTATACTTAATAAAAGTAACTCTAATAATAACCGCGATAATATTAAAAAAAGCGAAGAAGTATAAACGTTAAATTATAAATGCTTAACGTATTATTAAGGAAACGTTAAGTAAACGAAGTTAAAAAAGTAAAGTTATTTAAGATAATAAAAGATTAATAAATATATTTACTGGATTTACGTTAACGTAATAATAGTTTATAATATTATCCGCTTTATTGCTTTTTAATAATATATAGATTATAAGCGTTTAACGCTTAATATTATTAACTTTAATGTTTAACGTTAAACTCCAGTAATATTAACGTATAAAAATAAAAGAATAATTTATAACTTTATATTAATGCGGGCCCTTTTTTCTTATAAATAAGTTAATAAGGTTAAAAATAAGTATAAAGGCGTCGTATTTTCCTTATCCTTTTTTTTTTTTTTTTTTTCCGTTTTTCTCTCCGCCTTAATCAGAGGTTTCTCCTTAATATTATTCGCCGGAAAGGCTTTTTAACTCGATTTTAAGGTATTACCCCTAAAAGTTAAAACCGACCCCCTTAACGGCGCCGTTAAAGAGGGTATAACCTCCTTTTCCTTTTCTTTAAATAGGCTAAAGCCTATATCTCCCTTTTCCTTTTTACCTTTTAGGTTACCGGATATTATAAGCTCGGGGTTTACTCTCTTTACCCCGGATATAGGGTCGGGAAATGGGGAGTAACTCCCTAACGGAGTCGACTCTTATAAAGGGCCCGGACCCCTTATATTAAGCCAATTTAGCTATTAAATATTAACGTCGTCGTTTTATTATTAAATTATAATTTATTTATTTATTCTTTAAGCCGGATAACCTTTAATTCCGCCGTTTTAACGTAAGCGGTAAGCGTTTTTTTCTTAATTTAAAGGACCGATATCTCCCCTTTAACTTTTAGGGTAATTTAACGGAGCGTATGCTCCGTTTAACTGGTAATAATTAACGTTTAACCAATATTTAACCAGAAAACTTTAAAATCCCAAAAATTTCGTTACGCTTCCCTACGTACCGGGCTTACGCCTTAATAAACCTCGTATTAATTAAAAAATACTTATATATTTATTAAATTACCCGGAACTATAACCAGTCCGGGAACTATATATATATTAAAATAACGGCGTTCCGACGGCGTTAAAGATACTTACGAAAAATAACGGAAAAAGTATTATTTATAGCGATACCGCGAATAAGGTAACGGGCCACGTATATAGCGTAATTTACCCTGTAAAAAGTAGGTAGAATAAAGCGTTATTATACTTATTATTAATATTATATTTATATTTACGTTAACGGGGCGTTAATATAGGTTATACTGCTTAAGATCGGTTAACTTATATATAGTATTAATAAATAAAATAAACAGATTATTAACGTAAATAAAACGTTTACGTAACGTTAATATTATTTATTATAATAATAATATAAATAACGAAGGTATATAGTTATACGCGTATTAACTTATAGATACTTATATAAACCCTTAGTATATTATACTTATAAGAGCGATTAAGACTATTAAAGAGAAAAAAAAAGAAGTTTAAAATAAAATAAAAGTTTTATTATAATTACACACCGTTTTTATAATAACGCTTACCTTTATTACGGTATAATAAATTAATAGTAAAGCCTTAAGCAACTATTAATTAATACTATAAAGACTTTTTTTCCCACTTACTTTTTCTTATTAAGTTTTATAAAAAGGTTTTTAATAAACTTTATAAGTCGCGTTAATTACTCGCTAGCGTAAGGTGCCTTTATTATATTACCATTAAACGGACATTATTATATTTACGTATATACTTAAGGACTTTTTTTCTTTTTACCCTTTTCTTATTAAGTTTAATAATAAATTATTAATAAGCCTTATATTTAGCCGGCTTTATACTAGCTTCTTAAATATATTTTTTTATACTTTAAAGACCAGCGTATAAAAAGGAGATAATTATTAATAATTAATATTATTTTTATACCAGCGTTATAATAATACGTTATATTACTACGTTAAGGTAAACCGTTAAACCTTAGTAAAGGGCCTTAATAACGGCCTTAATATACGTTATTTATAAGCCGTAGCTTAATAGGCGTAAAGCGGGGTAGTTATTACCTTTACCTTAAGTAAAGGCTATACCCCAGTTCTTTCTGAGTTCTTTAAGAATTAATCTTATTATTAATTTACTTGTTAAAGTGGTACCTAAGTATCCAGACTATAACGCCACGTCTTCTATACCTACCTTTACTAGTCCCGCCGGCGTGCCGCCAGCGGAGTCAGTCTAACATAAATTAAAAAAAAAATTCTAAATTAAAAACTTTATTAATAACCTTTATTTTTTAATTTATAATATCTTTATACGTATAAATTATTTAGAATTAAAATAGATTTATAAAGTTTATCTTTAATAAGTAAGAATTTACGGGGTTTAATTTACGTTATATAAGTATTAGCTTATTTATATAATTAAAAGCTTAGAGTTATATAATATAATAATTATAATAAACTTAAATAAAGTTACGGTAAAGCCGGATATTAATATTAAAATCCTTAACCTTTAAGTAAATAAGAAGCTTAATTAAAAGGATTATATAAAAAGGTTTAAAAAAAAAATAACCTTTTAAGAAAAGGCCTTATTTATCTCGTTATATCAATATAAAAAGCCACGGTATAAAAAACCCGGATTATTTATTAGGCCGTAATAAAGTTAATTATAATATACGTTATGGCCATTTAATATATACTTAAGGGTACTCCGGGATATAAGAAAAGCCTATTTAAATATTATAGAAAGTCCAAAACCGATATTTGAAAGTAATTAATAATACTTATAAAGTAACCCTTATTCCGGTATTAAAATTTAAGGTTTTTATATTACCGATCGAGGTCTTATTAAATTAAATAATCGCTTAAATAAAGTTAAAGAAATATATATATTTAATTATAATAATAGGAAACGGACAGATCCGCTAGAATCTTAATAAGCCTTAAGTTAAAAGGGATAAATTAAAAATATTTATCCTTTTTCTTATTAAGATAAAGTAAAAGTAAGTTAAAAAGGAAATTAACCTTATTAACGTTCCGGAAACTAATTTAAATATATATAAATTCCCGTTAAGCATAAGAAAGATTAAAATGAAAAGGATTTAAAGAATAAAGGTTACGGCGATTACCTTATAGGCCGTAATAAAGTAAATTAAGCGTTAACGGAGGTATAGGGACTTTATATTCCGGGGTTATCGCTATTTAACTTTAACGATAAAAAGATTATTAATAAGTATCTTTACCGTTATAATATTATAAGGAAGGGTAATAACGTATTAATAATTTAACTTTAAACGGGCAAAAACGGTTTAATTTACTTCCTATTTATTATATATACCGGAGGTCGGATAAATATTAAATATAAATATAAATAAAGAAAGTAAAACGCTATATACGTCCTTATTTTTTATCCTTTATTTACGGAGGTTAAATTAAAACTTATAATAAAAGTTAATATTTATAATTATTATTAAATATTATTTACGAAGTAAAATATCCGGGTAACCGTAAAGTTTATAATATTTACCGGACTATTATTATAGTTCGGTTTTATTATAAAGATAAATAAAATTACCGAAAACTTTACGGAAAAAACTTATTACCGGCTAAAAAAGAAAAATAGAAGCGGAAATTAATTAAGTTAATTATATAAACCGGAAAGTATCTTTTATAGCCGTAAAGATATAATAATAAACGCTTATTAAAAGTTTTTAAAGGAATTAATAACGATAATAATATAAAAGGAATATATATTAAACACGTAAGTATTAATAAGGATATTTAAAGGTATTACGTAAGGTTAAAGTAATATAAGTATATAAAAAAACGGAAAAGCAATAAGTTTAAAAATAGCCCCTATAAGGATACGGTCGTAATATTATAGATTTTCTTAAGGAAATTAAAATATAAAAAGTATATAAATAAGTTATTACTCTTTAAACGGCCGTTAATATCCTTTCCTTAAAGGATAAAAGATAAAGGCCTGGTAAACGCCGATTTTTACCCTAACGTTAAAAGTATCAGGTTTTTGCGGTTATTAACAAGGCCAAAAGGCCGCGTATTAAGGAACGCCGGAATTAGCTTAACTAGATCCGTAATATAAATCAATCAATCAATCAATCAATAATTAAATATAAAACAAAAAATTATTAAATATATATAAAGGTACTTAACTCTTATAAAGTAAGTAAATAGAAGCTATATGGTTTTACTAAGTCCAATTAAAGTAAAAGCCCCTTTTAACTTATTTAGAATAAACTTCATCGGACTTTTTCAAAAAGTATAAAGCGGCCTCCGTTATATACTTATTATAATAGATTATTTTTTATGATATATATAGTTATTCTATAGTATGTTAATTAAAGTAAAGGATATAGTTATTACGTTAAAAAAGTATATAAATTATTATTTAAAGTTAGCTAAGATATATATAGATATTGAAAAAGCTTTTATAAATAAAAAGATAGGAAGCTTCTTATTATACAATATTCAATTTATTCCGCTATTAGATATAATATATAAAGTAATAAGTGTAATAAAATTTAATAATTAAATTTAATAAAATACTATAAAGAAAACCTAAACTTAATAAATATCTAATTAAGTGTAAGTAAAAAGATTAGTAATATTAATTATTAGTGTAGAATACATTAAGTATATAAGGTACGTTTTTATTAATATCCTTTTTAAGGTTAAATTAAAGATAGTATATAAACGGAACGTAATTAAATTATAAAGTAAAATATATATTATAGAAAAATAATACTATTATTGAATAAGGCGATATATAAAGTAATTTAAGAATTTATAATAAGTAAGATAAATATAAAGGATAAGTCTTAAAAGAAATTAAACGTAATAAAAAAATTCATAAAAGCGACTTTATAAGAAAGGCATATAAGGTTAAAACTTATTAAAGGAAAGGCAATAAATTATGCGATGGGATCCTACCCTTAACTTTAAAAACTTAAGTTCCATTAAGTTAAACCGTTTATTATCAAAACTTTACAAAAGAATATAACGCTATATATAAATTAAAAAGGATAGATAAAACTTTTTTATTTAACTTTTGTATAGTGATTATCTTAAAGTATTTATATTATATACCGGGTATCTTAAACCACCCGATATAACAGAATTAAAAATAGTAAAAAGAATTTAAATTTAATAAATATTAATAAAGAACGCCTTAATCTTTTAAAAACTGTTATAATTATTATCGGCATAATCTAAAGGGAGGAAGTATATATAAGTAAAGCAATACCTTTTCTTTTATACTCTTATATTATACTTACCTATAAAAGTATTTTGTATATTAAAGACTTAAGAAATTTTTTTAAAAAAAGAGAGAATAAACTGTTATTTAAGTAAGTATAATTAGGAATAAAAAACTAAAAGGAAGGGAAATAAGAATATTATGAAGATTTAAAGGGAATAAGTATAAATAAGGGAATATTAGGCCCTTTATTTTTCATTTATTATGTTATAGGTTATATAATAACGAAATTCTAAAAGCTTATTATTAATTTTAGTTCAAATATTTCCTTAAAAATATTGAAAATACTTATTAAAAGCGATATATAAATAAAAGTATGATTAAATATTAACGTTATATATTAAAAACTCTATTTAAAAAAGCGCGTTTCCTATAGTTTATAGGTTTAAATTTTGAATTATTATAAATATTACATTAAGGATATAAGTAAAGTATATCATTAATATCTATATAAAACCTATTTTAAACGGCTAATAACCCAGGTTTTAACCGTGCCTTTAAAATGGGTAATTAAAATTAATACTATCCTTTATTATAATAATTATAAGGTATAAGCTTATATTAACTATCCCACCTTAAGAGAAAAAAAGGAGGCAGAGTAGGAAAGTTTATATATTTATAAGGGCTTAGTTTAAAACGAAGGTAACCTGTAATTAAGGACGTAACCCGGTAAACGAGTTTTAATAACGTAATTAAGGGAATTAATACAATCCGAATAATTTAAAGACCTATTAAGGCTTTAATTTACTACCGGTTAAATTCGTGTTTTTATAATAAGGTATATATTTAGGCTAGAATTATAATAATATATATAACGACTTTCATCTTGAGTTAAATTTAATTAATATAGGTTAAAATAATAAACTGAAAAACTATCCGGAATATATGATTTATTAAGGTAAATAATATTAAGTTGAAAAGTATAACGGATTTCTTTTAAAAAAAACGACCGTAATAACTATAAATATAATATCGGTTAAGCATAATTAATAAATTTTAAAAGGATAAGGGGCTATTATGTATGTGATAACGGTATATAAGAAGAAACTTATTACGGGATAGATACCCGTATAGATACGGATAAGGGCTATTATACGCGTATAATATAAGTAGTAAATTTAAAAAAGAAAAAAAGTTAAAGAAGGAACCCGGATAAGTTTTTTATTTGAACGGGAAATTAATTAATAATTACTTTATATATATAAAAAAGATAACTTATTAAAATTAAAATTGGTAAAACTTAAACGAAAAAAAACCTTGATTAAGTTTGAGTTAAATAACTAATATTATTTCTTCTTAAATAACCTTTTATAAAATTTAATTAAGCAATTAAGCTTTAAAGGGGATGGGCTATATTTAATACGGGCTTTATTACGTTAACCAGACTTATAGGAGCGAAATAATCCGGCGATACCGGTAGGACCGGATTAACGTAAAGATAACTAGATTATATAAAATAAGAGGGTCGATCGAATAAACGGATAAAGGGTAAACGATATAGACGGCTAGATTAATTAAGCGGAAAATAAAGGAAATAAACGGACAGGCCGAGATTATTAAAGTAATTAAAAAAAAAAAGCGGGACGATTAAGACTTAAAAGTAAATTATAATAAAAATAAGCGGGTATTAAATATAAAAAGCGTAAACTATCATACTTATTAAAGCTATGATTATTAAGTTAACTATAAACCATTATTAATTATAAAGCGGGTACGCCTTTTTATATTAAACTTAGGTTCAGTACTAAGGTTAAAAGGTATATAATACGTTGAGAAAAAAACGCTTTTTTAAACTATATTTTAATATTAAAAGTCTATAAAAAGGTATTAACGACAGTTAACTAAAAGTAAATTCATTTATATGTACCCGGATAGAAGTTATAGTTATTAAAGCGGTATTTAAAGATATAAGTAAAGTATACGCTATTAAATAAACTATTAATATAATGATAATTAATAAAAGTAAAACGATAATCATTATTAATTTATTAATATTTAATATATACTTTAAGACCGTTACGCGTACGTAAGGTATATACTTAAATATAGGTTATAAGAAGTTCTTAAAAGTAAAAAAAGTGGAAAAGACTAAGATCAAAACAAACCGAAAAATATAACTTTGAATATACTATTCGCTTAATAGTTAGGTAAACCCATATAATAATAGGAATATAGTTATTTAATTTAGTTAAATTAACAAGAAAAATACGTTTAATAATATACAAGGATATAATAAAGATAAGTCCTATTAATATAATTGAAAAATCTTAAGGATATTCCCAAAAAATTACGAGTAAATTAAAATAAATATAAAAGGATTAACTGATATTAAGGTTATTAATTTATATATACTCTTAAAGGAATAACTAATAATCGAATATAAGATTATGTTTATTTTAAGATAATTTAATTAAGGTATAAAAAAATTAGAAAAATTAATAAAAGGAATAAAAGGGAAAAAAAGGAAAAAAAAGGAAAAAAAAGGAAAAAAAGGAAAAAAAGGAAAAAAAGGAAAAAAAAAAAGGAAAAAAAGGAAAAAAAGGGAAAAAAGGAAAAAAAGGAAAAAAAAGGAAAAAAGGAAAAAAAGGAAAAAAAGGAAAAAAAAGGAAAAAAAGGAAAAAAAGGAAAAAAAGGAAAAAAAGGAAAAAAAAGGAAAAAAAGGAAAAAAAGGAAAAAAAGGAAAAAGTAAATAGTTACGTAGTAATGTTATTAAGTAAATAAATAATCGGACATTTTTTTTAATGATTTTTTCATTAACGGAATGAATTAAAACGGAATTTAATAAATATAATACGTAATATTATTATATCTAGAAGGAGCCCCTTTTAATATACTTTTTAAATATACCTCGATCTGGATAATCGTTTATAAAGTATTAAAAGAGTATAAGAATATATTTATTTATATATAAAAATAACCTTAAGGGTACTTAATATATTAATTAATTAAGGGAAAAACATATAAGTAAATAAGGGTAAATATCGACAGTTATAATAAGGGATATATTTTTAAAAAAAATTAATTAAGTATAATATTAAGCTTTAAAGGAGTCTATATAAAGGTTAAAAAGTTATTTAAAGACTAATCAATAACTTTTTTATTATTTTCATTCTTTTTAAGGATTAAAATAAACTATTATACCTTCCTTATTACTTTCTTAAGACCAATATAGTAAATTAATATAAAGATAGTATCAATAACTAAATATAAATTATATAATTAAGTATAATGCCTTTTTAAATACCTCAATAAGATACTAAAATTTATAAAATAAAATTTAAGTAAAACCTATTTAATAACCTTTTAAAGAAACATTTTTCTTACGTAATAAGCTTACTTAAAATATACTTAATTATAATAAAATTAAGAGAATAAAGCGAGATATTAAGAGCATATAAGTTTTGAAGTAAGGTAATATAAATGGCCGGTTACGGGTTTTAATCCTTTCAAAGGGCAAAGGGCAGTATACATAATTATTGGTATATGGACCAAAAAGTGTAATAATATATGAATAATGATTCTACCTAAATGCAGATAGGATCTTAAGGATTATCTGTCCTTTACGTATAAAGAGTGTCCTATATTTATGAATATTTCCTAATATCCTTTATACTACATATATACATAGAAAATGCTATTAAAAGAAAAAAGGCTATTACTTATAATAACGTTTACCTTAATATATTAATATAGATATTAATACTTAATAATACGTTATACTCTTTATATCTTATGCTTTTATATTAAAATCTTACTTAACTTTACGGGGGCGGCCGTAATTACGCTAAAGACGGAATATATAAAGAGTGCCGGTAGACGATAAGGGTATTACTTTAATAAACGCCGGTAATAAAGTAATATAAGGTCTGTTAAAACGGGTAATAACGATATTATTGAATTCAGGATATATAGTATAAAATTTATATAATAAGTTTAAATATGACTTTAATAACGGAAGCTTACTATTATATTTTATACCTTAAGTAACTTATTTAATTAAGTATCTATTATTTCTTTTTTTATAAATGATTTTTTTAAAATATATTACTTTTTATTTTTAAAGTCTACTTTAAGTATAAGCGGTACGTTACGGTTAAGCTATTAATTAAAAGGATTTTTTACTGGGTTATTAACTGGCTTGAATATATTAACTAAAATAACTAGTGTTATTTTTATATTAACGGGCAATTTAAACTTCTATATAAAGTAATTAATTTTTTCAATAATAATAAAAGGTCCGGCGCGTTATTAATCTAGCTTATAATTTTTAATATTAAGAATGTTATATCCATAATATAACTTTAAATAGATTAAATTATTAATATTAAATTAAATTACCTTATAACTTTAATTATACCGGAATTTAATTATTATTTACGTAAATTCTAATATATTGATTGATTGATTGATTTATATTACTGATCTAGCTGAGCTAATTCCGGCGTTCCTTAATACTCGGCTATTTAACCTTACTAATAACCGTAAAAAACCCGATATCCATAACGTTAAAAATAAAAACCGGTATTTACCCAGCCTTTATTCACGTTTTAAGGGCTAAGAGTATTTACGGCCGTTTAAAGAATAAGAATTTATTTATATACCTTTTCTAAGAAAACCCATAATACTATAACTAAATCCACTTAAGGGTTACCTTTAAACCTATTATTCTTCCGTTATTTTATAGGTTTATTTAATATTAAAATTTCAGAATTCCGATTATATTATTAAATATCCTTATTAATATATATATTATTATTACTTTATTTATACGATTTTACCGATTAATATAATATCGTTTTTTATGCCGCCCCGGTATTTATAGCCCTTTTAACCTTCTATTAAGTATAGTTTTCCCGCCGTTATTTTTTACCCTTAAGTTAATAGTAAGATTTCTTAATTAAGTCCTTAATTACTTCCTTTATTTCCTTGGTTAAGCTGAATTATAATAATAAATCCGTAATTATTATAAATTTAACGGCCGCCTTAATATCCTTTTTATTAATAAGTATTTAATAATAATCGTTAATCCCTATTTTTTTAATTAATCCCGGTTTAAGCTCCTTAAATAATAAATAAAAGATTAATATATATATAGTATTTTACTTTCATTATTTATACTTATAATTAACGTTAATCCGGTTATTAATATATATAATAAAGAGGAAATAAGCTAAGCTATTCTTATTTATCCGGAGTTAAATTATTAACGCGTTATTATTTTTCCTTATAATCTTATAACGCCGGAGATATTTATTAATAATTTTATTGCTATTTAACGCCGGGTACCGTTGCCCTTAAAAAATCGATTCTTTATATTTACGTTAACGCTTTATTTATTTCCCTATAATTTATAGGGTAATCGTTATTAACTTCGCTTTTACGGTTTTTTTTCCTCCGCCGTTTTCGCTTTAAGTAAAAGTTTATATACTTTTATATTAACTTCTTAAACGTAAATTAAATTAATTTCTTTTTTAATTTACTTTAATTTAACTTCCGTAGAAAAAATAAATACCGTTTCTTTATACGTTTTTTTATTTAAGGTTTCTTATAGTTTTAATAAATACGTTTATTTTTTATTAATATAATTAAGTTTATACCTTTTTTAAGTTTCGTTTAAGCGATTATTTAATTTAAGGCTAATTCTATTAATAATATAAAAACTTCGGATTTTAATACCGGGATAAGAGTTACTTTATATATTTTACTTATTACTTTTAAATATCGGTTTTAAATTTTCTATAATTATTAGACGGGCTTTTTCTTATATTTAAGTATATTTTTAAATACGTATTAAATAATTATTATATATATTATCGTAAACTTTATAACCGCTTAATAAACGGTTTTAATTTTTTATAAGGTAGCTTTTTACGTTAATATTATAAGGTAAATAAGGCCCTTTTCCTATAAAATTATTTTCTTTTAAACCTTTTTTATATAATTTTTTTAATTTAATTTCTTATCGACTTATAAACCGAGTATTTTAATATTAACTTCCGGTTTTATTATTATATTATTTAAGTTTATTATAGTTATTATATCGTATAACTTCGGGCTCCTTATTATATAAATAAACTTATATTTATATAGGGTAAATTAAGCTTTATATATTTTTACTTATTATAAATAAATTTTATAAGCTTATTTTAACTTTAAATAATTCATATAAATAAACGTACTATAAGTTAAGAAATAAATATTATTAATAAAGTTTTTTATTTAAACCTTTTATTTTAATTTTATTAAGTTTTTAATAAGTAACTTATTAAAAAATAAGAATAAAATTAAAGAAATAAATAACCTTTAAAGAATCCTTATTATCGTAAACTTTATTGTATTTATTTTTTATTTTAGGTTAATTAACGTTGCTTAATTATTTAAGAAATTTTCTATTTAATTTATAAGGAAAAATAAAACCTTTTTTTTTTTTTTTGTAAATTATATAGTAATCTTTAATAATTTATTTTATCGAATACCCTTATAATATTTAAGGAAAGAAGATTTATAATGTATTTCTTCTTATAATTTTATACCGTATATACGTTATTAATTAAACCTTTAAAAGCCGTTTCTATTAACCGTCCTTTTTTTACCCTTATTTATTAATCAGGGAGTAATTTATATTTTTCTACGTAATTACTTAGGATTTTTATAATTATTATTTTTAAAGCCTTTTTTAACGTATAAAAAAGTATTATAAATCTATATAACTTTACCTTTAAGTAATTTAACTTAACCGGCTTCTTAAGGATAATTATCTTAACCTCCTTAAATTTACGGGGGTAATATCTTATATTAAAATAAGCTTAAAATAAATAAATAAAAACCTTTTTAAATAATAACGTTATTATAAATAAAAGCTTATTTAATATACCGTTAAATCCGGGGCTTTATCCTTTTTCGGTTTATTAATTGCTTTAATTATTATCTTTTAAGTTATTATTTTATTTATTATTATTAATTTAAAATATACCGTACCGTTAATATTTATTAAATTAACTTCCGGTAATAAGGGAAAAAACGTTTTTTTAAGAGTCTTAATTTTACCGTTAAAGGTATTTATTACCGTACCGTTTAATCTTTTTAAAGGTAAAAACTTAAGGATAAATTTAAGTTTCTTATTTTATTTTTTATTATATTTTATTAACTTTTAAATATTATAAAAGGAAACCGTTAAATTATATATTATAGCCCGGAAATATATTTACTTAATTTTCCGGATAATTCTCTTTTTTTTTCTTAAGCTTTTTTTAATTATTAAAATATTTTCCGGTTTTTATATTTAATAGTTTACTTTATAAGCGCTTTTACCTTTATAATCACCTTTATATACTCCTTATTCTAGTAAGTTTTAATTCTTTAAAACGGCTTTATTATTAAAATTATAATATTAATTACTTTATTTAAAGTTTTTATTACTTATTCTATAAAACGGTTAATTTATTCTTTATTATTAAGCCGGGGACGTTCCGTTAATTAAGATATTATTTTTATTATTTTTATTAATATTTTAACTTCCTTAATTATTTTTTATACTTATTTAAACGGTAAAAACGGAATCGTATTAATAAATTAATTTAAGGTCGTTTATATCGGGACGTAATCCGAACTGTATTTTAAGTTTTCTCGGAATCTATATATTATAATTAAGTTAATAATATTTTCTAAATTAAATATTAAGTTAATTATAATTTTAAGTTTACGGCTTTCTTATATAATAGTTTTTTTAACGTTAATAACGTAAAATTAAACCGTATAATAATTATTAATAACTCCTTAAATTCAGTATAATTAATCGTATAACCGTCTTTATTTTATTAAACGTAATAAAGATTAAAATCTTTTATTAAGAAATACTTATTAAGTATAATTATAATATCCTTAAATAACGGGATTATAAAGGGTCCCTTTTTATTAATTAATAACGGATTATACGTATTATAAATATTTAAGGTATTTTTAATATCCCTTTTTATATAATCCGGAGTATATATAAGTTCCCTCCGTAATAAATAACGTTTTAATTATTTATATTTAGTTTTTTATTAATAAAAAAGTATATCCGCGTTATTTTATTACCCTTAAAGGTTAAATAGAAATTATCTTTTAAATTAATTAAAAAGTAAATATACGGATTATATAACGGCTTTTATATCGTTATAATATTAATATTTTTTACCTTTTTAAATTTAAATATTAATATTATAACTTTAATTATTTTTCCGCGTATATTATATTATATTATTTTTAAAAGCGTAAATATATTAAATATTAATATTTATTAAGCTTTCTTCGTTAATTTCTATTTATATAAATAGTTTTTTTTTAAGGTTAAGCTTTATTTATTTTAATTTTTTTATTACGATAGTAATCTTAATTGGGTAATTAACCTTAAAAATTAATATTATTATAAGTTTCCTTTTTTTTACGTTATTAGTTACCGTACTTTATTTTTCCCCGTTTAATAAGTTCCGTTTATATTTTAAAATTATTTTTAATTACTTTATTAATTTAAGTTTATATAAATTATAACGTTAAATTTTAACCGTTATCCTAATCTTTTTATGTTGGGTTTCCTTCGTTTTTACTATATACCGTAAGTTTTACGCTGAGTAATCACTATTATTATATACCGCGTATTTCGGTACGTTTTTTATTAAACTTTTTATTATTAAATTAATATATTTATACGTATTATACCCTTTAGTATATATTACGTATTTTATATTATTAAGGTACCTTATAATAATATATCCGTATTTTTAATATTTAAAGTATTAATAAATATCCGCTGCCCAATCTTAAGGTTTTATTAATTTAAAAGATTTACCCTTTATTACCTTTTTATTAAGGATATCGTTATATATCCTTATTAACGTTATACTTAAAATAATTATAAATTATTTCTTTATATAATTAAAGGCATTTAACTTTTTATTATAGTAAGGAGGCTATAATTAATAATCTTTAATTTAAGGTAAAGGACCGTATTTTCCTTCTTTATCCGTTTTAAAGTAGCTTCCCCTTCCTTTTTTATAAATTTTATTAAATATATCCCGTTTATTATAATAATAAAGAATTATTTTAATATTTTTACTATTTTATATCCCTTTTTACCGGTTTATTTTTTTAATTTTTCTAGCCTTTTCCTTATTTTTAATAAGGTTATATCGAGGAGGATATCCCCGCTTTATAGCCTACGTACCGTAATAATCTGTTTTATTAATAGCTTTCCCGTTACTTTAAACGCTTTTATTAATTATAACGGGTTTATTTTTATTATTATACTTTTCTCCTTTTCGTTTAATAATTATATAATTATTATCCTTATTTTCCTTAACGCCGCCGCTTTCTTTTCCGCTTTTACCTCCTTTATTATTAATGCCGGTACCGCCTTTATAACTTTTATTACCCAGTTTATCCCCGCTTTTTTCCTTAAAATTTCCCTTATTACTCTTTTATTTTATATATTTTTTCTGTCTCCTTTTACCTCCGTCCGTTAATACCTTTATTATCGCCTTTTAAGCTTTATATAGCCTCTTTAACTCCCTTAAATTTCTCCCCGCTTTTACGTAAAAGTCTTTTATCTTCTATAGCCCGATTAATAATATTGGCTAAGTCTTTAACGTAATATTTTTTTATATAATTATAAAAAGCCTTTTAATATTCTTACCGCTTCCTTCCCTTTTATTTCTTCCTTATATATTTAATAATTATTTCTTTTTATAACTTATTCTTATTTACTTAATATCTCCCTATCTTTATTTAGCTTTTTTTTTTAATTTATATATACTTAATAAGGTTTTTTACGCTTCCGTTTGCCCTTTATCCGTTTTTACGTATCGTCCTTATCCCCTCCGCTTTTTATTTATTACCCTTTATAATAATACCTTTACGCGTTATATACGTCCCTTTACGCGTATCTTATTAACCATAAGTTCCCTATTTAATTTAAGGCCTTTTTATTTCATATTTATTACGTTGTTTATACGACTTATTACCGTTTTTATTAACCTGGGCCGCTTACCCTTCCTTCCCTTTTACCTTTATTATTATTCCGCTTCCGCCTATCGCATTTAAGGTATTATCCTTACTGTTACTTAAGCTATGCACGCGTACATCGTTTCTGACCTCTAGGGTCCCGTTATTCGTCGCCATCCTTCTAATATATTTTAAGCTTCTTTACGGCTCTATAATTAAAGTATATCGTACTTAAAAATTAAAGAGGTTATTAAAGAGTTTAATGGGTTATAGATATTTATATTATACTAAATTTTATTTAAAGTAAATTTAATTAATATAAACTTTAAATTATTTAGTATATTTTAAATATATAAAATAATCTTTATTTAACTTTAATTTAGATATATAATTATAAAATATTATAATACGATATTTATAATTTAATTAATCCGTTTAAACTAATTATTAATCTAAAGGTAATATACGTTAAACGTAAAAATACGAATATCCATTTCTTTAAATATGGATTTCTAAAATATAAAGATAAATTTGATTGATTGATTGATTGATTTATTTATACACGAGTCTAGCTACTTTAAGCTAATTTCGGCGTTCTATAATACTGGTGGTTAAGCTATGGTTATCTTAATATTTATACTTATTTTAAACTTATCGCTTCAATTTTAAAAAGGAAGAGGAAACCGTAATTGGCTAGCTTAGCCCTAGTTTACCCTAGATATTAACCTAATTTAGATAAAAACCTCTTCTTTATAATTATTTACCTTAATATTATAATTAAGTCTTTACGTTAACCCGATTAGGATTAATAATTACCTTAAATCCTTAATTTATTATTTTTATTAAGAATCCTTTATTTTTTAACGTTATAGTCCGCGGTAAGGATTTAATAATAATATTAAGCTTAATCGGAGGAAGGCGGCCTTAATTATATAATTTTATTTTTCTTAATATTTAAACTTTATTTTAAGTATTTTATTACGTAACTTTTTCGGATTAACTTTATTTAATCGTAACTTTAATTTTCCAGCGTTAAATCCCCGTAACCCCTTTCTACCGGCCTTATGTGGTAATTAAGCTTATTTAAGGTTAACTATAGGTATTAATAAATCGTCGGATATTTATTATTATTTTATTTATATTAACCACGTAACTTACCGGATAGGGTTTAAGGGCTCTTAATGAAATCTACTCCGGGAAGCGGGACGGGATGGGACGGTTTTTTGATTCACTTATCCCATCCCGCGTGGGACGGGATAAGGCTGTATCCCATCCCATCCCATCCCTATCCCGGCGGGATAGGATCGATATGCCAAGATCCCGCCAAGACGCGGGGTAAAAAGGGGTATAGCCAAAACAGTAAATTAAGGGGTAAAAAGGGGTGATTATCAGAAAGATCAGCACAAATATTTTTTAATGGTTTATCGATAACCGGAAAAACTATAATCCGGTTATCGATAAATCACTAAAAAATATTTATGCTGATCTTTCTGATAATTTACCCCTTAATTCACTGTTTTAACCAGGGTTTCCCTTATCTTATCCGCCACTGGGATCTTAATATATCCCGATCCCATCCCGTCCCATCCCGCACTAGTGCGGGATGGGATTCTATTCACTTTATCCCGTCCCATCCCTATCCCGTCCCTATCCCATGGGATATATCCCGTCCCGCTTCCCGGAGTAATGAAATCGTCCCTCACCCTTAAAATATTCGACTATTCTATAGTTTATCTTCTGCACTCAAAATTGCCATTCCGCCACGCTCGCCACTAAAGATAAATTTACGATTTCTATTTAATATAATATTAAAGGGATTTCCTTATCCTTATTTTATTAATTTAATTAATAAGAATTTTATTTAATTATTAACCTTAAATTTAATGTTACCTAAGAGTAAAAGTACCCGCTTAAAGAACTTATCGGTAACGGTAAAGAGTATATTATAATTATATTAATCCAATAAAGTGATAATAAAGTTTATATAAATTATATAAAAATTAATTAACGAGCTTAAAATTAATTAAAGCGATTTATAAAGTATATAGTTTTTAATTTTATTTAAATTATATTTAACGTAATACGTAATTTATTTCCGTAACTATTTATTTAATTAAATAAATATTTTAAGTTTATTAATTTATTATAAGATTAATTAAAGTTATTATATAATAAACTATCGTATACTTATTAAAAGATTAGTTTTTTAAGTTTATTAGATATATATAATTAAAATAAGTAATTAACGGATTTTAAATTATAAATAAAGCTATTGTTTAATATAAAGCGTAATTTAATTCTTATTTCTTATAGATTTACCTTTTTTTCGGTTATTAAGATTTTCTATAATTTTATTTATATTTTATTATTTATATATTCTTCTTTAATTTATTCTTTAAATTAATTTAAAGTATAAATATAATAAAAAATAATTAATTTATTATTATTTACGTTATTGAAAATTCCGATTTTTCTAAATAAACTTTATATATTATTAGTTAATCGTAATAGTACGTCGGGAATAATATTTGTTAAACTTAATTTATAATATAGCAAAATATTAAATATTAATAAATATTATAACGCGTAAATTAAACGGAGATTAAGATTATTAATTATAGAAATCTTTAAATTTATTTATTTAAAAATATTAATAATTATATTATAATCCGTAAAGATTATATAGCTAGGTTTATAATAGTTCGTTTTAATTAAATATTTAATTCTATATACGATTCAAATTATACCCTTAATCTTTAACTCCGTAAATTAATAATTTTTCTCGGTTATATTTAAGTTTCTATTAGGAAATATTATTAATTTTATTTTATTATATATAATTTTTAATAAATTATTAATCTCCGTAATATTATAAGGTAACAAATTATTTTTAATATAATATATTATAGCCGTAACATTTAATTCCTTTAATATATCGATATTAATAAATAATACTTAATTAAGATCATAGTATATAGGAAACGGTAGTTTTAAAAACGCTTTTTTAAATCCTTAAAAAAACGGTCCTTTTCTTAAGTAAATATAAACTTAATCTGAAATGTCTTCTGCTTATAACGTAAACCGGTATATTTTGGATCTACTTTTCTTAAATCTATAATAAAAAAGGTTTTATATATTTAAAGCGGGATAATATATTAAATATAATTCTTTACTCCGGTATATAATTAATTTATGAAATTAAAAAAAGTCTTTAAGGTCTTTTAATAAGTCAGGAAATTTAAGGTTTTAAATAATTTTATTTTTATTATTAAGCGTAAACATCCTTAAAGAGTTAACTTATCAATTAAGGAGCTTAATTATAAGGTAACAGATAAATAATTTTATCGGTAAAAAATCTATACGTTTATTTTTAAGAATTTAAAAGACTTAACCTAAATAAATAATATATTCCTTTAATAAATAATTAAAAATAATTACATTATTTATAAACGCTTACGTAAAGTTTCGTATTAAACGTAATATATCATTTATTTATCTTTTTATATTAAAAAATTACCTTTAAAACTTATTAACGTAATTCAAGATTTTTCTTAACCTTTTAAAAGATAAAATAGAGTTTATACCGGTCGGATTTACGTATAAGAGGTTAATAGAAATAACAGCGGGTATCGACTACGGTAATATATTCGTAACCTATATTTAAAGAAATTATTTTTTATTATAATAATAATAAATATAAATCGGAAATCATAATTTTATTAAATAACCGAATATTAATTATAATACGGCTTTTACGTCTATTTAAGGTATTACGTTAAACGATAAAAGTAGAATATAAAAATTCCATAAATTAAGTAAATTAATAAAACTTACTTTTATTATATATCTTATTTGAAGCTTAATCTATAACCTTTTAATCTTTACGTTTAACATTATATATTCTTTTAAGTTGAATAGTCAATTTTAATTAAAAGTTAAATTAAGTATATATTAATTTTCTAGAATATTAATTATAATATTATTATTTTTAAAAATATTACCGAATTCTTTGCGATATTACTTAATTAAACTTACGTATTTCCGTTACGTATATAAATCTTAATACCGTTAAGTAAAACTTATTCTTTATAATTATTAATTTATAATAATTAATTTAAGTAAATCTTTAAATAACTAAAAGTTATAAAGATTATTCCGGAGAATATAAAGATTAATATTATTATTAAGGTAATTCTATAAATTTATAACTTAGATTTTTAAATTCTCCATCTATAAGTAATAAGTGATATTAATAAACTTAAGATTATTATATAATAAAATTACGGGGATAAATCGTATAAAATTCTAAGTTTTACTTTATATAATAGGTTAACTTTTTAATTAATATCGTTTTTAATTTAAACGATTAATATTTTTAAGTTAATAATATACGTAAATATATTATTTCGGGATCTAAGATTATAAAACGGTATTAACTACGGTTTAAAGATATAATTCCGGGACTTTATTAATTCTTTTAAAAAAATATTTTTTACTATATAACTGGTATTTATACCGTATTATAAGTTAAGATTTAAGTTTATTACTTTACGTAAATTATATATTATAATTATACTACTTCCTTTATAAAAGTAATTACCTTAATACTTATATTTTTATAAGTATTAATAATATATTTTTATTTACCGAAATTAGTTGTTATTTTATTAAGAGTTATAATACCGGTAACGATAAAATTTTAATAAGTAAATTACATATCAAATAAATTTTGATTAAGATTTTTCTTAAAGTAAGTATCGTATTTTTCTCCCTTAAGAACAATAAATTAAATATTATAAATTTATTAATAATCGACTTAAAATTATTAATATTTATAATCGGAATTAACTTAAATGATTTTTAGATTTTAAACTTTAAGTTTCAATTTTAAAAGAATATAATATTACGATTAATAATCTTAATAAAATACCCGCCGTTTATATAGAAGTTTCCTACGGGTAAATTAAAGGTAAATTGGACTTTACCTATAATATACTAATATACCCTAAAGGTAAAGCCTATAAGGTATATACTTTTTATTATAATAAAATTAATAATAATTGTGGGTTATACGCTATTAATTTATTAAGCTTATATATATGAATTATTAACGGATTAAATTCGCTGATTCATTAAAAAGCTTTAAGAGTACTTAAGTTTACTCCCTTTAATTTTTAGTAATTATATATAAAATAAATAAAAAGTTTATTTTATAATAAGTATTCTAATATACATTTAATATATTAATAATATACGGGGAAATAATATATAAAATATACCTTTTCTATAATAAGGTTATCGTTATCTTAAGATCCTTTTAATTCCTTTTTAATAAATAACGTATTCTTTTCTTTTTTTTATCCTTAAATATAAAGGCTTAATTAATTTTTTATTTTATATAACGCGTTTAATATTAAAAATCGGACCCTCTTTTTAAAGGCCTTAATTTTCCTTGGCTTAACGTTAATATTTCCTTTTATAATTTTAAGGGTAATTATTATTGTCTTTTTTCTTAAGGTTATATATTATAAACTTTGTTATGTTTATACGCTTAAAAGGATAACGTTAATAACCAAAAAAAGGACCAGTTTCTGAATTTTAAATAAAATTCCGGTTACCTTAGAATAACGTACCCGTTTTACGATTTTACGGATATATTTATGGAGGTACGCGATACATAATAATATAAACTTATTAATTATATTTAAATTTATTTATAAGCTGAAAATAATTATTAATAATAATAATTATATTTAATAATTATAGATTCCGCTGAAATTTTAAGTTTAACCCGTTATAAATAAGCGTAAGTTAATTTTAAAAATTATTAAAATTAACGTACATATAGCCCGTAAAATAGTCTATATATATTCGCGGGGTTCCCGGTTCTAAAAAATATTATTTATAATATATTTTTAGTAACCAGAATATTTAAGCCGACTTATTAAGATAACTTAAATTTAACGATAATCTGAGAAGTCTATTTAATTAAACCGTTATTATATTTAATAAGTCGTTTCTCGGTATTTAATAACTTTATAACATATTACTTTAAAGCGGTATTTTTAAGTATAATTATAGGTTATTCCGTAATAATAATATATTTATTATTTAAATAATATCCTTTAATCGATTAATAAAGATATATATATCCCGGAGAAAAAATCATTTCCCGGAATACTTAATTATAGTAGCTATATTAAAGGATTTTTTCTTATAGAAAGGGTCGAAAAATTCGATATTACCGGAATTGAAATTTAGTAATCGGTTTAATTATAAATCTCTTATTAATTATGTTACGTTATTAGGAGGAAAGAATAGATTATCGCCAGGATTATTTTATTATTAACCTTATATAATAACGGGAATTAATTCTTAAATTATACCCCGTAATTATATTATTTACTTTTTAGTAAAACCTATTATTTTTAAACGGATTAATAAATTAAGTAAAAATTGTTTTTTAAATAGAAATACCTTTTATTTAATATAATAAGTTTAGGTTTAATAAACTTAAATCTAATATCTTAATTTTATTAGGCTCGGATTCCGGTTTAATACTTAAAGCCAAAAAGGAGTATCGTAATATTAACGTTAATATAAAAGGTAAATTTAAAAGCCATTATAATAATAGAAAACTGTTTAATAGAAATAGTAATCTTATAGTAAAAAGTTTTTAAGGATTTTAACCGTATTAACGTAATTTTTACCTGTTTAATTTCATAAAGGTCGATAATAATTTATTTAATAATTATAATAATAATAGGGCGTTTTCGAAATATAAAAGATTACATTAAAGTAATAGAAGATCTAAAATCCAGTTTTTAGGAATTAAATTAAAAAAGAAGTGGCAGGTTCTATAACTTTAGAAGATTTTAATTGAAATAATTTGCTTACGGTAAGTATAATTCTTAAATTACCTAATCGCTACTTATTTTCGATTATTTAAGTAACTTTTTCCGAAATTAAATATAGGATCGTTATAGCTATTAAGTTATCGGATTTTAGTAAGGCCTTTACTTAATATACTAAAATAATAATATTAAAAGCCGGTAATACTTAAGAAACCTATAATATATATATCTTCTTTATAATGCCATCTCTAGTTTTTCTTTAAAGGTATTTAAAAGCGAATTAAAAGCGGTATTTTGAAGGATATAAGGCTAATGTTTTTGTCAAAATAAGGACGCATGAGAGTAGATGATATATATGTGGATTGTATATAATCTATCTAGGAAGCATGGTGCTATCTGCATAAAATACCCGGGTAATATAAGATGTACGGCCAGGTAATAATATCTACACGCGCTATAATAGTGTCTTAACACCGTTATATAACGGCTTAATAATACTTTATATAACATTATTACTATACCTATACCCAGGCTGATATACCCCCTTAGTATCGTAATGTTATCACGGTAATAATATAGATCCTGGATATCCTTATTGTAATTATTTCTTAATTACTAATATACCGTAATTGTTATAAGTAAAAGGTACGTTTTAAATTTCAAGTTAAAAAATTGAAAAATTAAGAAAAATCGGTGACCCTAGGAGTAATATTAATAGTAAGACCTCAATTAAGCTCCGGGTATTAGCTTAAGTAATTTTCTTAAGAGGTTATTATTAGGTATACGTTAAGAAAAAGTTGGAATTAATAAAATCGTAAAAATAAATAAACCCGGAAAGATTATTATATATCCGGTTTATAGTCGTAATTTTTAAGAGTTAAATCTCTTAAAAACGATATCTCCGGGGTTTTACCGAATCGTAATATAATACGGGGTTTTAAAGCTTATTTTCTTTGAGTCTTAGGAGTTTCATGAATTCTTTATATTTTTATAAAGGTAAAGCCTTTATAAGGCCGTCTATTGATATCTTTATTATAAATGTATATTTAATATTAATCGTTTTCTTTTAATTTTCTTATCGTAATTAATAATAATATATATTTATATAACGGAGTTTTATTATTAAATATAAATTTATCCCTTAGATTATACGGATTATTTAAGTATTATTATACTCAATTTTTAACGAATAAAATAAATTTAATATAATTAATTTATAGAAATAGTTTTATTATATTAACTCTTTTATAGTAAGGGTAAGGGTGAAAAGCTTGGCTTTAATAAAACTTATTATTACGGTCTTTTACTTTATTACTGTTTAGTTAATTAAGCTTTTAAAAAGCTTGAAAATATAGCCTTATAAACTATATTATATTTTGAGATTATTAATAAATAACGTATCTAAGAATACCATAAAAACGGTATACGGATTAATAATTTTCCCGTTATATACGATAATATAATACTTAATATATATAAAGTATTATAATATCCTTATAACTGTTTCTAAATGTTATTTTAACGGATTTATAAGGAACTTAGATAACTTAAACGTTAAATACGTAATATCCGTCCGAATCATAACGGTTATAAAGTTAATAAAATTAATAAACTATTAATATGTCTAGATTTCTTAAGGTAAAACTTATCCGGTATTTTTAATAAAAGCTTTAATATTCCGTAAAAGTATTTTAAGAGTATAACTTATTTTAATATTGAATTTTACCGTAAGTTTATCGATATAGCTATCTTAATATAAACGGATTTCTCGACTTAGTTAATCTTATATTATCCTTATACCTAAGAACTATTCTATTTCACCTAGGCTCTTTATTTTATAAACCTTAAAGAATTTACTTTAAAGTTATTTACTTTTCAGTTATACTTACGATCGTAGATAATAATAATATTATTTATAAAGAAGAAAACCATTATATAGTTATTAATAAAAAGATACTCGATTTCCGGGACTTACTTTAAACTTAAGTCCGTAAGGGTTTTTAAGAAATTTTAAATTATAAAATCAATAATTATTTAAGCTTATATAAAGCTTAAAGTAAAAGGAATAAACCTTTATTTCTATACCCTTTTAATAATTTAATACATATAAGTTTATTTATATCGCTATTTATAAACGTATTAACGGCGTCCCATTATCTCGTATTTAAATTAAATACGGTTACTATGGTTATAAGTACCCTAAGAACCCTAATTATTAAGGTAGCGGCAAATATATCTTATTCGGTCTTTTATAAATTACCCTGTATATAAAGCTTTACTTTATACTTAGTAAAATACCCTTTATTATTAAATTTATATTTAAATACCCAGGTCGTAAGTATTAATATTTTATCCGCTTTCTTAATATACTTAAATAAGACCTCTTTTTATATACCCTTTTCTTAAAGAGCTTTAAGCTTTACTTCAATTATTAACTTAAAACCTATAACATATAGGTATTTTAATATATAATAATAATATTTTAACTTAATAAGTAGGGTATTATAATAAAATATACTTATTTTTAATAAAAAGAAGATAGCTTTTCGTTTTTCTTATAAAGCTTATAAAATAATAGAAAAGCAATAAATACTATATAGTATAATAGTTTTAATTTATTCATAGTTAAAATAAAAGTTATAATATAGCTTGCTTTCTTTATACCTTTTATAGCTTTTTTTCCTTTAATAATATTGCTTATATTAAAGTCGGATTTATTATTTTTTTTTCTTTTTCGGCTTTAAAGTTAATAAAGCTAATAAAGCTAATGCCGGATTTAATAATAAAGTTAACAGTCTATTACCGTTACCGTTACCTCCGTCGTTATTCTTAGATACCTTATCGTAGTTTATTAATATTAAAGTCGGTAAAAATAAATAATCCTTTTATTATTCTTTTCCTTTTCCTTTTTAAATAGGGTTAGCGGTATTATTTATAAATTCTTTTTCTTCTTTATTATTTAATAATAATTTAATAATAATATAAAATATATCTATTTCTAGGATATTAATTAAATAAAGGGATGATTCTTTTTCGAATTAAATTAAGTCGATCTTATTAACCTTATAGAACTTATTTTCCTTAAAGAAAACGTTTTTATATAAATTACTTTCTTCTGGTTAAGAATTTATATATTATACATATTAATATTATCGTAATTAATAAGGAAATTAATATATACTTTTACTATTAATTTCTTGGATCGATGTATTAAGTAAGTAAACTTTATAATTATATAATTTAAGGTATTAAAGGTTTGGCTTTAAGCCGGTAACCTTCTTAATTAATATAGTTTATAAATGCTTTCTTATTAATATTTAATTTATAAAGAAACCAGCCGTTTATACGATTTATGGTTATAGGAACTAAAAAGTTTTACTTATAATCTTATAGCCTTTACTTTTATAGTTAATAAATTTTTTTTCGTTTTAAATAACCGTTTTTATAATGGTATATAATATTAACGACTTAAAGGTAATATTAAGCTCGTTAATAAAGTTACTGAATTTAAATTTTAAGGATCTCTCTTTATTTAATCGGATAAAAACTATATTATAATAATATGGTATTTTAATCATTTTAATAACCTTCCGTAGAATATCTATTACTTTAAATTTATATTTATAAGTATATATTATTTAAAAATCGTATTTAGAATAAATAATATATAATATTTATTAATCTCGGTTTATCGTTATACTTATCTATATAAGGTCATAAGTAATTTAAAAGAAAAACTTTATTAATATTTCTACTTTATATAAGGATCTCGATATAATCCGGTAAGCTTTTAATAAAATATAGTTTTTATGATTACTTATATTTAAGGCTTTAACATCGTTAATAATCTTTACCCCTTAACTACTTACGGAAGGTAGTATATTACTTCGTTAATAACGTATATAAAGAGTTAATGCTACTAACTTATAATTATTAATTTAACGATAGCTTTATTGGTTATAAATATCGCATTAAGTTATTCAATATTATCTTTAAATACGTAATATTGACCGATCCTTTTAACCAGTATTCTTATCTATCTATTATTATAAAGGTAATAATATTTAATATTAAAATATATGCCTTTATCCATAAGGATAATATTAAATATAACGTTAATTATAAATTTAGGTATATACGTAACGTTATAAAGTATAATAAAGTTATTATTTTAAGGGTATTAATATTTATTTTAACTTTTCTATAAGCAATAACTTTAAGGTTATTATTCTTAATGATAATAATATTATTCTTTTTATTTATCTTTTTAATAAACTGATTTTTTATCGTTTCGTTATAAATATAAAAGTTTAAGCTATAATCCAAAATCTATAATAATTATAATATATAAGACTCTTATTTTATATTAAAAATATTAAAGTTACTATTATTATTTTGAACTAATAAAGATAAACTATTTTATTTAAACTTAAAGTTTCTATATTTTATGAAAACTCGGTTAACTTTTTTTTTTTTTTTATCTTAATATCCTCAAGCTTATTATTTATTCGTTTCTTAAGTAGAAGATTAAGTTTAAAATTAATAGGTTAACTAAATTAAGTTATACGTAAATAATCGTACTTATTAAATTAATATTTAAGATTATAAAAGCATTCTCTTAACTTAATATTTTTACTTTTAAATATAAGTTTATTATCTTTCTTAATGTTATTTTAATTTTCGTTAATAATAAAAGCCGAATAAGATAAAGTTAATTTCTTTATATTATTATACCATATATAATTTTGAAATTACTTTTTAAGATTAATAAGAACGACTAAAAAGTCAGTCAAATTGTTTATACTGAATTCGTAAATCTATATTAATATAAAAGCTTATTTTTTAATTATGTTAATAAAATTATAATATACCCGTTTTTTATTAAATACTTTAAGGATATTGTTACTTTTAGCTTTGACAAGTATTTAAGTATATTTATTAAGTTATACTTTAGTATTTTAATGAAAATTAAATCCCATTATAATTTTATAATATTCTTTCTTTACCGTTAAAAAGCGAGCGGAATTTAAAAATATAAAATTAATTTTAAAAGTATATAAGTAATTCTATAAGTAATAATCCACGTCCTTAAAATAGATAAGGTTCGATTTATTAATTATTAAGAATATAAAGTTATTAATTTTAATAAAAAAGCGTATTATCCTTTTTCTTCTTATAGTTCTTACTTTTATGCCTATAAATCGTATTTATAAGTTAATAATACCTTTAAGTTAATCGCTTTATCCGTTATAATAACGGGTTATACTAATTTTATTAGCTTATTTGAAATTATTGATTTTATGATAAAAACGGAGTTAATAAATTCCCAAACGTAATACCCAATAACCTTACCTTTAAAAACGGCAAGCTATAAGTTTTAGTCTTTTAAGGTAATAAGCTTAACTTTATATAAGCTTATCTTAAAAGTATAAAGGAATAGCGAGTAATAAGCTTATTATACTTTTTCATTTCTTTTTTATTTTTAATTTATATATAATATATTAACCTTAAAGACCTAATCTAACCCTTTCTAGATAGTTAATTACGCCTTTAAATTAATTAATAAATAAGTAATTATAATAATATACAATATTAAGCTTATAACTATTAAACGTAAAAACGTATAAAAGTAAATAATATATATATAGATTATATATAATCTATTTAGGAAGCATAGTTTTATCTATATAAAATACCCGGGTAATATAAAATATACGGCCAGGTGATAATATCTATACGCGTTATGGTAATATCTTGGCACCGTGGCATAACGGCTCAGTAACACTCCATGCAACACCACCACCAACCACCATGCCTGCACCCAGGCTGACAGTTTTTAATATTATTATAAAGGAAATATCCGCTACAGATAATGAATTAATACTTTAATTCGTATTGGCAGATATTGCGATATACGTTAATATGGTATTAGAGTAAGTAGCTATTACTATTATTTATTAATGTATAGATTGAAAAGTGTAATAATATATAAATAATGATTCTACCTGAATACAGATAGGATCCTAAGGATCATCTGTCCTCTATGTATAAAGAGTGTCCTACACCTATGAATGCTCCCTGGTATCCCCCATGCTATATATGCATATAACAATAATTCTTTTAATAAATAAAGTAAAGCGCGTTATACCCTTAAACGGAATAAACATATTATACTTAGAAAAATATAAATATATGTAGCCGGAGCTTTAAAAGAAATAAATATACAGTATTATGATCGCCGTTATTAAATTATTAAAAGAATAAAAAAGTATTACTTTTAAGAATTAATTTTCATATATTTATTTATTATTATTAAGTAAAATATAGGAATAAAACTATAAGACAAGTAAATAAATATATATATAAATAACGTTAAAGACGAGAATTATTGACCTATAATACGTAATATTAAAGGAGTGATTTTATTATAAAAGGAACCTGGAGAAATTATTATTAAGTTGATACCTTTTTAACTTTCATATTTATAACATTTTAAGTTATAAAAAGGATATTATAAGTTTATATATATGAATAAGATATATACGACCGGTTATAAAATAATCTAAAATATAAAAATATTATGAATAATATTTTATTATAGGGGAGCTAGAAAAAGGAAAATCAAGGAAAATATTAAACTTTACGGTTAAATATATAAAAAGGTAAAAACATTAAAAGTGTTAATTAAGGGTAAAATCACTCTATATACACTTTAAAAAGGGAGAGTAAGACTAAGTAAACCAGCATAGAACCTATATATTTACTTATTTATATAGGGGCTTCGGCCTATCTCCAATCGCACCTTATTGCTATTACTCCGGCAAGCGGGACGGGATATATCCCATAGGATAGGGACGGGATAGGGACGGGATAGGGATGGGACGGGATAAAGTGAATAATATCCCATCCCGTATTAGTACGGGATGGGATAGGACGGGATCGGGATATACTAAGATCCCGCCAAGCCAAAAAAAGTACTATAAATAGTATATATATTACTATATATAAATATATTTAAAAATAAATATTTAAAAATTCGATATTAAAAGTAAATTATTTACCTAATCCGGTTAACCCCGTTAAGACTTGGGATCTTGGCATATCCCGGTCCCATCCCGCTGGGATAGGGATGGGATAGGATGGGATAAATGAATCGAAAAACCGTCCTATCCCATCCCGCTTCCCCGAGTAATTACTATATGCTATTTCATCACTTTTGCTCTTTCAATCCTTGCCATCTTTTTTATAGCTATAAAAAGTTTAAAATTAATAGTTAAAGATAATTAATAACGTATAGAATGCGACCTCTATTCCGGTATTAAAACTCAAACTTTTATATTATTTATAAAGTTGATATTTAATTAAATAATCGCTTAAACGAAACTTAAAAAAGGTATATACTTAACTATAATAATAGGAAACGAATATATCCGTTTAAACTATAAAAAGTCCCGGATAAGGAAAAGCGGGAAGAATTTTTTTTTTTTTTACTTAAGTAAAGTTAAAATAAGTCAAGAAAGACATCGATTTTACCCGTATCTAAGAGATTACTATAAGTATATATAAACCGTTACTTAATATAAATACTCCCCCAACCGGTACGGGATTAATCCCGCGGGATAGGTACGGGACCGGTACGGGACCGGTACGGGATAGGGAAACGGTACCCTTCTCCCGTACCGGTGGCAACGGTATGGGACCGGTACGGGACCGGGAAATGCCAAGATACCGTTTTACTATTTATAGTATATAAATAATAATATATATATTAAAATTAATATAAAAAAATACTAAAAATTCGATATTGGAAGTGAATGTTTCTCCTAAATAGGCTTAGCGGCTCGCTTAATATTAAAAATAGTATATTTTATACTTAAAATAAATAAATATTACCTTTTTAAAGATAACATTTTTGCCACCGGGATCTTGGCATTTCCCGGTCTCATACCGGCGGGATAGGGACGGTACGGGAACGGAAATACCCTTATACCGTACCGGCCGGTATGGGAAGACCATAATCAAATCCCGTCCCATACCGTACCGGTCGGGGGAGTAAGTATAGAGGAAACGGGGGTTAAAAGGATCGTAAAGGTAAAAGTAATAACGACCGTTAAGTAAATTATAACGTAATAAATTAAATATAAATAAAAATATAAAGGATTAATCTTCTAAAGGCAGCGGTATTTAACTTTAAATAATAAAGAGATTATCAATAAGTAGTTCTATTATTACGAGATTATAAAAAAGGGTAATAATATATTAATAATGTAACTTTAGATGAGAAAGAACAGTTTAAATCTACTTCCTTTTTATTATATATACTGATAACCGGGTAAATATTAACTATAAATAAAAATAAAGGAAGTAAAACGTTACGTAGATATTTATTTTTTACCTATTATTCGCGGAAACCAGGATTAAGTTGATTAAGAAAGCGGGAGTTAACGATTATCGTTAAATATTAATTATAAAAAAGGGTATTAAAACGGCCGTTAAATTTATAATAATTACGGGTCTATTACTGTAGTTTATTTTAATTAAAGAGATAAAAAAGGTTATTAAAGATTTTATTAAAAAACCACGTTTTTAATCCGGGAATAAGAAAACGTAACGGAAAGATTATATTTAATAAAGGTTATGGTTTACATTCAATATTAAGGTAATATAAAAGAAATTAAAATAAAGAATAGTAAGGTTTATTATAAAAGACGCTATATATAAATAAAGTAATAACGGTATACGTATTAATAAAAATATTTAAAGATATTATTGAAGGTATAATATAAAGCGGATCAGTAAGGATATAAAGAAGCAATAAATTTAAAGGTAGTCCTTAAAAAGATTCACTTATAATATTATAAGTTTCCTTAAGAAAAAGCGTATTAATAAATTCATTATTCTTTAAATAACCCTAAACGCTTTCCTTCCTTTAAGGTGAAAATCGAGGATAAATAAATACCGGTTTTTTAATCTTAATATCATAAATAAATATTAGGTTTTTATAATTATTAGTAAGGCCTAATAACCGAGTGTTAAGGAACGCTGAAATTAACTTAACTAGATCCGTAGTATAAATCAATTAATTAATGAATTAATATTTTTTGATTTAATAGATATGGATAAAACCGTAACTTAAGGAGTAATAATTCAAACGATTTATAAATGAAACAGGGATAAAACCCCGGGATTAAACGGGATCCCAAATAAGTTCCTTTATAAATAATATTACCGTTTAAAAAATTCTATATTTACTTATTTTAAGCTTATTTAATTCTTGGTTATTATCTTTATAACTTTAAAGAAAACAAGATAATTATATTTAGGAGGTCGTTAAAACCGGATCACTTAAACCTAAAATTATATAAACCGATTATCCTTATTTTATACGTTAAAAAAGCCTTAAAAGTAATAATTATAACGATTATTAACAATTATATAAGAAGATACGGACTTTTCTAAATTAAAAAATAGCATAAGGAAAAGAAGATTAATAAAAACGGCCTTGAAAGGTTTAATTAATAATATATATATATATACTATAAAGTTATAAGAAAAAGTATATTATAAACCTTTCATCCTTGAACGTTACGGGAGTATTAAAAAAAGTCAATTATTAAATATTATAATACAACCTATGGAAAAAAGAGTATTATTCTTCCTTATAATTTAAATTAAAAAGCTTTTTAAAAGATTAAGTAATATTAATAAGCTTAAAATCAATAATAATCAAAAAAAAAGCCGGCTTTTCCAGAAATCCGTTAAGGGTTACCGATTTCTTAATTGTTTCTCTTTTTTAACGGTTTATTTATTATGAAATTAATAGAATTGAAATAAAAAGTTCAAATTAAAGTATTTATTAATTTATAATATGTTTATTTATATAAACTATTTAAAGTTAAAGTATATTTATAAGGTATATTTGCTGTACATATTTATATAGAAAGCTTAATTTACGTCACATAAATATTACTTTATTTATAAAATAAAGAGTTTAGAGTTATATAATATAATAGTTATAATTAATTTAAACAAACCATAATAAACGGGAGGTTAATATCAAGATCTTTACCTTATTGATTAACCGAAAGCTTAATTATAAGACTCAAAAAAAAGGTTAAAAGAAAATAATTTCCCAGGAAAATAGTCTTACTTTTTTATTATTATTAATATAAAGTACTACCTTATAAAAGAGTAGAACCGTTTATTAAGCGGTAATACAAGTATCTATGGCCTATATAATAGTTATTTAATACGTATTTAAAAATAGTTTTAGAGTTAAAAAGGAGTATATTAAATAATTATAAAAAAGGTTAAAACGTTATTTTTACGTATTTAACGGTTTATATAGATTAAGCTTTATACCAATATTAAAGTTTAAACTCTTTATATTATAATTTAATTAACGCTTAATTATGTAATTATTTAAGGTTAATTTAAATACTGCCGGTTATAGTATTCAAGAATAAACGGATCTATTTAAATCATAAGAAGTCCCGGGTGAAAAAGGGTAAAAAGGAGATAATTATCCCCTTTAATAAGATAAAACTAAAAGATATTTTTAAAAAACTTAGTTTAACCCGTTTTTAAAGGGTTAATATAAATATATATAAACTTTAACAAGGCGTAAAAAGAATAAAAATTAAAAGGATTACGGATTTAAGAGAAAAAGTAATTATTTTATAAATAATGTTATTCTAGGTTAAATGTTAATATAAATATAAATAATCGATCGTTTAAGAACGATATTATATACCCGGCCTTAAACGATAAAGCAATTACCGATAAGTATTTCCGCCGCTACGGGATTATAAGTATAAGTAAAAGAAGTAAAATACCGCGAATATATTTCCTTTTTACTTATTATTTACGGGGATCATAATAAGATCAATTGAATAAATAGGTATTTATAACTATTGATAAATACTAATTATAAGAAGAAGCATTAAAATAATTATTATTATATACGCCACGGGGATATAAGGAAAGGGGACAGCGCCGTTGCAATCCAGTTTAAAACAGGGAAGATCGGCTTAATATACTTCCTTTATATTGTGAAAACGGGAGTAATAATGAATATAAGCTATATATACCGATAACTGAAATAACATGCTTATTATGTTTTATTATTATACTTAAATTATTTAGAACATAAAATAATTATAATTAAAAAAACCGGCTTATTTAACTTTAAAGAATTCCTATTATCTTAAAAAGAAAAGGTAACCGTCCGTTTTCTAATGGGTATAAGCTTATTATAATAATTCAACGTTATAATTACAATAAAGAAAATCGTTAAGGTTAAAAAGGTTAAACTAAAACGTTATAAACCCGGGAATAATAAAAGAAAAAAAGCCGGGGGATCTATTTTATATAGAATCCGGAAAAGAGTATCTTTACGTAAACCGTAAGCTTAACTAGGTACGATAAGGGATTAAAGATAAATAGTTAATAATAAAAGCTAGAAGAATAAATACGGTAAATAAAAGACCGGATAAGAAAAGGGGTAAACTAAATATAGGAACGGTTATAATAAAAAAAGTAATTAATTAATAAAAAGGCAGAAAAAATATATTTATTAAACTATTAAAGAAAGCAGGATATATACTGATTTTCCCTGGAATCAGGTTTTATAGGTTTTACAATATCCGGTAAACCCAGAAATAGGAGTAAATATAGAATACCGAAATAGCCTAGCTGAATTCATAGTATAAATATAAATATAAAAAAAAAATTTTAAACTTATAATGATTATAAACCTATTATTTTAATTTAATTTAAAGAGTAGAATGATTAGTATTACCGAAGATGTTATTAATAAACCCCGTTATTAATCTTAAGATAAAAAATAATATATAGAAGGCTATTTTTCATAAAGAATAAAGGACTTTAGTACCGCAACGATATCAAAAAAAAAAGGTTAATACGGATAAGGGTAATATTTATTATAAAAGATATTATATATAAATAAATTATAATCACATATATAATAATGGAAATAATTAAAAGTATAACTTGATTGATTGATTGATTTATACTACGGATACAGCTAGGCTAATTCCGGCGTTCCTTAATACTCGGCTATTTAGCCTTATTAATAATTGTAAAAACCCGATATTTATTATATTAAGAATAAAAACCGGTATTTACCCAGCCTTTATTCTCGTTTTAAAGGCTAAGAGCATTTACGGCCGTTTAAAGAGTAGGAATTTATTTATACGTTTTTTTTAAGAAAACCTATAATATTACGACCGAATCTACTTAAAGGTTACCTTTAAACTTATTACTTTTCCGTTACCCTACGGGTCTATTTAATATTAAAATTTCGAAATTCCGATTATATTATTAAATATTTTCCCCAATACGTAGATTATTATTACCTTATTTATATAACTCTATTAACCGATATAATATCACCTTTTATATTATTCCGATATTTATAGCCCTTTTAATCCTTTATTAAATATAGTTTTTCCGCCGTTATTTTTTACCTTTAAGTTAACGGCGAGATTTCTTAATTAAGTCTTTAACCATTTTATCTATTTCCTTAATTAAATTAAATTATAATAATAAACCCGTAATTATTATAAATTTAATGGCCGCTTTAATACCCCTTTTATTAATAAGTATTTAACGATAATCGTTAATCCTTACCCTTTTAATTAACCCCGATTTAAGCTCCTTAAATAATAAATAAAAGATTAATACGTATACGGTGTCCTGCTTCCGTTATTTATATTTATAATTAACGTTAATCCGGCCATTAATATATATAATAAAAAAAAAGTAAATTAAGCCGTTTTTATTTATCCGGAGTTGGATTATTAATACGTTATTATTTTTCCTTATAATCCTATAACGCTAGAGATATTTATTAATAACTTTATTATTATTTAAAGTTAAATATTATCGCTTTTAAGGGATCGATTTTTTATATTTACGTTAACGCTTTATTTATTTCCCTTTAATTTATAAAGTAATCGCTGTTAACTTTATTTTTATAGCTTTCTTCTCCTCCGTTACTTTTACTTTAAATAAGAGTCTATATATTCTTATATTAACTTCTTAAACGTAAATTAAGTTAACCTCTTTCTTAATTTATTCTAGTTTAACTTCCGTAAAGGGGGTAAATACTGCTTCTTTACGTTTTTTTATCCGCGGTTTTTTATAATTTTAATAAATACGTTTATTTTTTATTAATATAATTAAGTTTATACCTTTTTTAAGCTTCGTTTAAGCGATTATTTAATTAAGGGCTAGCTTTATTAATAATATAAAGACCTCGGATTCCAATACCGGGATAGGAGTCGCTTTATATATTTTATTTATTACTTTTAAGTATCGGTTTTAAACCTTTTATAGTTACCGGATGGGCTTTTTTTATATTTAAACGTACTTTCGGATATATATTAAATAGCTACTATATACGTTATTATAGGCTTTATAACCGTTTAATAAACGGTTTTAGCCTTTTATAAGGTAGCTCCTTATATTAACGTTATAAAATAAATAAGGCCCTTTTCTTGTAAAATTATTTTCTTTTAAACCTTTCTTATATAATTTTTTTAGTCCAATTTCTTATCAACCTATAGGCTAAGTACCTTAATATTAACCTCCGGTTTTATTATTATATTACTTAAGTCTACCGTAATTATTATATCGTATAGCTTTAAGCTTTTTTATTATATAAATAAACTTATACTTATATAAAACGAATTAAGCCTTATATATTTTTACTTATTATAGGCAGATTTTATAAGCTTATTTTAATTTTAAATAATTTATATAAATAAACGTATTATAAGTTAAAAGGTAAATATCGTTAATAAAGCTTTTTACTTAAACCTTCTATTTTAGTTTTATTAAGTCTTTAATAAACGGGCCGTTAAAAAATAAGAATAAAACCAGGGAGATAAATAACCCTTAAGGAATCCCTATTATTACGGGCTTTATTATATTTATTTTCTATCCTAGGCTAATTAACGTCGCTTAATTATTTAAGAAACTTTTTATTTAATTTATAAAAAAGGTAGGACCTTTTTTTTCTATAAATTATATAGTAACCTTTAATAATTTATTTTATTAAATACCTTTATAATATTTAAGGAAAAAGATTCGCGATATATTTCTTCTTATAATTTTATATTATATATACGTTATTAATTAAGCCTTTAAAAGCTATTTCTATCGACCGTTTTCTTCTTATCCTTATTTATTAATTAAGGAATAGCTTATATTCTTTTATATAATTACTTAAAATCTTTATAATTACCGTTTTTAAAGCCTTCCTTAACGTATAAAAAAGTATTATAAGTTTATATAATTTTACCTCTAAGTAATTTAACTTAACCGGCTTTTTAAGGATAATCGTTTTAGCCTCTTTAAATTTACGGGGGTAATAACCTATATTGAAATAGGCTTAAAATAAATAAATAAAGACCTTTTTAAATAATAATATTATTATAAATAGGAACCTGTTTAATATGCCGTTGAGTCCGGGGCCTTATCCTTTTTAGTTTATTAATTATTTTAATTATTATTTCCTGGATTATTATTTTATTTATTATTACTAATTTAAGATATATAATATTATTGATATTTATTAGGTTAACTTCCGGTAACGGGGGAAAGAATGCCCTTTTAAGGGCCTTAATTTTGCGGTTAAAAATGTCCGTTATCGTACCGTTTAGTCTTTTTTAAGGATAAAAACTTAAGGATAAATTTAAGTTTTTTACTTTATTCTTTACCGTATTTTACTAGCTTTTAAATATTATAAGGGGAAACCGCCGAGTTATATATTATAGTCCGGAAGTATATTTATTTAACCTTTTAGATAATTTTCCTTTTTTCTTTTTAAGCTTCCTTTAACCGCCGTAACGTCTTCCGGTTTTTATATTTAATAATTTATTTTATAAGCGCTTTTACCTTTATAATTATTTTTATATCCTTTTTATTTTAATAAGTTTTAACTTTCTTAAATGGCTTTATTATTAGGATTATTATATTAATTACTTTATTTAAAGTTTTTATTACCCGTATTATGAAACGGTCGATTTATTCCTTATTATTAAGTCGGAAAAGCTTTATTAATTAGGATATTATTTTTACCGCTTTTATAAATATTTTAACTTCCTTAATTATCTTTTACGCTTATTTAAACGGTAAAGGCGGAGTTATATTAACGGACTAATTTAAGGTTATTTATATTAAGATATAGTTTAAACCGTATTTTAAGTTCTTTCGGGGTCTATATATTATAATTAAGTTAATAATGCTTTCTGAGTTAAATATTAAATTAATTATAATCTTAAGTTTACGGCTTTCTTATATAATAGTTTTTTTTAGCGTTAATAACGTAAAATTAAATTATATAATAATTATTAATAGCTTTTTAAATTCAATATAATTAATTATATAACCTTTTTCATTTTATTAAATATAATAAAGATTAAAGTCTTTTATTAAGAAATACTTATTAAATATAACTATAATATCCTTAAATAACGGGATCGTAAAAAGTTTTTTCTTATTAACCGGTAACGGATTATACGTATTATAAATATTTAAATTACCCTTAATAGCCTTTTCTTATATAATCCGGAGTATATATAGGTTCCCTTTATAATAAATAACGTCCTAGTTATTTATATTTAATTTCTTATTAATAAAGAAGTATATTTACGTTATTTTATTACCTTTAAAGGTTAAATAAAAACTATTTTCCGGGTTGATTAAAAAATAAGTATACGGATTATATAATGGCTTTTATATCATTATAATATCGATATCCTTTATTTTTTAAATCTGAATATTAATATTACGGCTTTAATTACTTCTTTATATACGTTATACTATATTACCCTTAAAAGCGTAAATATATTAAATATTAACGTTTATCGGGTTCTCTTTATTAACTTTTATTTATATAAACGGTCTTTCCTTAAGGTTAAACGTTATTTATTTTAATTTTCTTATTACGATAATAATCTTAATTAAATAGCCGGCCTTAAAGGTTAATATTATTATAAATTTCTTTTTCTTTATGTTATTAATTATTACGCTTTATTTTTTTCCGTTTAATAAGCTCCGTTTATATTTTAAAATTATCTTTAATTATTTTACCGGTTTAAGTTTATATAAGTTATAACGTTAAATTTTAATTATTATTTTAATTTTTTTACGTTAAGTTTTCTTCACTTTTACCGTATATTATAAGTTTTACGTTAAGTAATTATTATTATTATACGTTACGTATTTTAACGCGTTCTTTATTAAGCCCTTTATTATTAAATTAGCGTATTTATACGTATTATACCCTTCGGTATATATTACGTACTTTATATTATTAAGGTATTTCGTAATAATATATTTATACTTTTAATATTTAAAGTATTAATAAATATCCGCTGCCCGGTCTTAAGATCTCATTAATTTAAGGGATTTATTCTTTATTACCCCTTTATTAAGGATATCGTTATATATCCTTATTAATATTATACTTAAGATAACCGTAAAATATCTTTTTATACGATTAAAAGCGTTTAATTTTTTTATTATAAAGGAAAGATTATAATCGATAATTTCTAACTTAAGGTAAAGGACCGTATTCTCTTTTTTTATCCATTTTAAGGTGGTTTCCCTTTCCTCTTTTATAAATTTTATTAAGTATATCCGTTTATTACGATAATGAAAGATTATTTTAATATTTTTACTATCTTATACCCTTTTTTTACCGGCTTATCCCTTTAACTTTTTTAACCTTTTTTTTTTACCTTTAATAAGGTTATATCGAGGAAAATATCCCCGTTTTATAGTTTACGTACCGTAATAATTTATTTTATTAATAACTCTCCTGCTACCTTAAACGTCTTTATTAATTATAACGGGTTCGTTTTTACCGTTATACTCCTCTTTTCTTCGCCCGATAATTATATAATTATTATCCTTACCTTCCTTAATATTACCGTTTTCTTCCCCGCCCTTATTTCCTTTACTATTAACGTTAACGCTGCCTTTATAGCTTTTATTATTTAACTTATCCCCGCTCCCTTTTTTAAAACCTTTTTTATCGTTTTTTTACTTTATATATATTTTCTTTATTTTCTTTTGCTTCCGTCCGCCGGCGCCCTTATTATTATTTTTTAAGCTCTACGTAACCTTTTAACTCCCTTAAACTTCTCTTTATATTTATATAAAAGTCTTTTACTCCCCGTAACCCGATTTATAGTATCGGCTAGGTTTTTAACGTAATATCTTTTTATATAATTATAAAAAGGCTTTTTAACGCCCTTACCGTTTCCTTCCTTATTGCTTTTCCCTTATATATTTAACGGCCACCTTTTTTATAGCTTATTTTTATCTGCTTAATATCTCCCTACCTTTTTTTTAACTTTTTCTTAATTTATATATACTTAATAAGGCCTTTTACGTTTCCGTTTACCCTTTATTTATCCCCGCGTACCGTCTTTATTCCCTCTGCCCTTTATTTATTACTTTTAATAATAATACCTTCCCGCGTTATACGCGTCCCTTTATATGTATTTTATTAATTATAGGCTTTCTGTTTAATTTAAGGCCTTTTTATCTTATATTTATTGCGTTATTTATATAACTTATTACCGTTCTTATTAACCTGGGCCACTTGCCCTTCCTCCCTTTTTTATTTTTACTATTATTCCGCTTCCGCTTATTATATTTAAAGTATTATCCTTACTATTACTTAAGCTATATACGCGTGCCTCGTTTCTGACCTCTGGGGTCCCGTTGTTCGTCGCCATCCTCCTTCGTTCAACTATTCATATAGATAATCAAAAGTATAACTTAAAACGATAATATAAGGCAAACCCGAAAAGTAAAAAAATATTATAAAGTTAAAAAATAACCTTTAAAATAATTTGATTATAGTATTATATATTTTCTTAGAAGAGTTAATAAGGGAAAGTATATATATAAAATTCAACAGTTTTTTAATAGTTATAAATACGTGTTATATTGAGGGGTGAGGAGTAAAAGGCTATAGAAATACCGGTTTTTAGTTTTAACGTTATAAATATTAGGTTTTAAAAAAGCCGATCACTAAAGAACGCCGGAATTAACCTATCTAAATCCGTAATATTAATCAATTCTATTCTTTATTAACGTTTTTATTATTTATAATTTATATTAGTTTTAACTAATATATTAAAATATTATTATACGATATAATTATACTTTAAATACTTAAAATGTTAATAAATAACTATTCCTTATTCTTTAGATAATTATTTCGAAATAATTCATAATTAAATAAACTTTAATCTAAAACCATATTATATTTTTCTATAAATATAATGTTCAATAATAAAGTTAAACACGTTTTATTAAATTATACGACTTTTAAGAATAAAAAAAAAGCTTAAAGTTAAATATCTTGAACTTTAAATATAATATTCTATTATACCTCATAATTCTCTATTATAAGTCCTTGATTTATGAAAATTAAATAAATTATTTAAAAGTTTCTTGTAATTACTTTTTTTATTAGAATAAAAATATTATATAAAGTATTATATATATATTTTGTTTACCGCCGTTATAATTTATTCATTTTAATACTCCCCGTTTATTTTAAGTTACTTTTATTCATTATAAGAATACATCTATTTCGGTTAAGGTTATTACTTCAATAATTTTAAGCTTAAAGGTAAAAGTTTTCGTCTTACGGGATATTAATATTTTTTTAACTTCAGAAAAGATAGGAAGGGATGAAAGAGCAAAAGTGATAAAATAGCAGGTAGCAATGGAGTGCAATTGGAGATAGGCCGCAGCCCCTATATAAGTTAATAAGGTATAGGTTCTATATTATGGTAATTCGTTATGTTTTTCCTTTTCAGAATATATATAAATTGATTTTATTTTTAATTAACTTTTTTAATATTTCTATTCTTTTATATATTTATCCGTAAGTTTAATATCTTCCATACTCTTTAACTTTTTAGCTCCCTTTATAATAAAATATTATTTATAGTATTTTTATAACCCAGTTTATATTATACTTATTTATATATATTTTAATTATATATTTAATAATTAATAATATCCTTTATATAACTTAAATAGCCGTAAGTATAAAAGTTAATAAGGCGTTAACCTGGTAATAACTTTCCTTTACTCTTTTTATAATAAATTTATTTCTTTAATATTACGTATTATAAATAGGTAATTTCTTTCTTTTAATACCGTTTATATATTCGTTTACTTTCTCTCCCTATAACCTTACTCTTAATCCTTATCCGGTAATAATAAATAGGTATATTAAAACTTGGTTTTCTTAAGGGCGATCCCTTTTATTATTTTAATATATTAATAACGGCAACCTTAATACTTTATATTTATTTATTTTAAGATTCGGGCTACCTTATATTTATATCTTTTTTAAGTATAATACGCTTAGTCCGTATAAAAGTATAAAGCATTTTACTCCGTTCATTAAAAGATTATAAATACCGCCCCTTATAAGGATCGGACCTTACGACCGATCATTCTTTACCTTATTCTTTTATTCGTATATTTCTAATGTCTTTTTTAATCCTATTATTATTAAGTATATTTTAAGTAAGTTTATTACGTAACTTTAAGTACGTTTTAAAAAGTTTAATCGTTTAAATAAGCTTTATTTAAATTTTATTTTATAGATCTTGATGTTTCTTTTTATTAATATATTTAAGATAATATTATATATAATTGTTTAATTTATACCTGTTTATGAATATTATCTTTATATCGGTTTATTATATTAATCTTAAAAAAGTAATTAAAAGGAGGTAATAATTTATTATAATCGTTATTACTTATATATTATTATTTAAGAAGGTAAAGGGAAGAAGAAAAAAATGAAATAGTTATTTATTAATCTTTAAATGGCTTTTTAATTTTTATATAAACTTTTTAAGGCTTAATATTATACTTAATAATATTTACTGAAAATATACTTTTTATTATAACTTTTAATACTTATTTTTATTTATTTATATGCTTTTCCCTTAATTAATTAATATATTAAGTATTCTTAAAGCCGTATTTATTTATAAATAAAATATATCTTTATATTTTCTTAATAACTTACGTATAATCGTCCCGATATAAGTATTTTTAAAAGGTATATTAAAAGGTTTCTTTCTAAATATAATAATATTATTTATTATCTTTATTAAGTTTTATCCTAGCCGGTTCCGTTAGCGGGTAAAATATTAAAAATAACGCCTAATTATTTACTTATTTTATAATTATATTACGTAATCGTTTACTTTATTTTTCTCGTTTATTTAATTTTTTACTTTCTTTTATTTCTTTAAATTTTTTTACTTTTTTAATTTATTTAATTTTTAACTTTTTTTATACTTTAATTAACCTATTTTAAATTTAATCCAATTTTATATTTAATTATTAATTATCCTTTCAAGAGTATATATAAATTAATAACCTTAATATTACTTATTTATCTTATATCTATATTAATTTACTTATAGTCTTCGGAATCTTATATAAGATTCTTTAACTATATTTATAGTAATTACGTTAATTATATCCTTATACCTTAAAAAGCATATTCTTATTATTAACCTTATTAAATTAAATAAACGTATTCCTACTATTATAAGGGTTTATCTATTTAATAATTAATTAATATATTTAAAGTTATATCCTATAGTTCTTTATAATTTTAATTTATTCTAACTTTCTTATTTTTAAAAGCTTCTTATAGTATATATTTAAATTTACGCTTTAAGTATATGTACCGGGGCCTGGGCGTATATTAAATATTAGTAAATTAACGGTAACCGTCGCTTTACCTTTATTAATTACCGTTATATTAAGGGTTTATTGAATAACGTTTATTTAAACTATATTTTTAAATACCGGTTGGGCGATTATAGTTTTTATTTAAATATATATAAATTAATTCATTTTTTTAATTGATTGTTGTTAATTCCTTTTTATAGATTTTCAGTATTAAAATATAATTTAAATAAGCGCTTTTTCTTTAATACGTTATATACCTTTTAATCCCGATACCAATCGTAAGTCCGGTATAAGAAATTATACGCGTTTTATAGTTAATTATAATTTATAATTAACTTAATAGCTATAGCCTTAATAAGTACCCTTTCCTTTATCCTTTATATCTAGTATTTAATTATTATTATCGTAACCTATTCTTAATCCTTAATTATCTCGTTTTATTACTTAATTACTTTAATAATCTTGGTTATTCCGTTTATTTCCTTTATTTTCCGTTTAATTAATTTAGCCGTTTATATCGTTTTCTTTTTATCCGTTTATTTAATTGACCCTTTTAGGTTTAAATACGTTAATTATCCTTATATTAATCCGGTCTTACCGGTATTATTAGTTTATTTTAATTATATAAGCCTGGTTAACGTAAAAAGACCTATATAAAATATAGCCTGTCCTTTTTAAGGATTAATACCTTAACGGAATCGTATAAATAATTATTTAAGAAAAATAATATTATTTATCCGACTTAAACTTAATTAAAGATATCTTTAACTTAAGTTTCAATAATCCTAATTTTAATAAGTTATCTTTTCTTTTTATATATAAAGTAATTATTAACCGGTTCCTTATTTAAATAATATATTTATTTAAGTTTTTTTATTAATTTTTTTTTTCTTGGGTCCGCTATTTATACTATATACGCGCGGTAGCCCTTACTTATATCTTTATAAATATTTCTCCCTTAATAAGTTTTTCTTTCTGTTTTATCCCCGTATATACGATAGCTTTTAAAGTCCTTAATTTAAATATAATTCTTTAACCGTTCCCGGTTAAAATTACTTCCGCGGGTAATACGGTTATACTTTAAAAAGAAATTTACGTCCCTTTTTAACTTTATATTATTAACTTTAATAAACTTTATATTCCGGATTATTCCCGAACTTATTATACTTAATTTATATCGCTTAACTTTAACTTTAAATCGTAATTATTATAAGTATTATTATAGTTTTAATCTTAATATATATTTTATTAAAAGGACGTATATATAATTATCCGTAAATTAAAGCCTTAATTAATTTTTAAGCTATTTTATTAACTCTTTCAGTTATATTATTAGGCTTATCCGTTAAGTCGCCTCCTTAATAACGGGTTATTTTTATTTTAAGTTACGTTCTTATATATATATTAATCTTTTTACTCCGTTTTTATTTTTGCTTTTAAAATAAGATAATTAATACGGTTTTATACCCCGTAACTACCGTAATAAAGGATAATTTTAAATATATTTTCTTATTTTAAGGATACGGTTGGGGCCTTAATTATCCGCTATTTAAAATGGTTTTTATATTTATATTAACGGTATATTTTACCTATATTCTTAACGTAATATCCATAATAAATTTAATATTTAAACTTATAATCCGTAAAAGAAACGTCTTTTTAAATAGATTTTTTAATAAATAACCTTAATACTTAATTATATTTTTATTTATATATTATTATTAATACGCTCTTTTTTTTTTTTTCTTTTTAAGGAAATATTTTTAATTATAAATAATTATTATAATTTTATTATTTCGTAATTCATAATATAATAAATAAAATACTATAAATAAAAGGTTAAAAGCTTAATATCCCTTTATTTATACTTATTTCTTCTAAATCTTTATTATACTTTTATTTCCCTTTTTTTTTTTAGTTTTTCGTTTTTAATAATATTTATTAAAATAATTATTTATTCCTTTTTTTCCTTCTTTTTTGGGATTTTTAAATCCGTATTTTCTTAGGATTTTTAATATATTAAAATATAAAAGTAAATAAAATAAAAATATAATAAAGAATAATATCGTATTATTTATATATATTTCTTCCTTTTAAATCGTATTATTTATAATTATAACGGTTTGTAAAGGATTAAGGTATTTCTTATTTATATCTGCCGGATTCTAATTTTTTTTTATTATCTTTAACTTTAATTTATCGGAGGATTTAAGATACCCAATATACGGTATAAATACTTTAAGATAATCCTTATAAAATAAGTTAAGTATAAAAGTTTTATTTATTTTTTTAATATATATAAAGCTTTATACTTTTTTATGAAGCCCTTAATAATAAATAGTCCGACTTAACAGGGCTTAAGTTTTCCAAGATTAAAGGTAAGATCCCGTTATATAATTAATTATTTTTCTTTTAACGGGTTTTAACCTTATATTCCTTTATTATAACGTTTTTTTATCGGTCTTTTATTACGTTTAACTTCTCCTATAATTCCTCTTTAATACTTACCTGGTTTATTATAAATCCTTAAATAACTTTATATATTATTTCTTTTAAAGGCGGTATTATTTTTTATAATACGTATTTTAATTTTTAATTTAATTACGTTCTGTTTATATATTATATTTGGCTTAACCTTAAAAAGGATATAAATAAGGGCGTACCTTAGATATTTAATATATTTTAAATTAATACTTAATTATATTTTTATTAAGTTTACGTTTTTTTTATTACGTTTTATTAAATTCAATTATTAAATTTTATTATACTTATTATTTTATATATTATATTCGGTATAAAAATAAATTAAATATTATATAATTAAAAGAAGCTTTTTATTTTTTTATTTATAAATACCTTCCCGATATTTATATATATTATAATAAGTTTTAAGTAATAATTTATATATATTTTTAACGTAATAATTACGTTTTTTACTTTAATTGATATAATATAGAATAACTATATAAATCGTAAAAAATAATTTATTATATTAAAGACGTATTAAAGGTTATTTTATGCTTATTTAAAAGGGTTAAAAAAGTCTGTTTTAAATAAGTTAAAAAAAGTTTTTACCTTAATTAAACTTAATAGAACCGTAAACCTTCCGTATATTTACTTTATATAAGTTAAGTACCCTTATACGTATTTTATAATATCTTTTAGTATATTTAATTATTAATAGCGATATTATAGTTTTTTAATATAATTTTTAATAAAAAGTATTCCGCGTTATTATAAACTTCCTTAAGTATTTATATTATTTTTATTTTTATTAAATATATTATTTAACGTTTCCCGTATTAATAAAGTAACTTATTAATGGTTAAATTAAATTTATAATTTATAAACTATTTATTAAATTTAACTTATTAAACCGTATTTTTTTTTATTTTAATTTTTATTTTAAGGTATTTAATAATATTAATATATTAATCGTTATCCTTATAATAAAGTAGTTTTTTAAGTTTTAATAACTCTATAAGCTTATAGTTAATTTATATATATTCTATTTTATAATTATTATTTAATTTTATATTATATATTTATACTGGTTTATTATTGATTATCCTTTATAATCATAATTCTTTTATATTTATTTTTTTCTTTTTATTTACGCTTTTTTTATTGACTTTCTTTTTACGTTTTAAGTTAATTAGCCTTTTAATTATTAAATCGTAATTTATATATTATATTAAACGTTAATTTTATCCTTTTTTATTTTTTAAAAAGTTCCTTTAATATAATATAATATCCTTTTTTATTATTCTTTTAAAATTATACCGTATTATTCTTATTTTTTTATATTTTAAAGGTTATTTTTTTTATTATTTTATTGAGTATATAATTTAAATTATTAAATAACATTTTAAATAAGTTATCCGTAGTTTTATTAATCTTTCTTTTAATATATTTAATTTTAATATATAACCATTTTAACTTATTTATTTATTTTATAAAGATATCCTTATAATATTTTATATTTATAAATTTTATAAGTAGCTCATAATTTATATATATAATTAAAACTTCTTTTATATTTAATATATAAAAAAAATTCCTTAAATATAATAATAACTATTAATTCTTACTTATAAATATTATAATTATATTCTATTTTATTTATTATATATAAGTTATAAATAAATAAAACGATATAACCGTTCTGGACTTAAATAATATAATATTTGGCCTTATATTTTAAGGCGTTAATATATATATAAACCGGTATCTTTAGGTTTTATTTAAATAAAGCTTTAACCTTTATTATTATATTTTATATAAATTAAAACGATATATTTTCTAACTTTTTTTATTTTTACTTTATATTTCCGGTTAAGCGTATAAGTAAGTAAGTTATCTTTATAAAGTTTTTAATTTAATTTCTTATTATATTAATAGTATTTAAGAATCTTTTAATATTTTTTATATTTTAAAATACGGGTTAATTAAGTATTTTTTTATACTTTTTAAGTTTAATTTATATACGTTTCTTTACTTTATAGTTTTCTTTAAGTACTTTAATTTTTATTATATTAATTTTTAATTTATTAAATAATAATTTTAACTTTAATTATAGAATTTAAGGGAAAAAATAATTTCTTAAAAAAAGGAATTATTCTTTTTATATTCCGTATATTTTAAAGATATTATTAAGGTAAAAGATTAAGTTAATAAGGTTATATTCCTTTTTAAAATAAAAAAGGATAATTTTAAATTTAATTTAAGGATAATTCTTAATATAATATTTATAAGTTTAATAAAAATAAAAAAAAAATATATATATCTTTTAAGGTATTTTTATAAATTATAATTATTTAATATTTAATATCTTAAAAGTAAGATAGTATTAATTATTAAGGTATATTTTTATTATTTAATACCTATATTTTATATCTGCTTAAAAGAAAGTTTTATATAATAAAATTCTTAATAAATTATATATTCTTTTTATTAACTTTATATAAGATATAAGTAATACTTTATATATAAAGTAATAATTAAATATAAGTTATAATTCAACTTTACCTTCTTTCTTTATAAGTATAAAGAGTACGTTTTATATATATATTTATTTATTTATTTATTTATTTATATATATTTTTTATATATTTTTAATTTAATTCTTTATTATATAATCGTTTTAAGTTATTATTTCTTATTATTTAATAATTTTTAATAATAATTTTATATGGCTTAATCTTTAATCTTAATATTATTTTATATAGAAATAAGTCCGTTATTAAAATCTTATATAATTCTTTTATACTTATATCTTTATACGTTTATAATACTTAAAGTATTTTAAGTTATACTTAATTATTTAAAATAATATCTTTTAATATAATACTTTTTTTCCTTTACTTATACTTATAGTTTTTATATAACTTTAAAATATTAATTTTTCTTCTTATTACCTTTTTATCCGTTAAAGATATAACTTATAATAACTTTATCTTAATATTTATTTCTTTATTTTATAATTTTAAAGTTAACTTATCCGTTATTTTATATATATATCTTAAATAAACTTAATAAGTACCGTATTTATATTCCGGTAATCTTTAATAAATTATTAAATTATCGGGTTTTTTAATTTTTAAGATTATGCTTTTTATAATAAATAAATTATTTTTATTATTTTTATTTTTTATTTACTTTATTTTCTTCTTTATATTATTATAATATATAATTTTCTTTTTTTTTATTATTAACTTTTTTAATTTATTTATTATTTTCTTAATATATATAATTATCTGTTTTTATTATTTTAAATATTATTAATTTAATTAATATCGCCTTTTTTTTTTATAGATTATAAATTTTTTATATCGTTTAACGTTATTTTACGTAATTAATAATAACTTTAAATATTATATTATTTCTTTTTTTATTTTATTAAGTATTAAATTTATAAATTTAATTATTTTCCGTTTTTATTTAATAAATTATTATTAATATAAAATAAAACTTAATTCTGGTTTTAAATTATTAATCGGATTACTTATTATATTTTCCTTAATTCCTTTATTATTTCCTTAATACTTTTAAGCTTCTTTATTATATTTTAAGTACTTTTATTGCTATTTTATTCTTTTTAATTCTTTTAAACTTTTACTTAATCGTTTTTATTTATTTCTTATTTATTTTATTTCTTTTACCTTTTCTTATTACTTTAAGTTATTTTTAATTTTTCTTTATTTATTCCGATTTTTTTCTATATATTCCCGTTTTTCCTTAAATATATAAATATATCTTTTTTTTTTTATTAATTAATTATTAAAATATACGTTTTTAAAACCGATTTTATTCTTTAAACTTCTTTTTTTCTTATAGTTTATTAATCTTTATTATTTTTTTTATTTTTTATTTTAATTTTTAAGCTTTTTTTATTATTTTTATATTTAAATAAGTTTAACTTAATTTTTTTTTTTTAATATTATTGCGTTGTTACGTAAGGTTAGGGCAGTACAGATGTGTAAAGGAGCGGAAGAGCAACGAGCCTAAGGACAGTCCTTATAAGGACACGGTTGTAATATTATGGATTTTCTTGGGGGAGTTAAAACATAGGAAATATATAAATAAATTACTACTCTTTAAACGGCTATTAATATCCTCTACCTTAAGGGATAGAAGGTAAAGGCCTGGTAGACGCCGGTTTTTACCTTAACGTTATAAGTATCAGGTTTTCACGGTTATTAATAAGGCTAAAAAGCCGCGTATTAAGGAACGCTGGAATTAGCTTAACTAGACCCGTAATATAAATCAATCAATCAATCAATATTATTGCGTTTTTATAATATAGTTTCTTATATATTAACTTTTAACGTATTTTACTTAACGGGCGTATTTAAGGTTTAAATAATTAAATATTTTTTTATAAATAATATCCTTAATCTTTAATATTTTTATTTAAATCTTAAAATTAATTATAATTAATTTTAATTATAAGAATTCTAGTAGATTATTATGGTTTAAATTATTTTTTAACGTTATAAATACTTATATTAATTTAATTATTCTTATAATTTAAATGTTAAATATAATTTATATATAAAGTAATATATAGTTTCCGTTTATTATTAATATATTTAAGTAATTAATTCTAAATAATTTTAAAGGTTTTCTTTTTATTTATAATTCTTTTATTATATTAGGGTTAACTATAATAATATCCGATTTTTAATTAACTTTTATATTAAGTAATTTACTTATTTATTCCGGTTAATAAATAATTATTATTTTTATAGAATATATTTACTTATTTTTATTAAATATAACTTTAAGGTTTTATTTTAAGCTTACGGTTACGATATTATTAATCTTAAGTTATTTATTTTAAATCGTTTTTTATATTTTTCTCCGTTATTCTTAAGAACTTCTTTAATAATTATAATCTTTTTATAAGTATACGGTTAAGGTTTAATATATTTTTTATAAATCGGCTTATTTCTTTTTTAAAATATAGTAAAAGTTATATTAAATATATTATAAAAAGTACAATATTATTAATTAATAAAATCCGCTTAACGTTTAAGGTTTATTCCTTTAATAATCTGATAATTTATTAAAGTTCTTTCTTCCTCTTAATTTTCGTTTTTCTCTTTAACTTCTCCTTTATTTGCTTCCCAGTTTAATAAGCTTAATTCCTTCTTTTAAATTATTATCTTTAACTCGTCGTTAATTTATAGTTATATTTATCATTATATTTACTTCGTAATTAACGTCCTTATTAAAGGGGTATCCTTCCTTTACGGTAATAATTTTATAATTAAAGTTATTAATAGCTCCTTTATTATTGACTTTATTAAGGATCTTTCTTTCTTCCTATATAGTTAAAACTATAATTATTACGTTTATTAATATATTTAATTAATTATTAAGCGGTACGGTTATAAGTAATAATAGTAATTAATAATCTATATTATAATACCTATTCTTACGGTTTTAATCCTTTTTTTATATATATTTCTTTTTATTAAAGCTTACATTACCTCCGTTATATCTTTAATTATAGCTTATATATTCTTCCGTTAAGAATATATTATAATATTTATAATAAATAAAGTATAATTTTATATTAAACGACTTAAAGTTATTAATATAAAGGTTTTTAAATTTAACCGGATTAAATAATCTTAAAATAAATTAATTATTTCCTTTAATAATTTAATTTATATATAAATTCTATTTATAATTCTATAGCCCTTAATTTATATTTTCCGTTTAATTATTAATATTCTATTAAAATAAATTTTAAAATCGGTTTTAATATTTAAGTTATTAAAATAATATTATTTATAAGAATTATATTAACGTTATTTATATTATTAAGACGTCTTAAAGCTTTTTATTTATATAATTTTAAAGGTATTTAATTTATCGCGTTCTTTTTATTTATAATATTTATATAATTCCGTTATAATTAACGTATATTAAATTTATTTTTAACGTAACTTCTTAAAGGTTTCCGTTTATATGACTTAATTAATTTATAAATATTTAAGCTTTAAAATTCAGTTTTTTATCCTTTTTTTCCTTCTTAAGCTCCGTTTTCTTTTTTATTCCTTCCATAATCCATTTTACCTTAAAATATACTTTATAAAGATTAAGCTTTTTATTTACGTTTTTTATTAAATGTTTACGGAATTCTATATTTATTAAATTATTTTTAAAATAATTAATTATATCTTTTAATATATATTTAATTATTTTATTTATTATATTTTCCGACCTTCCGGGTTTAATATTTTTTCCGCTTAAATTATATATAATATAAAATATACGTTTATAATAATTAAAGATAAAATTAATTCCTTAAGATAATATTTTAATATTATTTACCGTTTATTCCGTAAAAGATTTAATTTTAGGAATTCTTAACTTAATAATTTCTAGTGGTTCTTTATATTTTCTTTTATAGCGTTATTAATCGTTTTATCCGTAAGTAAAACTTTAATTTTTAATTATTTTACTTAATACGTTACGTCTCCTTTAAGTCTTATATTTATTACGTTTATCCTTTAATTAAAAAAAGTATCTTTCCCGATCTTTTCTTATACGTTATAAATCTATTTTTATATATTATTTAATTTATTTTTTTACTTATCCAGTTTTTTTAATCTATAAAATAAAATTTTAATCCCGGGTTATATTATAATTCTTTACTATAAAGTTTCCGATAATTTTAAGGTAAGGATTAGGATTATTAATGGTATTACGGAGTTTTCTTTTATATTTAATTTATTATTATTATTAAAAAGGATACCTAAAATTATTTAAGTACTTTTTTTATTTTATATATATTAATTAATTTTTTTTTTTTTTTTTTTTTAAATTTAAGGGATTAAGGGATTCTGAATAATATTTTATTACTCCTTAAAAAAGATTAATAAAATTTATTATTAAATAATCCTTAATAATACTTACAATTATTAATAAGTATAAGATAGCCCCGTAACTTATATGAATTTATCTTAATCTTCTTTATTTTTCATTTAATATAAAGTAAGGGGGTATATATTCTTTTTAATAAAAAAAATAAAATAATAATAAAGGGAGTAATAATGCTATAATTAATTCCTTAGTTTATATAATAATATTTAACTTTATTTTTCCTATTTTAAGGATATTAAGATATATACGAAATAAAATATATTATTATTAATATATTATTAATATTAATAAGAATATTTTATAAAAAAAAGATTTATAATTACTTTAAGTAATTATATTTTATTTTTATTTTTTTTACCTTTTTTTTTTTTTTTTAAGGAAAGGGTTAAGTTAATATATAATTATATAACGTTAATAGGGGTCTTTCTGGTCTTTTAGGTTATTATATAAATATATATAAATTATATTTTATTATAAGTTTATATTTTTTTTTAAATTAAAGTAAATTTTAATTATTTATTTTAATCTTCTTTACCTTTTATATAAGAAAGCCTTAAGGAGGGTATTATTAAATTAAATAAGTTTTACGTTGGTAACCATTATAGGTTATTATTAATATTCTTAAAATATATATAATATAATTATTATTATAAATATATTTATTTTTATTTTTTTTTATTAATTCTTTTAATTAATTTTATTATTTACTTCTTTTTACTATTTATTTTCTTAATTTATTTTTTATTTTTTAATTCCTAATTATTTAATTTATAGCTCGAAATAAAGGGCTTATTACGTCCGGCCAACGTATTATATAACTTACGGTTATTTCCCAGGAATTCTAAAGACCGGTTTAAACCTTTATAGGTAATTTAAAACCTGGTTACCGCCTAAGTAACTTTTAGTTTAATAATTTACGTTTTAATAAGAAATATCTCTTTAAGAGGTATACACGATTACTTAAGCTTTATTAAAGAATCTTATTTTTATTATCCTTATCGTTAAGATTTCCAAAATATAAATGTTTTTTTTTTTTCCCCTTGGATCTTATTTAATTCTTTTCTATTCCCGTCTTTAATTTCTTTATATGATTTTTAACTTTAAAAAAGATGGGAAGGAATGAAAGAGCAGAAGTAATAAAATAGCAGGTAGCAAGGAAGAGCAATTGAAGATGGGCCGCAGCCCCTATATAAGTTAGTGACGTATAGGTTGCTTACTATGGTAATCCGTTATACCCTTCCTTTTCCAAGTATATACAAATTGATTCCACCCTTAGTCAGCCCTTTTGGTATTTCTATCCCTTTATGCACCCATCCGCAAGTTTTATGGCTTCCATGTTCTCCCCTTTTCCAACTTTAAATCGTTATATTTCTGTTTTTTATTTAAAAAAGACTTATATATCTCTATTTATAGGCCCTTAATCTATAAAAAAAAATTCTATTTATTATTTATTTTGTCTTTATTTTCTTCAGATTCACTTATTATTTTTTTACTTTTTCTTTTTATTTTTATATTTCCCTTTTATCTTTTCTTATGTTCTTAATTTTACTTTAATATTATTTTTCTGAAAATTTTATTATAACCAATATTTTTATCGTATCATTTTTTTTATTACCTTCTTATTTATATTATTATATTTTTAAACCGGTTTTTTCAATACTACATTTTTATTTCGGGCGGGCGCCCGGTTTATAATGAGTATAGGCTTATTACGATAGTTTTACGTTGTATCTGAAATAAAGGAAGTTATTAAGACTAAAAAAATTAAGCTCAAGCGCCGCTAACTATAAGTAATAAGGGGTAAAAACCCCTAAAAGAATTACCCTTTATAGAATTTAGAAAAACAGTATCTTCATATAAATATCGGCCTTAATTAAATAGGATAGAATATTAAGGAATTACGATTTAATATAAAGGTTAAAAGAATAAATACGTTAAGTAAAAACCTGACGGAGTAAATGATAAGATAGAACAAATAACGATTGTAATGATAAAAATAGTTAACGGATAAAGGTATATATAAAAAGACTCTTATTAAACTGCCGGTAAAAGTAAAGTATAAATTGAATTTCCTTAGGAGTAAGTTTTTTAATACTTGATAAGTTAGATAAAAGAATAATTATAGAATACCGGAATAACCAAATTAAATCATAATATAAAAAAAAATAGAATATAAAAAAAAAAAAATCTAATAATTAATTATTCTATTAAAGATTTTACGTATTTAATGGATTAAAGTTCTTATCTTATTATTACTATTTTCTGTTTACGTTTCTATGTTTTTATATAATTAATCGTAATTATAAGAAAACGGATCCGTTTTTTAAAGTTATAATAAAAAGGCTTTTAAGAAGATAAAATAATTTATATAGAGGTTTCCAAATGTAAAAATATTTTTTTTTACGTAAAGTTTTTATAAAGGAAAAAGTAGATTAAAAAATAAATAGTAATATATTTAAAATAAAACTATTTATACGTTAATCGATTATAGTTACGGTAAACTGAATATATGGTAATATTTAAGATAAAACTTAGGAGTTACTTATAAACGGTTGGAAAAAAATTATGATTTATTATTTTGGGTTATAGATAATTAATTTTTAATTTTTTTTAAATTATAAAGAAGCTTAACGTATATAATTAAGTAAAAAGCTATTCAAAGAATTTTTATAAACGGTTAAATATAACGGCAATCTATAATAATATCTTACTTAATAATATTACGGAAATAAAGTATTTTAAATTAATTAAGTTTTAAAATAAAATTATAGATATCTATTATATCAGCAAATCTGAGACCTGCTCAGATTAAGTAGCCAAAAAAAGGAATTTATTTACTTAGACCGCTTATAAGTTACTTACGAGCATCCCGGGTAACTCACGAGCGCTTTAAACGGTCCCGAGCGGGTAAAAAAAGCTTAAAAATAAAAACGTTTAAAACGGTAAAATAACGGTTTTTATATTTAATAAAAAAATTTATTAAGCTTTCTTAATAACGGGAATATCTGTAACCCACCTTATAAGCCGTAATATTAAACGTTTTTAAAAATAGATCTTAGATTCGGTTAATTTAGGTAAAAGTTATCCTGGGAGCTAGTAATTTATCCTTGGGGGTTAATTAAAGGGGGTAATTTAATTAAAAAACGGTAAGTAAAAAAAACTCACGAGTAAGTGGGAAACTTACGAGCAAGCCGGATATTCATAAGCCCTTAAAGGCCTAGTAAGGGGGATATAAGCTTAACCTGCTTAACCTGCTCGTTTACACTCGGAGTGCTTATATGCTGGTTCATAAAATTGAAGATATAAAATTTTGATTATTAAATATAGAAATATATTATTATAATATATATTAAAGGGATTTAATTTAAAATATTTACGGAGAAGTATAATAAAAAATATTAATAAATATAATATATAATTTAAAAAATTTTGGATTATTACGGTATAATTAAAAAATGTAAAGTGGCAACTGCCTGAGTTATTACTTAATTAGTTTTATGCCAGAAGTATAAGATAAGGCCAAGCCGTTATACCCCCTTAAGCCTTAATATATATAATAAGTTAATTAAAGCCCAACCTATATAGTTTACTTAACTTATATCTGTAATAATATACCTAAGAAAAATTAAAAAACGATATCCTTATTAATATTACTATTTTATACTTCAAATAATATTATAGTTAACGTTTTTAATATTCAATAAAAAAAGCTTTAAATACCTTTTAGAGTACGTAATATAAGTAACAGTTAATAGATAATTATAAGATTAAAAATATAATAACTAATTCCGTATAATTATTTTATATTTACCCGGGAAAGAATCGTAAATTTATAAAAGTTAAACTATTTAAAAATAAAGTATTTATTATTCTACCGTAATTATATATTTTTATTTTTATAATTTTACTTAGATAAATATTATTAAGTTAAATTATATAAGAAAGTTTTAATATAAGTTCTTTATAGAATAATCTTTATATTAACTGTAAAAAGTATATAATTAACGTTGTTTATTATACTTATTATATGGAAAAGCAAAAGTTAAGCTTTAAACTTTATATAAGTATTAAAGTAATTTAATCCATTAAATAAATAAACGATTAAAAATAAAATAAATTTATAATTTAACTTATTACATATAGAAGTAGGTTATAAGTAACGTTTAAAACTATATTTACTCCTATATATATTATTTTTTATTATTTTTTTGATTTTTAAATATATTTATCCGCTTTTTTACTTTAAGCTTAATATTTAACTCTTAATATAAATAAGTTTTATTAAGAATTACTAATCTTAAAATAAAAGTTTATAATAAGTTAAACCGTTATCCTTTATATCAAAAGCTTAACGTATTATACGTTATATTATTAATATAAGTATTACGTTTTTTATAATTAATATCTACTTATAATTAAAATATGTCTATATATAATACTATAAATAGAATTAAAATTAAGCTATTATTAATATTCTATATATTATAGTTATTAAGTATAAGATTACGTTAAGCCGCTATAACCCCTTAAGCTTTAATATATATAATAAGATAATAATAGTTTTATATATATAGCTTACTTAGTTTATATCCGTAATATTAATATAGATATTAAAGTATTTAATTAAATAATAAATTTAAAAAAATAATTAAATTCAGGGGAATCCTTATAACTATAATATTAAAAGTATAGAGAAATATTATAAAGTTTAAAATATTGAATATATTTTTTACTTATACTTTATAGTTTAATAGTTTTATTTAAAAACTTTTATCAGAATATTTAAGAAAAAGGATAAATTAAAAGAATTAACTTTTATTTTGATTGATTGATTGATTGATTTATATTACGGATCTAGTTAAGCTAATTCTGGCGTTCCTTAATACTCGGCCATTTAACCTTATTAATAACCGTAAAAAACCTGATATCCATAACGTCAGGAATAAAAACCGGTATCCACCTAGTTTCCACTTACGTTTTAAGGGCTAAGAGTATTTACGGCCGTTTAAAGAATAAGAATTTATTTATATATTTTTTTTAAAAAAACTTATAATATTATGATTAAATCTATTTAAGGGTTACTTTTAAATTTATTATTCTTTTATTACTTTATGGATTTATTTAATACTAAAATTTTAGAATTCCGATTATATTATTAAATATTTTTATTAATATATATATTATTATTACTTTATTTATATAACTTTACCGATTAATATAATATCGTTTTTTACGCCGCCCCGGTATTTATAACCCTTTTAGCCCCCTATTAAGTATAGTTTTCCCGCCACTATTTTTTACCTTTAAGTTAACGGTAAAGTTTCTTAATTAAGTCCTTGATTATTTCCTTTATTTCCTTAGTTAAATTAAATTATAATAATAAGCCCGTAATTATTATAAATTTAATAGCCGCCTTAATACCCTTTTTACTAATAAGTATTTAACGATAATCGTTAATCCCTACCTTTTTAATTAATCCCAATTTAAGTTCCTTAAATAATAAATAAAAGATTAATATATATATAACGTTTTATTTTTATTATTTATATTCGTAACTAACGTTAATCCGGTTATTAACGTATATAATAAAGAAAAATAAATTAAGCCGTTTTTATTTATCCGGAGTTAGATTATTAACGTATTATTACTTTTTTTTATAATCCCGTAACGCCGGAAATACTTATTAATAACTTTATCGCTATTTAACGTTAGGTATTATCGCCCTTAAAGAATTAATTCTTTATATTTACGTTAATGCTTTATTTACTTCTTTATAATTTATAGGGTAATTACCGTTAACTTCGTTTTTACGGCCTTTTTCTTTTCCGCTACTTTTACTTTAAGTAAAAGTTTATATACTTTTACGTTAACTTCTTAAACGTAAATTAAGTCAATTTCTTTTTTAACTTATTTTAATTTAACTTCTATAGAAAAGGTAGGTATTATTTTTTTACGCTTTTTTATTTAAGGCCTCTCGTAATTTTAATAAATACGTTTATTTTTTATTAACGTAATTAAGTTTATATTTTTTTAAACCTTATTTAAGTAACTATTTAATTTAAGGTTAGCTCTATTAATAATATAAAAACCTCGGATTCTAATACCGGAACGGGAATTATTTTATATATTTTATTTATTATTTTTAAGTATCGGTTTTAGATTTTCAATAGTTATTAAACGGGCTTTTTCTTATATTTAAACGTATTTTCGGGTACGTATTAAATAATTATTATATATGTTATTATAGGCTTTATAACTGCTTAATAAATGGTTCTAGCCTTTTATAAGGTAGCTTTTACGTTAACGCCATAAGGTAAATAAAACTTTTCTCCTGTGAAATTATCTTTTTTTGGACCTTTTTTATATAATCCTTTTAATCTAATTTCCTATTGATTTATAGGTTAAGTACCTTAATATTAACTTCCGGTTTTACCGTTATATTACTTAAGTTTATTATAGTTATTATATCGTATAACTTTAAACTCCTTATTATATAAATAAGTTTATATTTATATAAAATAAATTAAGCTTTATATATTTTTATTTATTATAAATAAACTTTATAAGTTTATTTTAATTTTAAATAGTTTATATAAGTAAACGTATTATAAATTAAGAGGTAAATATTATTAATAAAGCCTTTTATTTAGACCTTTTATTTTAGCTTTATTAAGTTTTTAATAAGTAAGCCGTTAAAGAATAAAAATAAAATTAAGGAAATAAATAATCCCTGGGGAATCCTTATTATTACGGACTTTATTGTATTTATCTTTTATCCTAAATTAATTAATATTATTTAATTACTTAAAAAACTTTTTATCCAATTTATAAAGAAAGGTAAAATCTTTTTTTCCGTAAATTATATAGTAATTTTTAATGGTTTATTTTATTGAACGCCTTTATAATATTTAAGGAAAGAAGATTTATAATATATTTCTTCCTATAGCTTTATATTATATATACGTTATCGATTAAGCCTTTAAGAGTTATTTCCGTTAACCATTTTCTTTTTATTTTTATTTATTGGTTAAGGAGTAGCCTATATTTTTCTGCGTAATTACTTAAAATCTTCATAATTACCGTCTTTAAAGTCTTCTTTAATATATAAAGGAATATTATAAGTCTATATAACTTTATTTCTGAGTAATTTAACTTAACCGGCTTCTTAAGGATGATCGTCTTAGCCTTCTTAAATTTATAAAGGTAATATCTTATATTAAGGTAGGCTTAAAATAAATAAATAAAGACCTTTCTAAATAATAACGTTACTATAAATAGGAACCTATTTAATATATTATTAAGTTTAAAGGCCTTATCCTTCTTTAGCTTATTAATCGTTTTAATTATTATTTCTTAAGTTATTATTTTATTTATTATTATTAATTTAAGATATACCGTGCCGTTAATATTTATTAGGTTAACTTCCGGTAATAAAAGAAAGAACGCCCCTTTAAAAGCCTTAATTTTACTGTTAAAGGTATTTATTATTATACCGTCTAGTCTTTTTAAGGGTAAAAATTTAAAAATAAATTTAGGTTTCTTATTTTATTCTTTATTATATTTTATTAGTTTTTAAATATTATAAAAGGAAACTGTTGAATTATATATTATAACCCGGAAATATATTTATTTAACCTTCCGGATAATTTTCTTCTTTTCTTTTTAAGCTTCCTTTAATTATTAAAGCGTTTCCCGGTTTTTATATTTAATAGCTTATTTTATAAGCGCTTTTATCTTTATAGTCGCCTTTATATACTTTTTATTTTAATAAATTTTAACTCTTTAAGACGGCTTTATTATTAAGACTATAACGTTAACCACTTTATTTAAAGCCTTTATTACCCGCTTTATGAAACGGTCGATCTATTCCTTGCTGTCGAGCCGGGGACGCTCCGCTAGCTAGGATAACTTTTATTTTAATACTTTTCTTCTTAAAGAAACGTAATAATATCTCAATATATAGGGTTACTATTAAGAGTTAAGTCTTAAAAGGAATATTAATTTTTATTACCGAAAAATAATTTTAAAAAATATTAAACCGGTTTAAACTAAACCCGTTTAAATTAAAACCAGAGGATTTTTATAAACTAATTAATAAAATTATTAACCAACCAAAAAAAGATAAAACGTTATATTTTAATATGATATTTACTAAAGCTTTATTTTAAATAATATTTTTATTCGTACTATTATTCATTTAATATATTACTTTTATAATAGAAGTGGAAAAAAAGCAACGAATAAAGGGACTTTAAAGGTCCAAAACGATATATATACGTATAAATTAAGTAATAACGAGGTTAATACCTTAATTATAATAGGTATAAATAAAAAATCAATTAAGTACGAAAGAATATATGGGTAAATAGCTTAAATTAATAAAAGTAATAGGGAATTCTATAAATAATATGATAATAACGGGATAAGTAGTCGTTAAATTAAGTAAGGGAACTATAATCAAAAAATATACTCAAAAAAGCGTAAAATACGTGAAAATATAATAAATAAAAAGGATATTAAGGAAATCGTAAAAGCGGTAATAGTAAGGTAAAAAAGTAATTAATATACGTAAAGTAAAGGTAATATTAATAGTATTAAGGATATATTAATTGATTAATTAATTTATCTTACGGGTTTAACTAAACTAATTCCGGCGTTCGTTAATAACTAACTATTAAGCCTTATTAATAACCGTAAAAACCTAATATCTATAACGTTAAGATTAATAACCGATATTTACTTGAACTTTATTCTCGTTTCAAAGGATAAAAGTATTTATAGTTATTTAAAAAGTAAAAATTTATTTAAGGAAAATTTATAATATTATAATTAAACTATTTTAAGGGTTATTTTTAATTTTATATTATTTCTTATAACTTATAAGTCCGCTTTATATTATTATCTTAAATCGTATCCTTAAATAGTTTACCGGTAAATATACAATTATTATTTATTTATATATAACGTTCTTTATAATAAACGTAATTACCTTTTTATTAATATTTTTTTTATTATTCTAATATTAACGGCCTTAAACCCTTATTAAGTATAGCCCTTCCGTTACGTCTTTTTACTTTAGGTTTAATAACGGGTTTTCTCGGTATCAATTTTAATATTTTATTGTTTTATTAATTAAATTGAATTATAATAAAAAATTTATAAATATTATAGACTCAATAACCGTTTTAATACCCTCTTTTATAATTAATATTTAATAATCATTATTATTTCTCGCTTTCTTAATTAGTTTTATTTCAATCCCCGTAAATAATAAAAAGGAGATAAATACGTATATAACGTTTTACTTTTTTTTTTTTTTTTAATTTATAATTAATATTTATTCGGTTATTAACGTATATAGTAAAACGGAAATAAATTAAATTATTATTACCCTTTTAAAGTTAAATTATTAACGTATTAATACCCTTTTATAATATTATAATAACGGAGGTATTTATTAATAATCTTTTCGTTATTTACGGTCCGGTATTACCGCTTTTAACGATTAATTCCTTATATTTATATTAACGTTCAGATTATTATATTATAGTTTATTTAACGATTATTATTATTTTTACCTTTATAATTTTCTTAACCTCCGCTTCTTTTATACCGGGTAACGGTTTATATATACTTATATTAATTTATTAAGCGCGGATTAAATCGATTTCCTTTTTAATTTATTTTAATTTTATTTTAATAAAAAGGATAAACGTTTCTCTCTCTTAAAGTTTAAGTAAATACGTTTATTCTTTATTAACGTAACCGGGTATATACCCTTTTTAAATCTTGCTTAAATAATAATTTCATTTAATAATAACTTAATCGGCGGTATATAAAGCTTAAACTTTAATACCTAAATAAAGATTATTTTATAAACGCTATTAATTACTTTTAAGTACCGGTTTTAAACCTTTATTAATTATTAAATAAGCTTTTTCTTAAATTCAAAAATACCTTTAAGCGTATATTAAATAACTACTACGTACGTTATAGCAGGCTTTTTATTACTTAATAAACCGTTCTAACCTTCTATAAGGTAGCTTTTTACGTTAATACCGTAAAATAAATAAGGCTTTTCTCTTATAAAATTATCTTCTTTTAAACCTTTTTTTATATAATCTTTTTAGTTAAGGTTTACGTTAAAGGCCGAAATCTTTAATATTAACTTCCAGTTTTACCGTAAGTTTACTTAAGTTTATTATAATTATTATATCGTATAATTTCAGGCTTTTAATTGTATAAACGAATTTATATTTATACGATATAACTTAAGTATTATGTATCCTTATTTATTATAAATAGATTTTATAAGTCTATTTTAGCTTTTAACGATTTATATAAATAAACGTATTATAGGTTAATAAGTGAATATTATTAATAAAGCTTTTTATTTAAACCTTTTACTTTAACTTTATTAATTTTTTGAATTAACGGATAATTAAAGAAAAAGAATAAAACCGGGAAAATAAATAATTTTTAAGATATTCCGGTTATAATTAGTTTTTTAAAGTTCATCTTTTACTTTAAGTTAATTAATATTATCTAATTACTTAAGAAACCTTCTATTTAATTTATAAAGAAAGGTAATATATTTTTATTCCGTAAATTATATAGTAATCTTTAATAATTTACTTTATTAAAGGCTTTAATAACGTTTGAAAAAAACTTATTATATATTTCTTTTTATAGTTTTATATTATATATATGCCGTTAATTAAACCTTTAAGGGCGGTTTTTATTAACCTTCCTCTCTTTATATTTATTTATTAATTAAGGAAAAGCCCATATTCTTCCGCGTAATTATTAAGAATTCTTATAATTACCGTCTTTAAAATAAATAGGCGAAAGGTATATTAAAGGCTTAAAGTAAGGAAATTAAGACTAACCTTAAGTAAAATGTATTTATTTACGATTAATAATTAAGATAATAAAATAAATAGAATTCAAAACCCGCTTTATTCGCTATATAGATTATAAAATTTATAGATTAAAGATAAACTATAGGCAGAATACCTTATAAAAGAAATATACTTAAAAAGCTATAATAATAAAGGTATTTTTATAAATATTTAAATATTAAAGTAGGCGGAAGGGAAGGAAAAAGCTATAAGTACCCTCCTTTTCCTCTTATTTACGATAGCGATTAAGATAATAGATTATCTGCAGATAGATTACCTTGGTAAGAAAAGTATACCTTGGAAAGTGTTATAGGTATGGACGTATAAGTGTAATAGGGTAATAAGAATTGCTCCATAATACACCCAGCTAGTCTGGGATGTACGGCCAGGTAATAATATATACATATGTAATGAGAGTGTCTTAACACCGCTGGCATAACGCCTCAGTGATACTCTATGCCCGCAACACTACCATTATGCCTCCACTAGGCTGATAGAAAGCTATAATAACATGGGTATCTCTACGGACATTTACATATTAAAGTAGCCAGAGGAACGACAACGGAAGGGAAGGGAAGGGAAAAGCTATCTTAAGCACCCTCCTCCCCTTCCTCTCCCACCTCCGCTATCTTATCCTTCTCGTTATCCTCATTGTCCTCGTCATTATTACACATCTCGATCCCTCTTCTCACTTGCCCCATCATCCGATCCAACTCCCTCCCCTGCTCCCTCCTGAACTCCTCCAGGTTTTCCAATTGCTGCCCCGCCTGCTCCGACACCTGCTCCCTTCTCCGTATAAGCCGATCCAAGTGAGAAGCCCAGTAAGGTTGCGCACGGCCCCAATAGCGTAAGGTAGATGTGGTACGCCCAGCCTCATGGTCCAGCTTGGTTAGATGGGCGTCGATCTCTTGCGGACCCAGGCGTAAGCTGCGAGCGACAGCATCGTGACCAGTAGTAATGGCAGAAGCGTCAAAAGTAGCCTGAAGCACGCGGTAGGATTGGCGCTCGGCGGTAAGGGAGGCGCAAGTGCGTTGGTGCGACGTATGGCGGTCTCGGATCATCTGATGGGCGCGGGAGAGGAGTTGACAGCTTGCATGGGCATCTTGCAGGCATTCCTTCAAGAGACTGAGGTCGTCCAGAATAAGAGACTGCTGAGCTGCGAGAGAATTATCGGCTGATGGGTCGATTGAATCTGTGGATTTACGTAGACCCTGCGAGCGAGAGCGACATTGCTTGGAGCAGATGAAGTCGGAGTCGCAGTCTCCATCAAAAGCGTGTCGTGGATTCTTGACATCGAAGTCGTCGTCTTCGGAGACATCAATGAGGGTACGAAAGACCGTCCGCCAGAACTTGCTACTGACCCGCTTCGGGGGCGGCAAGTCCGTGGTGGAAGCCAGGATCCATATTAAAGCATGAATACCACAATCAAAAGCATTGGTTTGCTGGAAGTAATTGTTGCAGTATTCAATCTTCCATGAAGTCGAAGCTGGCGTGTCCTTGTCCTTATTCTGTGAGGACTGTGAGGACTTTCCCAAGAAGGTGGTAAAGGCTGAGACGACGTTGGGAGGTGTTTGCCCCCGTCTGCGTCTGGAATTGGAATCGAAGTAGCGTATCTGGCCGGTGGTCTGGTTGGCAATGCAGATCGTCCAATGTCCTCCTCGATTCATAGGCGCAATAATGGTTTGAGCTCCATCCAATCGCAACGGTGTTTTGGCCAACAGTTTTTGGTCCGAGTCAGGGATAAAGGCGGGGTCCAGAACTCGATATGTGTCCATGGGTAGATCAAAGGAGGCAAGGATGAGCTGGATGGCTGTACTGGACAACCATTGACCTTGTTCCAGTGAAGAGAGCGCACCCTTCAGATCGGTTGTCGGCGGAGCGTGACTTGTCTGTGCGAGACTTGTCTGTGCGAAAGTACCGGATGCAGGAGGAGGAGGATTCTGAGGCCTTGGACTTGATTGATCGCATGGCTTGTGAGCGATTGAAGAATGACCTGGAAGGATTGGGAGATTAGCTGCTGTGAATGCTCAGAGGATCAGGGACCATCAGGGACCACGCGCTCAGTCAAAGGAACTCAGTTGTTGGGGTAAGACAAACCGATCATGTCGACTTCACCGTCAACGTGGTCTTGATCACTTTCTTGATCACTCTCTCGGATGGTAGACAAGTCCAGAGTGAAATCTCTGCTTTGGCGTTCACCATCGTCCCTTTCCAGTGCCTGTGCCTGCAACGTAGACGGAGCTCCAAAGCGCGAGGAAGCTGACGGAGATGCACGTGCGGCTTTTGAGGAGGCGTGCGGTAGAGAAGGAGGAGGAGGATTTGAAGGAGAAGCCGACAGCGGATCGGCAGTCTGGTCCATTGAGGTATTTGTGTTTCCCTCCTCTTTTTCCAGCTCCAGCAATCTAGAAGGCGGCGGCGTGGGAGATTCAGGAAGGCGGGTCGGAAGAATGGGAGGGTCTCTTGGAGGACTCGGAGGTGGACTCGGAGGGGGACTCGAAGGAGGGTCGTCGAAGCGAAAACTTTGATCATGATCGGCAAGATCCTCTTGATGGGTTGCTCGGCCCATTTCAATACTCATGCCTGAAGAGACACTGGACCTTGGAGTGAAAGACGTAGGCTTGTCAACGCGCAAGACCTTGACCTTGGCTCCGGCTCGGCCATCCCCAGTCGACAAGGACGACAAGGACGACGCTGTATTTGTATTGGCATGATTGGCATGATTTTGGTAAGCCATGTCCATAGGTTGCTTTCTCTTCCTCTTCCTGACCGTAATGTTGGACAGTTGGATCAAGCTTTCAACATCCCGTACACAGACTGCCTTCTTGACGTTGACGCTTTCATCCCATCGATCTTGAGCCGTCTGCTTCAACTGGACACGGGCAGAGGCATAGTCCATGCCGCTCGCCAGCAGACTGAGCTTCTCCATGAGATGCAGGGAGATATGGTGTGAGAGGTCCATGGAGCCTAGGAGATCCCATGCCCCTTTGCCCGCCCATCGCTCTTTGATGGCTTGATCTAATGCCAGAAGCCGGGAGCGGAAAGAGGAGCCTTCTTCCAGCGCGGCTTGAAAAGCCTCGCCCCATTGCCGTTGCAGCTTGGTTTTCCATTCCTTGACCTTGACGAGCTCATCGAGGTCACCGTCAACGCTTTCAGCAAGTGTAGTCACATATCTCCAGGCCTCTTCCACATTGGCGGCATGTGTATTGCTCTTTTGTTTGCATTCTTGGATGGCTTGGAGTTCCTCTGCAATCACTTCTCCACACCGTTGGAGCTTTTGGGAGATGGGCAACTGGTCCAGTTCATGGAAATGCGACGCGTATGGATCCGCCATCAGTCATTACCGATTGAGGTGTCGCTTAGTCAAATGAGGGGGATCCTGAGGGAGATCCTGAGGGGAGACCAGGGAAGAGAAGAGAATTGACATCTTCAATGATTGGCAAGAGGTATACGGAATAGGTGCGATTGATGCAGCGTAAGGACGAAGATGGGGAAGTCGGATTGTCGAGGCAGGAGATGAAGTGATCATCAAGCAGACCCCAAATTCATAGTGTGTAGAATCGGTTGTTGATTAATCAAAGAGCAGTAGCTCCTACTTATGCTACTGTGATTATTAAGCAAAGGACGGAAGCCGCCGCTCATCGGCAGGAGCATTATTGGTTGCTGTGCGAAACCAAAGACTTTGCGCTAGCCTTGAATGAGCTAGTGGGAGAACCGAGTCTCGATTTTGCTCGCTTCTCACTTTTCAAGCTAGCGAAATGCCAAGACACCTCGAAATCTTCCTTCCGCCTTATTCTCCCAATCCCAATTGATCCTTCCCCGTCAAGGCCCTAAAAGCGCAACCAGGCTGCTACTGGTATTACTCTGGCCAGCCTGTCCGAAAGCTCTGAGCTGACTCGAGAGTACTGGATGTCGAGACCGCCATCCCGCCGTCTTGCGGCGCTGTGATGGTGGTCGCGCAGCCAGCAATATTGGCAGTATGCTCGGCCCAATGGCCAAGGGCCTTCACTTGTTCCGCCAGCGCACTGTCGTCCTCTCCTGTTACGGTCAGATGGCCGGGAGACACCACTTAACAATCTTTACGAATATCGACTGATCCAGACAACGCAGTAGAAGCGACGAGAGTAGTGACCTCGACGAGAGTCTCGCAATCAGCGGCTTCACCACTCAGTACAGTACGAAGTACGACCAGCATGTCAAAGCGACAATAGACAGGCACCAGAAGTGACGCGTCGACAAGCCCGTCCCTTTCAGTAGGCAAGACGACGACATCATTATCACCCTCAGCGGCAAGCAATTCGAGCAACTCCTCAACCGGCTCACACCCAAATCTGTACCACAGCCCTTGAGGACTTTGCAAGTCAAACTTGCGCCCCACCAGCGTGACGTCCTCACCTTCACCTCACAGCTCTCAAGGAGAAATACGGACCCGACACGTATCCATGAGTGCCTGCAGCATAAGGCCAAGGAATGGATGGTATGAGACACGAAGGGACATATTCAATCAATGCTGGACTCGCGACAAGTACGAGGATATGGATCAATGAGCTCGAAAGAGGATTTCAGTCATACAGCTGGCAAGGCCACTGTTCTTGATGCACACCCAGCATAACACCTCAAGCGCCCTCATCACCTTCACGGCAATCTCCCCGCAAATCACCACATAGCCTTCTGAGCAAGCCGCTCCTGCAGCAGTAAAGATTCAAAGAAAAGGTGGACTACTACAAGTATGACGGGCCTGTGCAGCATGCGCCATTCGCACAAAGCTCATCTTCGACACTGTCCTTCAACCACTCATTATGTCAACCGCAACGAGCCTGATCAAGCAGTATGCATACACAGCACACCCCTTCATTTCTCAACCACCACTTTACAGATCCACGTCATCAGCATACTCGGACCTTCATTCATGTCACCTCTACGTCCGAGACCCTTGCTATGGTGTTTTTGATTGGTTGTTGTTGATGATGGGATCACTCTTGGGACAAGAGCGTCGAAGGCGCAAGAACTTCAGAAAGAGTTATAGCAATTACGGGAATGCTCTCCCTCCACCGATCATGGCAGACTGCGAAGCTGTAGCCATTAGCTTCTTCCATGGACTCCGAACGAGACCGATGCTCTCACGCACGAGAATTCTATTTCTTTTTATGTCGATATGACCCGAGCAGTGTTCCCCAAAACCAATAACTTTTTGAGACGGCAAATGTTGTAAACGCCTAGAAAAATCCATTAGGGCTTATGCACGGCGGTGAAATTGTACAGTACATGACCGACAGATAGACGGGCCGCCCGACGAGCGCTGTCTGTGGGAGCGTTTTTGATCGCACGAAACGACCACATCACACATGAACAGCAAAACCTTGCGCGTTACAATTGGACTTCGGCTTGAGCATTATTGCAGCGCTCTTTGCACCTTAGTTTAGCGCTTTGCTTTTTCATCTCAATTCTGTCTACCGCTTCGAACAGCGACCTAATATATCGGACAAGTCAGACTGTTACTCCCAGAAATGGACACGGTCGGAGGAATCAGAAACAAGCCAGTCAATCATAAGAGACACTCCTTGCTTAAGGTCTACTGCGAGGTTGAAAATGGGGTGACGTTGTTGCAGGATCGCGACAACAGAGACATGGGGAAAAAAAGGAATGGAAGGCATGTTTATTGCTCAAGGAATGGGACTGGCTACCCCCACCCTTGGAAAATCAGCATGCTTTTCTGGAATCGAGGATACAAAGCCTAAGAGAATATAGGCAGAGATGAAACACTACCTTCCTCGAAAGAGCTGTACAGACCATCACAGAACATGTGCGGCACGGAATTACGGTGGTCATGGAAAGCTCGGTAGCCGTGGGCACGACAAGAGAGCTCCTCAGCCCCCTGGTCGCTACCAAAAACGTGAGAATGGGCATGTCTCCGGAGGTAGCTGGATTCGTCCCTCTGTTGACGAGCAGAGCTGACGCCCATTACCAGAGAGTCGACGCCGGCCGTCAGAATCCTGCGTTCCAGACGATTCCGAAGATCATCTCCCGCATCGACTGCTCATCACTAAACGCCGTCCAGCTGCTTTATGAACGATTGTTCGATCATCTCGTCCCGGTGTCTTCGTTAGAGGTGGCCGGAATGACAAAGTTCTACGAGAATTGTTAACGCATGATCTGCGCTGCGTACGCCAACCAGATGGCTGACGCTTACGCCTCCTGGGGCGTTAATGGTTGGGAGGTCGGTAAGGCAGCCGCGTCAAAACCATTTAACTACCTACCGTTTCACCCGTGACCTGGAGTCGACGGACAATACATATTTATCAACCCTTGTTACCTGCTGCAAACATGCGATATGCCTTTCTTGCAGCACGCCACCGAATCCTCGTAGCGACGGCCTTTCGAGATCGTCGACCGTTTAATGCGAGTGCTTAAGCGCAAACGAGGCGCGACGGGGAGTCGACGGCGCCCATCGTTCAGGAGACACGCGTGCTCAAAAGGGGTCAGAGTGCGTTATACCATTCTCCGGCAGTCGTCGCCATCCGATCTCTGCTTGAGAATTATTATCTAGACGTCGAGTTCGCCGATCCTCTCATCGATCAGGAGGTCCTATCGTACGTGCCGAAGTCCGGATACGTCCGTGGATTGGAAAAAGGAACGTCCCAAGGAGTCTATTTTTGAAGATGCAAGGCGTAGTAGGGCCGAATCTGTTTCTCCAAAAGCCCAACAAGGATGATCCTTTTGAAGATTTTGTAGAATCAATGGAGGAATTGAAAATACAGGAGCTGGAATGGAAGCTTCAGGATGCTAGGAAGCCTATTAAAATAAGATGCTAGAGCGAATAGACTCATCTATTTCGTCGATGCCGGCACGTTCAATTTAGTAACCTCCGCTTCGTCCTCAACCTCAGCAATATATCCAGTAACAGACTGCCCCTCCTCCATCGATTCGTCCAGAACCAAAAAGATCTTCTAATCCGATTGCGCCGTCAACCGAAAATGAGGTGGCGATGCAAGTCTGTTGGAACTGGAAGTTTAAAGTGGTGTCGGACCCTGCATAACGATAGAGGCTCGCTGGGAAGCGAACGAAATTTGTGATATGCTAAATCTTGGGGTTCACCGCCATACTTTACTTGTCTTATGCAGCGTAAGGAGCATGGTGACCTGCTTGCGACGACGTCGACACATGGTCTGGCCTACCGAGTGCGTCATCAACGTCCACTGGCTGAGCGAACTGCTCTCCCCGATGCCCGAACATCCCTCATGCGGCGAGACTACAGCCGAATCCCGCTGGAGTTCCTCAAAGAGCCCCAGAAACGAGAAATCGTCGGCAGTCTGTTACCGGCTCAGCAAGATGTCCAGCCCTGCATAATGCGGTTCCGGCGAGATCTCGTGACACCGTTGACAGAAAGGGCATCACGAGCGCTACACGAGCTGGACGTCTCCCTACAGGATGCTCAGGTTCAGGCCTCGTTCACGCAACATCTCACCTCGAAGGAGCTCTCGGCAGGGAGCATCATCGTGGTGGATAACTGCCGTTGGCTACATACACGAAATCGAATCAAGGACCCAATGCGTCACCTGCGTCGAGTGCGTTGGGATGCCGTTCCGTTTGACGATGCTCCGTTAGAGTAGTTGCAAGTAGGCTGCAATTTAACGGACGAGCGAGGAACATGATCATGGACACAATCGGTCCAATGCGTCGATGAGAAGACGTGTACCCGCAGTGCCGCGTCTCGATCGATTTGCCAGGCTGAGCCTGTGCTGTTGTTCAGCACCGAGAAGATCCCTCCGTCGAATCGAGCGTGCTGAAGCACGTGGAGCGCAAAGTATCGCGGCGGGGAGTCTTCGTAGCTGCTGTCGGTATGCCAGGGAAACTCCTTTATGGTTTCCGATCGCGCTCGGTATCGAGGAGTCTAAAAAGGGGTGTTGGTGTTCGGTCGGACGTCCCAAACCCAGCCGTACGACGCGCTGTGTGATATGGGGAGCTGATGGCCGTGATGCTCGTGAAGGCTGAGGATCAATTGCTCCAGGTATCGGCTCCCGGGATCGGGAAAGCCCAGGGTGATTTTGAGAAGCCCATGTTGCTGAAGATGTTGGGCCGCATGGCCCACATGGTGCTGTTGTTTTGCGTACGCACGATCGGGTGCTGTCAGTTGAGGGATCGTGAGCGGCATTATCGCAGCCGACGGAGCCGTTTCACAGCGGCTCTCACGACTTATGGATCTTGCACAGCGAGAGAGATCCCAGGCTAAGCGGACCGCGTATAGCATATCGGACGGTCTGTCTACGTAGTAGCGCACAGAGGATGAAGGGTATATCGGAGATCGGCGTGGATGCGCCGGGCTTTGGGCTGGTAAGCACGAAGGTTTGCAGGATGGCTTCTCCCAGTCGATACAGAAGACGTCGATACCGGGTCTCGCAGTCTCCAGGGGCAGTATGTGCGAATTACAGGCAACCCAAAATTGGAACGAGAAGAGGGCGAAAGTCCGCGAAGTTATTCAGAAGGTGCAGAGCCAGAGTCTTACTTATCTTTGCGGAGCGCTTCGGATTGGCGAGATTAAAGGAGCGGATGGCGAAGTTGTAATGGGGTTCGAATATAAGATGGGTCCTTCGCGAGCTCGAGTGATACTGTTAAGGGGATTCCTACGACATTGTTGACAAGGCCATGGGTCCAAGCGCCGGCGGAGGAAGTATATGCTAAACGTAGTAGGACTGATGCCTGAATAAGGATGAGGAAGGTAAGGTACAAAAGCCTAGGAGAGATGAGTGCTAGCTTGAGCGAGGATTCGGGCTGTTCGCACGCTGTCGTGGCCGTCGCTCTGTGCATGCTGGTAGAGAGAGGGGATTTTAGAAAAGCAGACTTATGGTAGGATAAATGATGCATAAAGAATCTAACTACTGCAGGGCAAATCTACTTATGGTGGCTGGCAGCCAAGGCACTAGCTGAAATACAGCAACGGAAACCGCAGTTCACTATTTTGGCACTTGCGTTTTTGGGGGCTTGGCAGGTGGCTCAGGTGACTCCCACCAAGGCCATCTTAATTGCACCTTTTTGTAACATAGCTTTTTGGTATCATCATCTACATAACTGATCACTTCTTCATGGAATTTGGTCGTCCTTCAAATGGGGGCTCAACCGGGATGCTTACAAGTGCCATAGAGTAGGCCCAACCACAGATTGACCCCAAAGGACCGGGGCAGGGAGGTACCAGAAGGACTTGGTTACCAGATCAGACCTTGAAGGACTGAGGCTTTAACAACAACACCCATCCTCACACCCATTACCCCTCTTTTATTATCAGTGCTATCAAAGCAGCTACCTTTAGACCACGATCTTTACCAAATCACTAAGGTTACGGGTGGACGCAATAGCCAAACAGCTGCTCTGATAAAAATCAACGACACGCATATCATATCGAGAGCCAGCTTCCATAATCTATGTATCAATCAGTTCATCACTTTCATCACCGCTACAAGAAGTTGTGTCAGAACACGAGGAGGAAGAGTACCCAGACCGGGAAGCCGAAGAATTGCTCGCTATACACCCACCCTCCTCAGCAGAGCCTTCTTCAGTACCCCCGAATACCAATACAGACTCTACTACCCCTACAGACATACATACCCTGGAAACACTTCGTGCAGACCGCCTAGAAATGCTTTACACATCGATTCGCTCTTTTAAGGGCTTAAGAGATGGATTAGAAGACCCCAAAGAATTCATTGAAGACATTAAGTGGGCATATAAGCAAGATTTCAAATCCAAAGCACCTACAAGTGCCGAACAAAAGGCAGCTCATGGAGACAAGACTCAGAGGGTCCTTTTTCGCCAAAAGTCTCAGCGAAGAAGCACACCAAGGGTTCAAAGATTTAGATGCACACATACGCGGAAGTTGGTTCTACGACCACTTTTCCTCATCGAGTTCGAAGTCACGGTGAAGGATGCCCAGACCAAGAAATTCCAGCTGAAGATGAAAGTGGCAAACCTGGAACAAACTAGCGATGAATCAAATAGCGGAATACATCAAACGTGCCTGTAATTTGTCGAGAAAATTACCCAACGAACAAGTCGAAGTGGGTAATGAGCACTTTGAAAGGAATGTACCATGGGTCAAAACAAGCCCAGATTTCCTTCGAATGCAATAAGAGTCATGACTGGTCCTACAAGTCAGTGGAGAGTCTGATTAAGGCTGCTTACAGCGAGATAGGCAAAGTGAATCCTTTTGACTACGCCTATAAGGACAGCTTGAGAGTGACCCTTCCCGGATCCTCACACGTCTCGAGTGAAGAATTAATGAGGCAGTTCTGATAAACACAAATCAAGCCTTCCCAGCCATTCTTCATTCTTCAGGGATTCCGTTCGTTGAATACAGCTGCCACAAAAGGCATACAAATGAAAGCTCCTACTATAACCGCAGAAGGAAGTCGGTATTCTAACAATCCTGCTACGACAGCTACTCGGCGTGATCTGAGCAATGTGAAGTGCATTTAAATGCGAGCAGTCTGGACACTATGCCAGCGACTGTTTGATTACTCAGAATGTACCTCCTGCTATCACAGCCCATGCAGCCTTTCCCACTTACTATGAGGAACTGCAAGATCAAGACCAAGGAGCTGCTGAGGAATCTGCGAGATGCGTTTTTCCTATCGAAGGCAACCCTCAGTTGGCACTAGCAGCTACCAGGTCCTCTCAAAAAACAAATAAGCCGGAGAGATTGCTGCGAGAGCCAGCGGGTGTCAAGAAAAGCACGAAAAACTCCACGCAAAGTCTCTGTGCAAGTAGAGGATTTGGGTTCTCAGGGTCAAGATAATGAGGGTGCAGAAGATGAAACAATGGAAAATGCACCACCTTCAACTTATGACGAATCACCAGCCTTCGAATATGCAACCAAGTCCTCCCAACCTCGGGTCCACTTTTCTTAAGACACCCAAGGGGAATCACCTCAAACCCGCATCACTAAGACGGGCAAAATCCAAGACCCAGTCTCTAGTAGAGGTCCAAAATTGCCTGATCCCATCAAAGGCAGGGTTGGCAAGCCCAGATTTCTCTTGACCGCATCATGAAATTACCGATCGAACTTGAGCTGGGAGAACTCCTTGACCGCTCTTATATGACTGTCAAGGAATTGGCTCTGGGTATGCAATGAGCAACACCCAGATATCGGGCACGCAAGACAAATCCTGGAACTCCTGCAACAGTCCAATCTTCCGGTCGTTCGTTGCTCAAACCGAGCCACTCTGGAAAGGCACCCCCGTGACTGCTTGTGCCCTTGATGACGACGGAAAATCTCAACCTCTGATGGTGACTTCTCAGGTAGGACAGGTGAAATGCTCGAAGACTCTAATTAACGGAGGTTCGCTGGTGGAGCTGGTCAGCAGGAAGAAAGTCGATACCCTCCGCCCAGAGCCTGAGATACACACAGACGGTACCCTCAATATCAGTCTAGCTACTGACCAACTGGACACCCTCCACGAATATGTCTACTTGCCCGTTAACATTGAAGGGGTTGAGGCCGCCGTCAAAGCTTGGATTGTGAATGTCGATGTATATGAAGTACTGCTAGGTATTTCATGGCAGCGAAGAGTTAAGTGTGATGTGATCCTCAGTGAATCCATCATCAATATTCAGGAGATGATGGTCGCACACGTACAGTACCTGCACGAAATTTACCTATTCATGTCGATTTGCCCATGGTAGAATTCTTGAGGAAGATGAGTCTGCCGACGAAGCATATCAGCGCCCACTAGATGAACAGGAAAACGTCGAGCCCTGACTGCCTGTACTAGGGGTAGTCAGGGCATGATAACACCTGGTACATTTAATTCTCCCTCAGCCCTCCAGTCGTATAATCGCGATCGCTCGACTGAGTCTCTCCCGGTTGCTATGATGATGATACAGGAGCCAAATGAATACAATCAGAGGAAGAATACAGCACCAGAAATGCTACCACAGTGCCAACCAGCTTATCAGGCGATCCCCCGACCTCATAAGCCCAAGGAACGGGGAGGAAATACCATCGATCCTCCTTATTCAAGCCAACAGACCCTACCACCACACCCAAAGAGCACCGTGGAGGCTGCTCTCGAAGCAAGTAATCAACAGAAGTATTCATTAGGAAAGGGGATGGCTTCCCTACCGCACGGAGACCCTCAGGAGAGAATTTGCCGCAGCTCCCATTAGTGATGTAAAAGCCTGGGTCCGAGAAAGTGGCATCACGATAGGATCGATGGCGTCTACTCCCTCAAAAAGAGAATAAGCCGAGAGATTGGTATATACATGGAAGGATTGTTTCGCCACGAGTGTTAAAGATATCAAGGAGATAGATTTGATTGAGCATTCTATTAACCTCACATCTAACGCTCGACCTGTCTACAGAAGTACACCTTAGCGGAGCGTGAACTTGCCAATCTAATCTTTCCAGAACCCGAAGATGCAGGGGTCATCGCTAGGCGAAGCAGCGTTTGGGGTGCCCGCACCAAAATCCCCCTTTCTAGAAGAAAGGATCAGACCTCAAAAGGACTGTGCACAATTTCATACTTGTGAATCGGTACACCATCAAATCCGGATACCCCGTTCATCACTTGGAGGGGGTTGTGGGTCTTTTGATCAAAGTGAAATATCGGGTGTACTTTTCCTCCGACGCTGCCAACGGATACTGGGTGTTGCTGAAGGAGCAAGATCAGAATAAAACTGGATTCATTACTTTAAATGGACAATGGGTGTATTCACACATGGACCAAGGTCTGAAAGGAGCAGCGCACACATATTCGCAGTTCTCTGATTTAGAATTTGGACCTCTACCAGCGGTAAAGGAATCGGAAGAGGAAGATAAACCTAGGGAGAGCACTCTTAATGGTGATAATAGAGATTATGCTTTCTCCGTTTATATGGATGACCATGCTGCGTCCGCTACTACTTTCGAAACTCTGTTCAAATTCTCGCATAAAGAAAACTTTCCCAGGGCAGTCTTTGGACCGGTATACCCAGCCGGCCACAAGACAGTAATCTTTTCAGACATATTAAACTTGTTAGGCTTCCAAGGAGGACCCGAAGGTTTACGACCGTCTTACAAACATCAGGAGAAAATCCGCAACTGGCCGATACCTATTAATCGAGCTGAACTGAATGCCTTTCTTTGGCTGATACCGTTTCTGCGTATCTTTATCCTAGGCAGATCTAACCATGTACTAAAAATGAAAAAGCTTTACATTGAACAAGTTGTTACCGAACCCAAATCTTCGGAATGTACACGATGGAGAAATAGAAGATTATAACCCAGACCTTACGAAAGCCCCGGAAACCTTTTTAAAAGTTAAGAAGCAGTCCGTTATACGTAAGTGGGTTGAAAAAGCAGCTTTAACTAAGGACTTAAGCAACAGACCTCCTTTGAGGCAGTAAAGGATGCTATTGCCAACAATGCGATGGCAGGAGCAGATCCTGAGCAATAGTTCCATCTAGTTAACGACGCGAGCGAGACAGGTATTGGTGGTTTTTGTTTCAGCTACCTGGAGTACCACGCAGCACAGAAGCCACCAACAAAGACTTACCAAACGAACGAATAGTCATGTTTCTGTCCTTCCGATTCCAAGATGCTGAAAGCCATATGTCAATTCGCAAGGGGAGTATGTAGCCATTGTTAAATGCTTGGCCGAAGTTTATTGGTTCGTCATTTCATAGTGTATACTGATTATAATGCTCTGAAATCTACTTTCTTAACTGGTCAGACGCAAAAGTGAGGATAGCCAACTGGATGGATCGATTGGGAAAATATGATTTGCAACTGTTTTACCGTTCTTCGCGAGATTAACACATAGGAATTGCCGACAGACTGAGCAGGATGCCCACCCGAATTGGGAATCGCAATATTGTCGAAGACACTGGAAGAATGGCTATGGCAGTTCTATTTTAGGAGGAAGCGCCGGTATTTATTAACTTACCCACTGAAAGGCACACTTATCCACGGATCCTCGTTTGCTAGTCAAATATTCTACCCTTCGCAACAGTGCTTACGTACGTGAATTGCAAGGCACCGGCCAAGTGAAGAAATACCATCTCAACAACATCATCCTTTATCACGAGCGACAAGACCTTTCCACTACGAACACTCATCTGGCGGCATCGTCAAATGGAACTTCAGCCGTGAACATATCCTCCCCGAGACTGGCAACATTACCGCCTGGATATTGCGCTCTACTACTCACTCCCCAGCCAAAGTGAAGGTTTGGAGTAGGCATCAAACTACAGCAAAATTCAGCACAGCAAATATCGCTTATCCCAAATTTCTCAACATTTACATCCTTTGAACTTAGTGCTTAATCACCTTATCCAAGCTTCACTTACCTTTGTTCAGTTGGCATTAATTCTTATCGACGCCAACTTTCATTATTTCTACTAAGTGCAACTTTGTTTCATTTAGACGCTCATTCTTTCATGATGCGAGGTTATGAGCTTACCTAACGCATCGAAACTGCCTTTGCTACTAAATACTCATTTCTATTTCAACGAAGACTACTTTGCTGAGAATTTTCCTGATGAGAATTTTCCTGACTTTGATCTAGTGAAGCCATAGTATTGCTAAGGAGGTTATATTCGCATGGAAATTACCAGATCTGAACTCACGTCTCTTTATTGACCCCCGCGCTCACAAACGTGTCCCTTCACACACTACGCAATCCCAGATTGCGAAACTCCTCTCGCTACCAACCTCATAAGGTTCGACATTGGTGGACGAAGCACCCCCATAGATGAAGAGAAACAAGCCAATAGGTGCAAAGGAGCTGAGGAGAAGAAAAGAAAGCGCAGAATGTAAGAGGTGGAAGATGCCGAATTTTCTGGCGAAGCACTCGAAGGTGACTTTATTGCTGGAGTCCGTGACGAGGATTTTTTATCGGACTTGACCAAGCAGCCTCACATGTCAAGCAATACAAGTAGTGGTTACAAGGAAGGTCATTGGTCGTCCTATGAAGACTCCGAAACTTAAGGCAGCCACTCCACCCACCAATTCACCACCACGATCCCTCTTTGGCGGGCGTACGTTTGCTACTAAAGCCCCTTCCGTTGATCCTGCCCCCAATGCTGGTGCTATAACAGCTATCACTTCACCTACCAGAGCATCCACAACACCAAAAACCGCAAGCGCAAGCACTATCCTAGGCCCCTCTGCACCGCAAACCATGACTGAGAAACAGACATTTGTGACTTTACAGGGGATCTCTATAATGTTGTCTATCGAAAAGCAAACAGTGATTCGCTGAACCTGCTATGGAAGCAAGCCAAAGATGCAGCAGATGAAACCGTCCCCACACTTGCCGTCTCAGCTTTCGGCACTCCGTTCTTATATAAGCAGATCCAAATGCTATACTTAAGCGCTAGCAAGTCTATTTGTCCAACTCTGGTCCAAAAGAATTCTCAACTCAGGCTCTGCGTACAGGAACAGGACCACATGGTCATAAGTTCGGCAAGCCTTTCGAAGACATTGCAGCATTTTCGGTCAGTCGGCCGCCATTCTGAGTGATAAATACCGCGAAGCTGCAAAGAATGAACAGTTAATACCTGAACTCACTCATTGGGATATAATGGGGCGGATCCTCAAGTGTGATCTCCCAATATTGACTATGGACGAATGGATCAGACTGCCGGATGACTTGGTGGGAAAACTATGTACTGGTTGCTGAAAACTTCCGCCGACAAATTATATACTTGACCGCAAAAGTATATGGTTTACTTGAAACTCTGATCGACAAAGAAGCTAGTGTTTCTTGCCTCGCAAATATTGTCACGGATGCCATCAGAGAGAAAGAAAAAGTTGAATTACCTATAATCGAATTACTACGACCCAACGACGGACTCTATGTCTGTTTAACATGTGACCCAGAGCAAGAAGCTGCTAATGAGAGAAAACTGCAAATATACCATGAAGTCAAAGCCGAAGTTTTCTTAGATATTAATGATTCTGGGAAACCACCGCCGCTCTTCATACCTGGAAATACTACGCTCCCTGCTACCCCGATAATCAAGCTGCTATGGCAGCTATGGATTACATACCGCCGACTTACATACGGAGAAAGTGGAATAGCAACTTTGCGAGAGGCAAGCAGTGGAGGAATTCGCCAGAAACCTACAACCCGAAGTAGTAAATGCACGTATGGATATTTAGAAAATGGAGCTATCGAAGCCACTATTCATCAAGGCGATGAAAGCGGCATTACTTATGCAGCGCGCAGCTGATTGGAAAGAGATCGCCGGAGATCCGGGAATCCCAGACAACATAAATCATTTGGACGATTGGAGGGAAATTAAAGAGTATATCAAATGGGGTTTCCTCGAGGATAAGGAAATCGACGGATCCTGGAATGATTGGACGAGAAAAGTGGAAGAAATAGAGACCAAGAAACGCGATGTTATCCGGCGGTAGCTACGTATAAGTATCCTCAGAACGCACGTATAGGCAAAGACCTTCTGAGTTCCTAGAAGAACTGGAGAAGTTGGGACAAGTCTCCCTATTAATGGAAAAGATTATCTCCTCTGACATCGAGGTAATACGCTTTCTAATTGAATTAACGGACAATGAGTTCGCCAAATTGAAGCTGAATTCCTACCTTTCCTTGGTGATAGTAATTTTTGATCGTTACCTTAGGCATCTATCAATAAGCGGAACATAAAGTATGAATATCGCAACCAAATTAAGCACTCCAGGAAGCGGACAAACTTGCTATAGAAGCAGGTTTCGACTCTAGCTTGCACAGATACATCCAGTATAAAGAAGAAGTAATCACTTTAACGGAAATCAATCGAATGAACCAGGCGATGATTATTAAACGGCAATTCCTATTAAAGCACCCCGCTAGCTATCGTTAGGATGACAAGTCTGGTATCATATATAAAGTCCAGGAAGCCATTGATACTCTTGTCGATCCCGTTATCTACCAATTATTACCTTGCGCACAGTCAGACTTTTCTTTTCTTTTCTGGGATTGTCCCAGCAGGGGATGTCACCTTTAACGCTATCAAAGCCATCGAACCACTAGCAGCAGCACGCAATGTTGAAGACGAATACGTTTTCTTTCCAACCTTATGAAGCCTTAGTTAACTCAAAAATTGGTATAGATTGACAACGACGATATGGCAACCAATGCTAATGACGAGGCACTGGAGGAGAGCAAGTGGAAATCCAAGCCAACATAAGGATGAGAATCATGAATGAAGAGAAGCAAATTAAAGAGAACCAACTTCGTCGTGAGTTGAACGAGCTTGAAGCAATCTTCAAGACCATGGGTATTTAGCCAGGGGTTTGCAAAGGTCATTTTTGGAGGAGGGGGAGAGAGGGGATTTTGGCACTTGCATGGCCTGCCTTGTTTGCCTGGCATGCATCCGTGACAACATGCCCACAAAAAACAGAAAAAAGCGACCTCCCCGTCGGTATCACCACTGTGTATACCATCATGCTTGCCTTGTCGGTAGTGACGGTGAGGTGGAGGAAGCGACGGGCGTGATCCGGATGTCTGTAGCATGTGTGGTGGTGGTTGAGGGATGGCCGTTGAGGCTGGAGTGTTAATAAGTACGTCCCGGGAAATTGTCTCAAAGCCACCCGGTTTATAGTCGTGGATTTCTCAGCTGAGAGAAGTCGAGTGCCGTGATGTCCGTGGTTTTGCCGTGTACTCTCTGGTAGCGTGTATGTGTGTTGGTGGCGGGGGTGTTGTCTGTAGTGTTACCCGCAAAGGTGTTGTTGCTGATGAGCCGTGCACTGGAGTGCTTGCTCCCTGTGTAGTTTTTGTGCCGACCGTGAGGCGTGTATGACTGACGGTGCTTGCTGAGCTGTTGATCGTGTTGTATGGCTCGTCGTAGCTGAATTGCTCGTCGTCGCAAAAGGTGGGAAGCCGGGCTCCAGCCTTCAGAAGTATCAAAGTGACGCAACAGGCCGAACCAACGCAGACGCAAAGGTGAGGAGTGTACATACTCCATTATCCACTGGCCAAAAGACGCGCACGGGGATTTGGACGCAGGTGTCGTCCCAAAGCACCTGCTCTCTCAACCTCCACCACCAACTTCGCGTACCCTGGGCATGCCTAACCCGCTCTTCCCTGGCCCAGCGCTCAACGTTCAGGTGTATGCAAGCCTCGTCATAGGTTATTGATCTCGAGATGTTTGGTAAGTCTGTGGGGGGTCGAACCGCCATCCTCCGGGTTATGAGCCCGGCGTGCTGCATGTTACACTAACAGCCTGGTGTCGCTTCTGTGATGATCGGGGTGACTCATGACTGGAGCCACTCATGTCGTCTGGAGCCACTCATGTATGACGACATGAGTAGGATCGAAACCAAGCTATTGCTAAATCGGACAAGGCTGTTCATCTCAAACGCAAGTACATGCTTGGTTTCCTCAGCGTTTTCAGGTCGAGGCACATGATCTGGCATGTCACCCACCGTCCAAACCACCAAAGAGAAAGAACTGGATCAAAAAACTTGCAGCTGGTGCGGCTAACCGCAACTGCTCTACTTGCCACATCATGTCCCAAGTCGGAAGTATGCGAACAGCGTCTGTTAAACGGTGTCACGGTATACGGGGACGAAACTACGAGAGTATCCTTCGAGGGCCTGGTACATGATTTTCCTACTGTATGGCATGGACACTGGATTTGTCAATGTCCCTAAAAGACAAATGGATGAAACTGTCACTTCGCTCAGATTGGGAATCACGTATGAAGAACAAAACAAAGGGATACCCTCTCGGACTAAGAGATCGGGCGGTCGTGGACAAGTATGGCAGGTGTGCTCCCACCAAGGTTATCTTAATTGCACTTTTTTTTTTTTTTATAACATAGCTTTTTGGTATCATCATCCACATAATTGATCACCCCTTCACTCAAAACAATTAATCGTCCTTCAGCGTGAGCTCTGGGAATGAAGCAAAACAAGAATTGCGCTTTTGCTCGCCAGTAGTTCTATTGGGTTGTTTCGGCTACGAAAGGCCAAAAATCTTTAGGAAGACCTTCGCTGATGGATGGCCGCACATCCCCGTAATAAAAAAGGAGTTGGTTTCAATGTATCTTAGAGGAGCGGAAAAGACTATCAGAAATGCCATAGAACTTCACGTTTTGGCGCACGTCAATGTCCCCGCCAGCAGTAACACTAACCGAGCGAGCGAGCGACGCTATGTTCGAATATGTTATATCGTAGGATCGGAAATTCAATGAGCATGAGCTCTCAAAGAAAAAAGGAATACGAGGCAATAACATCTAGAAAGGGGGAAACCACGGAAGACACAGGCGATTGGATGCATGAAGGGATACAAACACCAAAAAGGGCTGACTAAAAGGGGTGGAATGACTTCGTACACACTTTGGAAAGCAAGCGCAAGACCAGATAGCATAGCAAGGAACCTACACCTCACTCACTTGGATGGGTGGCTTTCGGCCCATCTTCAATTGCACTCCATTGCAAGTCGCTGTTTCATCACTTTTGCTCTTTCATTGCTTCCCATCTTTTTCTACGTCCGTAAGAAGAGGTTCACTGTTCTTCACAAGATGGACCGTGTCAACGCAAATGTGTCAGGAGGAAACGGAGTCCCACGCCCTCTTTTCCCTATCCAGAATTTGGGATAAAACCTGTGCTCTTTATAGCGGACACGCCGAAAAGAAAAATCGTACCTCTTGTTTAATAGGACGTTTTACTCCTTAAAATTTAACTTCTACTGAACTTTCTACCGCTCCGTCTTACGAGTTAAACCTCTCTCCCTTTATGCTTTTTAATTCCTTCCTCGCTATTGAAAGCGGATTAAGAACTGTCACAAGCATGGACGTATGAGTGTGATGGGGTAGTATGAAATGAGTATGATCTATGGCTCGCATGACGCCTCAGTGGCACTCCATGCCCGCAACACTACCACCATGCCTGCACTAGGCTGACACTTATTTAGCGTCTTTAGATAAAACCGGTGCTCTTTATAGCGGATACTCCGAAAAAGAAAAATCGTACACTGCCGCTTATGCTCTTGTTCAATAGCACGTTTGCTCCCAAAACTTTAGCTTCTACCGCTCAGTCCTACGAGTTGAACCTCTCCCTCTGTCCTTTCTAATTCCTTCCTCGCTATCGAAAGCGGAGGAAGAACCTTGTCTGTACATTAATTGTCTTACATAGGTTATCGTGTGCACTGAGATGTCATCGCTGGCGAGGGCATTTACAGCCTATACAGCATGACTCTTCCCTTCCCTCAAGAGTAAAAGTATAGAGCGTTAACGAAATATCCGACAACAGTCGCAAACTCCACCCAACCTGTGTCGGGCGCTGTGATTTACAGGTGACTGTAGAAGTCGGGGAGTCCAAAAAAATCACCATACATCGACCGAGTCCTCATGCCGGCGATCTCTGCCCCTCTTGCGTACCTGATCCTCCGTCATGCCGCCCACCAAGACGTAATCCGCGGGGAAATCGCTGGGGTACCTAGGCGTGCGCCATGGCCGCAGACCGATGTGGCGATTGTAGCCGACCCAGATCTTCAACCGGTCGGATTGATACCATGGCTCGGTCCCGTAGATTCGGATGGGCTCGACCTGAGCATACGCCGTCCCTGAAAGGCAATGTTCCTCCAGAATCTCCTGCTCCACCAGCTTTTCTTCCTCCGGCCGAGTCCCCGTGGCAATCTCCACCCGACCGGCATAAGGGAATTCCTGCAACAGCTTCTCCAACGTTGTTCCGGACTTGTCTCTTTCTTCCCTGTAATTGGACGGATGGTACGTTGGCTTGGGCGCCTCTGGAGCCTCCAGAGAAGATGATGATGAGGGAGCAGGGGCAGCTGAGGCCATAGCCTTGGGATGAGGTTCAGGAGATGTGGCGTCCGTGGCTGCAAGGGCAGCAAGTGGGGTATCTTCAGGAGTAGAAGCCGCTTCAGCACCTCCAGTATCTGGTGAAGCTCTTCTTCTTCTGCGCGGAGAGGATGTTGGGATCGGTATGGACGACTTGTTCTTTGCGGCTTTGCTGGATGAAGCCGCGGTACTCTGCATGAAACCGGGCGTTTTCTCGGCTTTCCTCTGCGGCATGGGTAAAGGTCGTGACCCTTGGAGTGTTTCATCCACTGCTCTTGTTACATCTTGAACTTCCACCTTGTCTGGCAGGCCTTGTTGATCTGCATGATCGTTCCCAGCCGGTGTGGCAGGGACCGTCGGCTGTTCTGCAGCCAGATGCTCTTGCTGTTCTGCAAATAGGGCCGGAGCGCTGACTTGCCCTCCGCTCCGGTCATCTGGGGTGAAATGTAAGGCGGGGGGAAATGTTGTGATTGAGCCCCCTGGATTCAGAGGCGGTGGCGGTGGTTCGATAATGGGCGCCGGGGTCTCATGTTGCTCTCCGCCGGGGAAGGTTGAGTGGACTGTGAGAAGGAAGGCAGAGGAGCTGGAACAATGTCTGCCGGGACTGGGACTGGGTCCTGCTGTCCTTCAAGATTGTTCTGGATATTCGGGATACTCTTCTCGGGAGACCGGGTTTGACCTACGGATGGACTTCGAGTGTCATCCAGCTCTGGGCTTTGCGCAGATGAAGAGGAGGGGGAGGTTCTGCGACCTTATCTTCAGTCGCCGAGGTCTTCAATTCTGTACACAGCGTCCAGATACCATTCTGTCCTCCATTATTGTCGGAAGGCTGCGTAGGTTGCACGGGGGAAGGTAAAGCGTCCGGGAGGGTAGTCTTGGGATCTGGAGGAGGAGCCGGAGTAGAAGATTGAGGAGGCGGAGGTAGAGGAGTGGGAGGAGGAGAGAAGAGAGGTGGAGGTGGAGGAGGAGGAGGAGGAGGAGCAGTATCAGGCGTCTTCTCGCGATATCTAGAAGGTTGTTAGGATCGTGCCTTCGTGCCTCTGTACAAAAGGATCTGGATGAACCCACAAAAGATGATAGGTCAGTATGCAGGTGGGAAGAGTCAAGACCAAGGCGGAGCTTATCTCATAGGGTTCCTTCCATGCTTGATAGTCTGGAGGTTCCAGCTCGCTGTGAAGGTCCCAGCGCCAGCAATATTGTGCTATGACAAAGGACACCAGCAAGCTCCACCCATGGAAGGAGACGAGCAGGGTTATGGGGATGACGATGACGATAGCTCTTTGACGAAGCCTCGCGAAAGCCGCCGCCAATTGGCTGTCTGGCTGGCGAGAATCCATCGCGATAGCGCGTGTGCGTGAGACGGCGTCATTAGCTGCAGCTTTAAGTTGAGCCGTTTTGACGGTCGCTTCAACTCTAAGAGGTATTATTGTCTTCATAATCATTGGTGCAGTAATGAAAATTGTGTAATTTAAAAATTAGACTGCGAACCTAGCCCGGGCTTGGCACCCTCCGTACAGATTAATATATTACATTCTTTGCAACTCGGAAAAGGAAGGTTAACCCTAACTCTCCATCCACTTGCAATTCTCATATCGCAAATTACACCAAGACTAGCGCCAATAGGAATCGAACCCATAGTGAAATATAACAAATACCTACGGAGTACGATCGCCCCATCCGCTTCTCCATCTGACGTAGACACGAAAGTCAACTTTTCTGACACACCAGAGACGGGACAGCGTGTTGGATTGGAGGCTGCGTCTTATATCATTATTCTGGGTCGTAAAAGCGTTTTCTTCCAAGTTGCTCGAGGCGCCTTAGGAAGCGTCGTCGATCGTTGCCTGAGACGGTCCTCGGGGAGTTTCGGATGGAGCCTGATTGACGGGCGCTTAAGACTTGGATGACCCTTTTCAACTTGCAGGGCTGCCTTGAGTGCCTTCGCCTTCCAAGGATTGTTTTGGAGAGTGTTTTGGAGAGGGTTTTGGGCTCAATTGGCGCTTCAAGCCGTCCATGTTTAACCTACTCTAGCCTTTCGAGCTCCTCGTCGACTACCGCTTCTTGATGATAGTGCCGGTGATGCGTAGTTAAGCTGAAATCAGTTAGGCGTCTTGTCTACAAATACACGGCCTGATCTTGCAAGCCAGATAGGCGCAGCCAAAAGCATAACGCGCGGTGGCGCGGACGGTGCATCCAAAGATCTGCTATGCGTGAGCAATGTAGATCTAAAGCAGTCGGAGAATCAGAAGCATGTTGCTAGTATCAGCGCCGCCTGAAGAGCGGTCAAGAGGGGAGCTTATACCACCCGGTAGTTGATCGATCGTATGCATGAGCACGCGCCGGAACTTGCATTAGTGAAAAAGCACGTGCAGCTCGTTGTATCGGCGGTTCGAGTCTCGTCCCTTCTGGCAATCTTTCACCCTGAGCTCTACCAATTGAAATGCGACGGTCATCATAGTGGAAAGTTCGAGGACTGATTAATGACAAGTGATGCAGTCAGTACCTTTGCCTGGATAGTCTGGTGTGTACTCTGGAGTCTTCCCCGTCTACAAAGGACAAGGTTGCATCCTGCATGCACTACAGGTTGGTCCAGTAAGACACCAAAAGCCATAAAGTTTCCCCGCCATCGATGCAACGGACGTGATTGCATTCATGTGTCGGGCGAATACGGGAAATGGCGGTGAAACCAAATTGGCGGTATTTGAGATGAAAAAGTCTGGAGCTTCCCTTGCATTATCGCTATTCCGCATCGCGTCCAAGGTAATCCGGGAATGTCGAAATGCGACCTCTGGCTGAGTGAGGGCACGTTATCACCCTTGGTCTTGGAGGAATTATTGGCGAGAAAGACTGCACCAATAGCATCTGTGATCCTTGAGATCCTGCGGCGTTACTCGCATTAGTATTTCCGGCTACGCTGAGGTCAGTAAATCACCAGTGGAAAAGACTCTATCGCTCCCAAGACGATCGTCACAAGCTTCCCAGTGTCTTCGCCCTGCCAGCAGTACCAGAGCGAGAACAGATCCCTGCAATGGATGAGGTGACTTGCCAGGATGACCCTGAAGGAATAGTTTGTTCCGGGGATAGCCTGCCACTGGTATTGATGGCCCCAAACAGATCTTGGCGGATCCTGGATCTCTGCAATGAAGTCTTCCCTCCCTGCGAACATAGTCCAGCCATATTGGGCGCCTGTAAAACGGACTTGACGGCCAAGACTTAGATCGGCTTGCTTGATATTCGTGCCACGACGATGGGATTAGTAGCTTTGCCAAGGCAGCCTTTCGATTGCCTGACAGTATTGCGTCTTCTCTGCGTCTGGGGAGGCTTACCAAGGAATCGCGGAGACCCGCTAATGAAAGTCAGCGGCCTCTCAGGCCGGAGCTGACGACACGAGACACGCCACCAGCCTTACTTAACGTGGATCGCCATGCATGGCTCAGAGATCTGGACTCCATCTGTTCAGTGGAAACAGCGGTCATCAACCGGCAACAAGACGCAAGAGCGAGCGTTCTCATGGCAAAATGTGATATTCTTGTCCCCAGTTCGATGCGAGAAGCTCGAGAAAGGTCCAAACCGGCTTAGCGGCTTCCAATATGCACTACTGTTGACAGATGTTTCTGAAAAGTTGATATGCTGATCTCCCAACTCAACGGCAGAGGCTTGAGAAGTGACCAGTCCGGCTTAGTGGCTTCTGTTAGGCGGTCTGAGGAAATGTGATCTGCTTCGCCCCAATCCAACGCCAAAGGCCCAAGAATTGTCCCATCTGGCTTAGTGGTTTCCATATGCTTCCTCGAACGCCACCATGATGGTCCCCTCTCGTCATGTAATTCCTCCACCGCCTTCAAGATCAACTTTTGACAAGAATGACGAAGCAGCGCCAGCGTGCGTACACATACACCTAAGCATCCGTGGATGTATTTGATCGGAGCGTCATCCATAAAGGTTAATATTATCCATGGTCCACAGCTGAGTGGACATCATAGCACATGAGACCCTCCGTTCCGAAGTGGCTCCGGGTTTCTGTCAGGCGTGTGAGGACTGGATCCTGCCATGCAATGATTGAGGATTGAGTGTTGCAGAGAGTGTCTTTTACGAATTCGGTCCCCAAAAGAAGGAAAAGATGGGGTCGAGGGTCGGTGACAAAAGTCCCCGCCGACAGCAAATCTGGGGAATCTCTCCAGTAACGCGGTATCACCGTAAAAGCCTTCGAAAATCCCCAAAAAAATCCACTGAGAGCCTTTGAGTACTTGAAGACTCTTGTTCCCGAGGTTTATAGGATTTTGATAGAATCTGAGGCTGCTCCAAGGTAATAATTTGAGCGAAGTACAGCCGGAAGAAATCTTTACAATCGGCGAGGCCGCTCGGCAGGAAGCGTTCGGCGAAACTTGCCATCTTGAGCCAAAATCGTGTCTAGAACTAACACTAATTCTTCCACGTTCTGAAAAATCCGCCCGGCGTACTGAGAATTAAGCGATACACTGCCTCGACTAAATTTCCTCCACCATGAATTTGACATTTTGGCATCCAGATCACATCGTCCTGTTTCCCTTTCCCACTACCCTGCGTCCGTGGGAAAGGGTTTCAACCGCAAGGACTGAGGTATGTACCATAACAGCGCCCGCTTCTGCAGAAATACTCCCCGTTTCTCACTGACGTCTCATTATTAGTATGCCCAAGCTCTTCTCTCGCTCATGCGCCCCTCCCCCGCTCCGGCCAAAGTGGCCTTCCTGGTTGCGGAGACTTCCCATCCTGAAGCTGGAAGGCCGTGTCACACCATAAGAGCGCAGCCGCCAGATCCGTCTTTACGAGCACTAGAGGGGGAGAAATAGTCCTGCATCAGCACAGGATAACAAGGCCCAAGTGTTGATCAGGTGGTCCAAGATTCCTTCCGACCTCTCCCATATATGTACGCGAAACCCGGCAGATACTCCGCCTCCATCTCTTGGATCCCTTCCGCCCTCTCCAGGGGCCATCCCGCCTCCCTCTTCCCCATCCTGCACTCTTCCTCCCACCGCTCCCCGCGTGGGTCATGAAAGGGGAAAGCAAAACCGGCGACATTTGTTGATCGCTTGACGTTTAGAAACAACCGGGTGGAGATGCAACAAAAGACCTTGGCTATTGATGGAGCTTCCACCCACACCCACTGCACTTCGGTCGGATCCGCAATGTACCAGTCCCCAGCCAAATTCTCTGCCGTTAAGATCCGCATGATAACAGAATCGCTCAACATGCCACCATCTCGAAGTGTCTGCAAAGTCTGCTGTGGTATGGTCTTGTCAAATATGATCAATGGAAGTGGTGCCGGCAAATCCTGAATCATCATTCACCTGTGGTAAGGCATGCCCAATCACCGCCCTGCAAGGCTATTGTCGCCCATGCTCTCAGCCGACTCCTAGGCTTGCAGTCCACATTCTTCAGCTGAACCTCGGAAGATCAGGCTTATCATCTGGACGATGTTTATTAGGTTAACTTACCTACCACACATCTCGAATCAGTTGTCATAACGGGCTTGCACAAGGACTTCGGACGCTGGCGAAGTGGTGAAAAGAGGCTAGATATGCCCAGAGACGTGTATTAAGGATCAGGAGGAAGTGGGAGAGAGCAGGTCCATATGAGTTTTGAGGGCACCACCGGCGGTCTGCTCCGTGTGCGTGTTCTGGCTCGTGGACGAAGGTCTATCTATATACACTGCTCGCCGCTACATCTGCGTCACTTGCGCGCCGACGATTCATGGTGCCATGGACCCCGTGTTATCTGTGTTGTAAGCGTTGCTTCGTCTGCAGGCCATATGAATCACTTGACACTCCTACGGAATTTGGGCCAGCCTCTCACCTTTTGTGACAACGAGCAATTATGGCAACGAGATTGACCCTAATTCAGCATCATCCGTCATACAAGCCTCACGCTCGGCACAAAGGCCACACATGGAGCGACGTTTACCAATGCGGCGGACAAACAGGGTTGGAGAACACCCACGGCGTCTCTAAGTTAAGCGATAAGAGCAAGGGCATAACAAGAGCAAGGGCATAACACGAGCAAGGGCATAACACGAGCAAGGGCATAACACGAGCAAGGGGCACGGTAATCCAAGAACGTACTCTGTCCCTCAAGCGGTCCATGTCGATCCCCGTTATTTAAGCTGCCCTCGTTTTTCCGTCCGCACGTTATCACTCCACCTGACTGCTCGACAACCGATGATCGGTACTCTAGGCAAAATCAAGTCAACGCTGTTTCGAGAACCCGCTCAAATGTCGCAATTCTGGGGGCCAATCTCTGCTATCCGGAGGGTCTCATCAAAATTGGCCTGGTCGAACATCGAACACCCTCGAATGCCGTGACACCCGATGGTTGCCAATGATTCGAGGAGACAACGAGCTACAATAAGCCGTTCTTCTTAGCGTCGACCCTTCGGATGTAAGATATTCTGGGCGGGACTGGGCGGAGAAGCTCGATTCGGATGTGCTGCCTGACTGACCGATTCTCCAAAGGCGTTCATAAGTTAATGGATGATTTGACTGGATTTGTATAAAATAGTCTATGTCTAACCCTAACCACTTCCTATTTGATAAGGTGGTTGAAATCTCCTGGATGTGGTTTTGCAAACATCTGTTCAGATGATCAATGACCCGGTCAAGAGATACAGTACGCCCCGTGTTGCGAAGCGGACCGATCGGTTCATCAGAACATCTCGTCTATGCTCTTCTTCCCTCTCTTCAATGCCTCATGATCCCTCAGCACTTTCTGGATGACACTCGCGGGATCAGCCCCAATCTTCTTTAGGTACGCATTCCTCGCCTTGTTCTTCTCGTTGATCCAGCTGCGCGGCCGCTCGTCTGTCCCGTCGTCAAGGGAACCCGCGATCAGTGCCGCGAAACGAGCGACTTGGCAGTTGACGTAGGCCAGGGCGACATCGGGTCTATTGCAGGGGTCATCATAAGTCTCGCTTGTCGTCCATTGGTCTTGGTCGGTGGTGCGCCGTGGCGTCCAATCATCCATGGTGTTGGTCCTGGCGAACATGCTCTGCAATGCCATGAGTTCATCGGTAAGCTTGCCCAGATACATCTTCAATCCGTCTTCCGCCGCCCTCATTTCCTCGATCCGTAGGCGGGACCGGTCGAGGAGGGCAGCGGAATTGTCGAGCGTGCGGATCTCTCGGGGGACCTTGCCGAAAAGTTGGTGTTCGAATTTTTGGAGCGGCGATAGCCTGAAGAGAATGGATCCCCGAAGGGCGGCTACATGCTCAGCTTGGGCATTGGAGTCTTGCACCGCGGAGGTGAAGAGGTAGGCGAGGGAGGAATGGGAATGCTGATGAAGAGCGGGAAGGAGTCTGCTGAGGGCATTCTTGGACAGGGTGAAGACCCTGTTGAAATGGTAGAGTACTTCACGACGAGCGTGAAAGCTACTCGGTCGAGGCTTTGGCAGGTAGTCGACGTAAAAGTAATGGTTGACCAGGTGGGCCAGCGGCCACAGAGGGAAGAAGATCAACTCTCCCGCTGCAAAAGAGGAATATTCTTCGTGGGCGATGACTTTTTCGAAGACACGGTGGAAGGTATGGAAGGAATCGGCTATATTGTCCATCTCCAGACAGAGGGAATTGGTGAAATTGTCGTACTTTCGAGCACGTTGGCCAGTGATATCACCCATACTTGCTAGCACGCGACTTGTCAGCTAACTATGCAACGTATACGTATGCTGAGACGACTCACCCATGGTCTGCGGCAAGTCAGACTTGATGGAATACCCCGACTCTTCCAACTTGTTCATTTTTCTTGCCTGGGCCGCAAAGGCAAGACTGATATCGCTCAGGACTGTAGATGCAACCAACAGACCCTGAAGGTCGAGGGTGAAGGTCGATTTGGCGTCAAGATTTCTCCACTCATCTTTCCCGGGCTGAGGCGCTGGCCATTTGACTCCGGGAACGGTACAAAAGGCTGGAGAGAGAAAGGGGCGGGAGAGTATTGAAGTACACATGAGGATCGATATCAGCCAGCAGAGGAGGAATAGCCATGGGATGATGAAGCCGAAGATGCCGACAAACTCGATACATGTATAAATCTTGGACCAAGTATCCAATCGTAACGCTCTGCCTGGACGGGCGGGAGCTGCCGATGGTTCAAAAAGGAGCCAGGAGACCTTGTTGACGACCAACGTGGTCCAAAGGGAAGGCATTTGAGGTTGTGGGAGGAAAGAGGGAAGAGCACGGGGGATCCCTGATTGCTGCTTTTTTCAAGATTGAAGCGTAAGATTGGAGGCAGAACGCCCATCTCTGGATACCTGAAGCAACTAGCCGTGGTGGACAAAGAAGTACATCCGCCGTTGCATGAGGGGTCAGGTAACACCTGTGAAATCCTGACAGCGACATCGGTTCCTTTCCACCCCTTTTCGGGAAAATATTCGTATCCAGGAATCTGACATTATGTCTCGGACGCGTCAAATGTGAGCAGTCTGATCCGCATTTCGTTTCTGGGAGAGTTCGGGGTCGTGGTTTGAGGCGTTGGCCCTCCCATCATCAGCATTGCGTGAGAGGGCCAAAAAAATCTAAAACAAATTCCAAAAAAAAAATTTCAAAATTCCAAAAGGTTCTCTCCTTCCCGGGTCCTTAGTTGAGTGGGGCCTGCGGGCGGACTTAGACAGAGATCACACCGAAATCAGGTGCAATTTGCGCCTCACACCGCGTCCACACCTGCAATGTGCAAATTACCTCGCCGTCGTCAATTGGGTAGATTCTCACCTCGCTGTCGTCGTTCCTCTTGCTGTTGTTGTTAGTGCGGCTGTTACCTCATCCTTCGGTGCGACAGCAAGGTGCAATAGAAGCCCTCAAACAGCTTGATGAGGCCGGTCATGGCCTTGGGACTCTGATGCTGAGCGGTGACGACGGTGAGGACGGCGACAGCGAGGTCAGCAACGGCGACGGTAAGGGTGAAGAATGAGCCCTGTATATAGCTTCAAGATCCATACTTTATATGGCGACGGCGATGTCTCAAATTCAAAAAAATCGAGGACGGCGAGGTCTCCGCAAATTGCATATGTGGAGGCGGTGCGGGGCGCAAATTGCACCTAATTTTTGGTGTGATTTACGCCTCAGTCACCGGTGCACCCTGAGAGTAGCGGGGCCGTGCTAACGTTACAAAATTACAAACCGCCCAAATCCTTAATAATACTACCACGCATCATAATATCTGTACCAGAATATATATATGGCATTGCGCATTATTGCTTCTCACATCATGCGTTCAAGGCCATGTATCCCGGTACAGATTATTCCCTCTTGTTTGGAATGTCTTTTCAACCCGCATCCTGCTCAAAGCTGTCTTTGTTTCCGGGTTCATTTCCCTCACGAGTCAATGTTCAAGGTTGTCCGCTTGCGTATATCATCACCCAAGACGCTTTCATGATCCTCAGCCCCAAATCGCGAATCTCTGACCCTGTTCGGCTTTGCCCTTTGTTATTTGACTATATCGTCATCGCATTTGCTATTATGTCATCGCATTTGCTATTATTTTCAGACGACAAGCAAGAAATACACAAGAAATCCAGATTGACGGGAACGTACATTTCTCCAATTTGCAAGTTTCTTTGTCTTTTCTCAAAGGCGCCGCGCTGCGTCCCCACAAATATCCTGCCGAGCACGATATGCCTAATCTGATTCTCAAAAGGGACAGTGTCGGCTCCTCACTTTTGCTTGCTTCCCAGCCCATTGGACCTTGCCCAAGGTGAACCGAAATCGATTGTCAGGCTCCCTCCGCCTTCTTTCTCTGGCAGGCCGCACATAGACCTTACAACAACCGCTACAATCAGCCATTCCTCACGCCTCGCCACAATCCAACCAGTCAAAGCCATGGACACCATTCGCCAAATCTACCACGACCTGACCGGCGGCGCTCGTCGCTTCTACCGACATTACCTTACCCTCGGCTTTTCCGACCGACTCCTGATCTTGACCGTCACATTCTGCGCTTGCTTTGTACTCCCGTCCATCCTCTATATTTATCAAGAGCCCCCGCCCGTGTGCCTACCAGTCCGGTCACCTGGACCATCGACTTTTCAACCCCCTACCATACCATCAACCTGCCTCCCGACGCCTTCGACGACCGCCTGCTCGTTAAGCTGGACATTGGGGGACAAAATTCTCCAGACGTTCGTGCCGCCGACCCAGCCATCCGCAATAAGATCACCAGCACCTTCTTCACCGCATTGCAGGACCGGGATCCCCACTATTGGGATCTGGTCGGCAGGTACTGGCCTACCAGCCACATGGGTGTCGGGCTGGTGCTGGGCCGCCCGCTCGATGGTTTCGTCGATTACATGGCCCCCGCACTGGTCATCTACGAACCCACCGATACGGTCGGCAAGCCGAAGCCCATCAGCCTGCACCAGGTCGCTATCGTGCCGCAGGCGGCCAAGAACCGGTTGAGCGTCAACCGGCTCGTTGCCGAGGGTTGGACCGTCTGCATGCGCCGGCATGACCGCTCCGAGACCCTCATACCGGCAGTAGTGGACATGAAGAAGAATAAGGGCAGCAGGATGGAGATGGTCTTGAGGAATCACGGCATCGAATTGAAAGCGCGACAGCAAGCGGGCGAGTGGGTGTTGGAGACCATGGCGGAAGACCATCGGTCCCCACGGAGTCTTTGGAGAATTCTCTTTTGAGCTGGTTGGGTTCAAGGTATGTTGAGCTTTCTTCGGCCTTCTTCTTGAGGTTTCTCGAAGAAAGAAAGTCAATTTGGGGGATTTATGTATGGTAACTCTGAGTTTTCATGGGTGACCTGCTGCTACTACATTAGAGAAGGGCGAGCTATCGAATGTTCGAAGGATCATTGCTCGTAAAGATGCCACCGTCACGGACGCCCATGTCGAACTACTGGCTGTTCCATACAAGCCTGAGTTCGCAAATTAAGAAAGAGAAACATCTCCTCTAAAGTCCGAATATCTCATGGATGAGGAGGCGCCTAGATACACATACCATCAAGTCCACGAATTGGCAGGTTTTCAAGGCGCGCGCTTGACAACCAAGTCTCCATCATCACCAACGATATCCCCCTTAAAAAGGGATTTTCAATACCACTAAAAAAGCCCACACCCGCGCTCACATCCTTTACTTGACCCTATTGTACTGCGGTATCCTGCCTGCTCTTACCCCTCTCCTCCTCCCCGCGTGAGAGAAAAAAAACATTTCTCCTTCCACTCGTACTCGTGCAAACCCCGCACCGCATTTGGCCTAATGGTACGTACTTGCCTTGGTGAATCCATAATGCGCCATTCGGATCGTGTTGAAATGCTCGTATGAAAATGTGATGTTATCTGCACCCGCACCCTTTTCTCTACATTTTGAATCACACGATAATGAATTCGTGCTGGAGCTATGATAGCTGGTTGGCGGCGGCCCACCTACCACCACATTCACGGCGGTCCAAAATGCATTGAGATTGGGCACGACGCAGCTAACATGCATACCGGCAGGCAACACGATGATAGATAGAATGGCGTCATCATTGGATTAGGTTAAGGGTTGTAGCGTTGACGCGCTGTTAAATGCGTTGGAGCAATGTAGCTGAGCTTACGGGCCCTGTTTTGGCATTGGGCTATCCGCGTTACTCTGTCTCTCGCGCTAGATGAGGCAAGGCGCTCAGGGAACAAACACTGTTAGAGCAAGAGAGAGCGGTGGGTGGGTGACGAGGGGGAAAACCGGATCGGGGGGAAAAGATTCGCAAAATTCATTCCCCAAAGCATTGAAGAAAAAAAGGAAAGCACAGATGCAAAGCAAGCAAGCGGGTCCCATCCAATCCATTTCATGATGGCACACCCCAATACATAGCTTCACACATCCGTGTGACACGTGCGGAGCAAACAGCGTGGGGGAAAAAATGGAAGTGTTGGCCTATTTACTGAGTCCACCAGAACAATTGGACTAATGGGTTTTCGCTGGGATGGTGGGGCGGCCAGATAATGGGATGATGATATGAATACGTTCGCAGGGGGTATCATATGACCTTTGATCCAGGGGGAGAGGCGCAGTGTGGTAATGGATGGATTGTGTGAATCTCATGAAGCAGCAGATGGGTGGTACTCCGGGCGGATCAGTGAGGAAGAACAGGAAAGAAAAGGTAGAGAGAGGTGATGCAGGGTCGCTCGCCCCTTATAATATGGGGGACTCCGCTGAGATGATTTGTATAAGAAAGAGGAGGGGATCCACCAGATACTGAGGTAATGCAGGTCTCAGCAGACAGCCAAATCGTCACAAATGCTATGCTTTCAATGTTCCCGCATTTATGATCCTAATTCGTCTCCAGCTTCTCTCTCTTGTCCACCCTTTCCACCTCTTTACCAGATCAAGGCCATGTACCTTCCTCGATTTGCCGCCTGCCCCTGGCCAGCACAGCGCGTGACTTCCATCCTCCAAACTGTTACTAATGTGATACTTTACGTCCAACGCAGCGCTTCGCTCTCTTTCTGGATACATGGGCATCATCGGATTGGCTGTCTTCGTGCTCTGCTTTGCGTTTCTTTTGCGTGATCGGCCGGAGTCTATTGGTCCATGAGTCCGACCTCCTGGGCGTAACACTTGACAATGACGGTGCTGCCGAGCTACGGTCCGATGGTTGACCATCTCCCGCACCCGGATTCAGGCCGACCTCCTCAGAGCTGCCTGGTGGTGGTGGCGTGCCGCGGTCAGGGTCAGGGTCCGGGCCCGTCTGTCCGCCTGTGGCAGCTGTTCGAGCCAGAGCGACCTGGCGCTGCGGTCTGAACTTTTGAAACCGCGGCTGAACATGGTACAAGGCAATGACAGCGACGAGAATTGTTCCTCCTATTAGCAAGGCCGTTTCACGGTGCTCACCCGCCCATGCTGCCATACGGTTGTTCAATGCCCAGGACTTCAGCCGCGTCTGTAAGGTCAACACGGTTCGACTCCTGTCATTGAACCATTGTACAAGTACTTCTCGTGCCTGATGTAAGTATGACATCTGGGAGAGAGCTCGAGCTCGGACAAGCTGTGGATCATGGACTAACCACTCCTTGAACAAGCCACCTTGTACGATGGCGTGTCGCAGATCTTGACCCTGTGCGGAGGCTGTTGCAAGAGACTGTTGGAAGGATTGATTGTATTGGTCAAAAAAATCGTGGAAATATCTAATGGTTTCCGCCCCAAGCCCTTCCAAGTTATTGGTATAGCCATCGCCAAGTGCGAGAACTGAATCCGCCAGCATTTTGAAATCGGCAAGCGAGAGTGATGGCACCAAGGCTCCCAAGGCGGATTGGTCGAGGTGCAAGTGGACAAATTCCGCGGCTGCTACTTCTTCAGGTATACCATCACGGCCAGCAAAGAGGAGTCCCACGCTTCCTTCTAGATTTAGGTGCATGACGCTGGTTTGTGGTCTCTTTCAGCTACACAAGATCAGACAAATGTGGTGATTAGGTAGGGATTCTGTAGGCTCGAGAGTTGGCAAGGAGGAAGGAGGTGGGCTTCTGCGTGTTGCGGTCGAGAGTGACTCTGGTGCTGAAAGTGGATCTCGCGAGAAGGTGTAGTGAAAGGTTTGCAGAAGAAGTGGACGAGGACGAGGACGAGGCGGACAAGGACAAGAGAAGATGAAGATGATAAGGTAAGGAAGGAAGACGAGCAATATTAATACAGCCATGCTGGACGTTGTGTCAAGCCTTGGAAATATCATACCAAAGACGGAGAATGACACGCGAAACAATGAGAAAAAGGCTGCGGAGAATGACGAGCGACAGGGAGGAGGCAGGATGAGAAGCGAAGAGCAAATCAAAAGCTCCAGCAAGATACCATCATCTCCAGCATCTCCAGCATCTTCCCAGGTTATCGACATGGTAACAATCGACTGTGCGAGACCATAGCAAAAGGTTCGTCCCAATTGGCAGCCCCAGAAAAAAAGAAAAAAAGGAATAGTGGCCACCAGGATTCTAGGGACTAGGCAGACCACCGAGCTTTTGCCGCCGAATGGTACTAGCCTTATCAAGGTATAGCGGTGCGTATACACAAAGATTAAAGATTGATATGTCGAACAAGCCGATTAAGCCGATTCATAATTCATAATTCATCATTCATAATTCATGCCAATCGCACATTACACATAGATGAGCCCTGATACTGAACGATTCCCTTCGTCTTCCGCCTCAGACTCCAATGGTGGCCTCGAACGAAGTCATGATTGAATGGTGGAATGGTAGGAAGAACCGTGCGGTGTTAAGAGTAGGTCACTCTGTCACTCTGAGCCTCTCGCGAGTTCGGAGTCTGATTTGTGGATAGCTTGAATAGATCCAGATACACATCATAAGCTGCTCCGCATGACGGCAATAAACTCCTCCTACGACCTCCTACGACCTCCTACGACCTCCTCTTCCTGACACAACCTCATCCCTCATCCTCCTAACGCAACCTCCTCCGCGTCTGGGATTCCAGTACATTACAATGCCTCGTTATGACCCACGACCGATCCCTGCTCTGCCCCATCGTGGCCCATCGATCCTGACAAGACCTTCCCGCTTGAGGCGCTGTGATTGTGGGCACAAGAGGGCGCTCTCCACTCAATCTTGCAAAGGCCCTAATAACTGGTCGATGGCGAAGACGACATTGCCTACAAGAGATGGCCAGCTATAAGGATGAAGGATGCTGGCAACCAGATCAAGAATTGAGACGATGAAAAAATATTATATTGCCCCTGAACCTATCGAATCAAGTAGGAGCATGGACTCCCTCTGACGCTCGATATCGAATACTGTCTCAGCCGCTGTCCTTTGCAGAAGATCGTTTGGCGGAGCGGCCCTTGACCTTGGCTTGAAGAGGTAGCAGGGGCTCTTCTGCCCCTGGAGGAGACATAAGAGCCCCTGGAGGAAAAAGGGAAACATGCAGGTATAGCCACCGTCATGGATTAACGTGAAATGATAGGGGGACCTGAGCGGATCTTGAGGAAAAGGGACAAGAATTACAATTAAATACGGGTAAGCCAGGCGCCCTCGCACCATTGGCTGGTTCGCATATCTCATATTGACCATTCATGCAGCTATCCGTTTCAAGTCGGGAAAAATCTGAACGGAAAAGGAGGGAACAGGAATTCATCAGCTTCCTCCTTCTTCCCTTCACCTCTCCTCTTTGTCTTCTCGTGCTACCATACTCGGACCTTGCTCAAATCTCCTTGGATGATACTATGGCTGGAACACGCCCTGCCAATTGTGCCGTACGAAGCCCGCCTACGCCTACAGCTGGGCCATCTGACCTGAACGCCCCAAGGTCCACCGGCCGTGGAGCACAGCCGAAGCCAGCCCAAGGAGCACCGTCACCTGAGACTCTTGATTCACCCCACACAATTCCGGCAGCAGCGTCATCAGCATCATGGAGAGCACACGGATCAGCAATATGGCCAGCTGCACTAGCAACGCTCTCGTCAATCGCACCCCTAAGAGCGCCAGCATCCCCATTATCCACACAGCCAAGACCAATCGAAGCAACGGAAGCACCAGAACCGGCTCCTTCTTGGTGGGGTCACCGATCACTGTATGTACAAGCCCCCAAGTCAATCAACTATAGCAAGGAGACCATAAGAGACCATGCTGAAGGCCTCTAAACCAGCCTATTCAAATCCCTCCTTATCTCTATTGTCCTACCAACCCTCTTCCTCTTCGGCTTCACCATTCGACAATCCTTATACAGGACTGAGTACACCTGGACTTACCCCACCAATAACCTGACTCACCTCCCCTCCCCGTTCGTCATGAACCTGGAAGTCAACACCACCGCCCACAGCCCCCTCCTCGCCACCCTCGAGCATGCGCACCTCCTCCCCGACCTCCTCACCACCCATCAAGCCGCCCAGTCATCTCTCTCCCACCTGTCCTCCCGTGTCACCCACGACCTCGCCTGCACCTTCCGCCACCACCACCATCACAACAGGATCCATCCTTCTTCCTCCAGCTCCACGTCCGCCTTCACTTCCACTACCCAACACACCCTCACCATAGTCTGGTCCATCCACAACCTCACCAAACACACCCTCACCCATCTCACCCACCTCTCCACCCACAGCGGCTACCTTCCCCTCGAACATCTCTACCAACCTCTGCTCCGTCGGGCAACTGTCAAGCTCGAAGCTAGCCACGTGTCTCCGGAACAGCGACAGTGGATGTCCGTCATACCGAAGATGTACTTCGATTATGAAAAATACGATGGTGTTAGTGGTGGTAGTGGTGGCGGTGGGCCCAGAGCCAGATGGAGCGAATACACTCGCGCCAGGGCTTCCGTTGCAGAAGTGGAGGCCGCGGTGGCAGCGCTAGAGAGGGAGAAGGCTATTGTGGTCGCGATGGAGGAGATGGTGGCGAGGTTTGCCGACAGTTTGGGCGGGCTTGGCGAATTCCTGTTGACAAGTCCACATGTTGTGCGGGGGACGTCGAGGATGGCAGCAGGGGGCGAGGGTGGTCCTGGTCCTGGCCAAGCCGCTGGTGGGGCTGGTCCTGGTCCGCCGAGCCAGACGAGGTGGAGGTGGCGGGGGAGGAGGAGGATGATGCGATGCGGGAGTACCTGAAGTGGTGGTTCTTCGACAATGTGGTCATTTACACGGGGACTCGTTGGAAAGTGTTTGAGCAGGATTGGCATGGCTTGGGATGTGGAGATCTCTCTTTCAAGTGACTGGCAAGGAGTTGTGAAAAATATTATCCACTTCCTTCCTGCTTTGTTCCGTCTTTCTCCATACTACTACTACTACCACCACCACCAATCTCCAAACCTTCACGTCAAGGAAATCCTCGAGTTCCAATCGATTGCATACATTCCGCTCAGGCAACGTCTTACCTGAACCGAAAGAGATGCAGAACGTATATTGGAGGCGGATATTGACCGTTATAGAAATACAGTAATCCCACGAAAAAGGAAATAGGGCAACGGCGTGGCTTCCGCATTACCCCAATATGCAAATTCGTTGGCCCCTTCAGTTTTTTTCCAACTTCCTGGAAGAACCTTTTGTCAAAACCACGTTTCCACCCTATACTCCCCAATTACACGTCCAGTATAGCTCAAAGTTTTAAACTATCTTCTTTATTATACCTAAAAGCTTTAGCTTTAATAGCATAGAGGTTTTAGTTGGTTACGTTGAAATATAAAGGTATTTCTACGGATTACGCTCAAATATCCTTAACCCCTTCGGCCAACCCTAAGAACTACGCCGCAGAGGTACCCCGCGACATCCCTAAAGGACCCTACCATAAGCCGAATTAAGGGTAATTTGGACTGATACCACCTATCCCTCGCTTTGCTGCAATGGCAGCATTTCCTATTAGCATTAGTATATCGATAAGAAGCCTTGGGTATCGATAAATAACCTAGTAGAAGGGTTCACCCCCTAACCGGACAAACCCCCTAACCGGACACGCTAAACCCGAATTGGATTGTTTTTTCTTTTTTTTTTGTTTTCTTGGTCTTTAACCCACTTATTATATCCTTATTACTCTATGAATGACACTTACAGAACATTAGTTAGTAGGTTTTAACGTCACCTTCACCCTCACTTTTACCTTCGCCCTTACCCTTAATCTCATAGATAAACAAGCCCTTTAGCAAGCCCTTTAGCAAGCCCTTTAGTAAACCCTTCAGTAAACCATTCAGTAAACCCTTCCGCGAGCCCCTCCGTAAGCCCTTTAACATAAGGCTACGCCTGTTCTTCTTATGCCTTTACCGCGATATGCTTAAAACCACCGCTTTTTGGTTAAAGAACCTAAGTGATAAGTAAGTCCTTCCGCAAGCCGTTATTTAAGCCCTTTAACATAAGGTTATACCTGATCCTTATATGCCCCTACCGCGATAAGCCCCAAATCATCGCCTTTTAGTAAAGGGTCTAGTAAAGGGTTTAGTAAAAGGTTTGGTAAATGGCCTGGTAAAGGGCTTACTGGAGGACATAGTAACGGGTTTACTGAGACTGAGGGTGAGGGTGAGGGTAAAGGTGAGGGTGAGGGTGAGGGTGAGGGTGAGTGCGAGGGTGAGACTATCCAAATCCTACTAACTGCCGGTCTATAAGTGTTATTTATAGAGCATTAAGGATGCAATAAATAAGTTAAAGATTAAGAAAGTTAAAAAAATAGAATGCAATCTAAATTGGGCTTAACGTATCCGGTTAAAGAGTTTATCCGGTTAAAGGGTAAACCCTTTTAAACGCTATAATGCAATAATTAATAAAGCCGAATAATAATAACGTTACTTAAGAGGCAATATCTCGTCTTTTTCTATTATCTCGTACTTTAACTAGGTAAAGCCTAGGTATATAACTTAATCGATTCCGCATTATAAAAGGGATCGTTAAACCCCTCCTCCTCCGCTATCGTTGGGTTATAAACGATACGATGCGATATAGCGGCTATAGAAGTTTAATAATAACGTTCTTATTTTCTTTTATTTTTTTATTTTTTTACTTTTATTATTATTATTAATCTTTAAACTTTATATTAAAGGAAATTTTTAATTTTTAATTAATTATATATATTCCGTTTAAATAAAAGTATTATCCGAATTATATAAAATATATATTATAAATTAATATAAAAAGACTTTAATTATTATAAAAATATAATCCTTTAAAATAAGTAATAAAATATTAATAAATTCTATATTAAAGAAAGTATTATATAACCCCTTTTTTTCCTTTATTGGGTTATAAACGGTATAATATAACGGTTAAAGAAGTTTATATTAACTTAATATAAATATAGTGGTAATATCTTGTTTTTTTATTATCTTAAACTTTAACTAAGTAAAGCAGGGACGTAATCCAATAGGATTCTAATATTATTAAAAAAGGGATCGCATAACCCCCTCTTCCTTCTTTATTGGGTTATAAACGTTACGCTATAATACGGCGGTTAATAAGGTTTAATAATAATATTAATTAAAAATATTATCTCGTTTTCTTTTTATTTTATACTTTATCTAATTAAAGCCTAAGTACGTAATCCAATAAATTCTAATATTTAAAAAGAAAAGATTACGTAATCCCCTTTTTTCCGTTATTAACTTATAATATTATAATATAATATAACGGTGAAAAGGCGGGATGGCGACGAACAACGGGACCCCAGAGGTCAGAAACGATGCACGTGTATATAGCTTAAGTAATAATAAGGATAATATCTTAAATACGATAAATAGAAGCAGAATAATAGTAAAAATAAAAGGGGAGGAAAAATAAACGGTTTAAATTAATAGGAATAATAATAAGTTATATAAATAATACGATAAATATAAAATAGAAAAACCTTAAATTAAATAAGGAATTTATAATTAATAAAATACGCGTAAAAGGATATATATAACGCGTAAAAATGTTATTATAAAAGGTAATAAATAAAAGGCGGAAGGGATAAGGACGGTACGTAAAGACGGATAAAGGGTAAACGGAAACGTAAAAAACTTTATTAAATATATATAAATTAAAAGAAAACTAAATAAAAATAAGGAAATATTAAGTAAATAAGAATAAATTATAAAAAGAAATAAATATTAAATATATAAAGGAAAAATAAAAAAGGAAAAAACGGTAAAAATATTAAAAAACCTTTTTATAATTATATAAAAAAATATTACGTTAAAAATTTAACCAATATTATAAATCGGATTACGGAAAATAAAAAACTTTTATATAAATACGGGGAGAAATTTAAGGGAATTAAAAAGGTTACGCGGAGTTTAAAAGGCAATATTAAAAACGTTAATAAATAAAGGTAAAAAAAGATAAAGAAAATATATATAAAATAAAAAAGTAACGGGGGAAACTTTAAAGAAAGGAGTAGGGATAAGTTAAATAATAAAAGTTATAAGGGCGGCGTTACCGTTAACGGTAAAGGAAATAAAAACGGGGGAGAAAATAATGGCGTTAAAGAAAATGAAAATAATAACTATATAATTATTAAGTAAAAAGGAAAGAAATATAACGATAAAAATAAACCTATTATAATTAATAAAGGCGTTTAAAATAATAAGAAAATTATTAATAAAATAAATTATTATAGTATATAAATTATAAAACGGGAATTATTTTTTAATATAGCCTTATTAAAGGCGAAAGAAAGGTTAAAGAAATTAAAAAAATAAACCAGTAAAAGGGGGTATAAAATAATAAAAATATTAAAATAATCCTTTATTATCGCGGTAAACGGGATATATTTAATAAAGTTTATAAGGGAGGAAGGGAAATTATTTTAAAGTAAATAAAAAAAAAATATAATCTTTTACTTTAAATTAAAAATTATTAATTATAGTTTCTTTTTTATAATAAAAAGATTAAACGTTTTTAATTATATAAAGAAATACTTTACGGTTATTTTAAGTATAACATTAATAAAAATATATAACGATATCTTTAATAAAGGGATAATAAAAAATAAATCCCTTAAATTAATAAGACTTTAAAACCGGATAGCGGATATTTATTAATACTTTAAATATTAAAAATACGGATATATTATTATAAAATATTTTAATAATATAAAGTACGTAATATATATTAAAGGGTATAATACGTATAAATACGTTAACTTAATAATAAAAAACTTAATGAAAAACGTATTAAAATACGTAACGTATAATAATAATAATTATTTAATATAAGATTTACGGTATATAATAAAAGTAAAAAAATTTAATATAAAGAAATTAAGATAATAATTAAAATTTAACGTTATAACTTATATAAATTTAAACCGGTAAAATAATTAAAAACGGTCTTAAAACGTAAACGGAGCTTATTAAACGGGGAAGGGTAAAACGTAATAACTAATAACATAAAGAAGAAAAAGCTTATAATAATATTAACCTTTAAAGCCGGCCGCCTGACCAGGATTATTATCGTAATAAGAAAATTAGGATAAATAACGTTTAACCTTAAAAAGAAACCGTTTATATAAATAAAAGTTAATAAAAAAAAAGCTTAATGGACATTAATATTTAATATATTTATGCTTTTAAAAATAATATAATATAATGTATACGGAAAAGCAATTAAAGTTATAATATTAATATTCAGATTTAAGGAAATAAAGGATATTAATATTATAATAATATAAGAATTATTATATAATTTATATATTTATTTTTTAATTAATTTAAAAGATAATTTTTATTTAACCTTTAAGGGTAATAAAATAATACGGATATATTTCTTTATTAATAAAAGGCTAAATATAAATAACTAGGACGTTATTTATTACGGAGGGAACTTATATATATTCCGGATTATATAAAAAAAGGATATTAAAAATAATTTAAATATTTATAATACGTATAATCCGCTACCGGTTAATAAAAAAAAATCCTTTATAATTTTATTACTTAAGGATATTATAGTTATATTTAATAAATACCTTTTAATAAAGGACTTTAATCTTTATTACGTTTAATAAAATAAGGATAATTCTATAATTAATTATATTAAATTTAAGGAGCTATTAATAATTATTATATAATTTAATTTTACGTTATTAACGTTAAAAAAAGCTATTATATAAAAAAACCGTAAACTTAAGATTATAATTAACTTAATATTTAACTCGGAAGGTATTATTAACTTAATTATAATATATAGACCCTAAAAGGACCTAAAATACAATTCAGATTACGTTTTAATATAAACGACTTTAAACTAGTCCGTTAATATAACTCCGCTTCCACCGTTTAAACGAACGTAAAAAACGGTTAAGGAAGTAAAGGTATTTATAAAGGTAATAAAAATAATATTTTAATTAATAAAGCTTTTTAACTTAATAATAAAGAATAAATTAACCGTTTTATAAAACGGGTAATAAAGGCTTTAAACGAAATAATTAACGTTATAATTTTAATAATAAAATTATCTTAAAGAGTTAAAACTTATTAAAATAAAAAGTATATAAAGGTAATTATAAAGGTAAAAGCGCTTATAAAATAAACTATTAAATATAAAAACCAAAAAACGTTTTAATAATTTAAAAAAGCTTAAAAAGAAAAAAAAAAGAATTATCCAGAAAGTTAAATAAACATATTTCCGGGCTATAATATATAACTCGGCGGTTTTTTTATAATATTTAAAAGCTAATAAAATACGGTAAAAAATAAAGTAAAAAACTTAAATTTATCCTTAAGTTTTTATTTTTAAAAAAATTAAATAATATAATAATGAATACCTTTAACGGTAAAATTAAAACTCTTAAAGGGGCGTTCTTTCCTCCGTTACCGGAAGTTAACTTAATAAATATTAATAATACGGTATATCCTAAATTAATAATAATAAATAAAATAATAATTTAAGAGATAATAATTAAGGTAATTAATAAATTAAAAAAGGATAAGGCCCTTAAACTTAACGGTATATTAAATAAATTCCTATTTATAATAACGTTATTATTTAAAGAAATCTTTACTTATTTATTTTAAGTTTACTTTAATATAAAATATTATCCCCGTAAATTTAAGGAAATTAAAATAATTATCCTTAAGAAATTAATTAAGTTAAATTACTTAAAGATAAAATTATATAGACTTATAATATTCCTTTATACGTTAAAAAAGCTTTAAAAACAATAATTATAAAGATCTTAAATAATTACGTAAAAAAATATAAGCTATTCTTTAATTAATAAATAAGGATAAAAAAAAACAGTTAATAAAGACGGCTTTTAAAGGCTTAATTAATAACGTATATACGATATAAAGTTATAAGAAGAAGTATATTATAAGTCTTCTTTCCCTAAATATTATAAAGGTATTTAATAAAATAAATTGTTAAAAATTACTATATAATTTATGGAAAAAAGGGATCATATTTTTCTTTATAAATTAAATAGAAAATTTCTTAAGTAATTAAGCGACGTTAATCAATTTAAAACAGAAAATAAGTACGATAAAATACATAATAATAGGGATTCCCCAGGGATTATTTATTTTTTTAATCTTATTTTTATTCTTTAATAACCTATTTATTAAAAACTTAATAAAATTAAAATAAAAAATTTAAATAAAAAACTTTATTAACAATATTTACCTTTTAGTTTATAATGTATTTATTTATATAAACTATTTAAAGTTAAAATAAACTTATAAAGTTTATTTATAATAAATAAAGATATATAAGGTTTAATTTATCCCGTATAAATATAAGTTTATTTATATAATAAGGAGTTTAAAGCTATATAATATAATAACTATAATAGATTTAAGTAATATAACGGTAAAACCGGAAGTTAATATTAGAGTATTTAATTTATAAGTTAATAAGAAATTAGATTAAAAAAATTATATAAAAAAATTTAAAAGAAAATAATTTCATAAGAAAAAGGCCTTATTTATTTTATGGTATTAATGTAAAAAGCTACCTTATAAAAAGTTAAAACCATTTATTAAGCGGTTATAAAATTTACGATAATATACGTAATAGCTATTTAATATATATTTAAGGGTACGTTTAAATATAGGAAAAAGTTTATCCGGCAATTATAAAAGGTTTAAAACCGATATTTAAAAGTAATAAATAAAGTATATAAAGTAATTTTTATCCCGGTATTAAAATCCAAAGTTTTTATATTATTAATAAAGCTAACCTTAAATTAAATAATTATTTAAGCGAAGCTTAAAAAAGTATAAACTTAATTACGTTAATAAGAAATAAACGTATTTATTAAAACTATAAAAAGCCTTAAATAAAAAAATATAGAAAAGCAATATTTACCTTTTTTACGGAAATTAAATTAAAATAAGTTAAAAAAGAAGTTAACTTAATTTACGTTTAAAAAGTTAACGTAAAAGTATATAAACTTTTATTTAAAGCGAAAACGGCGGAAAAGAAAAAAATTATAAAAACGAAATTAATAGCGATTACCTTATAAACTATAAGGAAATAGATAAAGCGTTAACATAAATATAAAGAATTAATTTTTAAGGGTAACGGTACCTAGCGTTGGATAATAATAAGGTTATTGATAAGTATTTCCGGCGTTATAAGATTATAAGGAAAAATAATAATACGTTAATAATTTAACTCCGGATAAATAAAAACGGCCTAGTTTACTTCCTTTTTATTATATACGCTAATAATTAAATTAATATTAATTATAAGTATAAGTATAAATAATAAAAGTAAGATACCGTATATATATTAATCTCCTATTTATTATTTAAGGAGCTTAAACCGGAATTAATTAAAAAAGCAGGGATTAATAATTATCATTAAATACTTATTAATAAAAAGGGTATTAAAGCGGCCGTCAAATTTATAATAATTACGGGTTTATTATTATAATTTAATTTAACCAAGGAAATAAATAAAGTGGTTAAAGATTTAATTAAAAAACCTCGCTGCTGACCCGGGGGTAAAAAATAGCGGCGGAAAAACTATACCCAGTAGGGGGTTAAAGGGGCTATAAATACCGGAGCGGCATAAAAAATAATATTATATTAGTTAATAAAGTTATATAATAAAATAATAATAATATATATATCGGCGAAAATATTTAATAATATAATTGGAATTTTAAAATTTTAATATTAAATAGATTCGTAAAATAACGGAAGAGTAATAAGTTTAAAAATAACCCTTAAGTGGATTTAATCGTAATATTATAGGTTTTCTTAAAAAAAACGTATAAATAAATTTTTACTTTTTAAACGGCCGTAAATGCTTTTAGTCCTTAAGACGTAAGTAAAAGCTGGGTGGATACCGGTTTTTATTTTTAACGTTATGGATATCGGGTTTTTATGGTTACCAGTAAGGTTAAATGGCCGAGTATTAGGGAACGCCGGAATTAACTTAGCTAGATCCGTAATATAAATCAATCAATCAATCAATCAATAATATAACGGTTAATAAAGTAATAATAACGTTATTTAAAAATAATATTTCATTTTTTTTATCTTTATACTTTCTTTAATTAAAGCTTAAGAACGTTATAAAAAATATAATAATCTTATAAAATAAGGAGTAAATTAATAACATAATTACCGTATTAAAAAGGAATAATTATATAATTTTTTTCTTCTTTTTTTTTTTTATTAAATTATAAACGTTATAATATAATATAACGGGAAATATATTTTTGATGAGGAGAACTTTTTGAATGGCGACGAATAAAGGGACCTTAGAGGTCTAAAACGATACGTATACGTATAGCTCTAATAATAATAAGGGAAATATATTAAGTGCGATAAGTAGAAATAACGTGATGGTTAAGAATAAAATGGTAAACGGGTAAATAACTTATATTAATAAAAACAGCGACGATACGTACGGGTAATATAATAATAATAAGCCGGATAACGCTTAAAATAAATAAGGGAATTAAGGTTAATAAAATACACGTATTAAAGCGCATAAAACGCATAATAATAATACGGAGGTAATAAGTAAATAAAAAGGTAAAAAGGCTGGTATAATATTAATAATAAAAGGTATAAATGGGGGAAAAAGCGGGAAAACCGTAGTAAAAGTATTATTAAGGATATATAAAAGGGAAATAAAGCTGGTAAGGAAAATAAGACCTTAAAGGACTAAAAGTAAAAAACGGAAATAATATATCGCCCGGTAAATAAGGGCGAAAGGGCGGTAAAAAAGGCAATAAAAGCCTTAGAAGGATTCCTTATAATAAAATAGAAGGATATTATATTAAAAACCTAACCGATATTATAAATTAAATTAAAAAGCATAAGGGACTTTTATATAAAAGTAGGGGTAAAATTAAGGGAAATAAAGCATTTACGGGGCTTTTAAAAGGCGGGAACGAAAACGTTAATAAAAGGTAAAGACGGCAATTTAAGGTTAAGGATATAAAGCGAAAGTATAAAAATAATAACCTTTTAAACGAAAGAAAGCTAGGCGGTAAGGGTAATAAAGGGGATATTTACGGTAAAAAATAAAAGGGTAACGGAAAAGAAAATAGCCATATTAAAAAAGGCGAAGATAATAACGGTCCGCCTATTTAATAATAAAGAAAGGAATATATTACGGAAATAAACCCGCTATAATTAATAAAGGCTTTTAAAATAACGATAGAATTATTAATAAAATAGATTATTATAATACGTAAGTTATAAAATAAAAATATCCTCCTTAATATAGCGTTATTAAAAGTAAAGGAAAGCTTAAAAAGTTTAAAACTTAAATTAATAAAAAAAAATATAAGTTAATTAAAGTTTTAAGGTAATCGTTTATTATTATAATAAATAAAATATGCCTATTACGTTTTATAAAAACCGAAAAAGAAACTATATTAAGGAATATAAAAAGGGAGAATATAGTTTTTTATTTAAAACTTAAAATCGTTAATTATAAGCTTTTTTTAATAATAAAAAGACTTAACTTTTAAAACGCATAAAGAGGTATTTTACCGTTATATTAAACGTAACATTAATAAAAATATATGACAATATTTTAAATAAAAAGATTATTAAAAGGGGATCTCTTAAAATAACTTAATTATAAGATAAAACGGCGGACATTTATTAATATTTTAAATATTAAGGTTATAAATATATTATTATAAAATATTTTAATATTATAAAATATACGGTTTACGTTAAAGGTTACGATACCTATAAGTATATAAAATTAATAATTAAAGGGCTTATAAAGGGCGTATTTAAATACGTTATATATAATAGGGAAGGATACTTAATATAAGATTTTAAATATATAATAAAAGCTAGGGAGATTAAATATAAGAAAACTTAAATAACCGTAAAAATCCAACGGTATAATATATACGGAATTAATTTAATAAGCTAATTAAAGGTAACCTTAAAATACGAGTTTAATTCATTAAATAATAAAGGGTAAATAGCGGTAATGGATAAAATAAAGAAAAAGAAGCTTTTTATGATTTTAACTTTAAAGGCCGGTTATCTTACGTCTTTAATAATAATTAAAAAGGTATTAAGCTAGAAAACGTTTGGCTTTAATAAAAAGTCCGTAATTTAAACGGTATAAATAAGGGAGCCTTTATAAAGATTAATATATAATATATTAACACTTTTAAGAATAATATAATATAACGTCTATAATAAGGGAATTAAAGTAATAATATTAATATTTAAGTTTAAAGAAATTAAGGACGTTAATATTATAATAATATAGGAATTATTATATAATTTATATATATATTTATTTATTAACTTAAAAAAGGGTTTTATTTAGCCTTTAAGGGGGATAAGATAATTAGAATATACTTTTTATAAATAAGTAACTTAATATAAATAATTAAGATATTACTTATTATAATAAAAACCTTTATATACTCCGTATTATAAGGAAAAAGGACTTAAAGGGCGACCTTAATATTTATAATACGTATAACCCGCCGCCGGTTAATAAGGAAAAACCGTTTATAATATCGTTACTTAAAAAGGTTTTAGTTACTTTAAGTGAATATATATTACTTAAAAACTTTAACCTATATTATTATATATAAAATAAAGAAGGACGTATAATAAATTATATTAAATTAAATAATTTATTAATAATTACCGCTTAAATTAACCTTTTATTATTAATATTGATTGATTGATTGATTGATTTATACTACGGATCTAATTAAGCTAACTCCGGCGTTCCCTAATACTCGGCCATTCAGCCTTATTAATAACCGTAAAAAAACCTGATATCTTTAACGTTAAAAATAAAAACCGGTATTTACCCAGCCTTTATTCACGTTTTAAAGGCTAAAAGCATTTACGGCCGTTTAAAGAGTAAAAACTTATTTATATATCTTTTCTAAGAAAACCTATAATATTATAATTAAATCTACTTAAGGGTTACCCTTAAACCTATTATTCTTTTATTACCTTATAGGTCTATTTAATATTAAAATTTTAGAATTCCGATTATATTATTAAATATCCTTATTAATATATATATTATTGCTATTTTATTTATATGATTTTACCGATTAATATAGTATCGTTTCTTATGCCGCCTTAATATCTATAGCCTTTTTAGCCCTTTACTGGGTGCAGTTTTCCCGCCGCTATTTTTTATTTTTAGGTTAACGATAAGGTTTCTTAATTAAATCCTTAACTACTTCCTTTATTTCCTTGGCTAGGTTAAATTATAGTAATAAGCCCGTAATTATTATGAATTTAACGGCCGCCTTAATACCTTTTTTATTAATAAGTATTTAACGATAATCGTTAATCTTTACTTTTTAATTAATCTTAATTTAAGCTCCTTAAATAATAAATAAAAGATTAATACGTATATAACGTTTTATTTTCATTATTTATATTTATAATTAACGTTAATCTAATTACCGGCGTATATAATAAAGAGAAAGTAAATTAAGCTATTTTTATTTATCCGGAGTTAAATTATTAATACGTTATTACCTTTCCTTATAATCCCGTAACGCCGGAAATACTTATTAATAATTTTATTATTATTTAAAGCCGGATACCATCGTTTTTAAAGGATTAATTCTTTATATTTATATTAACGCTTTATTTACCTCTTTATAATCTATAGGGTAATTACCGTTAACTTCGCCTTTATAACCTTTTTCTTCTTTACCGCTTTTACTTTAAGTAAAAGTTCGTATATTCTTATGTTAACTTTTTAAATATAAATTAGGTTAACCTTTTTTTTTAACTTATTCCAATTTAACTTCCGGTAAAAAAAAAATATTATTTTTTTACGCTTTCTTATTTAAGGCTTTTTATAGTTTTAATAAATACGTTCGTTTTTTATTAACGTAATTAAGTTTATACCCTTTTTAAGCTTCGCTTAAATAATTATTTAATCTAAAGTTAACTTTATTAATAATATACCGGAACGGAAGTTACTTTATATATTTTACTTATTACTTTTAAGTATTAATTTTAAACTTTTTATAATTGCCGGACGGGCTTTTTCCTATATTTAAGCGTACTTTCAGGTACATATTAAATAATTATTGCGTACGTTATTATAAACTTTATAACCGCTTAATAAACGGTTTTAGCCTTTTATAAGGTAGCTCCCCACGTTAATATTATAAGGTAAATAAAGTTTTCTCCTATAAAATTATTTTCTTCTAAACCTTTTTTATATAATCCTTTTAATCCAGTTTCTTATTAACCTATAAGTTAAATACCTTAATATTGGCTTCCGGCTTTACCGTTATATTATTTAAGTTTATTATAACTATTATATCGTATAATTTTAAGTTTTTTATTATATAAATAAGTTTATACTTATACGGGGCGAATTAAGCTTTATATATCTTTATTTATCGTAAATAGACTTTATAGGCCTATTTTAACTTTAAATAGTTTATATAAATAAACGTATTATAAATTAAAAGGTGAATATCGTTAATAAAGCCTTTTATTTAAATCTTTTATTTTAACTTTATTAAGTCTTTAATAAGCGGGCCGTTAAAGAATAAGAATAAGATTAAAGAAATAAGTAACCCCTAAGGAATCCCTATTATCGCGGGCTTTATTATATTTATCTTCTATTTTAAGTTAATTAATATCGTTTAATTACTTAAGAAACTTTCTATTTAATTTATAAAGAAAAATAAGACCCTTTTTTTCCGTAAATTATATAATAACCTTTAATAATTTACCTTATTAAACGCCTTTATAATATTTAAAAAAAAGATTTATAACGTATTTCTTCTTATAATTTTATATTATATATACGCTATTAATTAAGCCTTTAAGAACCGTCTCTATTAACCGTCTTTTTCTTGCTTTTATCTATTGATTAAGGAATAGCCTATACTTTTCTATATAATTACTTAGGATTTTCATAATTACCGTTTTTAAAGCCTTTTTTAACGTATAAAGGAATATTATAAGTTTATACGAGTTTACCTTTAAATAATCTAATTTAACCGGTTTCTTAAGGATAATCGTTTTAATCTTTTTAAATTTATAAAAATAATATCCTATATTAAAGTAAACTTAAAATAAGTAAATAAAGACCTCTCTGAATAATAACGTTATTATAGATAAAAACCTATTTAATATACCGTTAAATCCGGGAGCCTTATCCTTTTTTAGCTTATTAATTACCTTAATTATTATTTCTTAAATTATTACTTTATTTATTATTATTAATTTAAAATATACCGTATTATCGATATTTATTAAGTTAACTTTTAATAACGGAGGAAAGAAAGCCTTTTTAAGAGCCTTAATTTTATTATTAAAGGTATTTATTATTATATTATTTAGTCTTTTTAAGGGTAAAAACTTAAGAATAAATTTAAGTTTCCTATTTTATTCTTTATTGTATTTTATTAATTTTTAAATATTATAAAAAGAAACCGTTAAGTTATATATTATAGCCCGGAAGTACGTTTATTTAACCTTTTAAATAATTCTGTTTTTTTCTTTTTAAGCTTTTTTTAATTATTAAAACGTTTCTTAATTTTTATATTTAATAACTTATTTTATAAGCGCTTTTACCTTTATAGTTACCTTTATATATTCTTTATTTTAATAAGTTTTAATTCTTTAAAACGGCTTTATTATTAAGATTATAACGTTAATTACTTCGTTTAAAGCCTTTATTATCCGCTTTATAAAACGGTCGATCTATTCTTTATTATCGAGCCGGGGAAGCTCCGTTAATTAGAATATTACCTTTACCGTTTTTATTAATATTTTAATTTCTTTAATTATCTTTTACGTTTATTTAAACGGTAAAAGCGGAATTATATTAATAAATTAATTTAAGGTTATTTATATCGGGATGTAATCCGAACCATATTTTAGGTCTTCTTAAGGTCCATATATTATAATTAAATTAATAATATTTTCCGAGTTAAATATTAAGTTAATTATGGTCTTAAGTCTATAACTTTTTTATATAATAGCCCCTTTTAGCGTTAATAATATAAGGTTAAACCGTATAATAATTATTAATAACTTTTTAAATTCAGTATAATTAATTATATAACCGTCTTTATTCTATTAAACGTAATAAAGATTAAAGTCCTTTATTAAAAGGTACTTATTAAATATAATTATAATATCCTTAAGCTGAAACAGAAGGTTCAAGTAGGGAGCTTTGTTGACGATGTCCACCTCCTCGCCTATAGTACGTCCACTCGTACGAACTGTTTGGAGCTAAAACAGGCCTATGAAGTCTGCTTATAATAAATAAAGATATATAGGGCTTAATTCGCCCCGCATAAGTATAAGCTCGTTTATATAATAAGGAGTCCGAAACTATACGATATAATAATTATAGTGGACTTAAGTAATATAATAATAAAACCGGAAGTTAATATTAGGGTATTCGGTTTATAAGTTAATAAGAAACTAAACTAAAAGGATTATATAAGAAAGGTTTAAAAGAAAATAATTTCGCAAGAAAAAGGCTTTATTTATTTTACGGCGTTAACGTAAAGAGCTATTTTATAGAAAATTAGAAACGTTTATTAAGTGGTTATAAAGTTTACAATAACGTATATAATAGCTATTTAATACGTATTTAAGGGTATATTAAAATATAAGAAAGAGCCTGTTTAATAATTATAAAAGGTTTAAAACCGATATTTAAAAGTAATAAATAAAGTATATAAAACGACTCCCGTCCCGATATTAAAATCCAAGGTTTTTATATTATTAATAAAGTTAACCCTAAATTAAATAATCGCTTAAATAAGGCTTAAAAAAGGTATAAACTTAATTACGTTAATAAGAAATAAACGTATTTATTAAAACTATAAAAGGCCTTAAATAAAAAAGCGTAGGAAAAAGTACTTACTTTTTTTACGGAAGTTAAATTAGAATAAATTAAAAAAAAGGTCGACTTAACTTACGTTTAAGAAGTTAATATAAGAATATATAAACTTTTACTTAAAGTGAAAACGGCGGAAAAAAAGAAGACCGCGAAGGTAAAATTAACGGTAATTACTTTATAAATTAAAAAAAAGTAAATAAAGCATTAATATAGATATAAAGAATTAATCCCTTAAGGGCGATAATACCCGGCGTTAAATAATAACGAGGTTATTAATAAGTATTTTTAATATTACGGGATTATAAAGAAAAGTAATAATATATTAATAATTTAACTTTAAATAAGTAAAAACGGCTTAATTTATTTCATTTTTATCGTATATACCGGTAGCCGGATTAACGTTAACTATAAATATAAATAATAAAAATAAAACGTTATATACGTATTAATCTCTTATTTACTATTTAAGGAGCTTAAACCGGGATTAATTAAAAAGTAAAAATTAATAATTATCGTTAAATACTTATTAATAAAAAGGGTATTAAAATAACCGTTAAATTTATAATGGTTACGGGCTTATTATTATAGTTTAACCTAGCCAAGGAAATAAAGGAAATAGTTAAGGACTTAATTAAGAAACCTTATTACCGACCCAAAGGCAGAAAGCAACGGCAGGTAAACTGCACTTAATAAGGGGTTAAGGGGGCTATAGATACCAGGGCGGTATAAAAGGTAATACTATATTAATTAATAAAGTTATATAAATAAAATAATAATAATATACGTATTAATAAGGATATTTAATAATATAATCGGAATTTTAAAATTTTAATATTAAATAGACCCGTAAAATAACGGAAAAGCAATAAGTTTAAAAGTAACCCTTAAGTAGATTTAATCGTAATATTATAGGTTTTAAATAAAAAAAACGTATAAATAGATTTTTATTCTTTAAATAACTATAGATATTCTTAGCCCTTAAAACGTAAATAAAGGCTAAGTAAATACTAATTTTTATTTTTAACGTTATAAATATTAGGTTTTTTACGGTTATTAATAAGGCTAAATAACCGAGTATTAAAGAATGCCGGAATTAGCTTAATTAGATCCGTAGTATAAATCAATCAATCAATCAATAATATCCTTAAGTAATGGGATTATAAAGGATTTTTTCTTATTAATTAATAATAAATTATATATATTATAAATATTTAAAATACCTTTAATATCCCTTTCTTATATAATCCGGAATATATATAAGTTCCCTTTATAATAAGTAACGTTTTAGTTATTTACATTTAGCCTTTTATTAATAAAGAAATATATCCGCGTTATTTTATTACCCTTAAAAGCTAAATAAAAACCATCTCCTAGGTTAATTAAAGAATAAATATACGGATTATATAATAACTCCTATATCGCTATAATATCGATATCCTTTACTTTTTTAAATTTAAATATCGGTATTATAACTTTAATTATTTCTTTATATACGTTATATTATATTATTTTTAAAAGCATAAATATATTAAATATTGACGTCTATCGGGTTTTCTTCGTTAACTTTTATTTATATAAACGGTCTTTTTTAAGGTTAAGTATTATTTATTTTAATCTTTTTATTATAATAATAATCCCGGTTAAGCGGCTGACTTTAAGGGTTAATATCGTTATAAGCTTCCTCTTTTTTACGTTATTAATTATTACGTTTTACCCTTTTTTATTTAATAAGCTCCGTTTACGTTTTAAGACCGTTTTTAATTATTTTACCGGTTTAAATTTATATAAGTTATAACGTTAAATTTTAACCGTTATCCTAGTCTTTTTACGTTAAGTCTTTTTCACTCTTATTATATACCGTAAGTTCCACGTTAAGTAATTATTATTACTATACGCTGTATATTTTAACGTATTCTTTATTAAACCCTTTATTATTAAGTTAACGTATTTATATATATTATACTTTTTAATATATATTACGTATTTCGTATTATTAAGGTATTTTATAATAATATACTTATATTTTTAATATTTAAAGTATTAATAAATATCCGTTATCCGGTTTTAAGGTCTTATTAATTTAAAGGATTTACTTTTTATTATCTTTTTATTAAGGATATTATTATATATTTTTATTAACGTTATATTTAAGATAACCGTAAAGTATTTCTTTATATAATTAAAAGCATTTAACCTTTTTATTATAAAAGGAAATTATAATTAACGATCTTTAATTTAAAGTAAAAAACCATATTCTCCTTTTTTATCCGCTTTAAAATAACTTCCCTTTCCTCCCTTATAAACTTTATTAAGTATATCCCGTTTATTATAATAATAAAGGATTACTTCAATACCTTTATTATTTTATACCTTTTTTTATTGGCTTATTCCTTTGATTTTTTTAGCCCCTCCTTTACCTTTAATAAGGTTATATTAAAGAAAATATCCCCGCTTTATAGCTTATATATTATAATAATTTATTTTATTAATAACTTTTTTATAACCTTAAACGCCTTTATTAATTATAGTAGGTTTACCTTTACCGTTATATTCCTTTCCTTTTTACTTAATAATTATATAATTATTATTTTCGCCTTTTTTAACGTTACCGTTTTCTCCCCGTTTTTACCTCTTTTACCATTAATGTTAACGTTATTTTTATAGTTTTCACTACCCAGCTTATCCCCGTTCCCTTCTTTAAAGCCTCCTTTATCGCTTCCTTACTTTATATATATTCTCCCTATTTCCCTTTGCCTCCGTCCGCCGGCGTTTTTATTACCGTTTTTTAAGCTCCGTATAACCTTTTTAACTCCCTTAAACCTTTCCTTATATTTACGTAAAAGTTTTTTACTCTTTATAATCCGATTTATAATATTGGCTAGGTTTTTAATATAATATCCTTCTATATAATTATAAAGAAATTTTTTAACGTTTTTATTATTTCCTTTTTTTTTATTTTTCCCTTACGTATTTAATAGTTATTTTTTTTTATAATTTATTCTTATTTACTTAATATCTCTTTATTTTTACTTAATTCTTTCTTAATTTATATATATTTAATAAAGCCTTTTACGTTTCTATTTACTTTTTATCCGTCCCCGTATATTATCTTTATTCCCTCCGCCTTTTATTTATTACCTTTTATAATAATACTTTTACGCGTTATACGCGTTTCTTTACGCGTATCTTATTAATTATAGGCTCCCTATTTAATTTAAGGCCTTTTTATCTTGTATTTATTGCGTTATTTATACGACTTATTACCGTTCTTATTAACCTGAGCCGTTTACCCTTCCTCCCCTTTTATTTTTATTATTATTCCGCTTTCACTTATTATATTTAAGGTATTATCCTCAATATTACTTAAGCTATGCACGCGTGCATCGTTTCTGACCTCTGGGGTCCCGTTGTTCGTCGCCATCATTACTTTATTTATTATTATCTATTATTAATATTATAAGGGATTATTACGTAAGAAAATCGTAAATTTAAAATAACGATTAATATAATTTTTAATACGGAAAGGGTTACCGGCGTAATTATAATATATAAATTATAAAAGGACTTAAAATATAGTTTAAATTATATATTAATATAAATAACCTTAAACTAAACTATTAATACGACATTATTACCACCGGTAAAGAAGGCATAAAAAACGGTTAAAATAATAAAGGTTTATAAGAAAACGGAGGAAATAATAATATAATTCGCGGACCTCCCTTAATTAAATAATAATAATTAAATTGATTTTTTTATAAAGTAAATAATAAAGGTATTAAATAAAATAATTAATAAAATAATCTTAATAATAAAGTTTTCTTAAAAAGTTAAAACTTATTAAAATAAAAAATATATAACCGTAATTATAAAAACGAAAAGGCTAATAAAATAAGCTTTTAAATATAAAAATTAAGAAATACTTAATTAATTAAAAGTTATTTAAAAGGAAAAAGAGAAAATTATTAAGAAAATTAAATAAATATACTTTTAATCTATAATATATAACTTAACGGTTTTACCTCGTAATATTTAAAAGTTAATAAAGTATAATAAAGAATAAAGTAAAAAATTAAAGTTTATCCTTAAATTCCCGTTTTTTAAAAGACCCGATAATATATTAATTAATATTTTTAACGGTAAAATTAAGGTTCTTAAAGGAATATTTTTCCCTTTTCTGTTAAAAATTAACTTAAATAATATCGATAACGCTATATATTCTGACTCCGTATTAATAAATAAAATAATAATATAAGATATAATAATTAAAGTAATTAATAAATTAAAGAAGAATAAAGCCCCGGGATTAAATAGGATCCCCAATAAATTCCTATTAATAATAATATTACCGTTTAAGAAGGTTTTTATTTACTTTTTTAAGTATATTTTAACGTCGGTTATTATTTACGTAAGTTTAAAAAAATAAAGACGATTATCTTTAAGAAGTTTATTAAACCGGATTACTTTAAGGTAAAGTTTTATAAACCTATTATACTCCTTTATACGTTAAGGAAGGCCTTAAAAACGGTAATAATAAAGATCCTTAATAATTATATAGGGAATTACGGACTTTTCCCCGATTAATCAATAAGAATAAAAAGAAATCGGTTAATAAAAATAATCTTTAAAGGATTAATTAATAATATATATACGGTATAAAGTTACGGAAAGAAATATATTATAAATCTTTTTTTCTCTTAATATTATAGGTATTTTTAATAAGGTAAATTATTAAAAATTATTATATAACTTAAGGAAGAAAAAGATATTATTTTTTTTAATTAAGTAAATGAAAAGTTTCTTAAGCGATTAAGTTACGTTAATTAACTTAAAATAAAAAATAAGCTTAATAAAGCCCGTTATAATAAAGATTCTTTAAAAATTATTTATATCTTTTATATAATTTTTATTCTTTAATAATTTATTAATTAAGGAATTCATTAAATTAAAATAAAAGGTTTAAGTTAGAAACTTTATTAATAACGTTTACCTTTTAGCCTATAATACCTTTATATATATAAATTATTTAAAATTAAAATAAACCTATAAAGTCTATCTTTAATAAATAAGAATTTATAGGGCTTAATTTATACCGTATAAGTATAAGCTCGTTTATATAATTAAAAATTTTAAATTATATAATATAATGATTATAATAAATTTAAATAAAATTATAATAAAACCGGATATTAATATTAAAGTCCTTAACCTTTAAGTAAATAAAAAGTTTGATTAAAAAGATTATATAAGAAAGGTTTAAAAGAAAATAACTTTATAAGAAAAGGGCTTTATTTATTTTACTATATTAATATAGGGAGTTACGTTATAAAAGGCCCGGATTATCTATTAAGCCGTAATAAAATTAATTATAATATATATTATAGTTATTTAATATATACTTAAAAGTACTCGGGATATACGAAAAAGTTTATTTAGATATTATAGAAAGTCTAAAACCGGTATTTAAGAGTAATTAATGGTATTTATAAGGTAACTTTTATCCTAATATTGAAGTTTAAGGTCTTTATACCATTAATTGAGGTTTTATTAAATTAAATAATTATTTAAATAAAGTTAAAAAAATATATATATTTAATTATAATAGTAAAAAACGGATAAATCCGCTAAAATCTTAATAAGTTTTAAATTAAAAGGAATAAATTAAAAATATTTATTCCCCTTTTTATTAAGATAAAGTAAGAATAAATTTAAAAAAAAATTAATTTTACCGGTATTCCGGAGATTGATTTAAACGTATATAAACTTTTATTAAACGTAAGAAAAATTAAGATTAAAAAGATTTAAAGAATAAAGGTTATAATAATCATTTTATAAATTATAATAAAGTAAATTAAATATTAATAAAAATATAAAGACTTTATACTTTAAAGTTATTATTATTTAGCTTTTAACAATAAAAAGATTATTAATAAATATTTCCGCCGTTATAATATTATAAAAAAGAGTAATAACGTATTAACGATTTAACTCCGGATAAATAAAAACGGTTTAATTTATTTCCTATTTATTATATATATTAAAAATCGGATAAACGCCGGATATAAATATAAATAAAGAAAATAAAATACCGTATATATTTTAATTTTTTATCTTTTATTTATAAAAGTTAAGTTAAAACTTATTATAAAAATTAATATTTATAATTATTATTAAATATTATTGATAAAGCGAAATATCCGGATAATTATTAAGTTTATAATATTTACCGGACTATTATTATAGTTTAATTTTATTATAAAAATAAATAAAATTACCGAAGGTTTTATAAAGAAAGTCCGTTACCGGCTAAGGAAAAAAAAAGAGAAGCGGAAATTAATTACGTTAATTATATAAACCGGAAAGTATCTTTTATAATTATAAAGATATAATAATAAATACTTATTAAAAGTCTTTAAAAAAGTTAACGATAATAATAATATAAGAAAAATATATATTAAGTATGTAAATATTAATAAAAATATTTAAAGATATTACGTAAAGTTAAAATAATATAAATATATAAAAAAGCGGAAGAATAACGAGCTTAAAAATAGCCTTTATAAAAATACGGTCGTAATATTATAGATTTTCTTAAGGGAGTTAAAATATAAAAAGTATATAAATAAATTATTACTCTTTAAACGGCCGTTAATATCCTTTACCTTAAGGGATAAAGGGTAAAAGCCTAATAAACGCCGGTTTTTACCTTAACGTTATAAGTATCAGGTTTTTACGGTTATTAATAAGGTTAAAAGGCCGCGTATTAAGGAACGCTGGAATTAGCTTAGCTAGATCCGTAATATAAATTAATCAATCAATCAATAATATAACGGATTAAAAAGCTTAATAATAATAATATTATTTAAAGATAATATTTTTTATTTTCTTTTATAATTTAATTAAATAAAATTTAAGTATATAATTTAATAAGAATTTATATTAATTTAAAATAAGTATAATGATAATATTTCGTTTTTCCGTTATTTTATACTTTAATTAAGTAAAACTTAAGGATAGAATTTAATAAATTTAATTCTAATATTAAAGAAAATATTATATAATCCCCTTTTTTTTTCTTTATTAAACTATAAACGTTAGAATATAATATAACGGTTATTAAAGTTAAATAATAATAATATTATTTAAAGGTAATATCTTATTCTTTTCTTTTATTTCGTATTTTATTTAAATAAAGCTTAAGTATATAATTTAATAAATTCCATATAAAAGAAAAGATTACGTAATTCTTTATTTTTCCTTTTTTATTAAGTTATTAACGTTATAATATAATATAATATAACGATTAAAGAAATTTAATATTAATATTAATTAAAGGTAATATCTTATGTTTCTGCTTATTTCATACTTTAATTAATTAAAGTTAAGACGTAATCTATCAGGGAACTAATATATAAGGTTTAACTATAAACGGAATAATAACTATAATAATATCTATAATATAGGATATACCCATTATATAAGTATAGGTACCAAGGAGCTAATACTATAAGGCAAGTAAGCCGAGTACGGTAGCAAGGCTTATTAGAACCATGACACGATCCCCCTCCACGACGGTAAACTCTTACGAACCTTTTATATTAAAATTACCCTTATCGGACCTGGGTATAGCCTTAAAGAATTACCGAGTATGTTAATACTACCTTCAGCAAGCGTAGTGATTAAGTGGTGAAGGCCGAGTAACCCGGGTGTTAAAAAAGCTCCTGAAAAATTAACTGAAAAAAATGGAAAAATCGAGAAAAATCGAGTATATAAAGGTGAAAAAATCGACTTAAGTTAAGTCGATTGGCGTAATCTCCGGGGTAAAGCTGAGTCGTATACTCCTCGCTTAAAGCGGTTTAATATTAGGTATGTTAAGTATATAACTATTATTATAAACGCCGTTATAAAATTAAAGCGATTAACAAGATACCCGTAAATAAGCCGGTAAACAAGTTTAAGTGGCCTTTACCCTTAATATTACCGTCGCACTTATAAATATAGATTTCCTTGCTTTTATTCCATCCATAATATTACCTTTACCTATATTATTATTAATATTAACCGTTTATCCAGTTATTAATTATTCCGGCTTATAGACTACCTTATTAAGGGCCTTATAGTTATTAACGTCTTATAGGCTTATAACGTATTAATATAATTATTAAGGGATTTATAAAGATAAGGAAATTGATCCATTTATTAATTAAGAAATGAAATATTATTATAATAGGTTTACTATTAATAATAAGCTTATATAAATATTATAATTAAGATATCGATAGGCTTATTTATGAAGTCGATAAATTAAAAGTATTAATTTAAGCCCTATATTACGGGTAGGGCGATTAACGAATTTACGTACTTTTATTATACGGCTTAAGGACTTATTAATAACAGGCCCATTTACGGTGTCGTTTTAAACGTTCTTCTCTTAACTTAATTATCTTTATTCTTGTTTTTATCCTTATTCTAAGTCCTATTAATTTAATCATTATTAATATTAACCGTTACCCAGTTCTAACCACTTTAGCCTATAGGGGTCTTTACTCTTAGTTCCTATAGCTATTGACGTTTTATGGGTTTATAATAACGTACTTATTACACGGCTTATTAACTAATTATATATGCTTTACTCCGTAATACTTCGGCTGCTTTAACCGGCTGATTAATTAATAGTATTATTTTAATAAAGTATAATTATATATAAGGCTTATAATTAACCTCGCGATATAAAAGGATAATTATTATTATATTAAGGAATTGATATATAAGGTTTAACTATAAACGGAATAATAACTATGGTGGTATCTATGGTATAGGGTATACCTATTATATAAGTATGGGTACCAAGGAGCTAGTATTATAAGGCAAGTAGGCCAAATACGGTAATAAAGCCTACTAGAATTATAATATAATCCAATAAATCGTATTCTGGCATTAAAGAAAGGATTATTATACTTTTCCTTTTCTATTATTAAATTATAAATTCTATAATATAATATAATATAATAATTAAAGAAATTTATATTAATTTAATAATAAATATAATAATAATATTTTATTTTTTCCTTTACTTTATACTTTAATTAATTAAAATAAAAATGTTAATCTTAAATCCTAAAGAAGTATATAATAAAGTAAAGATTTTTTAAAATTAAAAAAAAATATAAAATATATATTCGAAACGCGATATTAATAATTATAAAAATATAATAATCTTATAAAAAAGAAAGTGGCATACACCGTGGACTCTGGCATTAAACCGGGGATCACTATAATCCCCCTTTATTTTTCTTTATTAAGGTTATAAACGCTATAATACGATGTGATGCGACGGGTTAAAGAAGTTTAATAATAAGGTTGCTTGGAGCTAATGTCTCGTTCTTTTTATTGGAGTGTTAATGACTCCTTATGGTGTTGTCCAGCGCATACACGTATTGACTCAGAAGTATTATATATATTAAAGCACCTGGCCATATATCTCAGAACGGCCGGGATCCTTTGGAAATAGATTTACTCTTCTTATATATATTTAAATAATTAAATTAATAAATATATTATATACTTATTATGTTAAGTTATAAGCCCGGCATAATTATAATTATACATTAAGATATATTTAGATAATTAATTTTTTTATTAAATTAAAATATAGCTTACTTATTATATTATATTAATTAAAATAATAATAATACTTTAAAAAGAGATAAGTTTCTTTAATACCGCCGTTAATAAAAAGTAAATCAAGAAGGCTCAATAGGATATTAACTGATTATATTAAGGTAATAAAGTTAAAAGGATCGTTAAACTATATATCATAATATATAAACGCTTAATCGGCTTTTATTATAACGAATATATAAAAAATCGTCGAGGAAAATATCCTTTAAAATATCGATTTTATTACTTTATTAGTAAATTTAAAGGCTAAAGTAATTAAGATATTACCGATCTTAAAAGAATAGAAAAAAACTTATAATTAAATATAGGCTATCCTTAATATAATTATTAATAACGTAATCCGTTATTAAATTAAAAGGATTGTGAACCTTTATTTAATTTAAAAAAAACTTAAGTAACTTTATATTATTAAGGATATAATAATTAAGGATTAAATACTTTAATAATTATTTTACTTAAACTTATTTAAGTATATAAGTCTATAGGAATACTCTTAAGAGCTTAAACGGCTTTAAAATAAATTCCTTAACCTTAAGGC